>CM063510.1:48044440-48232694 GCA_032207245.1 Pardosa pseudoannulata | reverse complement strand
AGTCAAAAAGGAAAAAATTGAATATCTAACTTTTCCATGCATATATTTCAAAGGAAATAACAAATTTAGTAAAAGGTACCATCTGTTGCTAGAAATTTTTTATTGTGGCTTACATACAGATTTTGAATAGAAAATTAAGAAAAAGTACACTCTTGGCTTATATTAAATAGAAGATATATAAAGTTCCCTCATTTCAATATATGTTATTACAGTTGGTTTCAAAAATAAGAAAGTTTGCTGAAATTGTTTCCTGGACATTGTTTGAACAAATATTCAATTCTTGTTGTTTTAGCTGAACATTAAATTATATTTTTTCTCTTTTCCATACTATAGCCCATTTGCATCATGGAAAAAAAAGTAAATCCTTACATATATGTATGTATATTACATATATGTACATATATGTATGTTCTACATGTGTATAAGTATGCCATGCCTAGATTATATTAGCCGTATAACTTCTAGAAATAAAAGCCAGCCTTAATTTTGTTTGCGGAGGCTAGACTTTGCAATCATATTTCTTCATAAAATTTGCTCAAAACTTAAAAAAAAAAAAAAAGTAGTTGATATCAGAAATGTACCAAAATTACATTTTATTTCTTCACTCTGAAACTCAAATAGCAGAGCACTAAAATTTTTCCATCCAAGTGTCAAAATGTCATCTCAGAGTCCTAGAATACAAATTGGAGGAAAAATTTTAAAGAACTTTAAGGGCAATAATATTTTGATATATTACACACCCACACATATTTATGAGAAAAATTGTATTTTATAATCAATATATCATGCAAGCAAGAAAGTAGAGAATATATATATATATATATATATATATATATATATATATATATATATATATATATGCACTAATAATGCAAATCAAATTAATTTTAATTAAAGAGATATAATGTAATCTCCAATGATGCTGATGGGTTAGCTGTTATTCAATATATAAACCACTTCTCTTTTTTATTTCAAATTTTACATTAGTAGTCAATCAGAAATTGTTACAAAGCAATGCAAATGCATGTTGTATTTTCACTGTGTAGATATCTTGATGTGCTAGACAGTTGCAATGTTGAATTTGTAATATTATTTACCTCAATTTTGTTTGTTTGAAAAGAAAATATGAAACTATTCACTGTGATATCTTCTAATAATTGTTGCTACTAGTAATTGCTATTAGTATGAACTAATAGCAATTATTAGTATTAGATTTACTAATAATTGTTGCTGTACTAATTATGGTATGTAAAAATATTTTTGTAGCTAATTTATGTTCTTGAAAACTTTGATCTCTTTCTTCTCTTTCACTTTTACTTGCTTTGTGAAAGTGAAATCATTCTAATTCTAACAAATGCTTAAATAAAACTTTAATGCTATTCAAAATCACATCTACCAAAGCTTTGGGTCCAGTTAGATGCAATTAGAATTTTGTTTTTCTTTATTTCATTCTTTTGCATAGTTTTGTGTTTGCTCTAATTTTTCTTTTTCTTTTAGATTATGTAGCTTTATTTAAATGTTTATT
The DNA here is from genome assembly GCA_032207245.1 of Pardosa pseudoannulata. Lineage (NCBI taxonomy): Eukaryota > Metazoa > Arthropoda > Arachnida > Araneae > Lycosidae > Pardosa > Pardosa pseudoannulata. The sequence continues at coordinate 48,231,169 of CM063510.1, read as the reverse complement.
TCATAGGAAATGTTATATGTTTTTAGACATGTCAGTTTGTATAAGCATTTTTGTGATTCTTGTAATAATCAATTTGAGACTTAATATTGAAACATATCAAAAAATAAACCTCAACTAAGCATTTAATATTTTGCATTGAGCTTTTTGTGTTGCAATTTTATTTCTAAAAGGATTGACTCAGAAAATTTTTGGAACTGTGGTGTACAGGGTGAAAAAAAAATTTCCTTTTTAATTTAAGTGATGCTGTTCGGCGTGTAAAGAACTTGGATTCTCCAAAGTCTTTTTCATTTGTTTATTAACACCAAACACACATAAAAGGAAAGGGGAATAAATCCGCACTCAAAAACTATACATAATAAAAAGGGGTTTAACAATCCCCACACACGGGCTAACGCCGCACATTTTCTTCGACTACAGTTCAAAAAACTGTCACAAAAGGTGGTCACATGACCACGCTGGCTGCGGGCTAGTTCGGCATGCGCAGAGCTGGTCCGAACATGCCGCCCCGCGTTGCAATGTACATAGTACATTCAAGGTTCGTATCATTCATATATCATTACATACAATGAAAAGAAATAGTAATCAACATAAAAACAATTAAAGTAAATTTATATGACATAGAAATAAACAACTTAACAATCAAGTAATGAAATTACATGGGGAAATTATTCAAATTAATGAAATTATATCAGTAAGTAAATTTGATATAAATCACAGTATTCTGTAACAAAAAACATTTCAAAATTTTATGTTTCTATTGGTAACACGCACAACTTTGAAATAGATCTTTTAAATATACCTGATTTGGTTCTGACATCTGCAACACGAATAATATTATCCTTACCAGAATAAGTTTTCATAATACGCCCGAGAAGCCATTTGCAAGTAGGCAAATTTTCTTCTTTTAACAGGACCATATCGCCCTCTTTTATATTCCTTTTTTCAAACATCCACTTTGTCCGCATCTGCAGATTATTTAAATATGTTACACTCCATTTTTTCCAAATTATATGTACAACCTTGGTAATTTTTTGCCATATGTGCAATCTGTTTGTTTCTATATCTGCAAGAGAAGGTTCAACAATTGATGTTAACGATCGACCTACAAGAAAGTGAGCAGGAGTTAAAACTTCTAAGTCATCAATTTCTGATGACAGAGGAGTTAAGGGACGCGAATTTAGCATTGCTTCGATTTGAATCATTATAGTTAAGAGTTCCTCATACGTAAACCTAGAATTACCTATGGTCCTTTTTAGATAGTATTTAAAAGACTTAACCCCTGCCTCCCATAGACCGCCGAAGTTGGGTGCTCTGGGGGGTATAAATTTCCATTCAATGTTCTCTTCTAAAGAGAACTTCGAGAGATTTTCATCTTGTCTGCTCATCAACTGGTAGAACCTTTTTAGTTCCTTGTTTGCACCGACAAAATTGGTGCCATTATCAGAAATGATAGTTCTACATTTTCCTCTTCTAGATATAAAACGCTTAAGAGTAGCTATCATGCAGTCTGCGGTTAAGTCTGATAATATCTCTAAGTGTATTGCCTTTGTTACAAGACAAACAAATATACAAACGTATACTTTTATGAGGGGTCCTTTTCGTTGATTTTTGTTCTTTATATGGAAAGGACCACACAGATCAACACCAACATAATTGAAAGGAAAATCAGGAGTGACCCGTTCTTTGGGCAAAACTCCCATTTTTTGAGAAGAAATACGAGGACATGCCTTAAAACATTGAATGCAACTGTGAACAATTTTTCTACAACGGTTTCTCCCATTCAAAGGCCAATATTTTTGTCTAATTTGATACAATAAGTTTTGCGAACCACAATGTAAATATTTTTCGTGAAAATATTGGATTATCAAATCGGTCAATCTACAGTTGGATGGCAATAATATAGGATGTTTTGAATCATAACCGACCGAGGAATTATTTAATCGACCACCTACCCTTATGAGGCCATCTTGATCTAAAAAGGGATCTAAACTTTTAATCTTACTTGTATTATGAACACTATTTCCCTTTTCTAAGGCCTTGAATTCATCCAAAAATGCAGATCGTTGAGCTCTTTCAATTAGGACTTTCTCAGCTAATTTGATTTCCTTACCTTTCAGGGCACCTGAATCTTTAGTACTTGGATCTTTACAATTATGTATAAATCTGAAAATGTAACCTAAAATACAAACAATTTTAAAATACTTATTACTAATCTGTAGTAAGTTATCTAAATATTCTGGAACAAAGTTCAACGAAAGAGTTAATTTCGAGTCCAAGGAGTCTGATCTTTTCATTTCGGGAAGATAGTCTTCAGGAACAGGATCAACTTTCGAAATTGAATCAGGAAGATCGTGGGATGATAAGAAGGGGGGACCCTTCCACCACATAGTGTTATCCAACAGGGAGTCTGCACTAAGTCCTCTTGTCAAGAAATCTGCAGGATTGGTTTTCCCAGGGCAATGGTACCAAGAATTAGGATCTGTCAGGTTTTTTATCTCCTTAACTCTGTTTGCCACAAAGCGTTTCCATCGTTTGGTTGAACCTCTGATCCAGTACAAGGAAATCGTAGAGTCAGTCCAATGATAGGTTTTTGTTGGTTTTTTCGTGTTCACAATTTTCCGTATGCTTTTTGTTAAGCGAGATGCTAACAACGCTCCAAGGAGCTCCAATCTTGGAAGGGAGATCTTCTTGAGTGGAGCAACTCGACTTTTTGACGCTAACAAATTAACTTCAATGTTACCTGTTGCTTTCAAAACACGTATGTAAACAGCAGCACCATATGCTTTTTTACTAGCATCAGAAAAGCTATGGATTTCTATTTCATCAAGGTCTTCCGCTATAGTTGAATTTAGACAAAGTCTAGGAATTTCAATTTTTGGCTAATCTTGGAAGCTCTTCGCACCAGTGTTGCCATTCTTTTTTAATATCTGGAGGTAAATCTCCATCCCATTGAATTTTCTGTATCCATAATTCTTGGAAAAGACACTTTACTCGAATTGTAAATGGAGTAATTAATCCTAGCGGGTCAAAGAGTTTTCCCACTGCTTGAGAGAGGAAGCGTTTCGTGTTTTTGTTAAAAGATAGAAAGTCTATTAGTCCCTGGATCTCCATAGTGAGGCAATCCTTTTCCGTGTTCCAAGTCATTCCAAGAACTTTAGTCAAGTTAACACCCAAGCTAACAGAGTTGTACTCAGGTTGAGTGTCAAAATCTTCCTTTTTCCATTCTTCCATCAGGCTACTGTCATTTGAAACCCATTTTCTTAATTTCATTCCAGCCTTTTGCATTATCCCTTTAGCATCCTTTGAAACTTCTAGAGCACTTTCAACGGTATCTTCACCTGCAATAAAGTCATCAACATACAAGCAAGTATCAAGAAGTTTTGATGCCTTCGGATATCTATTACTGAATTGTTTGATATGTTTTTAATTGTCGCTGATAAGAGAAAGGGTGAAGCACTGACTCCAAATAAAACACGTTTGAATCTATAAATTTTAAGATCTTGCATGAAATCTTCATCAGTCCATAAGAAACGTACAGCATCTCTGTCCTTGGTAGCTAACGATATCTGAAGAAATGCCTTTTCAATATCTGAAATTATGGCAATTTTGTTCAACCTAAAATTAATTAAGATATCAAGCAAATTAGAATTAAGATTGGGGCCTGACCACAAACAGTCATTTAAGGATAACTCGCCACAATCATGGGAGCTTGCATCAAATACGATGCGTGTTTTAGTAGTAAGTCTCTCTTGCTTACATACTGGTTGATGCGGTAAATAATAAATAGGTCTTTCATTTATTTCAGGGGTTGGTACTTTAACTTCTTCAATTATATCCTTCTGAAGGTATTCTCTCAAAATCTCTGCGTATTGTTCCTTCATTTTATTATTTTGATCAAGTTTTCTTTTCAGACTCTGTAAGCGGTACTTGGCGACTCTAAAGTTATCTTTCAGCTCTCTCCAATCTCTTCTCCAAGGAAGTACTACTTCATATCTATTTCCTTTTAATTTTGTTGTTTGATCAAAGATTTGAATAGCTTGATCTTCTTCTGGTTTTAGTTCTTCATCTTTTATTCCCAGAGACTCCAATTCCCAAAACTGTCTTAAATTGTTATTCATTTCTTCAAACTCTTGTATCAAGTTACACTGCCCATATTTATTTGAAGGTGTTACTTCGTTTAAAACCCCAGTTGGAATCCACCCAAAAACTGATTCTTGCAAAATTAGATTCTCATTGACCTTATACCGATTTTGTCTTAAAATTTTATAAAATAACTCAGCTCCAATCAAGGCATGAATTTTTCCCACTTTGAAGAACGTGGGATCAGCGTAATCTATAAATGGAGGCAGTTCAATGTTAGATACATCTAACTGAGTTGAGGGGATGTGATCTGTAATTTTAGGAACGAGTAGGAATTCTATATTTTCTTTGAAACTTCCATCCGCATTAAATATAACGGTTTCTGTTTTATTTCGAACATTATGAGTAGATCCATTTAAACCCTTTACAGGAACATTAATTTTACGCTTTGGCAGACTTAATTCGTCGGCGCATTCATTCAGTAATATGTTTACATTCGAAGCACTATCCAATACGGCACGTATTTTGTATCGTTTTCCATAAGCATCGTTGATGAAAATAAAACAAGTACTCAATAACACAGATTTTTTTTCTTTCATTATATTGCTGAGAGTTTGGAAGGATTCAGATTGTAAATTATTATCTACTGACTCTGACACGTCATTTGTGGGGAACGGCTGTTTATCTTTTATTCCAGACGAAACGTTAACTGGCGCCACTGAAACAGTTTCGCTATGCAGTTTCTCTCGATGGAGAAGCGAATTATGTCGTAATGTACAATAAAAGCAAGAAAATTTAGAAGTGCACGATTTCACAGTATGGTTTTGGTTTAGGCAATTTATGCACAATTTATTTTGTTTTACGAAATCATATCGTTCCGAAACACTCATTTTTTGAAAATTAGAACATTTATTCAAACTATGCGAATTTTTGCACAAAGGACACCTCTTAAATTTCAATTTTTCATTGGAATTCAGCATAAAGGCTTTCGATTTGTTTGAATAAGGCGTGCTTTTATTTGAGTGCTTGATAGTGGAATTTCTATTCACACTTTCCAAAGTCGAACTTCTGTTTTCTAAAAACGACATTAATTCCGTGAATTTCGGATACTCTGTTTTTTTTCGTTGTGTATTCAAACAGTTTTCTTGATGCTCTGTCTAATTTTTGCAAAATGATATTAACGAGGAATGCATTCGGAAAGGTTATTTTGTTGGTATTTTAATACCTTCAGCGCTCTTAAGTTCTTGTTTATGCAATCAATAAAATTTCTCAATTCCATTGACGATTCATGTTGAATCTTTTCATAGTTTATTATGGCTGTCAAATGAATATCTACGAGTAAACGGTGATTCTCAAATCTTTCTGTTAGTGCCGCAAATAAGGACTCGAACGAATCGTCAGAGCTTTCTAGCTGCTTAGCTTCGGCGCTTAGAGATGCGCGCAAATAATACAGTTTCTGAGCATCATTTAATTCATCATTGTTTATAATTAAATTTGTAAACTGCATCTTAAATGTAAACCACTCGTCATATTTACCACTGAATACAGGTAATGGTATGTCCGGTAATTTTACCTTTGTGTTATTAACACTTTTGGTTTCATTGTTCTCAACATGTGTATTAACTTCATTTACCTTTAAAGATTGAAGTAAGGTATGGAGACTTACCTCAATATTTTCGAGGCGATCTTCCATCTCATCTAATTCTTTTTCAAAGGCAGGTAAATCCTCTATATCTGGATTATCATAGTATGATTCTCGGAATTCATCAACTTTCGATTGAAGGTCAGATAGTTTGCGAAGTTTGATTTCCAGTTGAGTGTTCGTAAAGGCTTTCGTTTTTGAAATATCTTGGACATAGTTTTCAAGTTTTGTTATAGTACCTTTGAGGGTACTTTTCTTTCGATTCATTTTATCCATAGCTTGCGCTCCGGCTCGACGGACCAAAAAAATGTTCGGCGTGTAAAGAACTTGGATTCTCCAAAGTCTTTTTCATTTATTTATTAACACCAAACACACATAAAAGGAAAGGGGAATAAATCCGCACTCAAAAACTATACATAATAAAAAGGGGTTTAACAATCCCCACACTCGGGCTAACGCCGCACATTTTCTTCGACTGCAGTTCAAAAACTGTCACAAAAGGTGGTCACATGACCACGCTGGCTGCGGGCTAGTTCGGCATGCGCAGAGCTGGTCCGAACAGATACCTCATTCCTATATTATAGGTATACTGCTGTTTAACCATCTAAGTTTCAACATTTTTTATTTATTTGGCCTTTGATAGATCAGGTAAGCTATTCTCCAGGGTTTAGTTCTTGTAAAATTTATTGGAGTTTTGTATTATATGAAAAGCTTAACACTAAAACCACATGCTGGGTCAAACTGACCCTGATTAATATAAACCTGTGTTGTTATTCAATAAGTACAATGTATTTACATGCTATTACATTTATTCATTTTTAGGTCTTAAATTATAATAATCCATGAAAAATAATAAAATATTACAATATCGAAAAGTATATGTAGCTTGAAAAATATATTGACAACTTTAATGGAATTTAGTTTCTTACACAGTTCAGGTACAATTTGGCAACATGTTTTGTATGTATTTTGTGAATTTCTACATATCATTATTTTACATTTAGATTATATATTTAGTCTTGTTTTTACACTTGGAAGCTTAGTAATGAACCACTTTTAGGATATGCAGATTTTTCAGTGCTCATTTTCATAGTTTTTTTATGGGTATAAAATAAGGAAAAGTCAAATTTATTTCAATTCCGTTAGTAACTTTTTGAGAAAATTGGACACAAAATAGTTTTTGGGTCAAAATGACCCATCCTACAGTTCTAGTAAACTCTTTTTTTTTTATCAGAAGAGATCAGATAATCAAATTACACTTTATTCAAAGTATCTAGCAAATTTATTGAGTACAAGCAAAACTGTTGCCCATAGATGTTTGTCTCCAGGAGCTATAGCCTATTAGTCGTGTGGCTAAAGGGGCAGGAAATCACAGAATGGTGGTGGGCTGCACTGCATGGGTCTAGCCCTAAACGTATGTTTTTCTGTGTTTAATGGATAAGTAGGACCATACATCACAAAGTACATAGACAAGGAGAAATAAATTTCATATTTTAAAGTGAGTTAAATAATGCCGGGAAATCCTTGAGTTCAGGGTGGAAAAATTATTAAAATGGAATTAAAGTAGTCTAAAAAATTTACGACACTGATTCAAAATTACAGTTTAAAATTTAGATTTGACTCTAAAAATAGATTATAAAAGCAGAATGACAGGGCCGATCCAAGCAGGGGGCTGCGAAATTATTATCAACTAACATATACCCAAGCATAAAGTTTGTATAAAAGGGTGGCCATTTTTTATTTGCTCGTGGACGGCAGACGGTCTAGAATCGGTTCTACAGAATGAAAATATTTTCTCAAAGCAACTAGAAAAGAGAAAAAGACAAAAAATCTTGTACTGAGATAATTTTGTGTCGCAGTTCGTTAGAGCTGACGCCTATTGAAGGTTGATTTATGACACGCCTCCACATGGCCAATCTAACGTAAACGGGCAATACGTTTATTCGTTTCCTGAATCTTGAAAAGGAAAGTGCTAAGAAAATATTTTTAAAAATATAAACTGGTAGTTTATCACACAAATTATAGTGAATCAGTGTTATTTTGTTTGAGAGTGCCGAAAAAAAGTAAGTACATTATTTTTTATTAAATTTTAGTTTTGTACTTGTAGTTAGCAAAGATAGATAAATTACGCCAATCATGACTTCAGTTATTAGTAGTTTAATATTCAAATCATGCAAAATTACTTGAGTACCCCTCAATAGTTTCTTTTTTAAAGTTTTAGAAATCGGTATTATAATTACAGTGCAATCTTCGTAATCCGAACTAACTGCTGCAAGGAGATGTTCGGATTACCGAAAAGTTTATTATGGAATGTTTTCGGAAAAATCTAAAACTGTACATACATATTACGTATGTATTTTACTATTAACATACAATATGTTACCACTTTGAAAGATAAATTAAGAAAATAAGAAATGCACAACTGTACAGCATGTTTTTTGAAGAATTTCCAATACACACTCTCATTTGTTTTTTTTCATAGAATTTAAATGTTTACATATAGGAAACATATTCAAAAATTATTTTGGAATTAAACTACATATTTAGGCTGGTCACATAAATAAATATATATGTGTGTCAATATTTATTTATTTACGACCTTGCTAGGCATTTATTATTCTTTTATAAATACATATATCTTACCAAATAACTTCACAAAAAAAGTAAAAAAAGTTGTATTTTTGTCTATTGGTCGTTACACTGTGGGCCAGTTCGGATTACTGGAATGTTCGGATTATGGATATTGCACGGTACATACTTCTCTATATTAAAATTAAAATTTTGTATTATTCCTAAAGTGGAACCAGTGAATTTTTGCACATGACAGTCGAATGTACGTAGAGATAAATCGCATAACAATTTGTTATTATTATTAGTTGTATAATATTTTATTTTAACATTTATTGTCATATTACTTTCAAATTTACTTAAAGTTCCATCATACCAAAACCTTAAGTAACATTCATAACATTCCCCTTCTCACATTCATTTATAATGGCTGTACGCCTATGCCTGCCATAAAATCTAAGACCATACGATTTAAATTTGACTTTGATTTTTTAATATACGACTGCTGGACTTTGTCTTATTTAAATAGATTAATTTTGCCCACAGATGACTGATGCCATGTCCGAATCTAAAAAGAAATGTAGACAGTACAGTGTTGATTATTTGAAGCTTGGCATCATTCCATCATTGAACGACAAACAATTGCCTGTGTGACTTTTATGCAACAAAGTTTTGGGCAATGACGCTATGAAACCATCTAAGCTGCAGGATCATCTGAGAAGATGTCACCCCGATAAAACAGATAAAGATTTGAAATACTTTCAAACACTCAAAGATAAACTGCAAAAGAGACCCACGCTGGACAGAATGTTCGCTTCGACGTCACAAGAAAACGATGATGGTTTGCAAGCGTCTTACAATATCTCGCCACTTATAGCAAAATATGGAAAACCGCCTACTAGCGGAGAGAAGTTAATTTTGCCAGCCTTTGAAGAGGTTTTAAAATCTGTTTTACACAAACCTGCATCTGATATCATTAAAAGAATTCCCTTAAGCAATAATACTGTTTCTACTAATTTCTAAAGAATTTATTTCTTGACACTATAAATTACGGTTTGGTACTCGAAACTTTCGTTTTCATGCAAAATGGCGCTTTTAAAGAAGCAATAGTTGGAAGGCTTTTTCGTGCTCTTTCAGGAAAGAGTTATTCGTGTTTGGTTATTAAGAAAGACGTATTGATAAAATGAGTTCTGATATTGAAAGCTTCTTGTGTAATTATTTGCAAACGACCCATTTCTCTATACAACTGGACGAGTCAACTTTACCTGGTAATGAAGCATTATTATTGGTATATGTATGTTTTATTATGAATCAAGAAATCTACGAAGAACTGCTCTTCTCAAGAACTTTGACAACCGACACTAAAGGTGAATCAATATTTCATGTTTTGAAGGATTACTTCATTGATAAAGCTATCCCTTTATCAAATATAATATCAGTAGCTATAGATGGAGCACCTGCCATGGTTAGACGTTATCGTGGATTTATAAGTTATTTAAAACAAAATGTGTCAGGGGTGTTAGCAATACATTGCGTCATCCATCGACAACATTTAGCTGCTAAAAATTCGAAGAGAGAAGATAATCTATTGTGGGAGGCGATTTTCTCAGTTTTATTACTTAGGGTAGAACGTTTAGCCGTATGGTGCAATGTTGGTCTTTGGAAATCATTCTTAAGTTCTTTTAGAAGGGGCTTCGAGAGAAGAAAGAGAAGTAAAATGCTCGTTACCAGATTTACGCTGATCCTGGAAGTGCTTGGGAATCAGAAGTGTATTGGCAAAAATTTTCTTCATGGCATTTAGGGTCAGCATACCCCGTTCGATAAATGATATCAAATGATTGTCGGATTTAGAGTGTCCAAATATAACTTCCGGTGTTCATTGCTGAGTTCGAGTCAGGAGCAGAAACCGTAGTAGAGGCGTGGAACGAGAAGGTACCCTTACTCATCGACAATGTACGGGTACATGCCAGACGTGTAACAGAATCTGTGAATTCAGAGCAGAAGGGGGATCCCCCAGTCGTCATGGTATTAGGAGAGAACTGTAAACTATCACTGCACGATGAGCAATAAGAAATCAAGAGCAGTAGAGAAGCACATCCGAATGGGATGAAAACCAACTGCGTGGCACTCCAAATCTTTAATGAAACTTAAGATATATATATATATATATATATATATATATATATATATATATATATATATATATATATATATATATATATAAGCAGGTTCAAGCCGTGTGATACAAAGAAACATTCGCACCATGCACATAAACAACGGTATCAACTGTATTCGAAGATTTGCATCATGCTGAAAAATAGCTAGCGACTGGTTCTGTAATATAAAGAGCCAAAGAGAGTACTACCAAATTTCAGTCAAAATATGTCACTGGCGACTTCTGCGTCATAATGACGTCAGAAATGGGAATGTGGTACCATAAATTACCCCCTTTGAAGTCATTGTGACTCAGAAGTCTCGTGTGACATATCTCGATCGTAATATGATGGCACCGGTACTACTAAAAATTTAAATTACTAATTTCTACTAACTTCTAAAGAATTTATTTCTTGACACTATAAATTACGGTTTGGTACTCGAAACTTTAGTTTTCATGCAAAATGGCGCTTTTAAAGAAGCAATAGTTGGAAGGCTTTTTCGTGCTCTTTCAGGAAAGAATTATTTGTATTTGGTTATTAAGACATTCTTTGAAAGCTATGAAAATTTTTATACTTAATCTGCGGTAAATAATACTGCCAAAAAGAAAGTTTAAAAAGTCAATGTTTGATTTAAGTGCAAATTCTTTGGTTACGCATTTAAATGTATCCAAAGAAAAATGGAATTTTTAAATATTGCAAAGTTTAGCTTTTAATACGAAAAGAAAATGTCCTAGGTTACAGGATTGTTTCAAAATTATTAAACCACTTAACGTAACTGTAAACAAAGTGATTAACTTAGATTTGAATCTGGAAAAAACACAACGTGCATCGTGCTTCTCGACGACATATCCCTGAACACAGAGCGTGCTGAAGAATTCTTAATGAACAGCACTTATATTTGCATATCCATCTTCACAGGCTCGGAATACAAGTAGGAAAATATGACGCTTTCCAATAGCAATAAAAGAAATCGCAAGAACAATCTCCCCCAAACCTAGATAAAATAAACACACCACAAGAGTTATATAAATTCAAGGAACACATTCAAGGCGAATTTACTGCAGCCGCTAAAAAATGTCACAGAATAAAAAAAAAACACCGAAACCAAAAATACCAAATTGGTGGACACCGCAGTTACAATCGGAGAAAAACAAACTTAAAGCGCTTCTCAGAAAATATCAAAAAGAAAAGGACACAAACAAAAATTTAAGAATACTAACAGCTTACAAAAGAAATAAAGCGTGCTAGAAAAAACAGATTAAAAAAGCAAGAACAGAAACATGGAGAAAATTCTGAAAAAGACAAAAACCGGTTCGGCATTCAAAACATACTAGCGACAAACAAATTCATGCAATCAACACCTTTAGCAAACGTACTAGATGAATACAAAACATCAACAATAGATAAAATCCAGAAAAAATTCCTCGACGCATTCTTTATCACAAAACCACAACAGGACGGCCCGCACCCTAACCAAAAATACCACATATTCCCAAAGGGGACATTCGCCAAAGTTTCGAGGATCCTCAAATATGTAGACATAAAGAAGGCACCGGGCCACGATCTGGACTACGCCCTACTAAGAAGAATCTTCAAAGGTAGCCCAGATCAGGTCATAGATTTTCTTGACCGGAAACTTTCCAACAACACTCAAAAAATCAATAGTAGTGCTGTTCCACAAAAAGAGTAAACCGCTAAGGAAACCCAAATTATTTCGGCTCATTTGCCTACTCCCCAAGCTAGGTAAACTACACTGGTGTGCAAAACTTAAGCAATAGGTGGGTTTCTTGCCATAACTCCACGAGAAATCACATGAGAGACATTAATTTCAGAAATGAGGGAGAGTATTATGTACGTAAAGGATGACGAAAGTATCGGCGCTGAAAAAGGAATACAATGCATACGGTATGGAATCAAACAAAAACAAGTTTTATTGAACGCATAGTATCGTGACTCATTGTCTATCCAAGAGGAAGAACAACAAGCAGATGTTCCATAATAGGGGATATGCCCTCCCCTAACTGCAATGGTTGCTTCTCATCGTCTCCGCCTACTCAAAACCAGCTGGTCCAACATTTCTTGTGGTAGGAGTGCTCATTCCCCAATCAGCATCTGTTTGAGTTGTTGGGTGTTCTCCGGAGGATGTAAGCGTGCTGTAATGCGTCTCCCCAAATCATGCTACACATGTTCGATAGGATTTAAATCAGGGGAGTACGCTGGATAATCCATTTTGTTGTTTACGAGAATGGAAGAGAAATTCATGATTGGCAAGTAACACTAACTCTAGACAATAGCGTATTTCAGGCAGAAATGCTGGTACTCACAAAGGCTGCTCAATGGGCAAACAGGAGAAACAAAAACTATAGATTACTAACAGACAGCCTTTCGTCAATTTTGGCCTTAAACACTTCGTTCTTAAGGAATCCGCAAGTCAAAGAGCTTCAGGACTTGATTAGATCTTCAAGGGGACAATTCCATATTTCGTAGGTAAAGGGCCAAGTTGAAATCGAAGGAAAAGAAAAAGCCGACACACTAGCGAAAGCAGCAGTGGCTCAAAATTCAGTTACCCTGACGGTTAGTACCCCCAAATCCCTACTCAAACGCAAACTCAAATCATTAATCATGGAGGAATGGCAACAAATTTGGCTCAATGGTAACATTGGTAGAACTACCTTTGACTTTTTTTCAGGACGTCAGGCTGACAGGATTCTCCAACCCCAAGCCAGACAGTGGGTCTCTTTCTCTCTTTCTTTTTCTTAAGTATTCAAAATTCGTTTGTTAATTCCTTTGTTTTTCCAGCTCCAGTGGTCTTCCAAATTCTCCTCCCCAGTGCCAGTCTTCTGCGTTCGCTGGTGGATTGCGCCTGCGGCTCTCCGGGCTCTTTCCGAGTGCCTGGCGTGGCTGGGGGCTCAATACTTGCGATCTGCCCACCACCGCCGGGAGAAGCCTAGAGGGCCTCACGGTCATATGAGCCCGGTTTGGTGCTCAGTTGCATATCCATTTCTTATAATCGATGGAAAATGCTTTTATAGTCTCATTAATGTCATTTTAATGAAAATGACGACGGAGCAAATTCTTTTTAGATTAACTTGGCATCATATGCTTAAAAAAAACTAATGGATTATACGCACAGTGTATCACAAAACCAAGAGTGTCTCTTCCCATATTCTACCATAAAATCAATAAATCAAAGAAAAATAGTGAGAAAGAGAACAAAATGCATTAAAAAAAATGCTATTTGTATTCAATTTACAGATTCTCTGTCAATGTATGCCATGTGTTTCATATATATTTTTCTGTCACACTTTTCACAAATTAAAATTTTACTTTCATTTCTATATTCGCTTCAATTTCATTCAATGACCAACTGCGTCAGATTCCTCGAAATATCCCCCACAACAAATACTAGCACCAGTTTTTCTAATCTCAGAGCCATCAGTATAAATATGAATCCACTCGTCCATTGGATAGTTTGAAGCAATTATCTCCAAAGATAAAGCTCTAAGAGCCTCAGGAACTGCATCACATATCTTTTCAGAAATTTTATAAGCAGGGGATCTGTAAATGGGAGGAGAGGGGGAAACATCGAAAGGAGAGACAGAGTTGGTGTAGTATTGGAAAATGTACAGAGATCTTCAGCACAGAAGAGAATAGATTTATGAATTTTCAGTTTGGTGAAAGGGGATGTACTATTTCCAGTGCTGCAAGTTTAATATCTTGCATTTATCACGAATCCTTAAAAGCTGTTTCACTCTTCTGCATTTTAAGGGTTCAAAGCTAGTCTGGATTTCCATAACAGCAATTGGAGTAAGGGCGTAAAGGGCGTCGGTACTGGCGTAGCGGCCGTTATTTTGCTGTACGTCTATGCTGGCATGCGGGTTCGGGAATCGATTGCTGATCCGGGCTCTCTAGGGATGTCCAGCAGCTCTTCAATCTCGACTTCGACTCCCTTTTCTTCACTCTCTTTCACAACTCATCATCTCGGTTTTAAGGTCCTTTTTTTCTTTGCCAATCGCTTGTTGGTGAAATTTTCCCACATCTGCACCCCCTTCGGGTGTGCAGGTGAGCTCATTTAAAAGCCCCTTTTGTGCAAGCTGGCATTATTTTTTAGCCCCTGTCCCCATAGCTCACGGTTACATCTCTGTGAGAGCTTGACCGTTACGCTTGTGCCATTCCGTGATCTATAACTCCTCTGCAGGGGTTCCTAAAACTCGAAGTCAACAGCTGCACCTAAATTCTTCTTGGAAATTTCTTCCACAGCTGGGCATGCACGTGCTGACCATCGTGGGAAAGTACATCGGTACAAACATATATTTCAAAAAGCCATAAAATCCAAACTGTGTCGGAATTAAATAAAACTATGTGTTTTATTGCAGTGGCTCTCAAACTTTTTATCGCACGGAATTTTCTCACCACATACATGGCAACAGAACCCCTGAATAAATATTACTTAAGGAGTTTGGTATGGTTTGGTTTGGAGCGCTACGGTCTACTGTTTTGCACACGATGGCTAATGAGACCGGGACCTACTGCTTAAAGCTGATTCCGAACGGCTACGAACATCCATGCCAGAGTGGGATTCGAACCCACGAAATCCGGTACCGACGATGAGTGCCCTAACCAATCGGCCAGCGTTCGGCATTACTTAAAGAGAAAAGAAGGCCATATTAGTTATCAGTAATTAGACATAAGCATAAAACTAAACAATATAGAGCAATATAAAAATGTAGTTTACACTTGCAAAAGGTGACGAGGAAGCAAGAAATTTTTAAATGAAATGATACAAGTAAATTGATATAGCGATGAATGATTCAACCCTTCTTGCGGTGTATTGCCGTGTGTGGTTTGAAACTTATCACATCGCTTTTCTGTTTTCTATTGCGCTATTAGTTACTATTATTAATTCTTAGCAAGGAATTAGGAAAACGTTCGTAAACGAATTTACATATTTTATAAAAAAAATCCCTGTTTTAAAGGGTAATTTTTTAAATTAAAAACAAAATTCCTACCCTATTCCGTTAAAGCAAATTTCATCTCGCTGATCGCAGTTAACGAAATGCCAATAGTTGTGCTGTTAGGTTTCTCTCACGTTGCATTGTAATTAGCATAGCTTTAGGAGAATAGAATGCATTAGAAGTATTTACATAGCAGTCAAATTCGCTCAGTAAATTTGGGTGAATGCCCTCGAAGAATGTTACCTAACCGCGTCCGGAAGAGAAAAAGAAAAAAAAAATAAAGAAAAAATTTTTCATTCGGTACTTTGGAGAATAAACTTTTCAATTTGAGACGGAAAAACTGTCAGAGTTTACCATTATTTTAGTTATGTGTTTATAAATGTTAATTTTGAGGTGTTTGAAGGAAATATTTAAAAATTCGATAAACATTTAAAGGCGAAAAGGAAATGTAAATATTATAATTACTGTCGTAAAATATCTGTTTTTCTTTTCTTACTTCCTTATTTACGCAGTATATGTTCTCGAGGAACCAGTGGGGATAGTAATTTACTGTTGGATTTTATCTTGTCCTGTCTTATCAAGTTCACCCTATACGTACTGTAAATGATTTTTTTTTATTTCTTATTTATTGTTCGTTGGTATCCAAAGCACTTCTTTTGGTACGTCACAGCACTGATGATACCTTCCATTCGCACATTTTAAGAGTGCCGAAGCTCGCATTATTTGCAATGAGGAATTTTCACGTTTTCTAATTTTAATTTTAAACAATAGAAGACAAAAAAGGGCAGTGCCTATTTTTCTTTCATTTGGGGGCTTAATTAGTGGTTTCTGATGGGTTTTATAACGTACTCTTTAACGTCTCTCAAAAACGATACTTTTTCTCCGCCGAGTTTGTGATGTCATCGTTCACATAAATACCGACCGCCTATGTTGTTTACATGTTAAAAGGCGACTTTTAAATTTGTTTCTGTTTAAAGTATCGCATATAATATACATTTTTTTATTATGTCTGGAATTAAAAAATCATATTATAAATATTGTATTGTGCCACACTGTAAAAATACAACAACTGATTGCAATGAGAAGATATTTTTCAGCGTTCCCAAAGATCCACATACACGTAAAATCTGGACAAATGCGATGAAAAGGGATGAGAAATGAAACCCCAAATTATCATATAAATAATATCTATGGGTTTGTGAAGACCATTTTTCGGTAATTAAATGCTTGCTTGTCTTTAAATGTTACGAATTTAGAACAAATAAAGTATATAGAAATACATCTGTACCTTTAAAAGCTGTGGATTAACCAATGCTATTTAACTTTTAAAACTCCTAATTTTCGAGTGTTATCACAGAGTTCAAGTACAAAAAATGTTTGATAAAGCATATAAATATCGTAAAACATATAAATATCTAAAGCATATAATTATCTAATAAATAACTCAGGAGAGGGGAAGGTTATGTATTTTCAAGGTATTATAAATATTTTCTTCAGAGATGCATACTTTCTTAAGTGTATCAATTCACGGTGTTATTTTTCGATTAAATTGTTGACTAATTTGAAAAAAGTATAATTTTTTAAAATACTTAATAATGGTATTACTTTAAAAATTAAATTAAATTTCAGAAACTTTATACATTTTTAAATTAAGCATTAATATTAAAGACAATAAAATTGTATTGCTATTTAAAAATGTATAAATAATTAAGTAAAGCCTTTTAAAGATTTTAAATTTCTTTTCATCAAATTTAAAATACCTAAGAATTGGTTTGGTTTTGGAGCGCTACGGTCTACTTTTTGCAACACGACGGCTAATGAGACCGGTCTCACAATAAATAGCTCCTCTAATTTTTATTTTAGTATTACATCTATCTCTATTTATAAAAAGCGATGCTACTACAAATGTGTGTGTATATGATATATGTATATTTATTTGACTTGTCTATGTTTACAATCAGAAGAGCTGTGATTAGCATGAATAAAATATTAAAGCATGTTAAGTAAAATTGGATAAATATATAAATGATTTTACATACCTTTGGGCTTTAATTCCCCATATTTCTGCTCCCATAAAATACGAGTTTATTCCCAAGAACGAAAACATTGACATCATGTCAATTTTGGAACGTTGACCGACTGTCCTTTGGTTAATCCAGGTAGAAGAGACATTTATAACAAATTGAGATAATTAAGCTATCCAGATCGATAAAATAAAACTTCAGGTTTAAATAAAAATAAATTTTGATAGCTAGAAAACTCCAAGAACTTGCAAAAACAAAATCGGAAAATAATGCGTGCTTACAAGCAATCAGAAAATATTGGATGTCGTGAACGATAACGTCACAACCAATTCATGTCATGTGATTTTCGCTTAACTTTAAAATTAATTTTTAAAATGATAGACCCAGTTTTTTTTTTACATTTTTGAGAACATTTTTGGAATTTACGAGTCTGGAATTATCAGAAAAATACTAAGTTGTTCGATCCCCCACATGTGCAAATTCCTCATTACCTCGTCTAAACTCTCCCGTGATTTTCTGTATCCGTTCAATTTTACGTATATGTGGATCTTTGGGAATGCTGAAAAATATCTTGTCATTGCAATTAGTTGTTGTATTTTTGTAGAGTGGCACAATACAATATTTATAATATAGATTTTAATGCCCGACACAATAAAAAAATTTCTATTATATGCGTTACTTTACACAGAAATAAATTTAAAAGTCGCCTTTTAACATGTAAACAACATAGGCGGTCGGTGTTTCCGTGAACGATGAGGTCACAAACTCGGCGGAGGAAAAAGTATCGTTTTTGAGAGACGTTAAAGAGCCCGCTATAAAACCCATTAGAAATCACTAATTAGGCCCCCAAATGAAAGAAAAATAGCTACTGCCCAGTTTACTTTTTTGTCTTCTATTGTTTAAAATTAAAATTACGTGAAAATTCCTCATTGAGTAAATATGGAACATAATTATTCAATGTTTTCTAACTGAAGCAATTACATATTTTCCACACAGTCTTTGGAAAGAAATATTGAATTAATTTCATAATATGACGGTGTCATTAGTTTTCTATAATTTATTATTGAAAAAACATACAGATTAGGTTTTTGGAGCCATACAAACTATTGCCTAACCATTGGGTCTATTCTACTGTAGTCGACAGAAGCTTTTTAGCTTAAAATATCTTCACTCGGGTTAAAGACATTTTTAAGAAACACTATGAGTGTCAGGAAATATGTGTTATTACTTTATATTTTTGTTTCATAAATACTTATAAATCACGTGATATTGTAAAACTGTTTTCTTTTACTTAGTTAACCATCTTTTTTTTTACCTCCTTGTAACCATAAATGTCTGTATAAAATGCAAAATATCATTAAGTGCAACTTACTATTCGGAATCTGGTAGCAGTTCTTTTTGTTATTGTTCTACTAAAAGAAAAATTAAAATGGTTGTGTTTTAATACAAGCCAGTTTTTTGGCATATTGCTTTGATTTGATTTTGAAATATATATTTTACATAATACGTCTACATTTATGATGGGCCGTATACCGGTTTAGTATCATGTGTATTCAGAATTCAGGAAAGGATATTCTTAATTTTATAGAAGAATCCAATGACGGCCGAATGGTTAAGGCGCTAATGTTCGGTAACGGAGTTCATGGATTCGAATCCCACTGTGGAATGGATGTTCATAGCCGTTCGGAATAGGATTTAAGTAGTAAGTCCCGGTCTCATTAGCCCTCGTATTGCAAAACAGTAGACTATACGCTCCAAACAAAACCAAGCAAACCATCCAAACAAAAACAAATAGCGCTCCAAACAAAACCAAGACTACAAAAATCGAGGATAGATAGATCAAGACGAGAAAGACAGAATTCAATCAAAAATAAGAAGAGTTGTTGTGTTTTGAAAGAGCCAAATTAGGTATATACTTCATTATCAAAATGCATTTGTCGAATAAAATGATTATTTTGCTACAATGAAACCATTTTTTTTTTGTTATACACCCTTATTTTAAACTTTTAAAAATCCCATTTGCAAGTTTGAGGAGTTTTATATTGAATTAGGGATTTTAAAGTGTTCCAGGCCCGTTACTTTTATATATTTCACTTTCAAAATTGTAGATATTGTGTATTATTAAAGTAGAATAAATCTGAGTATGTTTGTTGAAATAGTAAAGTTACACAAGTGAGTTACACATGATTTAGTACCTTGAAACGGGAAGAAAAGTTTTTAAAGCATTTTATAGCTTGAAATAATTGTTTTATATAAATAGTACTTAACGTAAGTGAAAATCGATACCTAGTTTTGTTTTTACATTAATACTAATGATGAAAAAACGAAAGTAATTGGTTAGTAGGGTGTGCACTAGGAACACTTTTAAGGGTTATTATTAAACCATTGAATTTTTATCATATAATCCCGAATTTTAATAAAAATTTCTTTTCTTATATATTTTATTGCTTTATATGTTTTATGCAATAACATTTTATATACTCATTATAAGAATATCGTTAAAAATTAAAAATTGAGATTCTATCTACCAGCGCTTTAACCGCGTTCTCAATTCAAGAAAACATGGTAAATGATGTACCTAAATTCAACGAAAACGTTATTCATTTGTTTACCTCAAGGAAAAGGCAGAGTGGGTTTAGTTTACAAATATTATACTTGACTGATTTGTAATCAAAGTTGACAATATTAGGTTGGGGAAAAATAAATCCATTATCTTTGAGTGAAATTAATGATTTTATTTAACATGTTTTGGATTGTCCGATTTGGGTCAAATATGCACCGTTTTGTAGTTACAATTTGTTGCCAGTTTAAAGGTAGTTTCATAATGCCTATCTCATAGAAATCTTGGTCATTATTGGCGAAAAACTCTAGTAGTTGATTTTCACAATCTTCTCTTGATCCCAATTTCTTATCACTCAGGAAGTTTTGCAATGCGAGAAAAAGGTCGTAATCACTTGGTGCCACGTCCGGACTATATGGTGGATGCATTAAAACTTCCCAAACAAGCTCACTGAGTTTCTGGCGAGTCACTACAGACGTGTGTGGCCTGGCGTTGTGCTGATGGAACACAACACCTCTTCTGTTGGACAATTCTGGTCAATCGCTAGCTTCAAACAGTGCAGTTGTTGACAGTAGAGATCTGAATTTAGCGTTTGGCCAAACGGAAGCAACTCACAATAAATGATTCAAATTCAGTCCCACCATATACACAGTAGAACTTTCCTGGCCGTTAGTCTTGGTTTAGCCTTGGTTTGAGTTGCTTCACCGCACTTTGACCACGATCGTTTTCGCATAATATTGTCGTATTTGACCCATATCTCATCCTCAGCCACCATTCGTATAAAAACTGGTTCGATTTCATTCCGTTTGGCCAAGGCTTCGCAGACGGAAATCCGATCCATCCTGTTTTTTGGTGTTAATTGGTGTGATACCCAAACATCGAGCTTTTTTTTAAAAATCTAACTTTGCTAAAATGCTTTAAAACTGTTTTATGGTCGATCTTTAGCACTTGGGCGATGCTGCAACTACTAACAGGCCTGTCAACTCCGATTATTTCTGCGGTTTTATCGACATTTTCGACGACGGGCCTGCCTGTGCGAAGTGCAACTTTAATATCAAAAATGCCTGAACGGAATCAAAATTGTCCGTAATTAGCTGTTACAGTATCGGTACCATAAACATCATTCAGAATTTCAGCCGCCTGGCTTGCATTTTGGCCTTTATCAAAGAAAAACTGTAAAATGTACCGAATTTTCTCTTTGTTGACTTCCATTTTTAACACCCTGTAACTCACGACTGAAGGGGCCAAACAAAAAACAGTAAAAATATTTTTTTATTGTGAAATGTCATCTTGACAACGAGCAAAAATTTGAAATTGTTTGATGGATACTTTACGAGTTATCAATAACTACAGCCACCTACCAAAAAAAAATAATAGATTTCTTTTTCCCAAACCTAATATATTGTAAGCAATATTATGGTCTTATTACATTTGATAGTAAGAAAGGAAATGCTACAATTTTTTCTTTGCCTACAAGAACTTGATTTCTTAAGCTGCCTTGTTTTCCTTTAACTTGTGAAAATGCAAATGTTAACTTGTAAGTTATGTCGTATTTGCAAAAATTTTCGAAATTTGTTTTTTGAACTTCCGTTTAAATAAACCGCGAACAGCGACTGTTGCTACTCAGTCATAAAGAGAACGCAGATGATGATTTGTTGATAATGAAATTTTAAGAAAAATATATATAAAATAAATGGTAAATAATGCGAGTAAAATTTTATTCTGTAACAAAATTATAAGCATTTTTATAAAAAAAAGTTGATTAGTGTACAGCTGGCTAATAGAAAGTAGTTATTTTATCCGATGTCAATAGAAATTTATCTTCTAAACTAAACTTACATTTAAGCATAACACGAGCCACCACTGTTGCCACACAACCTTAAGAAATATATGGAAAGAACACAGATAATAGTTTGTCAGTAATGAAATTTTAGAAAAAAATTATATAAAATCAAAAGTAAACCTTGTGTAACAAAATTGTAACCATTTTTATTAAAAGAGTAAAATAATGTATAGCTGACTTACAGAAAATTTATCTTCACTAGAGGCACCCAAGAGTTTTGCAACCGATGTCAATTGAAATGTAGCTTCTTTAAGAATTATTATTTTAACTGTGCGACAAATGTATAATACTGTTGAACTCGCTTATAACGAGCATGAAGGAGCCACGATATTTGCTCGTTATAACCGAGTGGTCGTAATAAAGGCTTTGTGGAAAAATAAAAATTTATGCATGTATACTTACATTTTTTATTTATGTACAGTAGAAACGAATCTGGTTGAATTGCTTTGAACTGTCTTACCATCTCTTTATTGTGGTATTGGTATAAAGATCATGGACCAAAAGCACCGTCATTTGTCTCTCTGGTTTCAAGCAATTTGAAGTTCTGCGCACTCAAAAGCCATTGAGAACCAAAATATTGCTCTCTGTAATCAGGGTTTGCTCATTAAAAGCGAGCAAAAATAAGGCAAGTAAAAATATGTGCAACAAAATCGTAAGCATTATTTAAAAAAATGGGAATGGTGTACAGCTGACTTATAGAAAGTTACTCTTTACTTTTCGATAGTGGCATCCGAGATTTTCACAAGTGACTATATTTTCCGATGTTTTAGCTTCTTTAAAAATTATTGTTTCAATTATATGACGAATACATAATATAGTCACTTATAACGGTAACTAAAGTACAGTATATTTGATCGTTATAACCGAGTGCTTATTAAAACGAATTCGTAAAAAAATCATAATTCATTTATACTTAGCATATTATATATAATTACTTATTTCTTTTATTTCTGTACAGTACAATTTGTTTATTTTCTCTGAACTACCTTACTGTCTATTTCTTGTGTTATTATGCTTTGGAAAACACTCATGGCCTTAAAAATATCGTCATTTGCACACCTGTCCTAAAAAAAGTTTTTCTGCGCACTCGAAAGCCTTTGAGCAAAGAAATGTTGCTTACTAAAACGGGATTTACTCCTTGAAAGGGACTTATGCTCCACAGCCTTAACATTGTTCCAAACATGTCCAACTAAACGAGGGCTGAACGGTTAGGGTGCTGATCTTTGCTTCTGGAGTTCGTGGGTTCGAATCTCACTATGGCATGGATGTTTGTAGCCGTTCGGAATCGGCTGTAAGCAGTACATCTCGGTATCATTAGCCCTCTTGTTGCAAAACAGTAGACCGTAGCGCTCCTACCAAACCTAACCGAACATTTCCAATTTCCTCTTTAAAACCGGCTCTCGTAAAATCGGAACGCATAAGGACGCTGTTGATAGATTTGGAACGCTACGGTCTGTTGCTTTTCTACAAGAGAGCTAACGAAACCTGAACCTTCTGCTTAAACCCGATTCCGAACGGCAACGAACATCCATGCCATAGTGGAATTCGAATCCAAGAACTCCGGTAGCCGATTCCAAACGGCTACAAACTTCCATACCAGCAGTGGTATTCGGACCTTCGAATTCTAATACCGAAGAGCAGTCTCCTACCCATGCGGCCATCGTTCGGCTATAAGCAAGTTGTACTACACATTATAGTGCATACAAATTAGGGGGGAAGCGTATTATCTGTGGGCATTAAACAATTGACTCGATCATGGGCGTAATTTGACCGTTTCAACTGAAAGGGCAAAAAAAGTCATATCAGAAATTTAAAATATGAATAAAACCTAAAATAAAATTGCCTATTTTTTAGAAATTGAGGGGGAGAGGGGATTTGAACCCCCGCGTCCCTCCCAAATTGCGTCCGTGGCCTCATTTGCCCGCGTAATAACCCTGCCATGCCTTTAATAATTTTTTCCCAGGACCCCTCACTACTTTAAATTAGACGCGAAATTAGTTCTTTAGAATACGGCTCGAGTAGCACAAACGCTTAAAAAAGCTTTCAGATTTTCATAACTTGAAGGTCAGCTGTGAAGCAAGAGATATTGGTAAAGGAGGCTTCAAAATTGCGTAAGAGGATTATTTGCCAGAACCAATATATCATGTCGACAAAAATAACACACAGCCTATCCTGGAAACGTACGCAGATACATTCATCACAAAACAATGGCACGCGAGATTAAAGCATCCGAATGATCTGCCGCACTGCTTTTTTTTTCTTTTTTTTTCCTAAGAAAAATGTATTGTTGGATTCAACTGAGTAAGATTTTAGATGGAACAACGACTCTAAATTTTGATATACGGTAGATATTTGGATGAATCTAAATTCAAATATGGTTAAATTTTATTGCAACTTATTCGTGGCAAGCATCTGCTACACACACACTCACACACACACACACATATATATAAATAAGAGGGTCATTCTGCAATGTTTGAGATAGATTTTTAAAGTTATACTTACAAAATTTTAGGTGTGTTCAAAGCAGTATCCTTCAGCTTCAATGCACTTTTGTAGACAAATTTTTCACAGATTAAGTGGCTCAAGCCATTCATTTCTTGGAATAGGTGAAAAAAAAATGCATTTATAGCCACAACAATCTTTTCTTCTGAATGAAAACGACGTTTACGTAAGTTCTTTTTTAAAGAATAGCCAAAAGTTACACATAGCTAGATCCGGTGAATAGGCGGATGCTCTATCACTTTAATTTCTTTTTGTTTAAGAAACTCAACTGTTAATCCGGCTGTATGTGAAAATGCATTGTCATGGTGAAGCACTAGTCCCTTAACATTCACTTCTTGTAGAATTTGTAGAAGACATTTAGTGGTATACCAGTTTGCTGTTACTGTCTTCTTCTCCTTCCAACTTGATGGCTTTGACCAATCCCGTCCTTCTGAAGAAAACGGCATACATCCATTTTTTTCAGTACGCGTTGTCTTTTCACCATTGTCACCATCTTTAAAGCCCAATATTTTGCTTTCTTGACGTGTTGGAATGTCAAAAAACGGTGTGTACGTTTCATCACCCTTTACAATTTTAGAAATGATGCGGTGGCCACCATCATTTAACAGTTTAAGAGTTTCTTTACTGATTTTGACACGCTCCCCTTTTAGGTGCTCAGTTAGATTATGGGAAATCCAACGGCAAACTACTTTTTCATATGTAATTCTTCATTAATACTTTTGTGTATGGCTACGGATCCATTGTTAAGTTCCTTCTGTATAATTTGATAAGTACAGCGATTATCATCCATTAACATTTTTCGTATGGCAGACACATTATCCCGGATTACTGCCGACGGCGACTTTCCTGTGTGTTCTTCATCCTGAAGAAAATTGCGATTTCTGCTAAATTCTTTAAACCATCTGAATACAGTAGCACGAGCTGGAGATTCACCAACAAATGCCAATTGCAACAGTTGAAAGCATTCTTCCTGATTTAAACCTGCTTTAAAATCGTAGAAAATCATAACGCGAAAATGTTCTCGCGTCAACTCCATTTTCTCTTCTGTTTAAAATTTATTCTATGCTAAACAAGTTGAAGTAAGTCAGTAAAAAATCGTTTATTGTGTTAAAATACTTTGTATTTGAAAATTAAAATGTTATTTTTATTTTGTAAATTCTCGTCTGAGAGTATCTCAAAAATTTCAGAGTAACCCTCGTATGTTATAAGGAATTGTATAAATTAAGTTTCATTTCTATGTATATGGCAGTTCTGGCAGACTTATCTCTGACTGAGCTTGTGTAAAGATATGTGGTGATTTAAATTATTTAACTTTTATTAATTTAAATCTACCTCTCAAATATCAGTTTCATAGAAATATATATATATATATATATATTATATATAATATATATATATATATATTATATATATATTATATATATATACACAAATATATATACAAATATATTTACATAAAGTCATAAAAATCTTTTCCAACACCTACACTTCTAGCGTCCGTTCCGCTTAACTGATCGAGATGAGATTGCAAATATAGTTATTCGGAGGTATGCGCTCGAGATTCTGTGAATGACAACACAGTGATGCCCACGGTTACGGTTATTGTTACAGAACTGAAAAATGTCGAATGACAAAGCCTACTTTTTCCTGTCGCAAAATGTTCAGCGTTTGCTAAAACTTGAAATAGCGTTGGAACGATACCGCTATGTCCCAAAACAGACGTGTTATACATATACGAGAAAGAGTTCTTCAGGACACATGGAGGAATACTGCACATGACCGTGACAAGACACCAATCACTGACGACAACACATTTCAGACAAAAGAAAGCCTTTATTTAGATCCAACATTTTGCACATGGGTGCTATCACAAGCAATTACGCAATGCATGCGGGAGACGGTGGACAACACTACTGAACATAGAATAATAGCATGGGGATGTTTGCTATTCTACGTTCTTTGCAATATCACGCCATATAGAACCCTTTAAATCCGACAAAGTTTGCAGATTACGCAGACAAACTCTGGATTTGATATAGCCCTAAAACAATAAATCCACTGGCGTCAAATCGGGGGACCGTCGAGGCCACGGAAAAGTGTGATGGCGCGAGAGGGTGCGATCACCAAAATGCTTTTCCAGGACCCTTTTAACAGACCTCGCTTTATGCGGAGGTGCACCATCTTGAATCCAAATGATGTCACTGAGTGCATTCCGCCTACGCAATTCCAGTAGTACATAATTTTGCAGCATGACTGTATACCAAGAGCTTGCTACAGGGCCCTTCGGTGTCGACAAAGCAGAAGGGTCCGAGAACAAGTGTGCTGTAATGCAGCACCTCACAGTCTCTTTGGCGTCAAATAAGGGTACTGGTGTCACAGCATGAGGATTCGTATATTTCTTGATATCAATGTTATTATTTAAGGTGAAATGCGTCTCGTCCGTCCGTAGTATGTGAAGTGGACTAGTCACTATCAGCATCGTATCGTATTAGAAATTCATTTGAGAAGTCCAGACATAGTTGTGTGTTTCCTGGCTCCAACATCTAGATGCGCTGGAACCACTTGGGAAACATGTGGAGTACCGAGCGCAGTAGCTTGAGGACCGCTGTCTTCGAAATATTCAACACACGCGATGTGCCATTTATGGTTTTCTTGTGTCCTGCATTCACTTTTTGATGCACTTCTATGGCAACATCCTCAGAAACTCTTGGCCGTCCGGACCGCGGTTTATCACAGGCGCAGTCCATATCTTCGAATCTGTTCACTAAATCACGCAAGAGCTTGTTTAGTACATGGGCCACGTCGTTAGAGATGATTTCGGCGATACACATGCGAGTCTTCCGCGGTGTTCATCTCACTTTGATAAAACAGTTTTATTAATTCACCACGAACTTTCTCAGGAAGAATCCTTTCGTTCCCGAATGACGGCCCCACATACCCGCCTGTTATTTTATCGGTTTCCTACAGTCAACATCTTGCAAACGGCGTTCTGTGATTGGTATCTTGCCCCTGTCATATGCAAATCTATTGCGCACGCCCAGATCGTGTTTCATTGGCCGGTTTTCAGAACTCTTTGTTGTGTATGCATAAAATGCCCGTTTTTGGACATAGCCGGACCATTCCAATCTATTTAAGGTTTTTGCATGCGCTGAACATTTTGCGATGGAAAAAACTAGGCGTTTCTGTAACACCACCCCTTACTGGGGCGCTGTACTTGCGGGGGATCTGCCCGCCTACTTTACTGGGGAAGGTATGTTCGTAGACCGTCGCTGGGATGCATTAAATTACCTCCGAAACTTTAAGGACAACAAATAACATTTATTTACAACATTCATTAAAAATTAAAGTAAACCAAATTGACATATTTCTGAGCCTTGGAGCCTGTCTAAAGTCAAAAAGAATTAACCGAACATTTTCATATCCAAAATATAATTCTCTAGGTGCAAAACAGAGAGATGTCTCCAAGTCGCAGGCCCGAATCCAACTGCTCTCTCTTGCAAACCTTCTCTCCTTTCATCGTGGGATGGGGGTGGGGGTCAGCATCCTCGAAACTTGATCCCTTCCGAAAAGAGAAATCCTCCCATCCAGATGTACTACCGACTTGCAAAAACTCAAACAAGCGCATCCGAAAAACCTTATCAGCCCCCTCCCCTTTGCCTGCCATATCCTATTTCCCCAAGGAACGCCGGGTGGAAGGGGTCAATGGCGGAGATTTTTCAGATATCACGAAAGGCACACATATGCTAAACATTGGTCCTGGGGTCCAAATTCCTTACAGTTTCCTTTCGACATTTTCGGGTTCCTGTA
Source organism: Pardosa pseudoannulata (assembly GCA_032207245.1). Lineage (NCBI taxonomy): Eukaryota > Metazoa > Arthropoda > Arachnida > Araneae > Lycosidae > Pardosa > Pardosa pseudoannulata. The sequence continues at coordinate 48,203,029 of CM063510.1, read as the reverse complement.
ACTATAACTGTAACTGTGAGCACCACCGTGTTGTCATTCACAGAATCTCGAGGGCATACCTCCGATGCAGTCTCATCTAGATCGGTTAACCAGAACGGACGCTAGATGTGCAGATGTTGGCACAGTTTTTTATGACACCCTGTGCATACACACACACACATGTACATAAAATGATATTTTTATCACTTTCGCTTTAAGAATCTATTTTCCCGGTAATTCTTCTCTAAGAACTCTAGCTAATACTCTCGAATGTTCGCTAGTAGAAATCTTTTCGGTTCCATATCTAAAAATAGAGTTTTAATGCATGTGTTACATCACCCACGTGACTTCAAGTAATAACTGATTGGTCGGCACAAACGATTATTTAAGTAAATGTGTAGAGTTCCATCACAGTTTCAACAGTTTTTTCGATTCAGTTTCGACGGAGTTTTCGTATAGGTTTAGTTTCGGATAATATTTCATGATTCTGAGTTGATATGTTAGACTGAATTTTTGAGTGTCTTGATTGTGTTCTCACTATAAGGTTCCACGACTGTAGGGTGGGGATAACCATCCCAAACCCCACTTCATAATGAGGCAAAAACCTTATTACATATATATATATATATATATATATATATATATATATATATATATATATATATATATATATATATACACTCATGTCCATAAATTAAGGATAATTCAGAATCACACAGAAATTGAGCTCTAAAATAAAAATTTCACCTGTAGAATTATCACACACATCTTGAAGAAGAATATGCAAATTGCAGGAAACCACCAGATGGCGCGGATAGTACGTCACAATGACGAGAGTGTATGAAAGGGGTATATAAGGAATGGTAGCAAAGAAGTAAAATTGTTCACAAGCGCTTTAAAAGCCTTTCAGTGCAATAACCGCATAGTTATGGCACAAAGGAAGCATTTGGATGATTTTTTACGTGGTAGAATTATCGGACGACTGGAATGTGGACGTACCCAGCTGGAAGTATCCGAGGAACTTGGAATCGCCCAGAGTGTCATCTCCAGGCTTTGGCAACGATTCAAACATGATGGTAATGTGAGTAGATGTTACAGCACAGGTCGCCCTCGAGTTACTACACCGAATGATGACCGGTATTTGGCAGTTACTGCCAAAAGAAACAGACGGAGCACAGCATCAGACCTGTCTCGTCAGCTCTCTTCAGCTACTGGTACGACAGTTTCAAGGCAGACCGTGTACAGACGCTTAGGGAACATTGGTCTATATGCTCGTAGGCCTGTCAGATGTGTTCCCCTTACCGCAACTCACTGTTGCCTGCGATTATGCTGGGCATGCATTGTGGACACCGCAACAGTGGTCTTGTGTGATGTTCTCCGACGAGCCCAGGTTCAGTTTACATTCTGATTCTCGCCGGACTTTCATATGGAGAGCGCCAGGTACCCGTTACCACCAAGAGAACACCATTGAACGACACCATTACGGTGGTACAGGATGGCTCGTTTGGGGAGGAATTATTCTTGGTTCCAGAACTGACCTGCATGTTCAGAGTTTAACGATGACAGGCCACTTCTATTGGGATGTCATTCTGGAACATGTACGTTTGTTTCGGGGCGCCATGGGTCCTGAATTTCTGTATATGGATGAAACGCCCTACCTCACCGTGCAAACATTGTAGACGAATGCCTTCAATCGGAGGATATCACCCGTATGGATTGGCCAGCGTACTCACCGGACTTGAATTCAATAGAGCATGTGTGGGACATGCTTGGCCGACGAATTGCAGCCCGTCAACCCCCTCCCAACTGTCTATCGGAACTTCGGAGGGCATTGCTTGATGAGTGGTGTAATTTTCCCCAAGATCAGATTGATAATCTGATACTCAGCATGCATAGACGTTGTAACGCATGTATTGCATTGTCCGGGAGACATACTCCGTATTAACCATCCTACTAACCATGTTATACTGTTTTCTGTAAATAGGTTCTTTTTTGAAATTTGCTCCAGGGAGTAAAAATCACAATGTTTATTAATTATGTCAAACATATAGCATCTTTTTTGCTCTTTACCTTTTGTTTAATAAACAGACTTTACAAATAAGTCAAATTTGTTTTGCTTTTGTCTCTTTCATTGCCTGAACTTCATTATACTTAATTTATGGATATGAGTATATATATATATATGTGTGTGTGTGTGTGTGTGTGTAATACATCAAAATGATTGCCCTTAAATGAGATAGCAAAAATTCTTCCTTTTCTGCTTCTCATTATTTAATACCTAATTTCCCAGGCATATAATGCCACACAAAGGAGTGTTCTCCAACTTAAATTCTTTTTACTTATCTCTCAAACCTAACGATGGAATATATTCTTATTTTCTGTCCACTGGTCATATTTTTAAGCTGTCCCAGGAATTGCTTCTGTAATAATTGCTATCTGTAAATTTTCGAGCTAGTTTAATTGAAGAAGGTTCGCTTTCGTCTCCCAAAATTGCAGAATTATTTTAAGTCTCATGGGAACTAAATCAAGTGATTCACTAGCTGGGAAGCCTCATTTTACGCAGATGTGTTGCACTGTAAAGAAGTTCCGTCGTTTGATGTGTTTTGGTGAACTTCCACAGCAATGGACAATGTTTTATAATGACATGACTACAGCTGAATTACATTGCCAAGCAAGCTCTGGCAATATAAAACATGAGTTGTTTCTCCCATGTAATCAGTGAAGGATATTTCACTTATCTTTTCATGGAAGGCATTTATTCATCCGTTTACTGCACTGCTATTAGAGTCATGCTTTAGAACTTTTTCGCACAGAATTTTAAATGTCAGTGAATTGGTTTAACTACTGACCGACACATTTTCCCGCATCAGGCCTCGCTTGAAAACTTGAAAGGTATCGTTTGGTAATTTGGAAGACATTGCGACCACGAAACTATATTACGAGCCCTAGAAGCCATTTACGAACATAATAGATCTTTTTTTGGTTCGAGCCCCGAATTTTCAACCCTCTGATGAAATCGTTTTTTTACCGACTGATATATATTGTTACCAAGGCTTAATTTGGTCATTTGTTGGTTCTTAAATAACAAAAGCCGGTGAAAACGCTGTATTCTTAAAAAATGAAAGCAGAATTAAGTAAACAAACATGTGCACTACCATCTGGGCAGATAGCAAGATGATAGCAACAAATATTTGGCAGCTTTTCTTTGTGTCTACGCTTTTTCAGCAATTCTGTTAAAAGGTATCATGCATATGTATACATGTATATATGTCAGGTCTAAAAAAGGGGTAGTTGGAAATTGCGTGAGTTATAATAGTTTTAAAAAGGGGACTCTTTTATAATAATAAAATAAATGAAAAAGACCCACGCTTGCTTTGCTTAATCTTTTGGAGCAATCCGGTCAAGCGGAAAGACATTTGAAGTATTTTATGATTAAGCGAACCGATATGAGTTAGTTAGAGCGCAGACATGGAGCTGTCAACACCTTTCCACGCTTAGCTCCGCCCCGAACAAATGAAAATGACTCAAGTTTGGCTTTTAAATGAAACGATGATTTAATAAACTTATTATAATAAAGAAAGACTGTTTTCCATTCGCCTTAACACTGGACTATGTCATATATATGTATATATAATATACATACATCTATATATATATATATATATATATATACATGTATGTATATTATATATATATATGTGTGTGTCTGTGTGTGTGTGAGTAATGAGGAATTTGTCCCTTCACAAAGGGAAGAAAATTTGCACTCATAGCGAATCTTAGTAGAGTGAAAAAACATAAAGAAAATTTAGGATGAAAATGAACAGAGTTTATTGAGGCAACTTATCTCTTGGACTTTTGTCCGAAAAACACGTACTTCTCGATTTTATAGTTGTATGGACTAACCAATCAGTTTTAATTGCTAGTCACGAGGGGACGGGATGACGTAGTTTAAGCATGAAGAGTTATTTAAAGCACTTATGCAACAGGAAGTCTGGCTTTTCGGAGCCTCCAAATGGATAGAAGTAACAAAGATTTTCACACTTTCACCAAAGTTGCAAAAACTTATTTTAAAATAGAAATAATTATGTTGGAGGATATTTTAGGTTAAAAATATCATTACACACACATATATATGTGTGTATATTTGAAAATTTGAAAGATCTTCTCTGTATACACTTGGAAGCAGTTCTACTCCGAGAAAAAGCGTGCTGAGTCTGTAAAACACAGAAATACTGCCCATAAATAAAGGAGATTTTGTAAAAAATAGTTATTTGAAAATCTCAACTTATTTTATTCTACATTACCCATTCTAGGAAATGTACTTTCAAATACTCTTTTTACTTTTTGTATATTGTACGCAGATGGAGAGGCGGTAATGATTTGAGGTCTGCCGAGTCGACACGGGTTAACGTCCTATTCTCTTGACATATGAATGGTACCAACAGGTGTGCCCCAACCGGGTTGAAACCTGCCATTAGTATTATGAGATCTTACATAATGTTTCATAATCACTTATTAGTATTCTGTTCACAAGCACGCGACAGTAGATTATTCAAATACCTATGGACTTGACAGAGAATTCAGGAAATGGAAAAAAAAATGCTTTTGCATTCTATAAATGCGCTTGTCAATTATTATTTATTCTACCTCAATAGTCTAAGATATTCGAAAATAAAATCCTTTTGAAAAATAAATTCCTTTTTTTAAAGCATTTTTCTCTCTCATTATATATATATATATATATATATATATATATATATATATATATATATATATATATATATATATATATATATATATATATATATATATATATATATATATATATATATATATATATATATATATATACATATATATATACATACATATATATACATATATACATATATATACATACATATATATATATATATATATATATACATATATATACATATATATATTTATATATATATATATATACATATATATATATATATATATATACATATATATATATATATATATATATATATATATATATATATATATATATACATATATATATATATATATATATATATATATATATATATATATATACGTATATATATACATATATATATGTATATATATGTATATATATATATATATTATATATGTATATATATATATATATATATATATATATATATATATATATATATATATATATATATATAATATATATATATATATATATATATATATATATATATATATATATATATATATATATATATATATATATATATATATATATATATACATTATAGTATGACCACCCTCCATTTATAACAATGGGCTCGCCCAGGAACAAAACCACTGCTCGTACGCGGCTGATGTTGAAGTATATAAAGCGGTTATGCATTGTCTTTCCAAACATAGAGCGACTAGATGGACATAATGGAAGAAGCAGCTGATTTATCGGACATCGATAAAGGTCAAATCATTATAGGTTGGCATCTGGGAACATCAGTCTCATCAGAAACGGCGCGTTTAGTGAACTGTTCACGTGCAGTTGTTGCGAGCACATATTGAAAGTGGGGTAAGGATGGGGAAACGACAAGTCGTGGTACATCCTCAGCTCATTGATTCCAGAGGAAAGCGGAGATTGCTAAGCATTGTTCACCGTGAGCGAAGACGTACAACAGCTGAAATCACTATAAGCTACAACAGTGGCAACTCAGACAGTGTTTCTCAACACACTGTGTAGCATACATTGCTGCGTATGGGCCTACGCACCCGGATGCCGAAGCATGCCCCTGCACTGACGGCATTCCATCGCCAGCTACGTCTGCAATGGGCGAAGAAACATTGAACATCAAAAGAATGGAATAAATTTGCATGGTCCTCGTTTCCTGGTCCATAACATCAACGGGCATGTGCAAATACGCCGATTTCCAAAGGAAATCCTGGATCCCGGATGAACAGTTGGACAGAGACAAGCCGGTGGCTGGGGTACTATGGTGTGAGTAATGTTTTCATGGAGCACATTTGAACCCATAATGTAATTTCTCTACACTTCTATTTTAAGTTATAAAATCTAATTTTATGAGTAACTGTATCTTAGATTTATGTAGCTGCTCTCTAAATTTAGATCGGATACTACGAGAAATACAGGATCAAAATTCAATCATAACAATAAAAGAGGCAATGATAAAGGAATAAAAATTGAGTTGGAAAACGTAGACTTTAAAGAAAGTGAATTATAAAATTTAATATTTTGAGTAACCGTATATTAGATGTCTAAAATTCTTTAGCCCTAAGTTTGCAAAGCAAAATACAAGCACATAATTCATCTTGTATAGAACTACACTTTCCTTTGACTATAAATACTGCTACTTCTACAAGACCAATAAAAGAACTACCACTTCTAATACTCTTTTAGAATGTGTTCGGTTTTTAATGAGTGTTGAGAAAAAAGTTGTTGCTCTGCTCGATGCCGAGTCGATATGAAACAGTTAATTTGTGCTCATTAAAGTGTTTTATAATAGTATTTGTGTGGTTTAATGTTCGACTGGAGTGGGTTTTGCTGGGCAATGTATCTATAATGAACAGGAAGAATGGATAATATGCGGCACAAAATACAGGAAGAAACTCGATCCATAACAATAAAAGAGGCAATGAACGGGAGTAAAAATGGCTTAACAAATGGTAGCCTTCTTTAAAGGAATGTTTCAGACATAAAATCTAATTTCAGGAGTAACCGTATCTTAGATATCTGAAAATTCTGTAGCCCCTCTCCAAGCTTCGAGCGTATGTGACGCAAAATACAGGCAGAAATTTCATAACAATAAAAAGAGTCAATGAACGGGGGTAAAAATTGAGCAATATAGCGTAGACTTCATTAAAGAAATATCTTTTTAGTTATATAGTTTTTTTCACTTTCTAAATTAGAGATTTCAGGCCCAGGCAACCAGTCGAAACCAGTTTTCGTGGTCACGAGAAATATTACTTGCTCGTCGTTGAACTGAACATGCTCGCTTTCAAGGCCAATAGCAGAGCCGTTTCCAAACGACGAGGCTTTTGACAGATACATCTTGAGAACAGAAGGAGAAAGCGCCAGGTAAGTGGATTCCAATTTATGGTCGAGGAGCTCGTATTTAGTTGATCTCTTCTTGAAGAGTGTTGACAAAACATCAAGCAGTACGATAAAATTCTCTAGTTCTTTTCAGCTTGTCACAGAAGAGCTCTAACAAAATGTGTGTGCGTATATATATATATATATATATATATATATATATATTTATTTTTATTTATATATATATATGTATATATTAATATATATATATACATATATACATATATATGTGTGTGTTTATGTGTATATATATATATATATATATATATATATATATATATATATATATATATATATATATATATATATACATATATACACATATATGTGTGTGTATATATGTGTATATATGCACACACATATACGTGTGTGCATATATATTGGGGTAGTTAGAAATACCCCAATAGTCTTTTAACCCCGTGACTGCTCAATTTGTAAATCAAAATCGGTTCAAAAAGTGTGCATTTTTTTATACATTTTAAATCTATATATATTGAAAAAAAATGGAATATTTACTTTTTCTTTCTAGAAAAGATTTTTTATATAGATTTTTATAGTGAAAAATTAAAGTGTCAAAAAAACCAGTTTCAGATGTTATCACAAAAAAAAAAAAATATTTAATGAATTCCAATTGAATTACAGTTAATTTCTATTTATTACATAATATAATTATAATTATATTATCTAATATAACTATAGTTCTACTCATATAATTATATTTACTACATAATTAAACGTCTAATAATGTATATAATTTATTTCACTGGTTAAACGGTGAAAAAGTGGGATGAGCTTCTTAAAAAAGGAAGAAAAACAAATGCCCGTGGAAATCGCGCTATAAGCAGTCAGAGGGTTAATTTAGAAATTTAATACATGTGTTTGTTCCAAAAATTATGTGGAAACTCTTTCTTTTTCATGAATTGTTCCTATTATACTTATACAAGTATAACTTTAAATTTTATATGAGTTAAATTGACTTTATTAATTTTATTAAGTGGAACGACATTAATCCCATAATTATGCCAATATTTTTTATACGTTATATTAAAAAATTTGTACTTTGCAAAAGTGATATACAATTTATTAATTCTATATTGCTTCTGATTCGGAAAATTTCCCCTTCATTTTCATAACCAGGTTCAATGCTTAATCAGTAAATAATTGATGTGTAATGACTGAAATGCAAATTATAAATTTAAGCAAAATATGTGCTGAAGTTTTCTTTTATTAAAAACTTTGCTTTTATAAAATTTTATATTACAGCTATATTGATTCAGATAAATAAAAATAATTTTTAATTTTATCAAATGAATGGACCTTAATCATATGATTATATCATTACTATTTTATATATTATATTAAAATTTCGTACTTCTCAAAGGGGAAATACATTTTATTAATTCTATATTGTTTGTGACTGGGAAAATTTTTCAATTATTTTAATTCCAGGTTCAATGTTTACTGATTAAAAAATTGATATATACTGCCTGGAATAAAAATTATAAATTTAAGTAAAGTATGCACAAATATTTCACTTTATCAAAACATTCGTCATTATAACTTTTTATACAATACAATTATGTAAATATATAATCATACGATTCGGCTAATTCTGTTTTATACGTTAAAGGAAAAAAAATTCTAATTCGTAAAAGAAATATACACTTTATTAATTCTACGTTGCTTGTGACTGGGAAAGATTTTCAATTATTTTATTTGAAGGTTCAGTTCTGAATGAAATAAAAACTAATATAAATGGAATATTATATAAATTATAAAATAAGGTACATATATACGTTTTACTTTGATAAAAAAATCGCTTTTATAAATTTTTATATTAGAATTATGGCCCCTAGATAAAAAATTTATTTTACCAAATAGGTTGAACTTAATCATATGATTAGGCCAATACTGTTTTTTACGTTATATTAAAAATTTCTACCTAGCAAAAGAAAAAAAGAAAAAAAAATTAATTTATTAATCTGTATTGCTTATGACTGGGAAAATTTTCCATTATTGTAATTCCAGATACAATGTTCATTGAGTTAATAATTGATATGTACTGACTGTAATATATATTTAAGTAAAGTATGTACATAGGTTTTCCTTTTTCGAAAATTCCACCTCCATAAATTTTTATATTAGAGTTATATTGATTCATGTTAATAAAAATAGTTTTTAATTTTATAAAATGAGTTGACCTTAATTATATGATTAGGCCATTATATGGTTAGTCATAAAGAAAAAAAATTCAACTTCGCAAAAGAAACATACATAATTCTATGTTGCCAGTGATTAGGAAAGTTTTTCAATTATTTTATTCCAAGGTTCAATATTTAGTGAGTTAAAAACTGATGTGTATTGACTGGTATATAAATCATAAATTTAAATAAGCTATATATACATGCATTTATCGAAAATTCCGCATTTTATATATGGAAGTATGTGACATTTTTATAAATCTTTATATTAGATTTATATTGACTCAGGTTAAAAAAAATTGAATTCGATCTAATGTATTGGCATTAATCGTACGATTAAATTAACATTTTTTCATACGTTATATTAAAAATAAATTCTATTTCACAAATATAATATATAACTTATTAATCCTATGTAGTATGTAGTAAAATGTTGGGATTATTTTAATTTTGAAGATTAAGTTATTGTTGAACTAATAGTTGATAGCAAGGCTTTTTAATTTAAAACCACACGCTGAACGATGACCTAATGATTAAGGCACTGATATTTGGTACAGGAGTTCGTGGGTTCGAATCGTACTGTAGAAGGGATGTTCGTAGCCATTCGGAATCAGCTTTAAGCCATAGGTCCCTGTCTTATTAACCCCATGAAGTAGATTGTAGTGCTCCAAATCAAACAAAAACCACATTTGTTTGAGGGATTTGGGGTAGTTCAGTGCGCAAAGACAGCAATCTCGTAACCGGAGGGTTACGGGTTCGAGATTTGAGCTGGTCAAAGATCCACCGTGTTCATTAAAGGCAGCCTGAAGTACATAAAATACGCTAGTGGTCGCAATGTCCTTCAAGTTCCCATCCAATATTGAAAGTGGCAGCCCAAGTCTATGGGTCTTCTGCTTGATGCCTGCTTCTAAATTACGAAGACCCCTTTTGTTCATGTTGTCTTAGGAAGTAATATTGGCCACCTATATATCGCTCCCTTAATAAAATGGGCAACAAACTTCGCGGTGTTGTATGGGAGAATGTTTAACAATCAAATGCCCCAAGTTAAAATCAAAATTTAAGGAAAAGAAAGGGATATATTTGTACGAAAAACTATATTAAACTGTAAAAAAAGTATTTGACAAAAAATATTTTTAATTTCCCTTGCATTGCTATTTGTCAACTTCTCGACGATTATTTAGTTCTGTCGTTAGTTTTTATATTGTTCAGGTGATTGTATTATTAAAGTGCGTATTCTGAAAATAATATAAATAATATATTCACAAGTGTATTAAAAATTATCCCACAGAAGCATAAAACCTGAAGCATAATGTTGGATTCTTATTGACTAAGTGTATTTTCTAAAGATTATATTATGACATTTATTAGCAAAAAATAAATTTATTTCAATCTCCGAAAAGATTTATAAATAAAAGTTATCTATGTTATCTAGTCATCTTTAAGGTATAAGTTTGTGATTCCTTCCTTTGTGTCTTTAAGCAATAAACAGCACTAGTTTGCAGGATAATTAGTTGAGGTTTTTAACCATGTTGTAATGAATGCATATAACACCTTAGCTAATCACGGTGTTTTCTATAAGTGTCATTTAGAGTATCTTAACGTCATTAAAATTATTCCTCTCTCAACGATTTCTGCAGTTTCCTATTTCCACGTGGTTTATCACGTGTTTGTCACGATTAGAAACTATCGTAAAACTGACGTAAATAAACATAAATAGCTAAAACAAAAGTGTAAACAAACAAAACAGTTACACATAGATAGTCCAATGACTCTTACGGTAACATTTTTCCGTATTTTTAACAAACACGTATTCAAATTGACAAAAAGATCGCTTGAAATAGAATATTTTATTCAGATGTAGGGACAAAATACACGGTCTTAATAAATTCTATTGTGTTAGACAAAGTATTACAATTTCAATAATTGTGTAAAAATGCTTATTTTTGCGTTTATCAACTTTCGACATCTCTTTCCGGACTTATTTATGCATTTTCATATCGATTTTGGGATTTTGTATTCAGTTATTATAAGAGGATTTAAGTGCTCAGATAATTACTGTTATATATTACTCTTCCCTTTTTAGGAAAATATATAGATTTATCTATTTTGCTTTATTTGAATAAAGTTAATGCCCCGTTTGACAAAGAAGAAAATAAACATTAAAAACAATGGGCTACAAACGGAACAAATGTAAGATACTTTTAGAAAACTGAGGCAAGCAAGTAGTCAAAGGCCCAAAAAATGGAGAAAAGTGAAAAAAAATCTTTTTTACTTTTCTTCTTTTTTTCTATACTTAGTAGTAATCTATTGTTTTTGCATGGTAAATTAAGGCATACAAGTGGTCAGAGGCTTTAAAAAAGTGACTTAAAGTGACAAAATGGAGAAAAGGGAAAAATATCTTTTTTACTTCTCTCCTTTTTGTCTTTACTCCTTAAATTAAGGCATGCAAGTGGCCAGAGGCTTTAAAAAAGTGATAAACAAACTGGAGAAAAGTGAAAAAATTCTTTTTTCTTTACCTAGTATATTAAGGCATGCAAGTGGTCAGAGGCTTAAAAAATGCAACAAACAAAATGGAGAAAAGTGAAAAAAAAACTCTTTCACATAAACAATGCTTTCAGAATTGTTTTAATGCTGGAAAATGATCTAGTCAGTGGTTCCAAAACAAATTATGATCTTTTTTATCCCCTGTATGACTAATCGTAAACGTTAAAAATAAATAAAACCAGTGTAACTGCATTATTAAAGAAATTCATGTATTTGTTATTCACTTTATTAACATGTAATTAATGGTTATTGGAATGGATAAGAGCTTGCAAATCGTATACTTTTCTCAAATTGTGGAATCGATGTAGGCATTAACATTATGATTTCCTTTTCTAAGTTTATTTTTTATACATCGAGACATGCTCATTATTATATTTGCATTTTGTAGTTTCTATAAACACCTTAACGTATCTTGTTTTCTTAGAGTTTTTAACATAAAGAGATTTTTTTTCTTCAAACTAATATTAGAGAATCTAATTCAGAGAGGGTGAACATACAGCACACATGTCCCTCAGTGGCACTCGACAGGTAATTCGTTGGCTCTTGACAGGTGCATATTAAATTATTTTTATTCACTTACAATCACTTGAATCATTATAAAAATCTATCTCTAAGACAATCAGCCAACACAGGCGGATTTAAAGACGAATACCAGCATGAATGCTCTTTTGACATTTAGTAGGACTGAAAGTGGAAACTGATCCCCTCCATGTAGTACAATGAATTCCATTTCTTCAGGGGACACTGACATTTTTTGAAGAAGTACGTGAGGGGAATGAGTTACAAAGAGGAAACATAAACTAACCTGCAAATTAAGGCATAATTTTGATTTTGGTTTCTTCTATTTGAATATGAAGTTGGTTGGGTTGGTTTTGGGCGCTACGGTTTACTTTTTTGCAACACGAGGGCTAATGAGACCGGGACCTACTGCTTAAAGCCGATTCCTAACGGCTACGAATTTTCATGCCCCAGTGGGATTAGAACCCACGAACTTTGGTTCCGAAGATCAACGCCCTGGTCATTCAGCTATCGTTCGGCCATATGAAATTGGCATACAACAACACTGATATTTCGAGATATGGGAGAGTGATTTTTTGAGAAGGAGAAGACCGATGAAGGCAGCAATTTTCTTCATTGATTCAGCCAATATGATTTTTTAAATATAACAATTTAAAAAAGTAAGAAGGTAAAAGTCTTCTATACCATACAAAAACTAAATTTTTAAATAAGTGTCACTTAGTTCTAGAACCGTGGGAGTTTCAGTATACCTAATAAAGGCCTGGAAAAAGAAACAAGGGTCTGACCAAACTTGCAAATTATATTAATATGAATCTCTGTTGTTATTAAAAACGTACACAGTATTTATACCCAATAGCATTTATTCATTTTTAGATAGTAAATTATCTTATTATTTTTATCAATTATTGCACTTTAACAATATCAAAAAGTATATATAATTAGAAAAAAATACAGACAACTTTAATGGAATTATTTAGGTTCTTACCAGTCAAAGTTTCTTCACAGTTCAGGCGAAGGGCATTTTCTTTTACATATATTTTGTACATTTTTTACATATGGGTGTTTTAAAATTAAAACAAATATCTTTAGATTTCTTTCCACATTTGGAAGCTTACTAATGTACTTTTATTCAGTTTTTTCAATATTATATTTTCATATATTTTTCATAGATAAATTTAGGAAATATCAAGAAATTTATTTCGATTTCATTAGTAACTTCAGAAAATTGAACACAAAGTAATTTTTGAGTCAATATGACCCATCCCACAATTCTAGTATTAAAATCTTTATGTTAGAGGAGAGATTCTAACACAAACGTACAAAGAACAATTTTAAAAATTAGACATTTTTATGTAAATTATAGAGGTTTAAATGGGATGTTTAAATGAAATATAACAAGTAGCACACATGACACTTAAATATAATAAACTTTAATTTAATTGGCAAACTAATCTAAAAACTTTTTTCCCTAGCTTAGTTTATTTTAGATCTTGAGAAAATGATGATCTCTGTTATCGAAAGTTTTTAAAAATTATCAGGAACGTTCTGGTTTCAGGAAAGTTTCAAGAACGCCGACGGTTTTCGTTTTATGCAGAGTCAAATAAAAATCGAACCATACTGCTTTTTGTTTTGATTTCTTGTTCAATTCGGCTAATATATCTTGGTGTTAGTTTTCACAGGATCACTCTGCCGTACACTTTAGGAATTGCTGGTATGATTAATTATGAAGATTTTAAAATATTTTTGACAGCCCTTAGGAAGACATCATAGATCCCTGGGGTGCCGTGGTGCACAGTTTGGGAATAACTAAATTTTTAAGACCAAAAATATAAATGTCCAATTCTTAGGATCTATGTACAAAAATTGGCCTGGTTTTCTAAAAAAGGTACTTTAAGGGTATATTTTTCTCTAAAAAGTTACAAATGGAATCAATTTTCAAAGTGAGTAAAAGTAATTAAATCTGAAAAAGTGATTAAAAGTGAGAAAAGAGACTCATTCTCTGTAGATATTTTTCTCTAAGTGTGTTGACGAGTTATCAATTTCGTGGTACTTACGTTAAGAACAAATTCTTAATATTTAATATATTGCCGCATTAAGCTACTTTGCCAACGAGCTCAGTGACCATATGGTCAGAGCACGAGATCCATACCCAAAGTTTGTGGGTTCGGAGCTCGCCATGGCGATTAATCCAAGGAATGGATTTTTAATTTAAAAATGTTATTTATTGTTGCCTTATGTTCTCTAACATTCTAGATCTTTCTTTATTATGTAAATTAGTTATTTCTCGAATATTCTGTTCTGGTATAAAAGCTGATACCCAATAGTTGTAGGCAATTCGGGATTAGAGGGCTAGGCCCGGGCAATCCAGTTGCCCTACCTTCCTGAAGGTTGTAGGCAACTTCTTGATCTTGTAAAGTTCGAGTTGCTACTTTGCTTCAATAAATTCATGTGTTAGGCTAAACGGTGTGTTCATTCGAATCTTCGTGACAAATTTGGTGGATGCGCCGGGTACCGATTTCGACTATGTGGATAAATCTGACAGTGTTCGCAGAAGTCTCCGTTTAAGAGGATTACCTCCATTGGTATGATTAATTATGAAGACTTTAAAATATTTTTGGCAACACTTAGAAAGACATCATAGATTCCTGGGGTGCCGTGGTGCACAGTTTGGGAATTACTAAATTTTTAAGACCAAATCTATAAATGTCCAATTTTTAGGATTTATGTGCAAAATATGGACTGGTTTTTTAAGAAAAGGTACTTTAAGGGTATAATTTTCTCTAAAGAGTGACAAAAGGGGTCAATTCTCAAAGTGACTAAATCTGAAAAAGTCATTAAAAGTGAGAAAAGCGACTCACTAACATTCGCTGTAGATATTTTTCTAAGTGTGTTGAAGAGTTATCAATTTTGTGGTACTTACGTTAAGAACGAATTCTTAATATTTAATATATTGCCGCATAAAGAGAAACATTGCCAACGAGCTTAGTGGCCGACTGGTCTGAGCACGAGATCCAGACCCAAAGTTTGTGGGTTCGGTGCTCGCCATAGTGGTTGATCCAAAGTATAGGCTTTTAATTTGAAAATGTTATTTATTGTTGCATTATGTTCTCTAACATTCTAGATCTTTCTTTAATATGTTAATTGGTTATTTCTCGAATATTTTGTTCGGGTATAAAAGCTGATACCCACTAGTTGTAGGCAACTTCTCGATCTTGTAAAGTTGAGAGTTGCTACTTTGCTTTAATAAATTCGTCTGTTAGGTTAAACGGTGTGTTCATTCGAATCTTCGTGAGAAATTTGGTGGAGGCGTCGAGTACCGATTTCGCCATTGTGGATAATTCTGACAGTATTCGCAGAAGTCTCCGTTTAAGAGGATTACCTCCACTAGTAGGATTGATTACTGGTATGATTAATTATGAAGATTTTAAAATATTTTTGGCAACCCTTAGGAAGATCTCATAGATCCCTGGGGTACCATGGTGCACAGTTTAGGAATAACTAAATTTTTAAGACCAAAGCTATAAATGTCCAATATTTAGGATCTATGTGCAAAATATGGCCTGGTTTTCTAAGAAAAGGTACTTAAAGAGTATATTTTTTTCTAACTGGATTAATTCTCAAAGTGACTAAATCTTAAAAAGTGATTAAAAGTGAGAAATGCGACTCACTAACATTCGCTGAAGAGATTTTTCTCTAAGTGTGTTGACGAGCCATCAATTTCGTGGTATTTACGTTAAGAACAAATCCTTAATCTTTAATATATATATATAGCCTATTGATTTAATTTATTTTTGTAGTAACTTTAAAAATTATTTGTTCTGAGTTATAGCTAAGTACAGGATAAACAGATTTTAAGTTTCGAAACACATTAATTTTAACTAACTTTTTACTTTTATTTTTTATTTTTTAAGGTAAAATGTTGACAAATTTTAGTGGGATATATGATTGTTAAAAATACAACTGGGGTATTTTATATGTTCTTAAAATATAAGAATTTTGTTTTAATATTTTTTTAAAAGTATTATTACTAATCCTTTTATTGATTTCTGTAGCAACGGTTATATTTTTAATAGAATGATGAATATTAAAACGAACTACTTTCGATTCTCATTTTTAACAATGTTCCATAATTAAATGAGATAGAAATATCGAACTTTTAGTACAGATGAGAGTACACTGTAGCCTTATTCTTACAGTTCTCTTAAGTTTTTTATTTTGTCTATCGAAGAGTCGAATTAGCTACCTTGATCCGAGAAAACGTATCGTTTAACAGAAACGGAAAGACTAATTCTAAATGGTAATTTCTTGGGATTCATTAATCTATGTTTGTAAATTATTTATTACAGAAGGAAAAATATGTTAAATTTCTCACTAAAATTTTGCGTAGGAGGTTCCATTTAAACATTAAAGCAACAGAATAATTTTGATAAATATTCTTTTTTTTTTTTCAAGAGTGAAATATTCACACGCTTATTACATTCCTCCAGGAAATATTGCAGTGTTTCATGTTTCATTAAAAATGATAATAAAGGTTTCCTGCTATTTTTATAAATGTCATTTTAGTCATTTCCTTCTCGAAAAGAATAAAATTGATGGTTTTTAACAAACTTTTTCCTCGTGAAACTAAATATTAAATAAAGTCCAATTTTCTCTTGCATTTTCGCTAAACCTATCTCTGATACGATCAGTGTAAGCGATTTTCTGTTTGAGTTGAAATTATTACTATTGCGTAGTTCATGAAAATGTTACGTAATTTTTCTGAGACAGTTAAGTTTTAATCAAACTGTTAAGTCGAAGCTAACTTTTGTAAATTTTCTGTAATTAGATGTATTATTTACACACCAACCTGTACACATTGAAAAAGCAACAGATTCAGTTCACAATTATAATTTCTCGTGTGATAGTGAAAAATTTTCAATCAATTTATTTTGGTTCAGATTGATATGTTATAAGGGCATTCAATAGGTAGAAAATATTTCACTATCAACGACAAAACTGCGATTCACAGGAAAAATGAATTGTAAATTGAATTTGTTGCTTTTTCAATGCGTACAAGTTGAGGTGTGATAAGGCCTTAAATAAAAGAACTTTTACAATAGGTGTAATTTTCGATGCCAATAAAAATTTTGGTTCAGCTACGGTTATAGTTATAACTAGCTACTGTGCGCCCAGCCTTTGGTCTGGGTATAACCAATGTTGTCACGTGTACACTTGAAAACATTTGTTTTTGGGCTACTTTCATTTCAGACTAACAGCAATAGCGTAGCATTGGTAGTGATTTCGTAACAGAAGGACTGATGTTTTTGAGCTCGAGCCGGCCAAAGATTCGAAGTGTTCATTTATGGCGGATGGAGTTCGTAAAATAAGTTCGTGATCGCAATGTCTTCCCAAACCATATCTCTAGAGAGGGCGGGTCAAGCCTGGGGGTCTCCTGTTTGGTCGCTGCCTTTGAATTTCGAGGACCCACTTCTTGTGTTTGTGTTGTCTTAGTAATATTGACCGTATATGTGGTGCTTCTATGATATGATAAAATGGTCAACAATTCCGGGGCGTTGTAAGGGCGAATGTTTAACAAACAAATTCCTTCACGCTATTAAAACTTTTAAAAAATTATTTCAAGTACATTAAAAAGAGTTAAATTAATATCAGTGGTTATTTAACAGATTTAAATACGTACTTTAAAAAAGTACTTTACTTTGGTGGATTGTGTTTATTCGATTGTATAACTAAAAAGATCGTATTATGCGTAGACCTATTTATCTAGTTATGTGTACATAAGAAGCTTTTTCTTAATGAAGCTTGCAACAAAGACAGACATATTAATCCCAACACGGCTGCGAAGCTGTTACTTATTTAGTACCATTCGAGAGCACGTGTAGCTTAAGGAATGTCATCGACGTAAGTAACATTACTCTAGTTGCTACCTCCAGAGGTATCGTTTGAACTTGGACGACATTGTGACCACGAACATATTTTATGTGTCCCAGCCTCCATTAATGAACACGGGGAATCATTGACTGACTCGAGCCTCGAACCCTCAACCCCCCGATTATCAATTCGACACCTTTACCAACTGAGATAGTGCGACTCAATCTCATCCTTATTCATGTTATAAATTTTGGCTAAGAAGTTTATAACCAACGTTACAATAGCAGCTTTAATAGATTGTAATGGATTTTAAAATTCTTGTGGGGAAATTCCTTTAACGGACACATGTGCACATTCCTGATAATTATTAGCCAAATATTAGTTTCTTTAGCATAATAAAATATTATTAATAATATTAGGTTATTTAAATTGAAAATTCTTATGCATGATACTATTTTGACTCCTCACGCACAAGGGAGAGCATATTAACCTTTTCGTAAGACATGCTAATTTTCATTTTTCTCTGTGTATGTTAAGTGCATATTATGTGTATCTAAATGTATCCATAATGTTTGAAAAGAATAAATGTGTATTTTTTTTCACGTAGGAATTGTGTCGTTCTTATTTTTAAAGCCATTATTCCTCTTTGAGCATTGGTATTAATTTTTATATAATAAATCGTCTTCCTTATGAAAAGGACAATTTGGAGGTGTTAGTTGGTATATTGATACTTAGTATCAATCTTCAATCATCCTACACTAATTCTATTATCATTATTTTCCATAAAAATTCTTGAATAAATTAACACTGTAACTATTAGTATGTAGTTCTGTAATACTTATTAAAACCATTTTGTTCGTAACACTATTTAAATACATCAAGCAAGTTAACCTTGAACGGAAAAATAATTTTATGTTTTGAAATGAATTCAAATTACCATTTTAAACAGCAATACGGAGTAAACGACGTAATTTTAAAGTAAAGTTATGTAAAGATCATCCCAGTCTTTCTTTTCTTTTGTCAAATTAGATAATGCGGAGATATCCTCATTCACAATTCCAAAACTTTCACTATAATTATAGAATTGTCATCCGGGTTCCGTTTAAAGTGTTTCTTAAAACATAATCGTTTGTCATGCGATGTATGAAAATGGTAAATCATGATTGTCGCTGAGAAACTTGAGAGATAAGGAGATGGTTTATGGCAGCAGTAATTTAGATGATTATCATGAAACAATCTAAAAGCGTCGTTGTCTTGGTGAAGGGAGATTACAGAGCTTCTTTTATTTTTGTGAATAAGTTAAGTTACAAGGAAATTCTGAGTCAGGATGCAATTAGGAGGGATTTTTGGAAATAAGCCTTAAGTATCTCCAGTCTATTCATAACCTTGTCTTTCTACTTTTTTTTAGACAGGTTAAACATATTTCTAATTCCGAAAAATTGAGCGTATGTCTAGATCAGACTACATTGTTCAAACTGCGGCAATGACCCTTACTCTGGATGTTGCTGTTCGATTCGAACCTTCGTTGTGACGTCACTTTGACGTCAGCTTGCGGACATTATAAGAACAAATGATCAAGCTGACGTCACAACGAAAGTTTGAACAGACTTGCAACGTCCATAGTAAGTCCCTCAGTCTCAGTATAGTAGGTTAGAGGTAATCGAGGATTAACAAGTAGCTAAAAAGAAATTTTTAGGGCCAATCTAACAAATGTCGTTTAAATGTTAACTGCGATTAACTCATGCCGTCCACCAATAGTGGTACCCAATTCTCAGTTTAAACAGAGATTAATCTTGGTTAACCATTAAACTGCTTTGGTGAGACTGGCCCTTAGTCAGGTTGTAATTAGAAGGGATTTTTGGAAATAAGCTTGAAGTATCTACAGACTATCCATAACTTTGTCTTCCTACCTTTTTTTTTAGATAAGTTAAACATTGATATTTTCGAAAAATTGGACCTATGTATGAAATCGGGATTTATTGTTCAAATTGCGTCTCAGCTTAGTCGGTTAGAGGTAATCGGGGATTAATTAGAACATAATTGTATAGCGTTTTATCTACGATTATCTTCAGTCATCTATGGCTATGGTGACATGGTAGATATTGCTATTAATATCTGTTAGCCTTTATATTTTAGTTTTGGATAATTATGCATAAGATTGTGTACAATTTCTGCAATTTACTATAATAGAAAATTCAAATTTTAGATAGTTTGTATTCACCAGGTAGCACAAATAGAACGGCCAATGTCGTACAAATGTTGGCTAATATTTTGAATATCGCTGAATGCCGTACATTCAGTTTTGGACATCTGCCGATATAGACCAACATGATGTAAATTCAAGATTGAAAATAGCTATAAAATTTTCTTGTGTGCATTTTGTATTAATAAAGTAAAAGTTTTTTATTATTATTCTATATATTTACTACCTTTTTTATTTTAAATTAATATAATTGGTGCTCCTCCAAATAAGAATTATACATGTAATGGTCCTTGAATTCTAAAGTTTGCCGACCGTTGTTCTAGAGAATATATGCAGGTATTGATATACGATTGTAATATTTAATAGTAGGCGTTTATCAAAAAATATACTCCACAATTTCTTAATTTGATATGTAACATAATTTTATTAATTTTCAAGTGGGATTTCCTTAACTTAGTTCTATAATTTTTTACTGTAAAATTGGAGTTTAGTAGGTCTTGAAGACTGTTTGGAGTTTTTTTTTTATTAATAAGGATGAAGTTTCTGAAATTCTGATGGTAAATTTATTATTTTATGGTGGAGTTATATTTTAAATTTAAATTTATTATTTTCTGAGGATGGCATAAAGAGCAAAATCAAAAAATTAAGGGGCGGCAATTTCGAAGTTTTGCATTACACCTAGGAAATCTACTGACCGGTCCTGTATGTATAGTTATAAGCAGGTACTATTGTACATTGGGCAACACACCCTCTTCGCAAAGGAAACGAACTCTTATAATTTCCGGATATTAGTAATTTAGCCGTGGCAATGAACTTTCGGACTGGATTTAGTTATCTGTTATCGTAATCTGTTCGCTGAGACGTCGACGCGCATACAATTTGTTCTCCATCGTAATCATGACGTAGACGTTTTACTCCAAGGATAATTAAGAGTTGTTGGGTCATCTGCTAGTACGATCGGCTCTAGTAAAGTTGTGCAACCTCACAACCTTACTGGAGTTTACTAATGTACGTTGGGAAACTTACTAAAGAAAATAAACACTGATATAATTTCCGCAGATTAGTAACTTAGCCATGTCAATGAACTTTCAGACTTGCTTCAGTTACCTGTTATCATAATCTGTTCGATGAAACGTCGACTTGTGCACAGCCTCTTTGTCAGACTCAATCGTAAGTACTGACGTAGACGTTTTTCTTCAGGGCATTGATTCCTGGCATAATTACGTGTTCTATGGTTATCTGCTACGACGATTGGCTGGAGTAAGGTTGTGCTCTCTCCTCCACCCTAATATAAGTCCAAATCAAGCGTTCACCTTTAATGATAGCCTCAGTGATCTTCAGAACTCGATAATCGTGAGAGACATTGTTCTGAAAAGGTTCAACAAATTGTAGGACAAGAAACAAAAAGTTTCGTTTTATTTTTGTAAGACAAACTGAGCACTTTCCCTTATCGTGCAAAAAAATCCACTATTGAATTGCGTCATATGCAATTACCATCATCCTGCGTAAAGAATGACAAAGGCTCTTGTAATATTACTCTTGGGAGATTCCAGATGAATTTGGCGATAAACATCAGGTTTCAGGAGTAAATGTCCTACAATTTTCTTGTCCAAGAAAGTGATACCAATAAGAAATTTATGTTAATGTGGTTAGAGTTAAATAACCCCGACAGTTCATAGGTAATTATGGAAAAAAGGTAATGAACAACGTTGTCTCCAAAGAGATAGGCATACATAATGAAGAGTTTCAGCTAACCTGGATGTTTCATCGAAGAAAACGAGGTTTTTGACCTTTTTTTATCGCTATTCTTTTAACATTTTTAAAACGGTTCTCGATTTTTTTCCATCCGTTATATTTCATAACTATAACAAAAAGTAAAGGGTTTTAGAAAATTTTAGGGGTGGTATTTTTTGTTAAGCACTGATTATTAAATATTAATGATTAATAAGTTATAAATCTGAGGACTGAGCTTGAATTTGCTCGACAAGTGCTATAAATTTTGTAAACTTTAATACGTCTTGAATATCTAGTTTATTTATAGTATTTATATTGGTCTCTAAAGGTGGAAAAAATCTACTTTCACAGATTTAAGTTGGAGTAAATGTCAATAATTTTCAAAAAGAAATGGAGAGTATACAAACTTTAGCCGGTGTTCAGGCAGGATTTTAGCTTTTTGGGGGTTGAACAAACGAACGCGTCTTCGGAAACCCGAATATACCACACTAAATTGTAAGATATATAAAATGTAACTGAAGATTAAATTCTACTTTCATTATGTATTTTATTAATCATTTTTACATCACAGGTTTTATTGAAATAAACACATAAGAGTTCTAAAGCTAAGAAAAATTTAAATACTATTTATAAAAAATTATAAATTAAAATTGCATCTTTTTTATTTTATCTATTTTTGGCCAATTCTTCGATTACTTCGTTTATGTTAACTTCAATATTTCTGGGATCATTTAATAAAGCTTCAAAGTAGTATTTGTTTTGAAATTATTTCTCAAATAAGCTTTCATCTTTTGTAATGTTAAACATTTCGCTTTTGGATTTGAAGGGATGGGGGGGGAGGCTCATAACCACTTAACCTCCCTCCCTTCCCCGGGTGAGCGTCTGCGTATTGCTACCAGAATTATTCATCAGTTTAAAGAGAACGAATCTAAAAATTGTAATTTTGGGAAGTAAAATTTTTATTTTTCTTATTTACAAATTTTTTAGTTGGCTAAGTACCACCCATATTGGATTCCACAAAATCCATGTTGACCTATGGGCGAAAATGTCTTTACTTCAAGGCAGTGGGCATTTCAAAATTTCATTGAGAAAATTTTACCATGTGATAGATTGGAAAATTCTCCAAATGTATACACTCTGTGTATATAATATATAACGAATTTTTCGGGTGTAAATTTAAAGCAAGTTATTAATAATTTTTATTATTATTTATAAATTAACAATAGAATAGTTAAATATTTGCAATTATACACCATAAATAATTCTATCAATAATAATCGATAAATCAATGATATAACCTTATATTTATTTTAATCAGTGTGATGTTTGTTTTAATTATAAATTGCGTGGATTCTATCGTGGTTCAGTTATCCTTGCGCTGAATGATGAATCTAGCCGGATATCAAGAGCCTCAGTAAATCAGTCGGCTAAAAGCAGCGATCTCGTAAGCGAAGGGTAGCAAAATCGAAGCTCGAGTGGGAACGTCCTCAAAGGATACGTATGGAGGTGGCATGCCAAACCTGGGAGTCTTCTGTTTGGTTTTTGCTTATAAATCAAGAGCTTTGGTTTAATTCTGAACGGCTACGAACATCCATACCATTGTCAGATTCGAACCTACGAACTCCGGAACGGAAGATCAGCTCCTTAACCATTCGGCCATCTTTCGACATCTAAATACCGAGAACCATTCTTGATTTTGAGTTAGTCTTCAGTCTTCGTTGTTCCTCAGAGTACCCTTATGTACATGTTACCCTTAGCCATGGACCTGTTGCATATTGCGACGATGTCTATTGGACCTGATGTAGGTTTTCCTACACCAGGGGGGGGGTAAATAAGAAACAACAACAAAAACATGATAAAAAGAATAAAACCCGAATGTGAGCACAAAAACTATGTTTTAAAGTTATTTCAACTATTAGGCAGGGACAGAAGACTTCCTGAGTGCTGTAGCATCACGCTACTGGAAACTTTTAATATGTATTTGTTTGTGTATTACGGCTCACTCTGACGTCAGTCGAATGTGTTCTTTGCTATCTGGGGGGTCCCCATGCCTCCATTCTCTCCTCTCTAACCTCTCCTCTAGAAAAGACAGAGATAGGGATGGGGGGATTTCGAGTGACGTCACGAGGGCCAAGCGTCGTTTGGTGAGAGAGAAGACGCCGAGAGTTGTTGTTCGGCGGGCGAGGATGTACATGATGTAAATATTTGTATATACCAGAATAAATCTTTTTTTTTTCTTCTCCATCTCGCTTGCGTTCGATGATGTTATCCTCATGAGGCCTTTGAAGAATCCTGCTCGACCACAACGTTACCAAAGTTACCTATTTTAGAGCTGTGACGTTACAGTGCCATCGGTGTGGGACTGACAAGGTGACCCCGGCCCATATTTTAGTTTGCTTGGATTTTTAACCGGAAGAGGTCCTCCGGGATCTTGCCTCTGGACTTTTTGTGTATTTTTGGATTTATGTAGAGTATCTAGCAAAGCTGGAAATCTGGGATTCAGCAACAACAATTCTGAATTAGCTAACAACAACAACAACGACAACAACAAAGTTATTTCAAGGAGCAAATGTGAAATGCAAGATGTTCGTTGTACAAAAATGACAATGAAAATGATAGTACCAATACATTGGAAAATTAGAATAATCATTACAGTCATTTTATTTCATGTTCATGAGCAAATTCGCCTTATTAACTACCTGAAGAAAGCGCGTGCAGTCAAGACGAAGGCGAATCATAGTCACGCTATATTTCCTTGAAAAGCATGATGAAGAGATAAAAATTTGGCCCGACATGCATTTTATTACAAAGCTGATCCTATTATTATTATTGCCCTTGCCAGAAGAAAAAGATTATAACAAAAGAATGATTGTAGACAAAAGAAGGCTCGTGGGCAGACGATTAGGAGAGTTTTGAACAGGAAAGGTTTTGCCCGTATGCGATTATTGTATTTCTACTGAATAAGAGAATATGAAGGGTCTTCCATTAATCCTCCAGTCCTTGTTCCGTTAACCCTTAATTTGGCTAAGTCTGGTCGCTATACCGGACATGTATATTTATAACTACTATATAACATAATTGTCAGTGTTCGCCCCAGCGGACATTAATTATCTCAAAAATGGAAAATGATATATTTTTTTGTTTATTTTACAGAGATCCTAATGTCTATACAGACATGGGAAAATAACAGAAATTAAAAAATATTTCAAAAAACATCTTGTCAAATTAAGGGTTAATTTTGTTCTGTTAAATATCATATATGTTTTATTTATAAATAAATATTAATTGAAAATAATAAGTTTGAAATCATTATTAAAACAGGTAAATTTTTTTAATTGTAATAATATTATATTAAGTTATTAGTAGTCGAAATAAGAACACATTTACACTGCTGCATAGTAGTTTAAAACCATTGAGACGCCTTAACCCTTAATTTGACAAGATGTTTTTTCAAATATTTTTTAATTTCTGTTATTTTCCCATGTCTGTATAGACATTAGGATCTCTGTAAAATAAACAAAAAAATATATCATTTTCCATTTTTGAGATAATTAATGTCCGCTGTGGCGAACACTGACAATTATGTTATATAGTAGTTATAAATATACATGTCCGGTGTAGCGGCCAGACTTAGCCAAATTAAAGGTTAAAAAAAGAATTTGAGGCATCATTTGCCATTAGTAAAGTATTTCACATTCTAATTAGCTTATAAATCTTAATTTTATATTAAATTGATTAGAAGCTGTATAAAATGAATTAATTTTTCTTCTTCTTCTTCAATGGCGCTTCAGCCCAGGGTGGGCCATGGCCTTCCACAGAATCGAGTTCCAGGCGTCTCTTTTCTTGGATAGACTCTTCCAGTTTTTGATTTTTAGGATCTTTAAGTCTATTTCAAGGCAGTCAATCCACCGAATTCTTGGTCTTTCCCTTTTACGAACTCCCAATGGTTTGGCCTCGAAGATCCTCTTGGTAGTTCGGTCGTCATTCATTCTAATCACGTGTCCTGCCCATTTCAAACGTTAAATAGAATTGAATTTTATTATGTCTGTATCCTTAAAAATCTTATAGATTTCGAAATTTGTTCTTCTTATCCAGGTGTCATTGCATTCAAACCTCCTAAAATGCTGCGAAGTATTTTTCTTTCGAAAACAGCCAGAGTCAAAATGAATTAGTTACACTATAAATTTAGCACCAAAAACTATTTTAAAAATAATTTTAAATTAAAAACTAGATATATATACCATTTTTAATTTCATTTAAAAATATTGAAAATATTAAAATTCCTCAAAATATTAATTATTTCTAAAGATAATAAACATATTCAAACATGCAAAATTTTCAAGCAGATAGATTACATAGATTAACCGTACGGTGAAAATTATAGTTTTGATAAAAAAGCCTCTAATGTTAAAATAATGAAAATGTGAGATATATATGTTACGGTAAAAATGATAAATCAGTGATTATATAAAATTATGGGTGATTATACATAATCACCATTACATTTTGTAAATATGATAAATTATTTCACATTTATGAAATTTACCGGTTAGTTTATAAAATCCCCAACTCATAATGGGGGAGGTAATAAAAGTCCCTCTTTACGAAAATTCGTTAAGTTTATGCAAAGCTTGATGTTTTTTTCGCTACCCTTTAGTAAAAATAAAAACATTGAATAATGGCTGGTATGCTTGAGCATTTTAATTCCAAATTAGTTAATATAATGGATACTAAGAAAACAAACAGTGATTTTCTGACGAAAAAAAGATATGATGATTTGTTAAAAAAAGTGAAGAATAGGAAAAAAACTGGAAGATTATCAGAGACTTCAGAAGATTATCAGATGTAACAAATCTAGCAATATCACTTCGAGAATGCTTTCGAAAGACATCTTTATCTGGAGGTCAAGGATATCAGCGATGTGTTTGTAAGGGACAATGCCAGTCTAATAAGTGCAAATGTAAAAAATCTGGCAAACTTTGTAATTCTAAATGTCATAATAGTCTAATATGCTTAAATAAGTAAACTTAAAATATTTAGTAATTCGTAGCAATAGCATTTAACGTTATTTGAAAAAAATTTTTTTTTTCTAGAATATGGGCTTAGTTTGTTTTTTATATGTAACTGCAGTTTTTTTTATGTACAACCTCATGTAAATTGCTTTTTCATTTTTTTCATTTCACAACACCTGTCTAGGCCTTATTCAAATTTCGTTCAGTCTAAATAAATGTACGTGACCTAAAACAACCATTTATTGACTTTTTAATTGTAAAATATAAAATATTGTAATTCGTCGTCTCTTAAGCCATATTGACCAACCAAAAATATCTTTCTGAGTAGTAACTACTACTTAAAAAAAAAACAAAAAAACCAGCACTCTTCTACTGGCCTAATAAGTCATGATATTTATCCCATTTACCATTATAAGTTGGATATTTACCAAATTTAGTGGTGATTATGGTGATAAGTGCAAATGTAAAAAATCTCGTAAGCTTTGTAATTCTAAAACAGTCTAATACGTCTAAAGAAGTAAACTTACACGTAAATGCAAATAAATGATTTTTTTCTCTATAGAATATGGGTTTGGTTTGTTTCCACTAAAAAATCCGAATTTATTACCTTCCCCATTATGAGTTCGTTATTTTATAATCTAACCGGTAAATTTGATAAGTATGAAATAATTTATCATATTTACCAAATTTAGTGGTGATTATGTATAATTACCGGTAATTTTATATAATCACCGAATTTATTACTTTTACCTTAGCATATATAATAAACATTAAAATGTGCTTGGCGTTTGTAAAATGTTGAACACTGTAGTGTTGTAAGGGACACATCACCTTTCAGCAATGCAAATAGAAGATTTTTTTTCTTATTTTCACCTTATTATATCTTTTTAAATAATTATAGTAAATACATGGTATTTCCAGTTTGTTTTCTATATTTAATTAGTTTTGCTGAATTTACTCTATTTCTAAAAAATAAGAACTTCTTATATAATGTGAAAAGTGAGAGCTTATTTAAATTTTTAAAAATTTTTTTACACACTGTGAACAGCCGTACAACAACATAAAGTGAGTTTCATTTACGATTTTTGCTTTTTTGTAAATGATAATTATTAGGTCACACTCTCCAGCTATTTATATTTTTAAAAAAGTATCAGAAATATTACGCTGGAGGATTGAGTTTTTAAAGCAGCCGAAATAATGCTTAAAAATTTTGTCTCGAATATTGTAAATGCTTAAATAGTGATTAAGTGAATATTTTAAGACTTGAAAGGTACTATGCCCCTCTAAACTAGAGCATTTCAATAACGCTCTAACTTAAGGGGACACAGTACCTTAGTCCCAATTTCTGTTTCATCTATTTCTCGTTTGAAATCAGTTCTACGACGTTATGGTTTTAAGATAAACTCCAAAATAGTGATTAAGCGGAGATTTTAAGACTTGAAATGTACAATGCATTTTAATGGGACACCATTAACCCCTTGACATACAATGACGGCTCTGACTCGTCGAGCATTTCATGTGGCGTTGTAGACTTTGACGACTCTCGCTCGTCGAGCACTATTTTTGGCAAACGCCGGACGGTATATTATTGGATTCTTTCGGTCGTGCATCGATGGTATTTTGTTCACATTCTTACAGGTGCATCCCCACCCCCTCCTCCACAACAGCTCCGATAAATGAAATCGCATCAACAAGCAAGTAAACGAAAAGTATCGCAATGAGTGCGGTAATAAGTATAGCAGTGGTCTTGCCCATCGAACGTCACAGTACATATTTGAGTAAAGTAAAATTCAGAAGTAGTCCTTCCAAATGTCTGGGTTGGATGCATTATAGGACAGTGACGATGAAAGTACATTAGGCTATTCTGGTTATGAGAATGCAGCTGAAAATGGTCGTCAAGGTGTTTGTAATGTGGAATATTTGAGGGATTCTTCAAATTCGAGTCAAGCTACCTTTGTTCGACAACGGATACGTAAACGTGCAAGACCCATTTCGAGCAGTGAAGATTCTGAGCTTGTCCATGAGTGTTCACTGGTGCGCCAGGCAAGCCAAAATAAATGGTCTCCTTTGGAAGCGTCGATGCATATTTTATTTGTATTTCAAGGGGTTAATGAAATAAACAACATCGAAAAAAGTAGATTGTTTTAATGTAGGTCTGTAATTTATTTACAGGGAAAATTTGAAGTTACCA
This sequence comes from Pardosa pseudoannulata, assembly GCA_032207245.1. Taxonomy (NCBI): domain Eukaryota; kingdom Metazoa; phylum Arthropoda; class Arachnida; order Araneae; family Lycosidae; genus Pardosa; species Pardosa pseudoannulata. Next base: position 48,173,673 of record CM063510.1, on the reverse strand, counting down.
TGAGAAGTACTTTTTTATTACAAGTGTAAGATGAAAAAACACCATTTTCAGAGTAATTCACATTTAATGCTTTTATAGTTTCTTTAAAATCTATGATATTAAAGGCAATATTGTATAGTTTTACAAGTTCTAATTCAAACATGTAAATGGAGGTTGTTTTAAATAGTTCAGAAATGTCCATGGATTTGAAAAGTAAATTTAAAAATTTACAACTTAGAAAAGATTAGAAAACTTAGACAGTACTTGTTTTAATTCTAGAACACTATTCTTAGATCACGTAAATGACAACCGTAAATTACACAAACTTGTGAACTATTGCACACTTTGTTCTTGGAATTTTATTTGCATAGATAGTGTGAAAAATATGTATTACCATACTTGAGAACAGACACACAAAAGAATTCTTGAAAACAAAAAGTCAAAGAAATTTACAGTGTGTGTATGTAATGGGCATTTTAACCCAGCACAAATAAGAAAAAGGTATCCATATTGGCTGTGGTGCGTCGATGGACAGAAAATAAAAAATTGAAAATTCGAGAATAAAAATGTGAGTTTATTTTAGCATCTCGTCTCCAGGACTTATAGGGTGAAAATATGTACATAAATAAATTTTCATACAGTAAACGAGCAGTAACAGTAACGTTCGGCAAGAACAGAACAGCGTTGTAAAGTTTAATAAATTTTCATACCCTAAATAATCTTAGATTAGTTCTGCTTGGTCCTTGCTTCTAAATTACGAGGACCCAGCTGGGACAATGTTACGTGCATCAGTAGTTTTCCTTAAGCTACATGTGCTCATCGTGTGGTGCTAAATGAATAACAGCTTCTCAGCCATGTTTGGCATATAGATATGTGTCTGTATTGCTAGTTACATTGAGAAAAAAAATATTCAGTTATTCAAACAAAACTTTTTTTTAATAAGTAGCTTCCTGTTAAATATTCCGCCATACAAGGCTGATCATTTTGATATAGGAAATCTACATAGGTAACCAACGTTACTCCTCATGACAATACAAACTAAATGGGCCCTCATAATTTAGAAGCAGGTACCAAGCAGGCTTGGCCTGCCACCTCCAGAGGTACCGTTTTAAAACTTGGAGGACGTTGCGAACACGAACCTATTTTACATACCACAGCCGCCATTAATGATCACGGTGGATCTTTGACCGGCTCGAGCTTAGAACCCGCAACCCTCCGGTTCCGAGATTGCTGCCTTTGCCGACTGAGCAATTAGAAATTACATAAAATAAGCTACCCTAATTAAAAGTTCTGTACAAAATTTAGAAATAAGTTAAATCATTTTCTGCGTAAACGTTCTTAAGCTTTTCGTTACGAACACTTTACACCCCTTAGGGTAGAGGGCCCGTTCTGAGATAACAAAATGGATTTTCTATAGCTAATCCGCACACGAGGATGAGTATAGCTTTAACTGGGTTTTGAAATGAGGAGGTAGATTGTCACAAACGCATTCAAAATTATATATATATATTTGGAGAGATTCCCTAATGTCTTCCATGTTAATAAGCAATTTTGTGCAACCCTCCTAATTTCCTTTTGTCTTCTGTCAACAGATATTTGATCTCTCAGTAGAATGAAAATAAAATGGTCACGTTAAGAATCTTTTTTTATTTTTTACACAAGCTTTTTCCTGTATGGGAAATCCTGAATATTGAATAACTTTTTTACTTTCATGATCTAATACATATGTTAGATCTCCTGATTGTCATCTAAGCGGCCTTTTAGTAATGAATGTTCTTTCCCTAAGCAAACTAGCAACTAGTAGCCTGATAAAGACTGAATCAGCTAATGGACACTTTCCTTCTTTGTAAAATAATCTTCCAATTATTTGCTAAATAAGTGCAATTTTCATACAGTCTAATATTTTAATACGTTTCAGGAAGTTTAATTTTTATTCAGGTATAATTCGAAGCCATCAGGATGCTCAACCACAGTATGAAAATTTATTTAACCTGAGAACGCTATTCTGTTCTCTCCGAAAGTTTTTATTATTGTTCACGGTATAAAAATTTATTTAGACAAGAATGCTATTCTATTCCTTTTATGAACTTTTAAACTATTCTTACGTCTGCTCTTGCACGGTATAAAAATTAAATCTTGAATGCTATTCTATTTTTGTCGAAAGTTATTAATATTTTTATGTCTACGCGTTTACGGTATGAAAATTTATTTAACCTAGAACACTATTCCCTTCTTTTCGAAAGTTGTTACATTTGTTCGTCCACGGTATAAAAAATTATTTAACCCTAGAACGCTATTATCTTCTTTTCGAAAATTGTTACATTTGCTCGTCCACGGTATGAAAATTTATTTAACCCTAGAACGCTATTATCTTCTTTTCGAAAATTGTTACATTTGCTCGTCCACGGTATGAAAATTTATTTAACCCTAGATCACTATTCCCTTCTTTTCGAAAGTTGTTACATTTGTTCGTCCACGGTATAAAAAATTATTTAACCCTAGAACGCTATTATCTTCTTTTCGAAAATTGTTACATTTGCTCGTCCACGGTATGAAAATTTATTTAACCCTAGATCACTATTCTCTTCTTTTCGAAAGTTGTTACATTTGTTCGTCCACGGTATAAAAAATTATTTAACCCTAGAACGCTATTATCTTCTTTTCGAAAATTGTTACATTTGCTCGTCCACGGTATGAAAATTTATTTAACCCTAGATCACTATTCTCTTCTTTTCGAAAGTTGTTACATTTGCTCGTCCACGGTATGAAAATTTATTTAGCCCTATAACGCTATTTTATTCTTGATGAGCGTTGATACTATACTTACGCATATAAGACAACTTTTTAAAACCTTTTAAACGCAAGGAAAGACAAATAATGCGAACTCTAATTTCAATAAAAGATTTATAGCAGATTAAGGTTATTCTCAGCTTTTAAATAATTTATTATGTTGTCCACAAAACATCTCCTCCACTTAAGGATAGAACTATATGATTAAGGCTAAGTTGGTTGTAAAAGTGGAAAGAGTTAAATCTACGAACAAAAGGGCGTGACATCTGAAAAGAAATAGAACGAAATATCTATATAATAATAATGCTTCGAGTATTCCGCCAGATGTCAGCACTTGAGCTCTATTCGGAGAACACGGTTATCTTGAGAAACGAAACGTATTTTGAATCTTGAAGAGAATGGGCAGAGGCTAATTCTTATGACGAATCCTTCAACATAGAAAGTTATGTAAATGAAATAGATTTACGAAAAAGTCACATGGTATAGGGATCAAATTAAAAAAAATTATTAAAAAGCAAGGATATCAAGTAAGATTAACTTTCATTTTATAAAATCCTCTTGCTTATAGAAGTTATTTTCATTTTTTAAGTGTATTATTATAACTGCTAAAAATGTCGAGACTTAAGGATAAAATTCTAAGGATGATAAAGAAACTAAACTGTTAAAAGCGTGTATATACAATCTTGAACCTGCTGTTTAACTATATGGAACTATCACATAGCCCGTCATATGACGGGATCAGTAAAATTTTTAATTTTCCAGAATTGTAAATTACCCTGTGAGGCAGGTAAAAAAATGATTTGTTTTTTGGCTCAGAATTATCTGGTATAAGCTCAATAATTTGTTTATCTTCATACTCCTCTAAAGTCTCCCGATACTATGAATGCAATTTAGAATCAAGTTGAATTCATTTAGAAAGATAATTCAAAGTTTTCTTAGTGACGTCGAAATTATCGTTAAGTTCTTTTTGACACAGTAATTAATGGAAGAAAAGGAATGAAACTATCATTTCTACTACACTCTGAAGGTAGATAGAATTTGTTGTTAATACCGGTGATAAAATTTTTATTACAACAAAAAATAATTGATGATTAGATTTAAAATTATCACCTATGTACCTAATCTATTATTTAAGCCAAATATTATTTACGTAATATCTAAGTTCAGAGATAAAACGTATGAAAATAATGCAGACGATATTTAAATAATTTAAAATAAGAAATAATTAAATGAGATGGTTAAAGGAATGACGTCATAATGCTAGAAAAAAAATGTTATTTTTACCTATTTACTATGTGATAAATTGATAAATTTAATCTCCTGCTCTTAAACGGGGAAAATAAGGCTTGAAATAAGGGCATTAAATGCTAGAAAAGGGGGAAGGGGGGATTTCGAACTTTGCTAACCCTAACTGATAAAAAATCTAATAGGAATGCCTCTACCCATTCCAGGTCCAACTGCTTCATAAATTCGAGGACAGACGGACAGATAACTTAGGCTGTTATTATATAGGAGATAGTTTTGTAGAAGTAAATGTAGTGCATGGTCTAGTCTATAAAATGGGAGTGACTAAATTATCTTTATCTATTATCCATATTTCTACTGTTATAAAAACTCCAAGGATGGATTTATTTATTTATTTAATTTTGTCAGAAACAAAAGATTATAACCAATTTAATACAAAATAAAGCAATTAAAGAAACTAATTAAAAAAATGAAAAAAGGGAAGACGAAGTTTCACATGGTATTATGAAGATCCCCTGTACCAAATTTCATGCCTGTAAATTGTACCATTGAGCTCAGTCGTATTTAATATATTCACACTAACAGTTTTATATATTAGACATACATAATGATATTTTAACTTAAAACTAACCTGCTTTATTAGAATTGTATTTAAAAACAAATTTCTGGCGATTCTATCCTTAAATTGCACTTTTTTGCAAAACTCTTTTGTTCTCCAAAATGAGAAAATTTTGGAAAATTGGCGACACAGTTTTATACATTAGACATACATATAATGATATTTTAACTTAAAACTAACCTGCTTTATTAGAATTGTATTTAAAAACAAATTTCTGGCGATTCTATCCTTAAATTGCACTTTTTTGCAAAACTCTTTTGTTCTCCAAAATGAGAAAATTTTGGAAAATTGGCGACTCTAAAATTAATTCCTTCTTGCCTCAGCGTAATCTTTATATAACTTAGTTTCGCTTCACCCGCGCTATCACATAACTGGCATTACACACTGGCTGGCTCACACCCCATGTCAACGGTATGAAAACCTATTTAGGTGTAGAAGGCTATTCTATTTTTGTTGAAAGTTATTACTATTGTTATGTCTGCACGTTCACAGTCTAAAAATTTATTTAATCCTAGAACGCTATTCTATTCCTCATGAACGTTGTTACTAATTTTACGTCTACTTGTTTACAATATGAAAATTTAACCCTAAAAAAGCTATTCAGTTCTTGATGAACGTTGGTACTACCATTACGTCTGCTCTTTTAAGCTATGAAAATTTAACCCTAAAAAAGCTATTCAGTTCTTGATGAACGTTGGTACTACCATTACGTCTGCTCTTTTAAGCTATGAAAATTTAACCCTAGAACGCTATTCAGTTCTTGATGAACGTTGCTATTACCATTACGTCTGCTCTTTTACGTATGAAAATTTAACCCTAGAACGCTATTCAGTTCTTGATAAACGTTGCTACATCTATTATGTCTGCTTGTTTATGGTATGAAAATTTATTTAACATTGTAACGCTTTTTTGATCTTGCCGAACGTTGCTATTACTATTACGTCTGCTTGCTTAGTGTATGAAAATTTATTTAACACTATAACGCTATTCTGTTCTTGCCAAACGTTGCTGTTACTGCTCGTTTTATGTATGAAAATTTATTTATATACATATTTTTACCTTATAAGTCCTGGAGACGAAATGCTAAAATAAACTCACATTTTTATTTTCGAATTTTTACTTTTTCATTTTCTTGCTATCGGCTGCACCGCAGCTAATATGGATATCTTTTTCTCATTTGTTCTGGGTTAAAATGCTCATTACATACACATACTGTAAATTTCACGGACATTTTGTTTTCAAGAATTCTTTTGTGTGTTCTCAAGTATGGTAATACATATTTTTCCCACTATCTATGCAAATAAAATTCCAAGAACAAAGTGTGCAATAGTTCACAAGTTTGTGTAATTTACGGTTGTCATTTACGTGATTCTTTTTTTTTTCTCTAATTTTCAATGGAAAACTATCAGAGTTTAAATCTGAAGATACATTTTTAAACAGCTTTTAGACCTTGAATGTACATTTTACAACCGTTTCAGACAACGTAAAACAAACGTATGGAATGTAAACAAAAACAGCAGGATTTCTCAGAAGTTGGAAACATAAAATACAAGAACATAAACTTTTGCAGTAGAAAAAAAAAATAAACGAGCAATTAAGTGCCTGACAAGATCTGAAACATAGGAAGTTTAACAAGGTGAAGATGTCATAAACCAGGAACAGGCGGGAGTACTATTTCGAAATAATTTTAAATTAGCATTTTGGTTACTGCGAACACAAAGTGTGATGTTTCGACACGGAAAGTCTCCAAGGTCTTCTAGTTTCGACGAGACCTTTCTAAGATTGCAAGGGTACGCGAAAAATTTGCTTCAGGACATGTAGAGATGAATATAGAGGGGGTATTTACACAGTTGGACAACTTACAGCTATTTTTATTTTGAAAGGATACTAAACAGTAATTATACAGGGGAAAAAAGGAAATATTTTGTTTTATTTTTTTATCGTTTCAACAATTGTTTATATAACGCTGTACTATTTTCTGTGTATCACAGCTATTAAAACTTCTATTAAATTATTTTTCTTTATTACTTTATTACATTCAGTTTAGGAATTATGTATTAAACGGTAAAAGAACTTAATGACATATATATTAAACGGTAACTTATATGTTAAAAGGGTATTAAACTGTAGTTTTAAAAGGTAGAAAGTCAATATTTTGCCTGAATATTTTGCCTTTTCATCGTTTGATTTTAAACAATTGTTCATAATCGAATGATAAGACGCTCTAGAGTTTTCAAGAGGATCACTGCTATTAAAACTTTTATGAAATTAACTCTTTTTTTACTTAATTACTTCATTACATTCACTTTATAACTTTTATTAAATTAAATCTTTTTCAACTTTCGAATTTACTGCAGTATATTCATATCTGATACTTCCGACACAAAATAATTGTTGATTGCCGAACTATGACCGAATGGTTGATCGATCTTCTTCGGGAATGGAGTTCGTGGGTTCGAATCACGCTGATGACATGAATGTTCGAAGCCGCTCGAAATCAGCTTTAAGCAGTAGGTCTCGATCTCATTAGCCCTCGTGTAACAAAACAGTAGTCCGAAGCTCTCCAACCAAACTAATCGTTATAATGATTACTTTATATGGAATTTTTTTCCTTGTTTGTTTTACCTTGAATTCAGGTGCGTACAGAGAATTTTTCCATGGGGGTCGTTTTTGCCCCTTTTACTCATATCTCAAAATGAATATAATAATCCTTAAATTTATAATACATGTATGCAGCACACTTTAGGGGGATTACAAACCACACATCTTCTCCTCCAACGTTACATCACTGCTTGAATTCCATACATTTAAAATTGCTAAATACTTTTTTTTCCGCATTTAAAATACAAGTGTTAAATTTTTAATAAAGGTTTTCTGTAATATATAGAATAACACTTTGTAAGGGATAAGCAATATATTGCTTATTTTTTATTATGTATACAAATATATTCAAGAAACTGTTAAGAGTCATTGTTTAACATTTTAAATGCCCGTAAAAGTTTTTAAAAATGTATTTTGAAATTAATCTAAAAATCTGTGTACAATCTTGTGTACAAGGCTCTCATAGATCTCAAAATGTTTCTTGGGTGAAAAATAATTAATATTTGTAAAAGTCCTAAAACTTTTAAAAAAATTTAAAAAGAAATTTTAATTGTATGAAATGTTCAAAGAAATTTTATTTTTCTTAATATGCTTTTAAGTTAGATTCCAAATTACCAAATCACTATTTTCTGTAACACTTAAAAATAAAAAATAGAAAGTTTTCATGCAGCTTTAAATTAAATTTAAGTCTGTGAACACATTGAAAAGGGATTTGGTCAAGTGAAATATTTAAAAGCAATATTAAAAGGAAGTATTCTATTCACGAAAAACTTCAATGTTCGTATTTCGTTCTGAAATACTCATTTTGATCATACCTGAATCAATTTTGATGAGTTGCAGTGTTACGCCTGTATGTACGTCCAAAGGAAATTTTAATTTTGAATTTTAATTTTGAATTTCATATATTTGATATAATTTTAATATAATTTTTATATATTTAATATATTTCTATATACTTAAATGTAAAATACGAAAAGTTGGTTAAAAAATTAAATATTTTTCGATCTGTTGAGATTTAATTGAATAACTAAATTTACGCGCAAAACGCCCATTCCCGGTACAATTCCGCTACTAAATGTACCCGCACACAATGTGATAAAACAACTAAAAAGGTGGTAAAGGATAGATAATGGTGGATTCGTGAGTTCATGACACAAAAACTAGAGAGAATTTGGTGATAGAAAAACACGGCATTTTTGTGGTTGGAGAATCCGTTCACGCCTCAGACTTATGCCAGACTGATTGGTTTTGTTGTTTTTTAGGATTATATCGGGATTAGAACAGCCAGTGAGAATTGAGAACGTCGATCAGTGATAGTTTATCTAGTCGGATATTTCATTTCATACACCGATCCGGGCCCGTATGGCTTGAGGACTTCCAGGTTTGTTCCGAAGTGGAATATCTAGTCGGACATGAAAATAAGGTTTTATACCTTCTCACGTCCGACGAGTGGAGGAGTCCACTGGTCCCAAGTCTGACCAGTGGAAATATTATAGTGTCCCCACACGAAACAGTTTAAGAAACCCTGAACTATCATACAGTTGTGTTGAAAAGAGTGGTAATTTCCGCATGCAAGTATTCCACAAACGAAAAAAAAAAATAACTAGTAAAATAAAATGTGCTTGATTCTATCAGTATTCTGAAATAAAACACATGCTCGTAAACTTTTCATTAATATCACTCCATTTTTCTTGTAACGATATTGTGTTTAACTCTTAACTGATTTCTGTAATTAAACACTGCCGTTTCAAAATTTATACGTGAATGATTGATTACTCAAGGAGTAAATACTAGTGATTAATTGCTCTTTGTTTGCCTTTAACTGCTTTCTACGCAGTAAAGGAAGCATTGTAAATCGAGAAAAATTTCGGTATTCATAATTCAAAGGAGGTACCTATTTTGACCATGCGTGAATAAATTTTGACTAGTTCGATATGTCGTCTGTACATACGTATGTATTTCGGATAACTCAAACATGATTAGATGTATAAGGTTGAAATTTTGTATTTAGAGCTGTTGTAGCATATAGTTTTGCACCTTCCTTTTTGATTACAAGCTGTGCTTCATGTAACGAAAAACTCTAGTATACGTATATTAATGGTTCCATAGATAACTGAAAAAGATTAGTCGTAGAAAGGTGACATTTTATATTTAGGACTGTTGTAACATTTATATTTTTACATCAATTCTATAATGCAATCTGAACTCTACGTAATGGAAAATATGAATATAACGTATATTAATGGCACTAATCTACGTCAAATAGCATTACTTGAACTCTACTCATTGTTGAACTAATATATAATACACACTCTTGAATAGAATTTTACTAATTGCTGATTTAACATTGTTACGACAGTTGTAAATATGCCTATTTTAGCTTGCAGGTGAGGCTTTTAAAAATATATTTCAGAAGCCAAATTTGGCGACTTTTGGTGACATATTTGGAGTGATACTTCTAGAACCCTCAAAGTGCGGAAATATAATAATAAAAGTCTGTTGTTAGTATAATAATAAAAGTATCAGTTCGTCGTTTTTTTTGGCATTCTGTAAGCAGACTTCAGAGTCCGAATACGTGTTGTTTTGTCTCGTCACATGGTAGTAATTTAGCACTCGCATTGAATTTGTGTTTTTGTGTTCGCTGTGCATTGAACTGTACCAGAAGACACTGGATTATTCTATGCTATCTGTTCTGACCGAGATTGTTCTGGACTGTGCTGAGTTGTGAACTCTTGGCTAATAAATTTATTTTTTCTTGTTTAGTCTTACCCAAAGTCCATTAAGTCGCCTAACTCACAAGAGAAGTAAATAATTGTAAAATTGTATTTTATTGTATAATGCTTTACGATATTGTATAATTTTTTTAAGTTATTGAAAGATAATATTTTAGCTTCGCGTCCACTCTATTGAAGGGTGGGAGAAATGATTTCAAATAAAACAAGTTTAAATGAATGTAGCAAAATATGTGTACAATTTCATTGACTTATAAGGAAGTAATATGATGTCCATATCAGATTTAAAAAAAAATTCTTAGTTATGAATGATAATTATGTTATTTCTCTTGCAGCTAAATACTACGGACACATCTCTCTCCAAAGTATATCTGCCTGCGATCCCGACAATGTCCTCCGAGGAGCTCCTGCCATTTTGGATAAATGACTTGACTCCGGAAATGGTGCAGAGGGCGGAAGAAGAGTTAGGAGAAACAGAAGAAGTCAGGATACAGGGTCTCAAAGAACTCAGGCGTCTTATTAATGGTTTGTATCTTGCGTATAAACTACTTATTTTGGATGGATGTAAAAGCGATCTATAAATTTTGTACAGTTGATTCTTTATCGCACGTTGTGAAACTTCTCGTAGTCCTTTTTTTAAATTTAGGATTTAGTATCATAAAGCTTTATATTACTGCATTATTGACGATATTATTACCCTTCTCAAGTTAACACCTAAACGTCTAGTCGAGTAAAATAAGGATACAAATAGTTCTGGTAATAATATCTGCATAGTTTTCGTAAGCCGTTGTAGCTCAGTGACCAAAGGCGTCAATCTCATAACCGGAGGGTTGGGAATTCGAAGCTCAACCCGGCGAAAGATCAGTTGTGTTCGTTAATGGCGGTTGGAAGTCGTAAAATAATCTCGTGGTCGTAATGTCCTCCAAGTTTAAAAGATATAACTGGAGGTGGCAGGCCAAGCCTAGCGTTTTTTTCGGCTTGGTCCCAGATTTTAAATTACGGGAACCCAGATGGGGCAATTCTATGCGTGAACGCAACATTCTTTAATCTACACGTGTTTCTCGAGTGATGTTAAATGATTAATAGTTCCGCAGGCATGTTTGGCATGAAGATATGTCTGTCGTGACAGGTGCATTGAAAAAAAAATGAGTGTAAACACGATTGCATAGAACTGGTAAATCCGATACAATTGATTCTTTGTAGCACATTGCGAAATATCTTTTAGCCTTTTTTTTCGAAAGTAGGATTTAGTATCATATAAATTTATGCAACAGAATATTTTACGGTATAATTATACTTCGCCTGTTAATACTTAACCGCCCAAAAGAATGACACCTAGTATTACATACTGAAAAGGACGACATCTAGAAGGACAAATTTTGAGGGAGGACAGAATTTCAAACGGAGGACGATTAGTCACCTTAGTCAAGTCAAGTCAAGAAGTTCAGCTTGTTTGGGGCTCCTTGACTATTAAGTTGTATCCCAAGTGGTGAACGATGATTGTGTCTTTACTGATGTGCTACATTAAATTAAGGAGAGTAATAAGTTTGCAAATAAAAATTTTTACGGCAGAGTCATGAATTAAAGAAATACAGTATAATTAAGGCCCTGTCCTTAGTAATTAACCCATTAACGCCCAGCGTCCTCATTTGAGAACAGTCAAAAAATGGTTTGTAAAGTTTTTGTTTTCTTGAAACGATTCTTCTTTTTTAATGGAAATAGATATTAATCTTATGAATAATCACCTAAGTTTTCAAATATGATCTTATCTATAATTTTGTCGTTTCGATCGGCATTTTATGATTTTCAAGCTTAGAATAGGAATGTATTATGACCGGTATTCTGAACGTATACCGGTCAAAATCATGGCGAATAGCCATATCTGTAATAAGTCATCTCTTTTCCGTACTTTTCTGATATATGATAGCAAATAAATCTCTTATCGCGAAGTTTTCCTTTTTTTTTAAAGACATCTTATTTTGTTTTAAAATGACACTTCCTCACTAATGATGACTTGATGTCATATTTAAAGGTGTTTAAATTTCATATTTTGTTTTACTTGCAGGTGGCTATAATAGCTTCTATGCTAGGTATTTACTAACATATAGTCATCAGAAATATCAGGGCGTTAATGGGTTAATATAAAAAGATTAGATAAAAAAGAAAAAAAAGGTTTTTTTTAAGTTATTAAGATGGATAGATAAAAATAAAAAGGAATTAAAATTAAAAATTAAAAAGTAAAAAAAGAAAATAAATATTTAAAGTTTATTCAAGATCTACAAGATGTAAGTTCAACTGGATTCTCTGGGCCGAGTCCTATAATCCAGAGAATTCTAATAGTGAGCACAAGAATGAAACGAGCAGAGAAATAAACAACTAAAAGGGGAAAGAAACACATAAAAATAATAAGAAGAAAGATTAAGGATAGAAGACAAAAAATATAATTAAGTGGCCAGGGACATCCAAACAAAATTACGTAATAAATGAAATAATTATTAATTCTGACACTCTTAAATACATTGATCTTTGAAAATATCCTGGTGAAAGCAGCTAACCATTATTACAAACACTTCTGGCATCACTATTTGCAATGCGAGTTGTTTAACCAAGGCCGTCAAGACATTTTTGCATTATTAAATAGTTTTTAACATGTTATCTAACCTTTGGTTATGTAACTGAAAATGATATTAGTTTAACGATTCAGGAATGAAATAATACTTATGTTACGAATGTAGGGGAAAAATTCCCTGGAAAAAATTTCAAGGTCTTTGAGCACAAACGTTCAGGTTTATTAAAGCTTCAGTGGACGTTTAGCCGAACAAAATTTGCATAGAAATTCGATATTTCATTCTCATTGAATTGTAAAATAACCAAGAATTATAGCCAAAGGGGGTTGTGTTTAATATCTATACCTCCTAAGATAATTATTGTTACAGCAGATCATTCCGTTACTACTAATAACTAATAAACTAATAAATTACTATATATATATACCCGAAAAAGGCTTAATGATTTATCTCAGTAGCAGTAATTACAAAGATAATTTAACTAAACGGTTGTGAAAGATGTAATTGAAAGATGTAATCTATACGATAAATACATTTTGGTGTTGTAAAGTCCTTTTCATAAAAAATGGACAAAAATTGTAACTTATCATGTTACGACGCCAAGTAAAGATGTGTCAGACAAGATAACTGTTAATGAAGCTTACCGGTAGTACTGACAGTAGATTGCAAAAATAAAACCAGGGAGTTAAAATACGAGAAACAACATCACATAAATATTGTACTATGGCAGTTAACCGCTATTCTAAAACCCAAACATAAATTAGATAGAATACTTAGCTACATTAACTAATGTAATTATTTAATATATCTTAATCTATAATAATAATAATATTGTTATTCATCATAATATAATAACATATATACATGCATATGGAGAGGAAATAAATGAAGAGGAACAACAAATATATCATCGGAAGCCTAAATATTTAATATACAATTCATAGGAATTTCCTTTACATCTGACAACATATGGAGAGAAATGAAGTGAACAGCTTTTAATACAAAATGGCAGAAGAAAAGAAAAATATTACGAGATGCCATCAGGAAAAAGAAAAAGTTAGAATTGAAGTAACGGCATTTGTTTTTGCACGGGGTAATTATTTGATTTACGTCGCCGCACATACAAACACGTGCACACATACACATGCATATATGGAATAGGTGTTTTTTATCCACTGCAAATTGCCCATTAATTATATCTATAAGAAACAATCGTTAAGCCACGAAAGAAAACGAGAAAATTTGAAAATAAAAACATAGAATTTTTTTAGACCACTCGTTTGGTTCTCTGTTGGCAGCACACATTACGTTTGGTTATATAATTGAGTGGGGGCGCATGTGGTTCAACCAATTAGTCGCAGCAAGACGCTAGGATCGAAACTAAGTTACATAAATGAGTTACATAAGAATAGTTGAGCTAGGCAGAAATTAATTTTGGTGTTAAATACCAAATATATATACATATATATATATATATATATATACATACATGCATATGTATATATCAAATGAAAATTGAAAAAATACATTATTAAAGTTTTCAATCACTATTATTCATGAATCAGCTGTAAAGCAGCTGAAAATTAATAAATGTGCATAAATACTTATAAAAAGGGGAATAAACCAATCAAGTAATATTATATTTACTCTAATAAATATAATATTTGTTTCAATTAAAAACTTCTTAAATACCGTTGTGGGCCGCGGTTCGGACATCCTAGATCTAGAATTTAAGAAACATCGAAGACCAAAATATCTGACAAAATTTGTATAATTACTAGACAAATTTCTTAGTTTAGAAAATTTATTTTAAAACGAGCTACTGATAAATAGAAATAACTTTTAGCTTTTCCTATTATTTTATTCGACCTTGATTTTTTCTATAAATACCTAGACGAGTGTTACTTCACACAGTTAAGAAAACAATAGACGATTTTCCTTAAAGACTACTAACGATGCTATTTTATTATAATCATTTAGATAAGTAATACGTTGTTATTACTATAATTATTGTCATGGCTATTAATGGGTAGAATGACTTAATATGAGCTTTCGTCACTTCTGTTAAGGAACAAACCAGTTTCTAGTTATTTTTATAGCAGAACTGTTCTCAAAACTTTTCGGTTTTTTACGCTGATATGGCATAATTAAGTATCAATTTATGTATTCAAAGGGTTTGGTTTGGTTTAGAGCGCTCTACGGTCTACTTTTTGTAACACGAGGTCTAATGAGACGACCTACTGCTTAAAGTTAATTTCGAACGGCTACGAACATCCATGCCCTAGTGGGATTCGAATCCACGAATTCAGGCACCGATGATCAACGCCATCGTTCGGATGGAAATGTTTGGAATAATGTTAAGGCTATAGGAGCATTAGTCGCTTTCAAGGCTTAAACTCCGTTTTAGCAAGCAATATTTTTGTGCTCAATGGATTTCGAATTCGCAGAAAATATTTTTTAGGCTAAGTGGGCAAATGACGATGTTTTAAAGCCATAAGTGTTCTCCTAAGTATAAGAACACAAGAAATAAACAGTAAGATAGTTCAAATAAACTAATTTATTGTACAAAAACAAAATAAATAACTAATTATATATAATATAGCGGTGTCTTTAAAGGGACATAGCGCCTTTAGAATGGAAAAAATCGGCCTTTTTTATGAAATTTAATATGAAATAAAAAAGATTTGCTTTATTTAGTATAAAATTTGTTGTAGACCTTTCATAAGAATAACTTTTTAAAAATAAGTTGTTTTTATATGATGTAATGCATTTAAGAAACAAAATATGTATACCAAGAGAAAGTAATAGAAATCAGTTCGTAAATTAGAAACTAACATTTTATATCAAAGAGAAGCTAATTATCTCCTATATAATAATAGCTTAAGTTATCTATCTGTATGTCTGTCCTCGGTTTTATGAAGCGGTTGGACCTGGAATGGATAGAGGCATCCATAGTTAGCAAAATTCAAAGAGAGTAATGTTTATCTTCTCCTAAACTATAGATCCGATTCTAAAATAAATTGGTATAAATAGGCTTCATATCACAGCGAAAAATACTGCCTTGTTTAAAACATTCGAAATCCACCCCTTCCCCTCATTTCGAGCTTTTAATGCCATTATTTTAACTCCTATTTTCCACGGTTAAGAGAAGGCGATTCAATTTATCAATTTATCACACACCAAATAGGTAAAAATAACATTTTTCTAGCATTATGACGTCATTCCTTTAACCATCTCATTGAATCATTTCTAATTTTAAATTATTTAAATTATGCCTTATTTTCATACGTTTTATCATTGAACTTAGATATTACGTAAATAATTTTCTTTTATATTTGGCTTAAATAATAGATTAAGCACATATGTGATCATTTTAAATTGAATCATCGATTATTTTTTGTTGCAATGGAAACGTTACCACCGGTATTAACAACAAAGACTAGGAGTCTATTTCATGGACTAATATATATCTAGCGTTTAATTTATATATCTTTGAAAATTAAGAAGTTTGCTCGTTTTTGTGTTTGTTTTTTATACATAACCACAGGGTTTGCGATCGATTCTCTAAATTTTGGCCATCATTCATATATATCGCCAAATAATCACTGTCAATATTAAAACCTATGCTGTCCATCCTATCAAGTAATATTACAAGTTAAATTAAAGATGGCAACTAACATGCGGTCAATAAAGATAAACAAATTATTCAACGTGTACCAGATCATTTTCAGCCAAAAAACAAACCATTTTTTTACCTGCCTCATAAGGTACTTTACAATTTTGGAAAATTAAAAATTTTGCTGATCCTGTCATATGACAGGCTATATGATAGTCTTATTTATTTAGTGAACCTCGTTTGTATTAACAGAAGTAGCATATTTTATTTTATAGCACGATAAAAAATAAATTAGAAAAAATATTTTATCTTTTTGCAGTTTTATTTATTTATTTTTAAATTTTAAAATGTTAAGTAGCTCTAAAGTTTTGGCTTGTAGAATGAGACAGATATTTTGCTTCAATTTGATATTAAAAATTTAGTTATGTACACATTTCCATATTTTTAAAAATTTTTGGCATATATTTGTTAGCAAGCAAAATATGATACTTAAAATGACCAAAACTAAATAATTTATTAAAAAAGAGCCTGTAAAAATGCATACTAAAACGAGCAGAAAATCTTTACTTTATGATGATTCGAAAAAAGTATGTAAAATGAAGATACTATGCAACTACGGCGAGGCTCTATTGTTGTTAATACTTATATCTCTTGGACAATCCAAGGACGTTGAGTCATAGGCTACTCGAATTAAGACAAGGGGTATGCCTTTAGTTTTTATAAAAAGCACCACTTGGGTGAAAGAACGATTTAGATCAAAGTGGGACCTCGTAATTTAGAAGCAAGAAACAACCTGAAGACCCCCCCCCCCGCCACCAGGCTTGGCTTGGAACATATTTTATTCTGTTCTTGTCATAAGTTGTTACTATTTTTTTTTCAACTCAGCTGGCAATACAGGCACATATTCAAAAGTTGTTACTATTGTTATGCATGTTGTTTCACAGTTAGGGCATTTTTGTTTAAAGTGTTAAAGTAAAAATTGATTTTAATATTTTTATGAAAAATATTGAATTTTTAACCTTGTTTTTTCTTTCCGGAAATACAGTTAACAATATTTTTTTATTTTGGTATTTTGCAGCATTAGCCGTGGATAGATCAATACTCATTTGTTATTCAACTCGTGCTTCGATTGTGTTTTGATTAGTATTAAATTTCGACCTTAAGGAAAGAGCATTTATCGATAAAATAAATATCAAAATTCTCTTACCCTTTCAACTTCGGGTTCAGTGGAACGCACTGGAAAGATGTATTTTTCAATCACGATTTAAAGATGAAGCCTTTCGTAACGAATAATACATTTATTTAACACGACGAAACACTAAAACACGTACATTATACACAGATTACAAGAGAAAAACTCAAAAACGGAAATAAAATAAAATAAAATCGTTCTTCTCTTTTCCGTTGCCATTCGGCAAGGGAAAAACTTAAAAAAAATACAAAAGGAAAAAACTATGGATCATAGTTGGTCTTTCCCTTTTCCACAATTAGAATGTTCAAGATGTCATGTATCCTAAAATATAATATAACACAGAGATGTAAAAAATGTCAGTTGTTCTTCTTATTCTAAGATGTTGCGAAATGTTTCATACTTTACAATAATATCAATTTATTTTATACTGCTGAATTATTGTTTATTAATATAATATATGAACCTCCTTAAATGTCACATAGCAATACAAATTTCAAAATAAAATGTTCTGTTTCTAAGATTACATAAAACTTTTGGTTTAATACGAATTAAATAGCAATTTTCGAGTGCATCAATTCCATTTTATTTGTATGTCTAGGAGTTTAACAGTTTTTTTATATTAATTACAAAATATCTCAGACGTAAAGATACTGTTCCAGGGAATTTTTGCCCAATGATTCTAACAACAAAAAGTTTTTTTAATTAGGGGTTTAGTGATTGATTTTATTCCTTTAGGGGAGAAAGACTTCAGGCCTCTGATGGATGATAATTTTTTATTACGTTTCTTGAGAACCAAGAAGTATGATTCAGAAAAGGCATTCAACACCTTACGTAACCATTACACGTTCAAAGTTCGTTACGCTGGACTTATAACGGACTTCAAACCGTCTCAACTCAAGAAAATCTACGATATGAATCTTATGGGCCCCTCGACAAAGCGAATGAGTGACGGATCTTGCGTTGCAGCTTTGAAAGCCGGTAAGTGGAAAGAAACTTTCAATATTGATATCTACCTTTATGCTATAATGTGCATTGTGACTGACTTTCGCTTTTAGATTTTCCCTTCATATAAAGCTTTCCTTGCGTTCATTTGTTTAGAGGGAATTTTTTTCTTCAATTTTACAAAACTTAGCGTCAACAAGCATCCTTTGAGAGGTCATGATATTGTTTTGTTTATCTGTAATTTTACTAAATTAATGAAGAGACCCTTTTGCCACTTCTTATTCAGGGCCCGATTATCAAGATTTTGGGTCCAGGGCAGAGAATATGTTTTGGGCCCTTGTAGATTATTATTACATTTTATTAATGTATAGCTGAAATATTTGCATAATGCAACAAGCATTTTTTTTATTTGACCATAGGGTTGAAAATATATGTTATTATGCAGGTCATACAAAAGGAATCCCCCAATCAGAAAGCTCAATTTTGTGATTGAGAACATTTTTGAGAAAAGTTCTCAAAATCTAGCCATCTGATTGGTGGATTTCGTTTGCCCTACATTCTCGCCTTTAGTTTTTAAGTGCAAGCCCATGATTGACAAATCTGTGGGTATTTATACTTGCGGGTACTCTGTAAAATAATGAAAAACTTATGGAATTTTAGTTCCCATAAATTGTATATAGAATAAAAAAATGAAATTTTTAAGTCTACAAAATTTATTTTTTTCTAAATTACCTTTGAAATATTTGGGCCTCTGAAATCAGTGGGCCCTGGGCACGTGCCCCGCGTGCCTTGCCGATAATATGGAGCTGTCCTTATTCAGCTATCCCTTTAGCAGTACACTCCTGTAGTTCTCAAACTGGGTATCACAGCACCCTGTTATGGCACAATGGTATGTCAAGTGAGCCGCGGCTTTAATGAAGGCAGTGGCGAAGCGTTATTGGAAGATATGCAAGCGCCGCTTCTATAAGAATCTAATTTTTTTAAACTTTTTGCTTATTTATCTTATATTATTATTATTTTTAAATTTATTTCTTCCTACTCAGTATCCTCATGTTGCTAGAAAGGGACGCGTATGCGTGTTGCTGCCTGGAAGCGCAACCTATATTTACCTATATAACCTATGTATGTCTGAGTGCATTCTATATATGCTTGTTTCTGTTTGGGTGAATTCTTTTTACTTATCCTTACGATGGCCGAATGAGTAGAGCACTACTCTTCGGCACCATTGTTCGTGGGTTAGAATCCCACCACAGTCATGTACGTTCTCAATCATTAATAATCGGCTTACCAAAACGTGAAAATATGAAGATTATCAGAAATTTACAGACTTGGAATTAATTAGCTTTGATATTCTGTCGAATAGGGGCCTTTGATCCGGATGCTGCAACTCCAGAGGAACTGTTTGCTGCTTGTCTGGTGGGCGTGGAACTTGGGCTCGAATCTGAAGCCAACCAAATCTGTGGAGCATCGGCTATATTTGACCTCGACAAATTTGGATGGCGGCATCTCAAGACTTTTTCCTCTCCAACATTTCTTTTCCGGATTGTGAGGGTCGTGCAGGTAACTTTAATTATGACTTTGTTTTCATAGGTTAGATGTCACTGACAATTTTGGTAGACTATACAGTCTATCAAAAACCTTATAGAATCATATAGTAAATTTAAAAGCTTGATTTTTTTTTAAAATTAGAGATTTTAAATTTTAATAGAGAATTTCATCATTTTAGTAGTTTGTTGATTTTAGTTTGAAAAAGCAGTGGAGATGTCATTAATAGTTTTGATGTTTAAAAATCTTAATTTGATATAGTTCTGAGTTAATAAAGTTGAGGAATTTTATTGATTACATATAACTAAAAAATACTATCATCTCTAAAGGGAAAAACGTTCTATAGAAAAAGCATATTATTTACTCCAAAGAGAAATTATATTATTCATTCTAAAGAAAAACATAATTTTCACTCCAAAGAAAAAACATTCTACTGAAAAAGTTTATTATTCACTCTAAAGGAAAAACATTTTATAGGAAAAGGATGTTATTTACTCTAAAAGAAAAATATGTAATTCACTCTAAAGAAAAACATTCTACAGAAGAAGTTTATTATTCACTCTAACGGAAAAACATTCTATAGAACAGATGTTATTTACTCTAAAGGAAAAATATATAATTCACTCTAAAGAAAAACATTCTACAGAAGAAGTTTATTATTTACTCTAAAGGAAAAACATTTTATAGAAAAAAGATGTTATTTATTCTGAAGGAAAAATATATAATTCACTCTAAAGAAAAACATTCTACAGAAAAAGTTTATTATTCACTCTAAGGGAAAAACATTCTAAAGAAAAAAAAGGCTATTTACTCTAAAGGAAAAATATATAATTCACTCTAAATAAAAACATTATAAAGGAAAAATATATTATTCATTCTAAAAATATTCTATAAAAAATATATTATTTACTCTTGAGAAAAACATTTTATAAAAAAACATATTTTCATTCTAAAAGCATTCTATATAAAAAGTATATTATTCCCTCTTTAAAAACATATTATTTACCGGAACGAAAAATATATATAATTCATTCTAAAGAAAAAACCCATTATTCACTCTAAATAATATTTTTTTTATAAAATATTTTTTTACTCTCAAGAAAAAGCATATTTTTCACGCTAAAAAGATTTTATAGAAATAAACATATTCACTTTCAAAAACATTCTATAGAAAAAAAATCATTCCCACTACAGAAAAGAAAAACCTTCTAAAGAAGAAGCATTATTCATTCAAAAGAAAAAAAATCATTCTGAAGAATAAAAATTCCAAAGAAAAAGTCTGTTATTTCATATAAAGAAAAAACATATTTAGTATTTAGTTATGTAATCAATAAAATTCATCAATTTAATTAACACAATACCATATGAAATTTAGAATTTAAAAATTATCAAAATTATTAATTGAATCTGAAATACTTTTTCAAAATGTGATCAACAGACTAAACTAATGAAAACTTTCTTTTCGAATTTAAAAAATTTATTTTTTAAAGAAAAATAGTTTTTAAATTTATTAGACAATTCAATAAATATTTTGGTAGATTGTATAGTCCTTCTTCAGACCAGAGATCCCTCGTCAGACCTGTGCATGTTTGAAAAAGGCGAGTCTTTAAAAACCAGGAAGTTCGTTTCTCTCATTGAATTTGTTTATAAAATATCTAGAGTCACGATATTCTTTGACAGATATCATATTCAATGAAACATTGAATTGCTCTTAAAATTCTTTGCATTGCTATTAGAATATTAAAAAGTGTAAATGTGTGTATACATATATACTGATAAACTATATGAAAAATAATTTATACGGGGGATAAGGATAATTTTTCTTACATGTAAATAGTTGTCGTTGTCAATTTCGAAAGCATGAAAGTGATAATGTACTTCTTTTCTTGTTTTTTAACAAATGAACTGAGTTTAAGACTAGAAAGGGTATTTAAATCAATATTTGTGAACTAATACAAAAAATTATTTTTCATCTACATTAAATACAGCAAGTTTCTGTATTCACTAAACATATCCATAAATGCATACAAAGAACAATTTTTACAAAACATTTTTAAACTAAATAAAAACATAATCTCTAACCAAATAGATTAAAAATTAATGTTAAAATATTTGTTCAAAGACAAATTTAAACAAAAACAAAACAAATTAAACAAGTTAAAACAAATTTTTGGTTAAGACGAAAGAACGAAATATTAAAAAAAATCGTTACTTTCTGAATAGAATTAGTTCGTACTTCTTCCAAGTGTCTTTAGAATTATTTCTTTATGTTTGAGATATCAGCTGGAATTTTGTTTCTTTTCCCAGAAGACCAGATAATTCAGAACAGGTGGGCACTTCTATATCTTAAATTGTATTATCATATTCAGTTGCATTTTAAAGAATGTTGTGACAAAAATATTTTGAATTCGAAATGTGAAATTGTAGTATGCTTTCGTTAAAAGATTTTCCTGATGTTGCATTGTATAGTTTTTTTCACTTTTCTGATTTTTCAATTTCTCTTTTATTACTGTTAATATGAACTATGGTTTAGAGGAGCAAATTTTGATGGTTTCCTGAAATTCGTCTTAACGTGGTTTGACTGTACAACTATCTCAGTAAATTTAAAAATTATTACACTTATATAGATTAAGCCCTTCTTGCAAAATGACGAGTCTAGCTCGTCATTCGTTTTTCATGCCTTACCGCACAATGACGAGTTATATTCGTCATGTGACTAAAGTTACTGTTGAATTTGATAATTAATTTAGTTCAAACTTTCTAGAATATTGAATTTGAAAACAGTTTTGTTGTGGAAATATCACTGATAACTATCATATGTTGTTTACCGTTAGAATTTCTTGGTACAAGTCACGGACAAATTGTTCTTATTCTGTAAGATTTCATTCTTGTAAACATTTATTGTGAACATCGCTCAATATATATTGAGTTGTTCGGAAAGTAATTTCATGTTTTTTTTTTTTCTTCTTTTTTTTTGGGGGGGGGGAAATGAAAGACAGTTTTTATATAATAAACAAATACTTTATTAAATGATATATTGGCCGTTCTGGTCCAACACTTTTTGCCATCTTTCTGGTAGTAGCATAATTCCCTGCTCATAAAATTTTTGGTCTTTGCTGGCAAAAAACATCTTTATCAGCTTCAACCGGTCTTCCCGAACGTGGTGCATCTTCCACATCAAAATTGCCGGATCGAAATTTAGCGAACCAGTTCTGGCACTGGCGTACTGTCAACACACCTTCTCCATACACATCGGTCAATTTCTTTCTGGCTTGATCAGCATTTTTACCCTTTCTGTAGTAAAAGAGTAAGATATGTCGAAAATGCTGCTTATCGCTCTCCATATTTAAAAGGGTACCAACCAAAAACTACTGAGTAGAATTAATTGGAATTTTTCACACACAAGCCTTGCTATATGAGCTCTCAAAGCATATAAAAGTTATACGGCTTAAATGTGAAGTTGGGTGCAAAAAAATACAATTAAATCCTCTGTCGGGAAAAAACGAAATTACTTTCCGAACAACCCAATATTTTTGCAAAAAGGAAAAACGTATTATATAATAAATAACATAATGAATAAGAGTATATTGTAGGCTTTATCATATAAGGACACCTCGGCTAGAATGCAGGCTAAAAGGTGGGAATATTTTCCCTTCATTTAGAATACCTTCCTTCAACTCAGAATAAAAGAAACCTACTAATATGTGTCATATGTGTTACGAGAATCAAATTAGAAGTGAGACTCTCTGACAGTGTAAATAATGCAAGGTCCCTTTGCCCTACAAGAATATTTTGAAAAGTATCGCAAGCTTGAAGACTGTAAACTATATTCCTTATTAAGGTTTTGCTTTGATTTTTTCTTAATTTTGCCGTTTTTGATATTATTTAACAATATACAGTCTGTATCGGTTATATGATCAGCTCAGCGGTCCAGAAAAATCACACCATATAAGCGGGGTGACCATATATGCGGGACAATACAATTCTACTGAATTGTGGCAGTATTATATTCAACTATCAGAATGTAGTACTCATAAACAAATAATTATACTTTCAAGAACATTTTAATAATTAATTCGAGAAGTAAAATCTATATTAAAGACATGCAATATATTTTTTGGGGAAATTTATTAGCTTATTTTACTAATCAAAGTACAGCACAAGCACATACATACATTCATGTTCAATGTATTTAAGAATAATCAGATATATAAGTTTCTTCCTTTTGTTGGTTGTTAACACAACTTTTTCTAAGTCCTTAATAGCTTTTAAATAATTATCTGCTGCTTCGGATTTAGTAAAATAACACCTGAGGTTATGTATGAGAGAGATAACTTCAATATACAGACAGATGTCCACTTGTTATCAGTGGGAGGGGGCGAGAACTGAGAGAGGTGGAAAACACCGACTATGAGTCTACACAAACAAGAAAGGGAAAGAGAGGAAAATAAAGGCTTGATTTCAGGTCCTTTCCAATTTCGCATTGACTTCTTAAAAAATAAATAAATAAATAAAAACGAAAAGAAAAAAAAACGGAATTTTGTTGGAAACATAAAATCGACCATATAACCGGTAACAAGAAAAAGAAAATGACTGTATAAGCGGTGCGTTTTAACATATGTTCCCTATTAAGTTAGACGGGTCTTTCGAAAACTGATCATATAAGCGGGGTACCCTTTTAAGCGGGTAACCATTTAGGCGGCACTGACTGTATAAAAATGGATATTAATTAAAAATATGTATGAATTATACCTGTTTATTAAAACTTCGATTATACATCTCCCCTTCATACGCTATTTTACGTCGATCTCTTGTACGACGTATAATTTCTACATTGACTATATTTCTGTAGCATAAAATTCCTCTACGAATTTATCATATTTCACTTATCTATTTATTTTCTAATTAATGCTTTTCTTTATAGGACTGCATACCTGTTCGTATCAAAGGAATTCATGTAGTCAACGAACCTTTGTATTTCAACATTATTTTCAACATTATCAAACAGCTGCTAAATGAGAAAATAAAAAACAGGGTAAGTTTCAAGAGCCTGGAGAATGTCTTCAAACTGCTAAGTTGGCTCATTTTAATAATTATGAAGAGTTTAATTTATGATACGCAATAACCCTATGTTTATCATAAATTAAATGACTCAGAAAAATTTCGTTTAAGACAGAGAAAGTTCAGTTATTATGAAATAAAAATATTTGTTTACAATATATATATATATATATATATATATATATATATATATATATATATATATATATATATATATATATATATATATATATATATATATATATATATATATATATATATATATATATATATATATATATATATATATATATATATATATGTATTGTAAACAAATATTTTTATTTATACAAAAGATTTCACTTATACAAAAAATCTAGTTTTTTTTTTTTTTTCTCGCGAGTTACTTCTACGAGTTAATTCATAGAATCTTTCCCAAATCCCATTTGCACAGTTATTCTCTCTTAAAACGACAAGAACCTTAAAGGCAAATGTTTGTTTTCGAATCTTAGTTATGATCCAAAATCAGATTCACCAGTTTATTATTCATACAATTCTAGAATTAGATCGAATTTCTTTTCCTAAACAGATTTTATACCCCCTGCCACAAATACAATTTGGACAATGTATCCAATCTATCCTCAACGAAGTAACTAGTATAATAGTATAATTTGATTGCCATATATTAAATTAGGGAATGGTTAGAGGGTGAGTTAATAAATACGAAAAAAATTCTTTTCCAAATATGAAAATAATCTCTTTCTAAAATCTTTTTTGCGATGTGTCACGTACTTTTTCCTATAAAATTTTATTTCTCTTGTAAATATATGTACATTACTTTGTGACTCTGATTTATCGCTTTCAATATATAGTTACAAATTTTTCAGGAATTTGAAATCAGTTTTATAACAGAAGCTTTTCTTTTTTCAAACAGTTTCATTTCCATGGAAGAAACTTGAAATCCTTGCACAAACATCTTCCTCCTGAAGTTCTCCCTAAAGACCTCGGTGGTACGTTGGAACCTATAAACAGCTCTGAACTTTGGATGAGACTCATAAACAAAGAAGCCCATTTTGAACGGCTAATCAAATACGGCTATCAGGAGAACAAGGCTCAGTTTATTAGGAAGAAAAGTTCAAGGGCCCTGGGGTTATTCTATTGACGAGAAGGCCTGCTCTAACAGTGATTTCCTACTTCTAAATACACCAAAAATGTAAAGGATCGTTGAATGGCATTTTGATCACAGAAAAATTGACATTCAATTCCACTCATGACAATGTTTGTATGGCCAATGGAGAAAACTACTTGTATAATTTTTTGAGGGCACTTCATTTTTCAATCTCATGTTTCTGAATCATTTATAATTTTTCATTCTTCTGTCATTAAAAATATTTCTTAATTACTTTTATTGATTTTTGCAATAAAAAGAATATAAAAGTATAATTATTTCGAAAAAGAAGGCAGATGTACTAAAGGGGAAGCTAATATTTCTAACTCAGGAACAATGAGTGAGTTCTGAGTCAATTTTTGGTGGGACATGACAAAACACTGAACGTATAAATACTTTTCTACAACTTGCACATGTGGTGTTATCTTTGATCTTCTCGCTCATTTATCTCACTGGACCATAATCACCTCAGATAATCGGAAATTGAATTCATACTTTGCCCTCTAATATTGGTTATGCCCTGTATTGACATCAACTTTCTGACTGTCTAACATCAACTTTCTTTCTGACTGATAACATCAACTGTTATCAACATTCCCACTGATTGATGACATCAACTGACATCCACTTTCTGGCTATCTAACATCAACTTTCCTTCTGACTGATAGCATCAACTGTTATCAACTTTCTTTCGGACTGGTAACATCAATTGACATCAACTTTCTGACTGATTGACATCAACTTTCTTTCTGACTGATATTGTTAATTGTCATTAACTGATATCAATTTTCTGACTGATAACGTCTGACATCCTCCTTCTTTCTGACTGTCTGGCTTCATCCTCCTTTCTGACTGATAACATCGACTGTATCAGCTGACATCAACTTTGTATTGCAGCAAGAGCAACTTCGAATGTGGCTCGACACGTTTTTAAATTTGAAAGGTTATCAACCAAAATGTGTCAAGTCTATTTGGAATGTACAGAGAAATAGACCTAAAAGTTCCTAGGTCATAATTAATTCCTAGAAACTTAAATAAACTTTCGAAAATGTTTAACTGAAGTATTTTCTAGTGTATATATATATATATATATATATATATATATATATATATATATATATATATATATATATATATATATATATATATATATATATATATATATGTCAGGTTTAAAAACAGGGGTTAAAAATTAAGGGAATTATAATTAAAAAATAGTTGGAACTCATTAACGATAACCTAATAGGAGAAAGACAACACTCTAGCGGAACTATACAGAGTAAAGTAGCTGACGTGGAAGTAGACAAGAAGATTTTAAGTAAACGAAGCCAAAAACTCACTTCTAGGCGGCAAATTGGGCTGGTAACACCCTCCACGCTTGTCGCTTCAAAATGTGCACATAGGACATCTTAATGCCATATCCATGGACAGAAGGATTACAATGAAGAAATTTTTATATACGAAATCAAATGTGTCTTCTATGCTTTAACCACTCGGTACGTGTCATATACACAGGCATACATGTGAAATAACAAGTTAACCCTGGTAAACGTTTTTGTTTTGTTAAAGAAAAAATGAGCTTGGTTAACTTTGAATTTGGAACCTTCATTTAAGAATTACTAACCGCGCTTGTTTAACTCAATTAAAATTGCTTGATAAGCAATAAATTGTTATAACTCAAACATTCATTTCGACCAGACTGCTGGGAATGGGAAAAGTTAATTTGGAGTTAACAGTTTATTAGATCAAAGAAAACAACTCTAATACACACATCACATGTCTTCCTTGTAAGATTATACTATTATACACATATTTTTAATTTTGACTGTATGAATTAGTTCTGCCATCTGGCAGCGACTGGTAGAGTTAATTTCCGTTATATTGAAAGGTGTTTGCTATACATATATTGCTTTATAAACCTAAATTTTCCGCAATTACAATAATTCATCTGCTTTTCTACCAGAATCTAATAAAACAGTTAAATTTCAAGGTTATTCCATACAAATAATAGAATTTTATTTTTGTTTCTACATCCTTGTACAAAGTAAAGTAAAGGAAGAATTTTAAAAATGGACTTAAAAGGCATTGTTTCAAATGTTCTGAATACGTCGGTATCTTTTGGCTGGATTGCACCAGTAGCTTTAATCTCCGTTGTATTGAAAAGTTATGTTAGGTAGAGTACAGATTACTATGAAAAAAGACGGTGCACAACTAGATGCTACAACTTATTGGTATAAAATGAAAAAATAGATCCACCAATTGTAAATGTGGAATAGTAGGTAACCCACAACATTACAGGCGAATAAAATGCAAACTTGTTCCTATGTTTATTAAAAAGAATACGAAAATAAAACACAAATCGAATAATTTAAAAGAATAGATAAAAATTACAATCATATTTAAAAAAAATTAAAGGAAACCTAGGATATATTAAATACACACTACTCTGTTATACTGATTGGGCTTATTAGCGTGTTATGTAACAGCTCTCATGTGTCTCACTCTAGCATGGATATCCCGGGGGTACAAAGGAGTAAATATTGAAAATTATGAGTTTATGAGTTGGAAAACGGAAAATATTGCGCTCTTTTATTATGGTTTTTTACTTCACAATGATATGGAGTTATAATTGGAGAAATGATTTAGAATAGTTTACGGTAAAATTGTTTATCATCATCAGCATTGGTACGACAGCCCTTTGTGGGCCTGGGCCTTCCTTAAAAGCTTTTCCCAATCTGCCCTTCTCCCAGCAATTGATCTCCAGTTCTTTACCTTTAAGATGGCAAAATCTTCATCCACACAGTCTTTCCACCATTTCTTAGGCCTTCCTTTTGGTCTTTTATCGGAAGGGAGTGCATTAAAACCCCTCAAAGTTGTTCGTTCTGGGCTCATTCTCATTACATGTCCTGCTCATCTCATTCTATTCAGCTTTAGAGATTTGATAACATCATCACGGTTAAAGATCTTATATAATTCAAAATTATATCTTTTTCTCCAGTTGTTATTTTCAAAGACAGGCCCAAAGATGGTTCGCAGAATCTTCCTTTCGAAGGTTGCCAACATCCTCTCTTCTTTTCTTGTTAGGGTCCAAGTCTCCGAGGCATAAGTCAAAACTGACTTGATCAATACCTTATACAGTAATATCTTTGTGTTTCTTTTTATCAAGTAGGATTTCAGTAGTGATCTTAAGCCCCCCCCCAAAAAAAACAGCGATTGGCTGCAATAATTCTTTTTCTAATTTCAGGATTTATGTCCTTTTGGCAGTTTATTACGCATTGGCAGTTATTATTGGCAGTATATGGGATTTTGGCAGTTTATTTGTTTATATATTACGTAAATATACATTACGACATTGGAAATAACTGATACTATGTCCAATTTCTTTAAATGAGAATTTTGTATATTCGCACGTCATTTATCCCCTTATTGAAATGGAATAAAAATATTCCCTCCATTTCTTATCTTTGAAAAAAGCGAAATAAAAATTGAAAAACACTATTGAATTAGAAATTGCATTTGGAAAAGGCACTATGAACCAACATGGTTTCGAAGTACCCCGCCTCCGCCCAATTTGATCGTAAAACTTATTTCTACTATTTTGTATATTTACAGACACTATGTATTCCCTATTACCCCAAAGGCATTGAGCCGGACGAAGAGCATAGCGCTGCTATTCGGTATCGGAATCCACGGATTTGAATCCCGCTGCTAGCATCGATGTTTGCAATCGTTCGGAATCAGCTTTAAGAATCGGTTGTAGGTCCTGGTCTCATTCGCCCTCGCGTAGCCAAAAAGTAGACCGTAGGGATCCAATCATAACCAAAGATGTTTTTAAAGCATTTTACTAAAGGCAGTTAACTCCAACAAATCTATAAAAATTACTTATTATGCTCTTCTGCAGAATTTGAAGTTTGTGACACAGTGCCTTTTATTTCTAATGTACAAATATATATTTGTGCTTGTTAACACATTGCGTACCGGTCACGAGATTTCTCGTTTTCAGCAGGCCGAACGTTGTTTACGGGTCACGAGATATCTCGTTTTCATTTTTTTGACTGAATCTATGCATAACCAACCAGTGGCAGACATTTTTGTTAAGTTGCTATGGAAGATGTTCCTAACCAAACAATGCCACGTCTGTTCGTCCAATGGTACTGACAGCAGCAAATCGTGCCCAACATCATTGCACAAGGGAATAGGTTTTTACCAAAAATTACACTCTAAAGCATTAATCAAGTCTGTAAAATAAATTGTAAAAAAACATTTATATAATAAATAGATGTATAAAATATATAGTAATATTTGAGAATACTTTATGTTAATATAATACCAAATGCAAATATAAGATGTGCATACATGCATCCTATTGCTTTCCAAGTATGGTTCTAGAACATTCTAAAATTTCCCGGATCTGGGAGCTCGTTGGGCGTGCAGAACGCCGTACGCAGTGTGTTAAGATCGTTTTCTTTTCCTGGGTGAGAGAAAAACCGCTAAGCACTGGGAATGTAATTAGACTATTGTAATCAGTATGGTAAATACCAGGGCATTTACCACATCATTTGAGATCTACAGCTGTATACGTTTTGTATGAACTAGACTTAATATAGCGAATATCAGATTATTTTATCAAATTTGCTTGGAATAAGATAATAGAAATATCATGGATTTCTATTCCGGTTAAACACATCCTTCTATGAGCTGAAGGGTTTAAATTACTCGCCTTTCAGTGGCCATTCGAGCAATGTTCATCACACACACACACAATCACATTCTTGCCATGCAGTCCATATTTTCTCTAATCTTTTCATGTCCTGACTAGGAAATCCGCAAAGCCTTGGGTATGGAAAGCTGAATGATTCGATTGTCCTTTTCTCGTTTAATTACTATCTGATTGAAGTCATAGAAAAGATCAATACTTTATGTAAATATAATACGAAAGAACGGATCCTGGGAGTATTAAAACTTGTCCGTTTTCTCAGCATCATTGTAATTTTGAAAGGAATTTAAAGGCTTAAACCAACTTCCTTCGTACTCCCACATAGAATGGAGTGAGAACGGTCCATTGCATTTTATTTCTGATGTCACTTATATTAAAAAAAAATCTGAAAAAAAAAGTCTGAGGACACGCATCATCACTGTCGTCAAATAAAAACACATTCCTAAGTACACGACATGTTCTATTTTTTCCCTTCAGTGGTCGACTTTACTTCCTTCAAATGACCGTTGACGCTTCGAATTTTATCTAAAAACAACCGAATGCGTTTCCTTAAAATCTAGATAAAAGTTATTGTAGTTTATGTTGCAAAAACCTGATTGTTATTGATCCAGTTTTAAAAAAAATCGCTTTTTTTTTCCTCATCATGTTTCAAGTATTTTGCTGTTAGATCTCTAGCAGCGTTATATATTAAATTGTTATAACAAGTTATACGGGTTTATTTAAGTCTTAATCTCTGAATAAGATTTTTTATTCCCTTTCTTCTCACCCCCGTCAATATGACCGAAATATGTTTCACTAAAATAAAAATTTATTATTTACAAATTTTTTAATTATTTCAGTTTTTAATTTTTTTAAAGTTTACTTTTTAACAAAATTTAACAACTAATTAATTAATAATGTATTCGCTTTTGTTGTTTGCAACTTTTTCCCAAAGTTCAACAAGATTTTCAATACCTCGTTGGTAAAAATCTCATGCTTTGGAATCTAAAAATTCATTCAACCAAGCTCTTAATTCTGCATCAGTATTGCTCGGCAGGGCCGTAATGAGGGCGTGGCGAAGGTAGCACTTGTCAAGGGCTTATCAGCCGTAGGGGAGCCAAGCCTTCTGCAAAATTCTTGCTAAAGACTTTCAAACGCAGTCCAAACGAGGACGATTCACCCTCTAATAGACATAAGGAAACTCTGAAAAATAATTTTTCGAAATTACAATCAAAAAGGGGGGTTAAATGACAAAAATTAGAATTATTAATAAAAATAGGTGTGAAAATTTACATTTATGTTATTTATTAATTCCTAGGAAAGGAGGCGAAAAGTTCGTAAATCGAAGGAAAAGCGTACACTCCTGTTTATTGCAAAGAAAAAAAAATAAAGTGCCCATGTGCTTCTTAATACAGAGGTGCCAGAGCTGATTAAAAGAGTTGGAGATCTACCACTAAAATAGTTTACTGAAATAGAATCACATGAATTCGTATCAGAAGTTGCAGGTTTCAAATTTCAACCGATTTAAGTAGTGAAAGACTTCAAGGAAATGAGTTCCTGCAAAGAGTTAGAAGTAATTAATCTTCTAGAACTAAAGAATATAGAACCAAATTTAGTAACTGCATTAAAATTTTTCTATGCCTGTCTGTAAAGACAGCTTAGTGTGAACGTTCTTTCAGCAAGCTGAAATTGGCAAAATTATATCAACGCTCCTCGTTGGAGCATGAATAGCTGGGAACACGTCCATATTGTGTACTGAAAAAGAAACTGTAAACAAAATTAACGAAGACGAAATAATCGATTTAATCATGGACGCTAAAATGGTATATGTACAAATTTTCCAAATGAAAATCACAGAGCTCAAGCGGGCTGGTGTGGATCTAAAAGTCCCAGGTTCAAGACGAACCTAAAAAAAAAAACGATCTGCGGACAGGTGCTGACAGATACCGTTGTACAGGGGTACAACTGGGCCTCCTTGAGTCCCACAAAAAGCTGGAGAAAAACTCCCCCCAAAACACCAACCGCGTCGAATCGCACCCCTTTTTTCTGAGGATTCTCCGGCGAAAAACTCGTGCTGCCTGACGTCACCTTTCACCTCTTCCCATTGGCTTTTTCTTTCCGCGTCGGCGTCCTGGTAGCCTCTGATTGGCTTTTTCGAGGGTGCCTTACTGTCTGACATTTCGATGTCTCGTCTGTCCTTCGGATTCTCCTCAGACATTTCAAGGCGGGGTCGAAGCTATAATCCTTTGTAGTGTAGTGTCAAAAACCGAGACAGAGTGTCGCCCTGCCCTGGGCTTTAATAAAACCCCTTTTGGAAGCCAATGGGGTGTAGCGACGTCACAGTATACAGAGAAAACGTGTTTACATATTTTCACTTACATTTTGTGGAAAGCATGTTTTTTGCCGCAGGCGCCAATAAATCTAATTTCGGCCCTGTTGAATGAAACTCTGCCTATAGTACTTGAAAGAGAACAAAAAGTATAAAAATTTGTTAAGGCGAAATTGGGAGAGTTCTTCACTTCCCAGCTAAGCGTTTGATTGGAGTTGTCATTACTAATCTGATTGACTGTGAAAATAAATGTGAACAGCTTTGTTTACAAGATGATAACCACGAAGGAAAACTGAAAAAACATATTTAAATCATACCAGCACAATACAAGCTTTAAATGTTTTGGCCGTATTCAAAATGAACGACCTTTACAGTTTTTTCTCCTTTTCCTTTCTGTTGCCACTCCCGAACTGAGAAACTTACCTCTCTGGAGTTTGGTCATGACGTAACAGGCTTACTTGGTTGGTGATATCGGTAATATGATGGTAAGCTCTGCCGTTCAGCAAAAGAATTCCATGCGGCCGAATAGGTCTTTTCTTTTGAATAGACGTATTAGTAGTTATATCTGTTGAAGATATGACCATTTGGCTCCGTTCAAGCAATTAGTAAAGGGAAGATACCTTACCAGTGTTCCCATACGCGCGACATCGTTTGTTTAAGGGAATACATAACCATTAAGCAACTTTACATACGAAATTTTTTTCTTATTTTTAACTTTATTATGTTTTTTCTGAATTATTATCTTAAATTCACTGGATTTTCGGAATCTGCTCTCAATTGTTATCTAATTACCTTTGTTGAATTTACATTGTTTCTAAAAAATAAGTACTTTTTTATAAAGGGAAAAGGCAGGGCTTATATAAGAAATTTGAAAATTTTTCTGACGCACTTTTTAATTCATCAGAAATATTACACCAGGGGACTGAACTTTCGAGAAAGCTAAAATAGTGTTTAAAAATTTCATTTCAAATGTTAAAAATACTAAAAGATTTAAACAACAACGAAAACAGTAGGTAGTTTCATCTTAGATTTATAATGCATTTACTGTGAAAATTTGAAATGAATATGTGCAATAGTTTTTTATTTACAGTTAGCGAAAGTTGAAAAACATAATTTTCGGTAAAATGCATTTAAAGTTTTATATTCCTTTAAAAGCTATGTTATTAAATGTAACGACTGTTTAGTTTTATACGTTCTTATTCGAAAATATCAACGAGGTTTGTTTTAATCTATTCAGAAATGTTCAAAGGTTTTAAAAATATAAAAATAAAACAAAAAATCGAATTTTTGAAGTTGATGCGTTCTTTTTATCACTTTTAAGTTGTTTTAATCATTCTTCATTGAAATCTATGGGAAAGCAAGAACGAGGTGCGCCTATGAGGTCAAACTTTACATTTTTAAGCTTGGTGTACCAATTACATGGAATATTTCAGCTATGGTATCATTTTTCCACCCAGCATGAAAACGTAAGTTGTCCGTTGGCCACAAGTTAGTAGTTGGTCTTTTGGTTGGGTGTGAGTTAAAACTGAACCTAGACTGTCATTTGAGGTTTTATCTTGAAAATGATCACGGTAATATTGTTGCCACACTATGATACATTTTAAAAATACAACACGGAAATTTGATCTCTTCTGAATTTGTTTCATAGATACGGTTCTGATTAAAATATTTGACTTTCGGTACTGAAGAAAAAATTGACCGTAGTGATTCCCTCTAAATTAATTAACCATTTTTGAGATGCAAGTCAATACAAACTTAATTCAAGTTTTGTGCACCCTATATTTTGTCAATAAAGCGCGGTCACTCATAAGTGTATCTGGCACATTCAATTTATCTATAAACGGTATAACTGTAGTCTCTAAACAGTTGCTATAATTTTTTTACTTGCATTGCTGCTCTTAGATGTTTATCCGTAACGAAGAGATATTGAAATGTCTCACTATATCCTTATCGCACGCTATCTAACATCTTATTATACGTTGAGAGAGAACTTCAGAATATTATCGACATAGGAATAAAAGAAAAATAGGATCGAAATTTCTCATATCAGTCTTTTACAACTTGATTGTTTTAGTGCATTATTTTTATCACCTAACCGAAAGTCAAACTCAAATCTTTTATTCCAATAATGATAAAATCCTGACCTATCTTGAAACAAATGTTGATCATAAATATCACTTGGTATCTACTTTTATTAGCATTACATTGTTTTTGCTCTTGGCTTTGGTGAGAAACTCCTCCATGGAGTAACTTTACTAAAGTTTTACATGGGAAGGAATTCAATATGATAGATAGCATAATTAGGATACTTTGTTATGGATGTTCCATATTATGTTTTGACCTATATTCAAGGCCGATCCTAGCAGCGGACAAGATGTTGCACAATACATGGGCTGTGAAATAATTATCAGCTAAGCATAAGTTTGTAAAAAAAGGGCAGTCAGTTTTAATTTGCCCATGGCTGGTCGACTATCTAATCCTATAGAATTGATGCTGTTTATATTATGCATTTCATAAAGTTTTGAAATTTTTTACACAGAGGTAATACATCTCTAAAGGCTTATCATACTTTAAACTGTACGCGTTGAAAAAGCAATGGATTCGGTTTTCAATTACGTTTCGCAAGTTTCTCGCAGGATAGAGAAATTTTTTTAACAGATTCAATGTCTTATTACACGTTAACTTGAACTAAAATAAATCGGTTGAAAATTTTTCGCTATCACACAAAAAATTCAGGCTTTCTTCATTAGATATCGTAAATTGAATCCCTGGTTTTTTCAGCGGATACAGGTTGACGTGTGATAAGACCTTAAGCATTAGTAAAAATCAACACTAAACAGCAACAATACGAAACGGAAATGTATATATCTAATGTTTAATGAAATTAAAGTTGTTAGACAATTCTTTAGTTCTACTAACCAGATCTGCTACATGCAAACAACCAATCTTCACTTTGCTGGGAATACTTTTGAAATATATTTCTTGTCATACAGTATGGTCTCGTAACATGATGGATTCGTGAAATTTCAAGATTGTGAAGATCCCCTTGTTCAGAACACTGACGACCGAAATCGTCCGAGCTGGGTCCCACCTGCTTGACCAGACTACAATAGTGAGGTGGCTCAGTGTCTGGGATGTTGACAATTCGGCTGAATAGGCTTCACTCCCTGATCGGTCGCGGTAATAATTCCGGAACATTGCCTTCAGAATTCAGGAAGGGGACAGCTAGCGAATGAGAATTCTACTAATTAACTAGCTGTAACCTTAGTTGGAGTTCTCAGGTAAATGGAATCGTAACTGATCAGAAAACGGTTGACGGTACTGTAACTGACCCCAGGTATAAAAAGCGTAGAATTTTAAGACTCGGGACTTTTCGACTCTTTTTTTTTTTAAGGTGCGTTGACCTTGTGGAGGCTTCCGCGACTTTTGACCGGAGCCAGTTTTTAGCAATTACGTTCGGGAGACTCGTAAAGTCCGCTCATATAAGGAACGACAGGGTCTCGGACACCGAACGGGGGATAGATTGGGTTCGCGTTGTACCATGGAAAAGTTTCCCCATCGTGTGAGAATATTTAATTCTCTTTTACGACTGTGATCATCGTGGATATGTTATCCAAGCAACAATACTTTACATTTCAAATGTTTTGGGATATTATGATTCCTTTGTATAGAGCAATTATTTAGTCCAGAAAATATAAATGATTTCCAATTCTGTCAAGTCTGTGATCCTTCTTCACGCTACTTCTTCACTCAAGAATATTGTAGGCGTCACAAGACCCTCCTAACTTCTATCTCGTCTTGTACTAATTAAATCCAGAGAATTCTGCTTCCTGGAATATGAGTTCCGCTATTTTTAAACAGGCTTCCTTCATGCCTTATCACACTTCAACACGTACGTGTTAGTTTATGATTATTTTTACTGGTAAAGAACGTGCGAATTCCTTAAGTTACAGCGAATAATTTTCACCCTGTTTATTTTAACTCTTGCTGATTTGTGATAAGGCCTTTAATCGGTAGAAAAATTTCGCTATCACATGAAAAATCCGCGTATTCGTTATCGGTTAAAGGAATCTTAAACTGACACTGCCGCTTTTTCAACACATACCTGTTGGCGTGTAATTAGGCCTTTACAGAACTTGTGCTTAAAACTATTTAAAATACTTTTCATATTCATAACCAAGATTTTTTTAAAACCAAAGTTGTCAATAAAAGAATCAGAAATGTCCTTTTCATACGTTAACATGTACCTTGTGAAAAAACTACGAATGCAGCTTAGGGTTATTTTCCCGAGAAGAAGGATTTCTCGAGATAGAAAAATGTTTTTTACCGATTAAGGGTGCTACCATATTGCTATCGACCGCAATATGGTAGCAGCCTTATTTCGATTCAGGTTAACGTATGATAAGAATTTTAATCGGTTGAAAGTACTTCGCTATCACACGAGAAATCCACGTGTTGTTCAGTGGAAAAAGGAATCCTAAACTGAATCTATTCATCACATACCTATTAACGTGTGATACGGCCTTAATAATTTTACGCTCTTACTATCGTAGTTTAAATCTGCTTTTACGGTAGCGTTGTAAAACCATTTTTCTCAACATTTTTACGTATTTTTAATAATTCTTTTATGTTTCTCTTAAATATACCAAAGTAATAGAATAGATAAAATAGTGTGAGAAAGTATTTTTTTAAATTTAACATTTGTGTGAATACTAGAAAAGCCTGGAGATCTATGAGCGAGATAGTGCAGGTAAGTCAGAAAAATATTACTGAATTATAAGCCAAGCAAAAAACTGCTTAATGACAGAAATATTTAGCCGTTTTGAATTCAGTACAGAACATACATTAGTTTTCATCAATAAAGAATTGTTTTTATTCTGGGATCAGAAATTTAAAAAAAATCTGACCAAGAAGAAGTTTAAAGCTACAGATTTCCTCCTAAGTTCCACAGTTTCTTTATTGTAATTTTAAAATGCCCAACATTTAACTTACAGGCCAGTTTTAACTTGCTTTTTCTTGAATCCAAGCAATACGTGTAAAATTCTCTGTACTTTTACTCCACATCATTATCTGCTGTTATTTCTATTTAGATATGGAAAATAAATTAAGTATAAATTCTACGTTAAATTATTGAGAGGAAATGAGCAAGGATGACTGACTAAGTATGGGAGAGCTGAAGTCCGTTTTTTTGAATCACGGAGTTTAACCCAATTATAAACATCTGCGAACATCCATGCCAGATGTGAGATTTGGAATTGGGGGATTACTGTACAGGACGGAAGAGGTCTATTTCTGCTTCATCCTGCTTAATACAGTAAACACCGTTTAATGTGATCATGGTTAATGTTATCATTCGTTTAGTATTACCAATAACCTCGTGTTCTGAACAGCCGTATTCAAATTAAAACAAAAAATGATCGCTTAATGTGATCACTGCATCGATTAATGTTATCAAATTTAAGGTCAATTGGTTCATTTTCGATAACCGATTCC
This sequence comes from Pardosa pseudoannulata, assembly GCA_032207245.1. Lineage (NCBI taxonomy): Eukaryota > Metazoa > Arthropoda > Arachnida > Araneae > Lycosidae > Pardosa > Pardosa pseudoannulata. Next base: position 48,135,119 of record CM063510.1, on the reverse strand, counting down.
GGGAGAAGTTTGTAGAAACTGCCATAATACGAGATAAGGGGATAGGACTATCATGAGAATATTCATTGTTGTTGGGGAAGAAAATTAGTGCTCCACTCAGAACGACTATTCAAGATTTCGAATCTTGGATGGACATTGACGAAAAACTTAAACTTTGGCTGCTTCAACAGATTAAATCATTTGTGAATCTGTATTGAATGTGAACGAATCGACGTCTGTTTCCGATTAAGATAAACACGAAAATGCTATCGAGAAGGAGAAAACTCCAACAAGTGCCCACATAACATGTGTACACATTATGAATATAAATGTTTTGTCCGTGACTCACTCAGTAAGCAGACCAGGCAATCAAAAATTGACGATTTCTTTGTTTTTGACACGTATGTACTATTATTTTGTAGTGTACGAATTTCCATTTTTTATATGATGCATGCAATTTTATTATGCTAAGTAAATGTTTTTTTGCTGAAATAGTCTTCTCCTAACCATTATTATATGCTGTTCTTTTTTAAATTTACCATATTTTTCGTTTATTATAATCAACCCGTTATAGTTATCACAATCAAGTTCACAGAATGTGATCACACTCACCAAAATTGTTTAACAGCTAACGGCTAACCAAGATTAATGTCTGTTTAAACTGGGAATTACGTTCCACCATTGGCTGGCATAATGGGTTAACCGTGATTAGTTGTTAAACGACTTTGGTGAGACCGACCCTAAGTGGCGTCGACTGTATAAAGGAGTCGTAAAAATGAATAATGAAAAAGAATTAATTTTTTTCGAATGAAGTCGTTAAAAAATTTCAATTTCGTTTTTATTTGTCTCAATGAAACACCGTTTTACAAGGTCTATCTAAGAAAACTTTACGAATTAACTGTCTGACATCAGAACATTATTTTAGACTAATCAGTGACTATGGACCGATCTCACCAAAATCGTTTAACTGCTAACCGCGATTAACCCACTGCGCCAACCAATGGTGGGACGCAATTCTCCGTTTAAACAGAGAATAATCGCGGTTAGGCGACTTTGGTGCGACTGGCCTTCATTTTCATGTAATGTGATGCTTAATTGCTGATTATCTCTACCTGATGATCTTTAATCGAACGTCAAAAGCGAGCATTTGATTCCTATATGTTTCTTGATGAAATCTATATGAATGATTTGTAAAACCAAAATGGCATTAGCTTTTACTTCAGCAATATAAGGGTGTTTCATCTGAATCAATAATGTTCCTCTGGATTAGTTGTGAACGTTTCTGGACCGATAGCTTGATATATTTTTCAGGTTGTATTAACTTCTTGACATTTCAAAGCAAAATCAAGTTAATAATTTCGTGCCTTTTACGCTTATTTTTTTTTTATCCAATTAACCTTGTAAATATTTTGATTTGCATTGTTGAGAACATACCTCCGTCAGGTATAATATATAAATTATGGTAATCAGGTTGTTTCCAAATTTATTTACGTTTAAGCGATAATTTACGTTAAGCTTCAAATCGGATTTAGTATTCTTGTTGTTCCGAGTCAAATTCATCAGAGTTTTTTTTTCTCAGGGGATGAAGACATGATCAAATTTTAAATAAAATAAAATTTTTTTATGATGTAAGGTTTAAGTTTAGCTACCACATGCTGAAAGTGCATATGTTTTGACCGATTATATTTTTCAGATAAGTCATAAAATTTGAACAAACTTGTGGTACATTTAAGACTTGTTTTAACTTAGAAAAGCATGAAAATATCCCACTTAATTGTTTATAATAAAGACATAGAACAGTTGTTATAGAAGAATATAAAGTTATTATATCGCGATCAGTAAAATTTAAAAAAAAAGCTTCTAGTCTTTACTTGTCTTTGTTTTATTTTCATGATACAAATATATTGTGTATATATATTTGTATTATCTATAAAGGAAATTAATATCGTTCAGATAAATATTTGTTGCTTTTAATTTACTTCCTTCTACTTCTCTTTTTGAAATTTTCACAAGTTATGGAACTTGCATCAAAACAGACTTATTATTCATTTCATAAAGTTTTTAGATCCCTTTAGTAGACTAATGTCTATATTCTAAATTAAGTTACCTCGTGGATCATAATAAAACATTTGTTCTTCGCAACTATCCTGCGTTAGTTACATTCTTCATTATAACAAATTACTATGGATTATATCATTATTTTTATGAGTTGAAACAAGTATTAAATGAATCTTTTTCAGAAAATTATGTTGTAGCGAAATGAATATTTTTAACGTGCACCAAAATTCCTTTAGACAATACCATTTAAAACTGATACTTCTATAGCATTAGTTTCCATATTTTTTATCGCAATAGAAGTGCTTTTATTTCAATACAACTTGAAATAAACTAAGATTAAAAGGGACACGTTTAAAGATATTACAAAAGTTTATCTGATTTTCATTTCCTCAAATTCATTCATTCTGTATTTCATCACTTATCTGTTTAATCTATTTACGAAACAAATTTAATGTACCATACATTTTTTATCTACTATTTCTTCGATCTGTTGAGTATTTCTAAATTTGATGTAGATAAGTCGTTTCAGTCAAGAAGCCTGAAATTATTCGTAGGCTAAATTTATAAAAGCTAAAGTGGATAGTAGTTAGAAAAATAACCCTTCTTTCAAACTTACGTATCTTTATTTTGTTTAGTACACTTCAGCCACTGCAAAAGACATAAAAAAAACCCTGATAACTGTCCGTGGAAGAATTTCTATATTGCCTGTAGTCACATCACTAGTTTATGTTCCGTCATAGGAATGATAAACACTTTAAGGAAGTATTGCACGTGCCCACACAGCAAGAAGTAAACATCTGTAGTAGATTTAGAATTTGACATTTTGCTTCGTATGCGTTCGAAATGTTCTATATGGTAGGCTTTTCTTTTATCTGTTCTTTGAATATGTGACATGATTTTAAATTTCCTTTTTTTCTTCAAATGATAACGGGAGTTCAGAAAAACAGTTGAAGACTTAAAAGTTTTATTCCTTGAAGATGCTAGTTTTTAAATTGTACGTCCGAGTCGCCATGCTGTGACATTCCAATGCTTATCGGAGATTAAACTATGTATTTAGTTCAAGAAATCTGCATATATCTGAAAACACAAAGACTAATTACTTTTAACGAAATTTGATGCATACTTCCATATTTTTAGGTACCGGTCTCATTAGCTCTCGTGTAGCAAAACACGCTAAACCTTAGTGCTCTAATCCAAACCAAACATCCTTATTCCTTTCAGAACAGTTTGAATTATAGGATATGCAAGAATTTTAGACTTATTATTTTAACTTGGATGCATTTGAAGAGGTGAACTGTAATTACTTTAAAACCGGGGTAATTATCCCCCCCCCGACTTTGCTGTACGTATGCATAAGGGTACCAATAAATCATGTGGCTAAGAAAATAAAAACGTCCCTGTTAGTCAGCTCAGTGTTCTCTAAGACTATAAAAACTCTTATAATTTAAAAATACTGGCGAGGATCCAGAATTGTTTAGAAACTATTAGTTCCTTTTAAAAATAAGGAAGTTGCTAGTACATTTTAATTTGGCAGATGAATGTTAAGTTGCAATTAACTACTTGGAAATTCTTTAAATTACACCCTGTCCGTTCAGTTTCATCGAAAAAGTTTATTGAAGCTAAGAACTAAATGTTGTTATAACATCAGTATTAAAAATTCAGAATCGTATAAAGTGAACCAAACAGTTTGAATCCCTGAATTTTTAAAGTGATGGATTATTAGATTTTAGCTAGAAGAAATATGTTTTAACTAGTGAGGAATGTAAAAAAAAAAAAACCTTTTCTTAAAATGTATGAAACTTATCTATAAAGTGTGTAAATCCGCTTATGTTCTTTACATGAATGAAACTGGGTATTATTCTTGATGTCTAAATGTTCTACAATGGAATAGATTATTATAGTATTTTATTAGTATAGTAATCTATTAGTAAAGACTACTACATCACAAGGTCATATTTGGCGAATTTCTGAAATTCGTTGTCATGGAGATATTCAGGGCCTTCAAACCTCAGTTTTAGCACTGTCTCGGATTCCTATTATGCAGAGAAATTTTAGACTGATATACCGTACAGTGCTTGTTAATTGAAAACCATTTGCTATTCTACTGTTTCAACATACACCAGGTGACCAGTTGTTTAAAAATATAGAAATGTAACTGATAAGTACATGATTAGTTTTAAAACCCCTATAAATTCATGGAAACTAGGCACTACAATAATCCAAAAAATTTGACTATTGTGCTAGCCCGTACAGCGTAATATAATAGATACTAGCATATAGCCCGTCATATGACGGGATCAGTAAAATTTACAATTTTCCAGAATTGTAAAGTACTCTATGAGGCAGGTAAAAAAAATGGTTTGTTTTTTTGGTTGAGAATTATCTTTCAACAAAAATATATTAAAATTATCACATATGTACTTAATCTATTATTTAAGTCAAATAAAAAAGAAAATTATTTATGTAATATCTAAGTTTAGTGATAAAACGTATGAAAATAATGTAGAAAATATTTAAATAATTTAAAATAAGAAATGATTAAATGAGATGGTTAAAGGAATGAAGTCATAATGCTAGAAAAAAATTATTTTTACCTATTTCTTATGCGATAAATTGGTAAATTCAATCGCTTGCTTTTAAAATGGGGCTTGATATAATGGCATTAAAAGCTCGAAAAGGGGACGGGGTGGATTTCGAACGTTTTAAAGAGGACAGTATTTTTCGCTGTGATACGAAGCTTATTCATACCAATTTACTTCAGAATCGGATCTATAGCTTAAGAAAAGATAAACTTTACTCGCTTTGAATTTTGCAAACCCTAACTCATCAAAAATTCAATATGGATGCTCTATCCATACCAGGTCCAACCGCTTCATAAATTCGAAGATAGACACACAGATAGCTTTGGCTATTATTACATTACAAAAAGAAAATTTAAGTCATAAAAAGTTGAAAAAACAGTAAAAATTTATTTTAAAAATAATAAAACAATTTTGAAAATAATAAAACAACTTTCGGAATAAGAATTTAAAAGAAAAAGCAGAAAATATTAAATTTATTAGACATTAAAAAAAATTGGCTGCGTCGGGGATAGAATCGTCAATCCGAGAAGTATGACAATCAAGTGGACGAACATTCTACCAAACGTACAACGCCTGCACGTTATGAGCGAACTAATTCGAGTATATGAAGGTTCTAGTAGAAACAGTCCAGAAATTTAAATATTACTCTCCGCCTTTGCCATCCTATCAAGAATGAATTTCGTATAGAAAAAGAGGAAGGATAAGGCTTGAAATAATAGCATTAAACGCTCGTAAAGGGGGGGGATGAGGTGAATTTCGAACTCTATTTCAATTTTGCTAATCCTAACTCATGAAAAATCCAATATGGATGCCGTATCCATTCCAGGTGCAACCGCTTCAGAAATTCGCGGACAGACAACTTAGGCTATTATTATATAGGAGATTTATTCTTCAACATGAACTGATTTTGTACCATACTTTCCACATTCTTTGTAATCATAAGGCGGACACATTACTAAAGGAAACTTAAATTTCTCTCTGCGATTGTTGAAATTTAAATCTGTAACATTCTACAAAAGTTGTATTGAAGTTTGAGACAAGCATGAAGGCGGTGGATTTTCAGCTCCCGGAAATATAAAAATTTTAATACTTTTCTCTATCAGAATTGCATCTAAAAACAAGCAAAAATGTTCTTTATATCCATTACTCTATAATTAATAGAATTATCACAGTACAATGTATCGCTCACTAATCCCTTTAAATAATTTTAAGATTTTGTATGCCAATATGTGAAACGTTGGTTCATTTGGCCTTTTCGGAATTAACCAATTAATTACGTAATAGCATATAAAAGTTAATTAAAATTAATGTTTCGAATCTCCTAACTTATCCAATCTCTTGTTACAAAAAGTAGACCGTAGCGCTCCATAACCAAACCAAACTTATCCAATCTATATTTATAAGAATTACTGAATTATTGTAGTCATCAAAGGCATCAAAGGTGATGACGCAACTGGACTCTATGGGCCTAGCCCGTTAATCCAGAGGCTTCTATCAGTAAGCACAAAAATGACAACGAGCGAAAAGTAAACACATAAAAGAGCAAAGAGATAGAAGGGTTGATTCGTGAGTTCATAACACAAAACTAGAGAGTAGAAAGTTTAAGGATAGTAAAACATAAATATTTTTCAGCCAGTGACATCCGTACAAAATAAGCCGAAAAAATTTGAAAAATAATGAGTAAAACAAAAATTTTAAGAGGTTTGGAAAAAATAAAAATATAAGTTTTAAAATTAAATAAACTGTCTTAAAAATCAAATAAAGGCCTAAATAATATTTAATTATAGTAATAATTTTTATTGATATATTTTTGATGTTATAAATTTTTAATTGCTTAGTAGTAATGATCGGGTACGAAAGTTTTAATGATTTGGAAAAAATAAAAATACATGTTTTAAAAATAAATAAAATGGTCTAAAAATCCAAATAGAGCCTAAATAATATTAATTAATCGCCAAAAACAATTTTTATCAATTTTAATTTAGATTTGAAAATTTTGTCCCCGCCGGGGAGAATTATTGTAGTCATTTTGTACAGTTAAAAGCATAATTTTACTATTTATTTCCGGTAGTCTTTTGAGGTCTAAACATATTCTAGAACACATATCCTAGAAATAAAAATAACTCAAATATACAAAATGTGCATATGAATACTAGGGTAATTTTGAAAATTAGTATATTTTATCTCTAAATTTTACCAATTTTACATACACGTTGATAAAGTTAATTTTCAAAAATATTGATTAAAATTCAACTGTTGTCTTAAAATTGCCATTTTCCTTGTTTGAGCCTTTACAAAATTCCCTGAAACGAGACATGCTTGGCATGGATCCAGAAACGTTTCGAAAGAACAATCTTGCAGCTCTTTGCAAGGAGAAAAATCGTCAGTTGAATTTTAATTTGGTAGATAAAATAGAAAGCTGTAATTGACCACTTAAGAATTCTTTAGAGCACACAGTATCTGCTAGTTTTCATCACCAAAACTAATAAGTAAATACAGCTTGATGTCAACACTACGTTAAACGATTCCACGTTCTTCTGATGCAATAAGATCTCTTGACTACAGTAGTAGGAAACATCTTTACATGGAACAGAAACTTATAAACGAATGGATAGGAATACATTCTATTGTATAAGTGATAGAAGTATCTGAAATTCCTGACCAATTTAGTTGAACAAAGGTAGTTGAACTTTCTGCAGACTACATTGGAAAGCCCACATACGTTATACGTAGGCGTATTTTCAAAACAGTGGACTACTAATCTGATTTTTGTTCGAACGGAGCCAGAATGCGTATTCACTTTCTTTATATGGGAGATTAGTAGAGATGTGTTAACTCAAAAGGCAGATTATTTTTCTTTACTATCAATTAGGTATTTATGATGGGATCTTACTATAATTCTGAAACGAATTTTTAAAGTTCTACGTTTATGTTAAGCTTGATAAGTAGCTCTGTAAAGCCGGGAAATACATGTTGCTACTAATGTAGCTCTTTTACAACTTGAGGGACAAAAGACAGAATTTTAATAAAAACACGTTTTTGTTCCGAAAAGTCGAGCTAAGCATAAAGTATATATACTATAAAAGTACTTTGTAGTACAATATATTTTAATTTAGTATTATAAATTTTATGTGTGAAAGAAAATTAAACTATAGTGTAAAATATCTTATTTTTTTCAATCTTTGAATTTTAATGTAAAAGAGCAATTTGTTACAAAATTGCTTCAAAAATTTTATATCTACAGTTTTCAATATATGCATATACATTCGACGACAGTTTTTATCTCAGGAGCTCCTTTGTCGAGTCTCGCTCGACATTTTTATCAAATCCAAATTATTCGATGATAAAATAGAATTATATCTGAAGGAAAGAAGACAAACCATTTTTACCGTATGTTAAACATGCAATACCTTAAATAAAATGGACATTTAATTGAATTTGTCTTTTATTTAAATTACCTATTTTTTAGTTTAATGTTTCAAATAAAACTTAAAAGCTCTGAGAACTGCCGCTAGAAAAATTGAAATATAATTTGGAGTACAAAGGGATGAGAAATTATTCTCCTTCTAAACAATTGCAATATGTTTAGTCTCTTTCAGAAAATGCTGACGTTCAGCATCTTCCTTGCGGCATTCTTATTTGTCGGAAGCGAAGGGAATTCAACCTCGAATGGGAAGTTGTCGAAAAGGGACTTGTATGCGGTTAGCCATGCTACCAATAACTTTGCCGTTAATCTTCACAAGAGGCTTTCAGAGGGAACTACAGGAAACGTTTTCTTCTCTCCATTTTCTGCATCCTCTGCACTTTCCATGCTGTATTTCGGTGCCAAAGGCGAAACAGCAAGGGTAAGATATTTACTTTTCCTGTAAGCTGGGTTGTAATTGAGGAAAAGACCAAATAGGTTTCACCTAATGATAGACAGGTATCTTAGTTGGAAACTACTCGGAGTGTTTGTGTACCCTAATAAGGGAAAATATAGTGCGGACACCACAAATTTCATGTACGTCAACTACTTTTCTAATTTTAATTCTATGATACGTCATCAGGAGATTATTGAAGATGTTTTAAAGGTTTAATACTAGAACCGCGGGTTGGTTCATTTTGACCCCAAAACTGTTTTGTGTCCAATTTCTTCAAACTTATTAACGAAATGAAATAAATTTCTTGACTTTTCCTGATTTTATACCCATAAAAAAATAAAATTCTCTGAAATATAATATTGAAGATTCTATACTTATGCGGAAAATAGTTCATGACTAAGCTTCCAAGTGTGGAAACAAAACTAAGTATTTATTCTAATTGTAAAATACCGATATGTAGAAAATGTACAAAATATCATAGCAAGTTGATCAAACTGCGCCTGAACTGTGTAAGAAACTATAACTCCATTAGTTGTCTATTTTACTAATTATATATACTTTTCAACATTGTAATCTTTTTTATAAATTGATACAATTAAATGTGTAAAAATTGTAAATGTCATAGTATAGTGTCCTTTTTTAATAAACCGATTCATATTAATCGGGGTAAGTTTGACTCAGCCCGCGGTTTTAGGTGTTCCGAAACTTCAGCGGTTCTGGTGTTATAGCTCCGTTTCTAACGATGTTATATATGTAGGGCTCAAACACTATCTGGCCTCGGCCCATAGCTTTAATATAGGTTAGTTTTCGTTAAAAAGTGCTGATTGTGGTCGAAAGTAGAGGAGTATAATTAGATATTGCAGCAGTCCTAAATTCGTAATTTCCACGTTCTACGGCTAATAGATTGAGTTATGATATGCGTACAAACAAGCGTAATACCAAAATTAGTCAATGGACTCAGAAATTTTTCATGATCACAATACTTCATGAACTTTATAGAAGCAAACATAACTGTTCCACATTTCCCAGTACACACAGAACTGAGATTTTTTAAAGTTTCCTTTTATTGCACATAGAAGTCTCTGAAACTTTGGCTGGGATTCAGCCTTTGCTCGGACGAATATATTATAAAGACAAACTTTTATGCAGAATATTTGAATAACGTAAACCTGTTAAGTCTGGGGTGTTATTAACACCAATAATATCTAATTGCTAGAGTAATCTCGTGTTCATATTACACTGAAAAGAACGTTCAGAAACTTAGCCTGCAGAACGTGTTCGAAGTACATATTAATATTAGTTTTACAGTGTGGAGCAGCTTTTTCAAAATTGCTTCATATTTTGTCAGTCGCCAAACGTTCAAAGGTCGATCAAACGTCAATATTTGGCGAGTCACGATAACATCTTGAATATACTCATTCAGAGTTTGATTATCTTTTTGACCAGTATGTTTTTAACATTTTTAAGAGTAATTGTGTCTGGAAACTCTTATTTTAATCTTGGGTCTGTTTCAAAGACTCACCAGAAAGTAAAGATAATTTAACTGTTGCATTAAAATTTGTAAATTAAGCTTTATTTTAGATCTATTTCATCTAATTTTTGTGAGGTTCTAAAATCATGCTGTGCATTTTTGATCATTGCTGAAATACCTTCGTTATTTTCTCCTCAAATCACGCCCCATGATGGAACTTACGAAATCTATAATTGAAACGAATATTATACTGATATAGTAAATATTCGATTTTTTTACTGTTGTGCAGTTATAAATATTAAACTGTTCTACTGTTCCTTAATAAATAATAAACTAATGCATTATAGATAAATCAAATTTTTATAATATATATATATATATCCTCCAAGCCGAAATAAATTATTTTCATAGCGGTTCAGTCTTTAGGTTGGACTGGACAATCATGCTCTAGTTTAATGTCAAGATCACGATTGTTCAAGAAAGCTCATTATTCAGAAAAAGTATAAGCCTTCCAATCATTCTTTTCAAGATTATTTTAATGTCCTGGGTGAAAGAAGAGATGATTTAGCATTCAGAATTACTTTAAACAATAGGGTAAATACCAGAGTATTTACATGTTTGGAATCTAGAGCTGTATGCATATTTTGAATGAACTAGACTTGATGTGGCAAATGTCGGATTAATTTCTCAGTTTAACCTGGAATAAGATAATGGAAATATGGATTTCAGTTCCGGTAAGAAACAATCTTTTATAAGCTGAAGGGTATATAATGCTTACCTTTTTAGTCACTCGAGTAAAGTTCATCACACACACAATCATATCCTTGCCTTGCAGTTTATACTTTCTCTAATCTCTTCCTATTCTGACCAGGAACTCCGTAAAGTCTTGGGGTATGGAAAGCTGAATGATTCTACTGTATTTTCCTCATTTAATTACTATCTGACTGAAGTCATAGAAAAGATCAATCCTAAGATCTACGCAGTCAACAGTGTTTCGGCATTAGTAGTGGACAAGTCCTTCCCCGTTCTTCAACAGTACAAGAAAGACGTTACAGGAATATTCCATGCCTACGTCCAGGACGCTAACATTGCCGAAGAGAGCGCCGCTGTTGTTGACCGGATAAACACATGGGCAAAAATAAAAACCAGGGGAGCGATTGGTAACCTAGCTGAAAGTCTGGATCCGGAAACTAAATTGTTTCTTGCGAGTGCTGCTTACTTCAAAGGCGCATGGAAAATAAAATTTGATCCAGAAGATACTAAATATCACCCATTCTATAATGAAGGGGAAAAGACCAATAAGAGGTAAGAAAATTGTTATGGGATGTTATCTTTAATAATCAGTTTTTTTTCCTACGAGTATAACAAATTTAGGATAATTTGGAAGTAAAAGCCTGAATACCGGAGTAGGTTTAAAACACAAATACAGAATAAGGCGATTCAGCAATTTGAGTCAAAGGTTATGTTCTAAATTTATTCTAAGACATCGAAACCCTGGAGTACTGACACTTCAGTAATTGGATTCTTTTAAAGATTTAATTCATGATTAAGTTATATAGATGCTTTGTGTCTATTGCTTTTGTTACAGGTAGAAAACCATAAAATAGGGTTTTCAATGTGTTCTGTGGTACCCTAAAATTACCCTCCACGTGTTTTTCATAAAACTTTTAAACACATCAATATTAAAAAAAATGGGAGCTCATTCTGATTTTTCATTCTTTTTTTGCATAAATTAAATAGTTGCTAATACGCTATAGAAGTGTAACAATAGGGAAAAAAGCGATGTGACAAATCATTCAAACCACTCGCTGCAGTTCAGCTCAAGAAAGGGTAAAACATTCATCAATGTATCACTTTACTTGTATAATTTCATAAATTTTTGCTGTCGCCTTTTGTAAAAACTATCTACATTTTTATACTGCTTTATATTGTTTAGTATTTAATCAGAGATAAACGATAGGTAGGCTAAATATGTGGTAGAATATGGATTCCATGTGATAAAAAATAAAGAACCATTGCTTTAAAAAAAATTCTGATCCCTCCCCTTTAAGCTTAAAAAACGGAATTATTTGACAATGTTAAAGAATGGCATAATTTAATAATAAATTAACACAATAGTGATATGTATTCACGAAAACCTATTTTATTTCTCTAGTTCACTCAGTTTTGCTGCAGGAAGCTTGTCCTGATAAACCTCAAGCTCGTATGATTTATTCTTAGTGTTCTTAAATGCTGCCTGCTTAAAAATGCCGCACCTGCTAAAATGTGACGTTTCAAACGTAAATGCTGCAAAATTTCTTTCGGAAATCGTGGTAAAGGACATTCTATGATGCAGAAAATTACAAATGATCACCTGTGATCAGTTATAAGGGCAATAGCCCAAGGTGGCCCAAGGTCTACTGAATCGGTCTATTCCAAGCGCCCCTGTTTGCAGCTAGGCTCTTCAAATCCTTGGTCTTAAAAACAAGACATTACTAACATTATTAACAAGACTGCGTCCACCCATCGAATTTTGGGTCTTCCCCTTCTAGTATTGCTCGGTCTAACCAAAAACATTTGTTTGGGTATGTTACTGTTCATACGAGTAACATTCCTGCTCAATTTAGGCGGCTTTTTTGTGAAATGAACAGTATCTGGCCTTTTAATCTGTACAGTTCAATATTGTACCTTCTATGCCAGATACCATTTTCTTGACTTCCCATTTCCCCCTAAACTCTTAACTTCCTTTCGAAAGCACCTAAAATCTTTACCTCCTTCCTAGTCTGTTCAGGTTCTGCAGCGTAGGTAAAGATAGGACAGAGGCAGGTTTTGTAAAGTGCCTATGAGGATAGGCGGGTAATATTCAAAGTTGTGTAAATCTTTATTTTACTCTCGGATATCAATAACTCGGATTTTGGAATATTCATGTATTCAACAAATGATTGCCTTAATAAGTTAAATATACTTTCCCCAGCGAAGTCCTCATGATGCATTCTTACGCCATGCTCCGGTACTACGAAGGCGACGAGGATACGTTCAAGGCCGTAGAGCTCTTCTACGAGGGTAACAACATGTCAATGGTAATTTATCTTCCCGACCAGTACGAGGGCCTGCGGGATATCGAACAGGACATGACCGCTGCCATGATGACATTCGTACGCAGGCAGATGTACTTCATGAAGGTGCACCTCACCATGCCGAAGTTCAAGCTGGAGTTTGAGTCGAGCCTCTGTCGCCCGCTGCAGGAGCTCGGCCTCAGCAAGATATTCCGGGGAACCGACGACATGTTTGGGATGGTAGCAGAGGGCTCTTTACTCGCCCTCAGCGACGTCCGGCACAAGGCGGTCGTGGAGGTCCACGAACAGGGAAGCATGGCTGCTGCCGTCACCAGGGCGATCATGACAAAGTCCATGCCACTCCGGATACCGGATCCGGAGTTCACCGTCAACCGCCCATTCCTCTTCGCCATCTTTGACACCCGCAGCAGCATGATTCTGTTCATGGGGAGGGTGACTCATTTCTGAAAGCGGTTGAACCGCTTGTTCGAGGTTCTGTTATTCTTTTGGTTCACCAATCCGTATTTTAAACTGTGCCAATACTTGATTGTGAATAAATTTCTATTTTATGAATTTGTATGGTGTTTCCATTTAGTTTCTGATTTTAACACTTTATCGGACAGTGGTTTTACAGTAGGCAACCTGCTAATTTTTTCTCCTTCTTTCAAAGACAAATGAATGATCTGTTTTTGACCCTTCAAACTATCAATAGATGGTCGCACAAGTTTCATTAAAGTATACGTGTTTATTCTTCCTTTACTTGGAAGAATCAGGCATTCGATTTTTCTACCTTATGATTCCAAACAAAAATATTTACGCTAAACACTTAAATTGTTTAGCTATTCATTACATAACTTTAGTTATTCATTGCTTTATATAATTAAAATAAAATTAACAGCTTAAAGTGTTTTCCCGCTATATAAAAAGCTTGTTTTACAGTTAAACTGCCTCTAAATTTCCACTCCTTAAAAAATGCTAATTTTTTCCCGTTTATAAGGTTTATAATACTTGTAACCTAATCCCATTAAATTGCAACGAAATTTTAATCTAACTTCAGTGGATTAAACAATGTTTCGTAATGTCAGATTAAAGTTTCTTGTGATAAAAGCTGCATGTAAAACATGCAGCTATTCAAAGTTCCATGATTTCAGAAAGCATAGTACAAAAGCAAAGACATGCAGCAAAAAGAACGTTGCATTAGATACAGAAACAACTGGTTTTATTTACAACACATACAGTTTATGTGAAAGTCCTTGGTCACGTGGTATATACTTCAGTGCGATAGTCTAGTTTCTGCCACTCTTCAACATTGTACTATCAGCAGTATTTACGTACGTCTGATCCTTCCCTGCAGTTCTGTTGAATCACGCAGGAAAGAAAGCAATGTCTATTAGATAGCCCCAGAAGAAAATGTCACGTGGTGTTAAATCCAGTAATCATGGAGGGGGGATCATCATGGCAAAAGAGGTACGTCATTTTCGAAAGCTCTCGTAGTTCAACGACGAGGCAACTGTTAAAGTACTCGTGCACTTGCCGCAGAAAATGGTATGGAGCTTCAGCTTGTTGGCAAATGAAGTTATTCTCGAGTTCCTGTAAGTTCGGCATGAATTTCAATCGTAGCATATCTAGATATACTGAGAGGTAGCCTGTTCCGGGTAAAAAAATTCTGCTAATCGTTATTAAAATGAACCTTGAATTGACACTGTACTTAAAGCGGCCGAACGATGGCTGGATGGTTAAGACTTTGATCTGCGGTTCGGAGTTCGTGGGTTTGAATCCTACTGTGGCAAGGCCGTAGGTAGGGGGAGGGATTTGGGGGACTGGTCCCCCCCCCGAAATTTTGAAAGGCCATTTTGTAGATCAACAATTTCCCACGTTTGTGTGTGTATGTACTATCTGCCTAACTGTTCATGAACATGGACTGTTATTCTTCTTGGAAAAAACCGTTGAGACCTTAAGTCTTGTTGGGCCGCTGGCCGGAAATACAATGTATTTCCGTATACAGTGCTTTCCCTTTCATTAATTGAAGTATCATTCACAAATAAAGGTATCTTTCTTCCTTGGTCCCGCCGAACGATGGCCGATTCGTTAGGGTGCTGGCCTTCGGTACCTGAGTTCGTGGGCTCGAATTCCCCAGTGGCATGGATGTTCGTAGCCATTCGGAATCGGCTTTAAGCTGTAGGTCCCGGTCTCATTAGCCCTCGTGTTGCAAAAAAGTAGACCGTAACACTCTAAACCAAACCAAAAATCTCTCTTAGTCCCCCTCCGAAAATAATTTCTGGCTACGCCCTGTACTATGGCATGGATGTTCGGTTTCGGCTTTAGGCAGTAGGTCCGGGTCTCACTAGCTCTCATGTTGCGAAAAAAAAAGGTAGACCGTAGTGCTCCGCATCAAGCTAAACTATTTAAAGTAAGACTGCTTGTTGCTGTGTTGACATTAGCCTGTGTTACTGCTATAGCTTTGAGTTCCAGGAAGGAATTGTGAATAGCCTTGGCATAATTCTGTCTATTCGCTATGGTGATTAAAGTAACCTTGGTCAGTATTACTCATAAGGAAGACTTCCACATTTGTGTAAGGCTTTTTTGTGCTCTTTCATGAGATTAACCATTACGTCTCTGTATATCGCATATATATATATATACACACACATCCGATGCTTTCTACACTTGCATATCACATGTGATACATAATTGACTGTATTTTATATATAAGCTTTTATATATTTTATATCCATGTGTGTCGTATGTGATATAAGCGTATAAAGCATTAGATGTGTATACATATGTGATGTACAGGAAAGGCAAAGTGCTAAAAACTTTAAAAGATTAAACAAAGACAATGCGAGATCCTCTACAAGAATACACCTACCCCTAAAGGATGAATTAAGAATATTCTAAACCATTACTAATTTTTCACAAGCAATGAATCTCGCTCGCAGTGTATCGCTCGAGATGGAAAAAATAAGAAATAAATTAGGGGATGCAAAATTGAACCTTCATACATCCTTATCGTAATGAAGTTTGTTAAAGAAATCTTTCAATGCAAACCTGTTCATCCATTTAAAAAAAAAAAAAAAAAAAAAAAAAAAAATTCCATGGGCTAACCCCTAGCTGGAACTCATCCATTATGGCTCAAGCATCTTAATAAATTTCATTTTTTAGAAATTAAGTTTTGTGTAAACAGTAGACCTTTTGTAAATCCCAATCGAGGCATTGTCGCTTGTTCAATTAATAACAATATTTTCTTTAAAAAAATATGCCCATGTTAGTACTGCTAATGATTTTTCGTTAAACTTTCGTCGAGTGTTTTTACTTTATAAAAATTGTCAATATTATGGATAATTGCATTCAAGATATTTTAAATTAAAGGACAAAACTCTTGAACATATAATATACATATACTTTTGTACGCATAGTAATATATTAGTCTGAAAATTTCAGAAAGGCGCAGGAATCTTCCCTGCCTTCATAGCTTCGGTCATGCACTATCTGTTCGGCGTCCTGTAATAATATACTCTTCCTGTTGAACTTTCGATAACTTAATACGGTAGAATTAACAATCGTGTAAACGATAATGCTATAGAAACTTGATGAAAATGTTTTATCCATGTGATTTTCTGCCGAACGATGGCCGATTGGTTAGTGTGCTGGCCTTCGGTACCGGAGTTCGTGGGTTCGAATCCCGCTGTGGCAGGGATGTTCGTAGCCGTTCGGAATCGGCTTTAAGCTGTAGGTCCCGGTCTCATTAGCCCTCGTGTTGCAAAAAAGTAGACCGCAGCACTCCAAACCAAACCAAACCCATGTGACTTTCTGACTTCGGGCATACAATGGAAAACAGGATGGGAAGTGAGCGTACATATTTTAACCATAAACTTAGTTTTCAACAAACTATCAAACAGTGGAGGATGTTATAGAACTATTGAACCTATAGTCAGATACAGCTATGCCATTTTGGTTCCAAATTCACATAACATTTGGTATCTTTCTGGCTCCTTGTGTTTTTAAGTTTTCGGTCGAAGTGAAACACACGCAAGTAGACACAAATAATAAAACTGTTCTCGTATTTGTGTATGTGTGCGTATAGGCGTCCAAATTTCAATAATCGTCATGATATCAAGTCCAATTTTATGAAGATTAGTATGCTTTCCCTTTACCACTTTTAAACTATATCTGCTGTTTTTCCTGCCTTTTTTATTTGCACGCTGTGTTAACGTTTTAAATTTCGCACAACTTTTATCTCTTGTTTAAAATACAAAAATATAATATTTATCTGAAAGTGGCTCTTTATCTTTAGGAGACAATAGGCAAAGTTCAAAAACTGGTTACTTTAGATACAATAAAAGTTGGTAAAGAAATTGGAAGTCTTGCTAAATAAGTAAATACATTCAAGAGTTATCATGGGCATTTAAAAAGAAAAGAGCTATGAGAATGAAGTTGGAAATAAGATGAGTTCACCTGCAAAGTTAAAGCGATAAATAAAAGATTTACTGCTAAAAATATCTTCAGTAGAGTGTTGTAGAAATTTCTTCAAAATATTAGCTATTAAAAAAATATATAATTTTTTTTTAATTTACTTCTATAGTTACTATTCTTTTGCTATGAGTGTTGATTTCGGCCGCTAGACGTTTCACCAGGTGAAAATTTTTTGTGATAAAAACACTGAACTCGCACTTGTTGGTGTTGTCACTTGGACGAGCAAAGCACGTTAGTCAGAGGATCCACGAATCAAGGCGAAGGGGCGAGCGTTTCGTTTGACGAATACCGCTAAGGTTTTCACCTTAGAACGTCTTAGCTCAAATGAGTTATCGATACCACAGTGGCATGGATGTTCATAGCCATTCGGAATCTGCTTTAAGCAGTAGGTCCCGGTCTCATTAGCTCTCGTGTTGCAAAAAAGTAGACCGTAGCGCTCCAAACCAAAAGAGTCATCGTAATTTAGAAGCGGGGATTAAGCAGAAGACTACAAAGACTTGGCCTGACACCCCAGAGGTACTGCTTGATAACTTAAAGGATATCGTGACAACTAACATACTTTACATACCTCAGTCACCATTAACTAACATAGCAGATCTTAGGCCGGCTCAAGCACTGAAACAGAACCTTTCAGTTGCGAGATCGGTGTCTATGTCGACTGAGCTGCCAGGTCACAGACTTTCTTTTACAAAGTCAATGGCAAATTCAAAATCTTATAAAAGCGTCATCTCTAGGTAGCGTAAATATATTGGTCAATGTCGTACAAATGTCGGCCAATATCGGATGTCCAAATTTGGACATCTGCCGATATGAACCAACATGATGTACAATTCAAATTTGAAATTGTTAAAGCATTTAAGAGTTCTTTTTTTATATAAAAGAAATATTATTCTAAAAAATTAATTTAATAAACTTGCCACTTTTTACGAAACCCAAATTTTTTAAATGTTTTTCCTTAACATTGTTAACAATCTCATACAACGTCATAAAAATACCATTTTAATAATATTCAGCGATTATCTATCGATGTTCACAAAAATATCTTCTGACATCCAAAGATATCTCACGGCATCCAACATAGCGCACAGTACTTTAGTGATTAAATATGAACGGAAGTGAATCGATTCTGCTCTTCTCTACTCTGTACGAGGTAACACAACGAATTTTACGACTAATTGTAATTATTGCGATTCTTCGGAAAACTGAGGCAAGCAAAGTAGAATCTTTTGTTCTGATGGAATGTAAGGTAATACATAATTTAAATATGAAGCTTCTAAATAAATAGAAAAAGCCTTACTTTATAAAGTGAATGAATTAGTTCGCATGGCAAAATCAACACATGTTGAATATAGCTAATTATCAAAAGATATTCAGTGATATTGGGGAAATATTGACAAACATTCCTAAATATCAAAAAATGATATTCAGACATAACGGAGAATATTGACTAACAAGGCTAAATACAAGTACTTGTATTAAATAAAAGTGATATTCAGGGTTATCGGGGAAATATCCAACACTGCTAAACGTAAAACATGATATTTAGGAATATCAAGTAAATATAATCATGTAGCGGGGGGGGGGGTCCGTTTGATGTAGGAGGATATTTATAATTTTGATATTAGCCGATATTTTTATGCTACTAGTGTCCTGTTTGTAGTGGGTTTAAAGTTTTTAAAATCTGTAGAATATGGTAAAACGAAGGGGAAAATACGATGCATTGAAATATAAGAATTTGCTTGGAACAGTGAAATCGTTCTTGGTTTGGTTTGGAGCTTTACGGCCTACTGTTTTTGCAATACGAGGGCTAATGAGACCGGAACCTAGTGTTTTAAAGCTAATTTCGAACATCTACGAACATCCATGCTTGATGTGATATTGGAACCCGCGAATTCCGGCACCGAAGAGCAACGCTCTACCATTTGGCCATAGTTCTGCGAAATTGTTCTTGCACTGGTGTGCATGACAGGAACGGGACTGTGAAATTGGCAGTTTATGAAATGGGTACAGGGCCCGGTACTGATTTTCATGATAGGCCCGACCACCCACTCTTCCACACTCCAATTGATTCCATCGAGTTGAATGGAAAATTAACTAGTCAAAATTAAAACTACAGAGGATGCACGACTGTTGAGAAAAGAAAGAAAAAATGTCTCGAGTTTAGTTGTCGAACATAGGTTTTTTAGTTATGCATTCTGTTCAGTATTGTTATAAATTGTCTTTATTTTCAGCATCCGTATGGGCTTTGTTGTTCCAATTGGAAAGTCAGAATAATGCAGCATTCACTTTCATTAATTCTTTTTTGATGTCAATTCAAATACTCAGTCTTTAACCATGTTTATCAGTCATTACTCAGTCTTTAATATAAATTGGACTGCATATATAATAGAGTGGAACCTTGATATACCATCCTTGCATAATCCGTTTTTCCTCAATGATTGTTCGATTCATTTGGTCCTTAATTTGTCATCATAAAAGCAATGTTATTTTTCCTGGATTCTTCGATTTCCAATCTATCGTTGAAACATTTCGTCCCTAATTTATCCCCATAAAACCAATGTTATTTTTTTCTGTATTCATCGTTTCCGGATTGTTCACTTTTTAATATAACTTCCAAACATTTCGCCTCGGTAACTTTGTCTTTCCGAAAGTATTGCTTTTCTGGAAGCTGTGGAACATATTCCTAAATTTATCATATG
Organism: Pardosa pseudoannulata; assembly: GCA_032207245.1. NCBI lineage: Eukaryota > Metazoa > Arthropoda > Arachnida > Araneae > Lycosidae > Pardosa > Pardosa pseudoannulata. The sequence continues at coordinate 48,114,962 of CM063510.1, read as the reverse complement.
TCCCATGTAGTTTTTTTTTACACAATTTTTTGGTATGGGTTTTTAAGGAACGTATCAACCGCGTAAGAATCTGGTAATATTTCTACAGCTATTTTGGTATAGTTTAAGTTCGAACATGCCTCAACTTGTCTTTTCCTGTTTCTGATGCCAGTACACTTACTCTGTTAAGGTTCATTACAAGCATAGACAAAACTAGTCTGTGATTACAAGCTCCCATATGTTCATTAAAAAGATCTTGACTGTATTGCACTGCACGTCTTTACAGAAACATGTCACCGACAATACTAAACAGATTTATATATATATTAGGTCCTAACGCTAGTTTAAATTGTTTCATATTTACTTATGCTATAGTAATCAGATAAAAATTTTAGAAAACTAAATAAAATGTTTATTAATAAAAACATAAGAATTTTTAAAGTATTTTATATTTGATATCCAGTAAACTATGGCTGTTCCTTTTCATTGTATTAAAGCCCTCTCCACTCTATTTGACTCTGGGCTATCTACTATTTCCTTTGAGGCTAAATCGCCTTCTAGGGGTAGGGATGGAGTGATATATCCCCCTATAGTCTATAGATAAACCCAATAGAATACATTCAGAAAGAACTAGAGTATAACTGTATTATAAAATCTTAATATCTCAACGGAAATATGTTAAAAAATAGTAATGATTGATAAATGCTAGATAAATTGTTGCAGACATATAACAATAGTAATGTTAAAAAATATAATTAACTCTTATATGAGTTAATTGTTAAAATAATTATATACTGATTAGATTATATAAAAACTAATCAGCTTAGTTTTGCTTTAGTAACCAAGCCTTCCTTATTTCAGTGCTAAAGTAATATATTGTTTGTAGATATCAAAAGCTGCTTGATTTTAATCTTTAATTAATTTTGGGCTTTAATCACATTGGTTTTACTTCTATGAATTTTATTTATTCTGGTACAAAAGTTTTATCGCGTCTAATATCTACCCAGCTTTCTAAAACTGGGTCTTAATAATGTTACAGAATGTAATACTAAGTACTAAACTACCAGAAAATATTACAATATTTACTGACAATTTTAAAATGTCTGATGTTAGAGTCCCTCTGAAATTAACTTATGAAAACTATGTCGATTTTAAAGAAGTGAATTTTGATGTGCAATTAATAAAATGTATCACAAAATTTAGATAAGCACAGAATATCGAGATTATTCAAAAGTTTTAAATGAAAAAACGATCAATTTTGAAAAGTACTGTAAATTGGTTGAAATTTATACAGTAGATTAAAGTAAAACATGGGTAGATGCAGCCAAAATCAAACATTTGTGCCCGTATTACCATCTTATGTGATAAGAATCTGCTTATAAAATGTTGCATATGTTTTAAAATGAATTAAACTTGAAGAATTAAAAGGAACATACTATGTTTCTGTAAATTAAATCTAATCGGAATACTATCTCATTTTTCTAATTTTCAATTTAATCTATTTTTAAAAGTAAATAAAACGAAATTTACAGTAAATATTCAATTACTATAGCATTTGAAACTCTCTTGATTTTCAGTTTTAGTACATCAGCTTAAAAAATGGAGATCTGTATATAAATAAATTTTAGAATTGGCTTCAGATATTATTGAAATGAGATGAGATCAGCTCAGAGGAACTTCAGAAAAAACTGATAAAATTAATAACTTAATTTCTTTCAGCCCACAGTAGTTTAATTTAATGCTTTATTAACATCGAAATTACATCTTCCTATTAAAAATTCGTTCTTATGTTGACAAACAGGTGTGCCAAGATTTAATTTATTTGATGAAAAAGTCAAAATCATATGAATTCTAAAATAAATATTTTCATAACATTTTTAGAAATTTTATCTTTTTCTGTTAACTAATTGTATTTCTAGTTGATAAAGTTAATGGTTAATAAATTGTTTTAGTCTTAATATTCAAGTAAAAACTTTGAAATACTGCATTTTGCAACGCCAAGCTCTTTGTTCGACGTGTTAAGAAACCAAATTTCCATTCTTTTTATTTATTCGATTTCTATGTTGCTCAGCAGGAGTACAATTAAAATCTTCTAATTGAGAAAAGACTTTTTTTACCAAGTTAAAAAATTAAAGATGTATATTTTTTGTAAATGAAAATATTAAGATAAATAGAGAGATATTTTGTATAATACAACTGAATATGAACGTTAAAGAAACTAGATTCGGTTCTGTAGAATTATATATTTCTCATTTTTTATAATATTTTGAAAAGATATTCTGAATCAAAATTTATCTTTCTAGTGACTAAAATACTAGAGTGATCTCTTTGTTTCAAAAATAAAATTTTATGATTTTATTTTTAGTGGAGAATCTTATGACCTACTTATTTGGATTGAAATCTCATCGACATAAAGCTCTGATAAAAATTTCCTGATAGAGCTAAGCATGTTGTGTAAAGAAAAGCGGGTGTTAACCGTATCCGCACGTTGTCAGACGAGTTGTTTTGAAGTCCGATTAAGTTCAAGATGTTTTGCATAAAATAATTTTGCCGTCCTTTCTTTTCTCTATATGGCTGTTATATGTTATTTAAATTTTAAAGATGCATTTTTCAATACCAGACACGTTAGAAGTTAAGGATAATAATGGATCTTCATATATTGTGAGTGTATATTTTTTTGTGCATAATTTAATCTGTCTTAGGCGAATGCCAATTTCCTGTTCAATATTTTTTCTAAAACTGATTTTTCACCTGAATGTTTATAAATTGAGGATTGTTTAAATCTTAAATGTTTGTAGTACTCTTGGATGAAGCCAATATAGTCTACAAAAGTTTTAACTAATGAAAGCGTCATTGTAAATACAGAAGTGTCCAAAATTATCCAACTAGTTTAACTAGGGAATAGTCGTAATCAGTCTTGTATATGCTTTTAAAAAACAAACCAGTTTTATTGGTATTTTTAAAAAGAATACTGAAGCATTTATGAGCAATTCTGATTAATGATAAGTATATTTATTAGTTGATCTGTTTAATAATTATTATAAAAACATTTTCATGGTCATTTTTTAAATTAAATTGTTATTATTTATATAATTAACAGAATAAAATTCTAAAAGCTTTATATTAATTAATAATATACAGTGCTTTGTCTGGTTGCTAGACTTATAATTCCTGCCTCTTTCTCCAAATTTGCAGAATGACAAGGAAGAGTTTTATCAATTTTTAAATTATTTTGTTTAAAAATGATTATATTTAGTTGATCACTGTGTACCATTTCTTATAATATATGATTATTAGCAATAAGGACAAAGAAAATAAAACAGGTCTTATGAAATATAGGTTTCTACCTTTTTATTTTCTCCTTTGCACTCTAACAAATTATATTTCTGGGAAATAATTTATTTAAAAAATAGATAAAAAGTAATTTGTTTATGAACTTAAATTTAAAATTATCTAATTGAACATATTTCCTTTTAGTCTGTTTGAAATTAAATAAATTTACTATATTTCAAAGTGATCATACAGTAAATGAAAGGTATGTACCTTAATAAAATTTATGGGCTTAAGTGTAAGAAACTGATTTATCACACCAAATACATCTGAAATTGGTAGAATTAATGTTTATGTTATCTGATTGTGAGTTCAGTTCTTAAATACATTAGTATATTGAGTTCTAAAGTAAATTTTTTAATAATGCTACATGTATTTTAATGTTGTGTTTTTAATATTGCTTCATATACTTTAATAAGGATATATAATTTTAATAATGCTACTACATATGTGATATAGCCCCTCTGGTATTTTAAATTAAATTGGCAGTTTTATTTTGATTGTATATCACCCAAAAGAATGTATATAAAATTCACTATAATGACTCTAAAACATTTTACCTTTCAGTCAGTATGTTTATGTAAAAAGCATGTATTGACAAAACTTTGACATTACATAATGAGTGAGAGATTCTATAATCATAAATTGTTTAAAAGTTATCTTCTGAGAAATTTTGCCTTGAAATTTTATTATTACTTAAATGAGCTTTATCTAACAAAGTCTGATAAACATTTCTCTGTATGTGGATTTAAAAAAAAAAAAAAAAAATAAAAAATAAAAAAAAAAAAAAAAATTCTTTATTTGTTTATTCATGTTGCAGGTGAACCAGTAGTGTTGTTATTATTTTATTTAATTTATTCTATCTTTTTAAAAGTTTTATTGATTTCTATATTGAAAAATATGAATATAAAAATTAAGTTATAAGTTTGAATAGTTTTGAATTAAATACTTTTTTTTTTAGTTTATAAATAAAAAAATATTTGTTTTGTAATATAGCTAGCTAAGCAATACCATTACAAAATAACTCATGATAAAAACCTGATTCACACATAAAAATAAATATTTGTTTAAAACTAACTTGAATAATGTGAAATGAGAAGATATATATGTAAACCAAATTTTAAAGTTATATATTTTTAAATTAGGAGAATTACCTGGAGAAAATTTAAGGAGTATATGATCATTGCCTAATATTATCTTATAGGAAAAATACATTTTAAAAGTCAAATTTTTCACAGAAAATTTTAGCTATACAGATAACATTGAATTTAATATATTTACCTGTTAGATATAATAGGATTATAGGAATAAAAATTATGTGTAGCTGAAGTTTTTAAAGCTTTTTGTAATACAAGAAATAAAGATTTCCTCATAATTCAGATATATGCATACAGTAAAACCTCCATAGTAGACACCTCTGAATAAAGAACATTTTTATTCAACTTTTCCAATTCCCAATTTTAATATTCATGTCTTCTATGTATTAACCTCTAAACAAGAGGATTCTTTGAATAGTGAACAGTAATTTTAGATTATAAAAAAGAATAATGGGTTATTTCATTCATATAAAATTTTTAATATGGAATTTTCAAGGAGTGGTTCTGTATACAAAATGAATGCATACTTTTCTTTGGGTAAAAAATGAACTGGAAATTACTGGAGTTACTGGAAAAATTTTACTTATTGAAAAATCAAGTAATGTATGATGTAAAGCAAAAATGTTTTAGATTTCTGTGAATTGAAAAATTGACCTGTGTAAAATAACATCCTGAATTCTATTTACTAAGTTTTTTTATCATTATTTTTGATAGAAGAAAATTAATTTATAAATAGTTTATACTGATTTATATATATATATATATATATATATACACACACACATATATATATATATATATATATACATACACACACACACACACACACACACACACACATATATATATATATATAATATATATATATATATATATATATATATATACATTGTTTAGGAATCTCCAAAAAGAGGCAATTTTTTGGGGACAAATTTTTGTTCCTTAGATATTGTTTATTTGGAAGTTTCATAGTGTATATAAAAAACAAAGTTTTTTTAAAAATATTGTGAAATATGTTTAAATTTATACCACTATTACACATGCAATAAATTTTCTAATTGCGTGCTTATTACTTTATTGAAAGAAACATTAGAATCATATTGTTTTCAAAATAAAAAATTACATTTTGTATCATTTTAATAAAGTTGCTTTTATTTTAGGCATATAATATGCATGTGAATGGGGCCTTTCACTGTACAGTAAGATACCGTCAGTTATATAATTTATATGATCAACTGCGAAGAGAATTTGGTCCCAATTGCCTTCCTCCATTCCCTCCGAAGAAGTTGCTTCCACTCACACCTTCACAAACAGAGGAAAGGCGAGCTCAACTTGAAAAGTTTATTCAGTTAGGTAAGTTTTTTTTTTAAAAATCTTAATCTCTTAGAATTTACCATAGGTGATTGTACTCCTGGGATACAGTGGAATTTTTTCGGTGGAGTTTCTTCAGTTATCCTTCTGGGTTTGAAATAATATCTACCAGGTTGAAAATTTACACCATGGTAGTTCAAATTAAAGAAGCAAAATGGAATTTTAAATAAATTAAAAAGGCTTCTTGTCTAACTTTTATTCATTGCTTGTGTTTTGTGTTTCAGCTTCAGAGCAAGTATTCTACTACAGTCAGCATTTCTGGTCATGGGGGGGGAGGGTAGAAGAGAAGAAATGATTTGCAGACCTATGAGCTTTGACCTTTGAACAGGTGTTAATTGATTTGTGTAAGTGTAGCATTTTGAGGATGCATTCTCGCGACTCTTGTGTATGTTTGGGGAGGGGAGTAATATTTTATTTTTGCCTCTGAGGATAGTTTAAACTAGCACTTATTGTACCAAAAAAAAAAAAACCTGATTTATTAAAAATAAAATGTATTTGATATACAACATTTAAAAGTACAATTCTAAGAAAGCTAAGTTGTCTAACATCTAAGATTGGGATTCTCCAAAAGAAGTTTGGTAAGCTTTTCATTTTAATTTGTTAAAATTAAAACACTGCTTTAATTAACTAAGAATCAAAATCACTGATTTAAATTTACTAAAAATACATTAAATCTGACATTAGTAACATGCAATTATTTGTTATATATAATCAATTTTTTTAGTTCTTAGCTTTGATTACAAATGGTATAAATTTCAAGGTTTTTTTTAATTAGAAGCACATTCCCCTAATTTACAGTTTGAATCATATCTGGTTCACTGTTTACTGTAAAGAGGGAAATTTTCTTAAGGAGTCATAAGTTTTTAGACATGAGTTCTTTCATTATCAAGCAGACAAATTAACAATAGCAAAATAAATAAATAAAAAAATTGGATGTGGATGACACATAATTTCCTTGCAAACCTTTTAAGTCATTTTTTTTCTGCAGTTTATTTAAGTTTACTTTTTTTCATATGGGGGATACAATACTCCAGTTCTTTGATAAAATGGACAATTACATAATTCTTAAAATGTTTTTAATAATTGCGAAAAATAATACACTTTTGGTTCAACAATAAGTAAAACTTGAATACTGTCATCTGGTGGCAACTGTGTGTATTAATATGCCATATTAAAATTACTGTATTAAGGGATTGAAATTAAAAAGACAGGTGCCCAAGTGGGTGTTTACAATGGCTCTAAATTTAAAATTTAATATTCTATGACTAATGTGTTTTTGAGCTGTTTGAGATGTCCATGTGTTATAGATTTATAAGATAGATGGCACTGTTGCATCTGTTTTTAGAATTCTTGCTGTTTGTTATGTGTGTCTCAGTAAAGTTATATGTTTTGATAAGAGAATTAATTAATATGAATCTTAAAACCATTTGTGGAATGTAGGCCAAATTGTAGTGTTTCAAACAAAGATTATGGATTCCCAAAAATAAATAAATCAGTATGTATTTCAAGTCAAAATTAGTCAAAATGAATTCAGGTATGGTCAAGATAGCGATTTCCATTAGAATTTGAAAACCAAAACTTTTCCTGGTCATAATACCTTCTTTACTTCTTATAAAGAAATGTAAACAAACAACAACAAATTATTTTTAAATGTCAGGTAACAATATTTTAATAAGTTTTTTGTTGAGATAACTTAATTTTTGTGTAAAGAATTTTAAATTATTTTCTGTTGTATAATATTATAAATTTAAAAATTTAATTTAAATATTTTATCATTATTTGCATTGCATGTAAACATATTATTTGACGTGTTAAATTTCCTTCATTCAAGCTTTGCCGAACGATAGCCGATTGGTTAGGGTGCTGGCCTTCAGTACCGGAGTTTGTGGGTTTGAATCCCACTGTGGAATGGATGTTCGTAGCAGTTCGGAATCGGCTTTAAGCTGTAGGTCCCTGTCTCATTAGCCCTCATGTTGCAAAAAGTAGACCGTAGTACCCCAAACCAAAAATATTCAAGCTTTAACGATTTGCTATAGTTAAAGAAAAAAATACATTTTCTAACTTATACTGATCTTCAGTGCCGAAACAACTAAAGGGTCTGGTAGAAGCCAATTGAATGAGAAACTAATGCACTATTGATTGCAAGTCCAAATACAAAATAACAATTTTGCATCTTCATTCTCTTTCTTAAGATTGCAAAATTAACATTCATCTGTGTAGTGCTGCAAACAAATATTGGGTATAACATGTGCTCAAGTTTGCATAGTGTGGGAATGGATACTAGTATTACTCTTTGTTACATAAGAAAAGTTTTGCAGTGTTCAAAATCTAGAATTGCTAAAGTCTATACTATTCTGAATTTGAGGCTCTCTGATATACCAAGAAAATAGCTATTTGCTTTTTAATTAATAAATTTTGTGTCCTTTGTCATCTTGGCTTTTCTTTTATATCTTAACTGAATATTTCTGTAGTTTTTCTGACTAACTTAGCTAATTCTGCTACAGCTAATTTACTGCTAAATTAGCTGTAGCAAACTTTTTATCCAGTTGTTTATTCACTTAGTTTTTTTTAAAATCATTTTTTTATTTTATAACGTGTTGTTTAAAAGACCATATATCTTGTTTTGAAAAGAAAGATTTTAACTGGATTCTTTATTAATGTAATCTTTAATTGACAGTGAGCCAAGACACCCATGTAGCAAATAGTGATGTGTTCACAGGCTTCTTACTCTCTGCACAACAAGAGACTCAGAATGCTTCAGAAGAAAATGTTACACTTGACATTCATCTTATGAATTGGCAAAAAGTCAGTATCAGAGTGTCTTCCCTAGCACGCACATCAACTGTTTTGGAGGCAAGTGTGTTTCTATGTTTCAAGATTTATTTTCCCATGTAATGTAGGAATATACAGATATTGCATAAATACTTTAAAAGCTGGGAATTTTCAAAAAATAAATGTGCTAAAGAGGAGAAACTCCTCACAGTTAGCTTTATGTAAGATGATTCAACATTGCTTTAGGTAGAGAACAGCTAGCATATTGACTATAGGGTAAGTTTAAAAAAAAAAAAAAAAAAAAAAAAAAAAAAAAAAAAAAAAGGAAAAATAGGATGATATAATAGGATAAAGTTCCACATATCTGTCTGGACTTCTGAGTAGTATATATGTACATGTGTACACCCACATGTGTATGTTTGGATATATATTTTTAAAGAATTTTAGGATTATCATAGTATTTAAGAGTATATTGCATGTGTGTTTATATAATATTGTTAACATGCTGGAATTACAGCCAGTAGAATTGTACAACTTTTAAAGTTGGAATGTTGGTATCTATGTAATAGTAATGAAATAGAATAAATATATGAGCTAAAGATTGCAAAATCAATTTCGTTTTATGGATCCCAAACTCTTGTCTTTTTCTGTGTACAAACAGACATCAATAGATTTAAATAGTTTTTAGATTATATCTTAACTAAAATCAAATCGAACTGGTTTAAATTAGCTATAATAATAAAAATTAAATACAGATGATAATGAAATAAACATACAGGAATTATGTATTAAACAATTTATATTTAAGAAATAATGCCAATTTAGAATAAATTAATTAAAATACAAAAATTGAAAAGACATTAAAAATTAGATAACATACAATACATTTATAAAAAAGACATGAAGCAAATTTAAGAGAGAATGAAGTATTTTAGTGGCAGTATTAAACTATAAACATTAAAAGAATTAGTCAATAAGAAAATATTCTTATATTGAAATTATAAAATTAATAATTTTTGAATTTCTTAATTGAAATTTTCTAATTATATGTCAAATTTTAACACTCTTAAAGGTTAATAGGTACAATAATATTAAAATGTTAAAGTAATGATTAAAATATTTAAAAAATCGTTCTTGCAAATAGTGAATCTTAATAATCTACCAAGAATTTTTAAAACATATAAATTTAAAATAATTTGCTTAACTTTAATAAATTATTATAAACCAATTTGTAGATCTTCAGAAGTATTTCAAGTGTAAATAAAATTTTTAAATTTAGGATTTTTATTTGAGGATATATATTGATTTTTAATACAAAAGTATTGTTACATATCAGCAATCGAGAATATTAAAATATGTTTTTCTGATTTTATATTACATAGCGTGGTGACGGTTTTGATATAGACAGTGAGCTTTTGGCTGTATGAAATTATCCTCACTGTATACAAAACTTGTGAATTTGTGTAAAGAACAAATACATATACAAACATGTTTACATACTCTCATATATTTATAGAGATTAACCCTTACAGGGCAGGTCTGAAGCTGGACAACTGGACTACTGTCTAGATTGCCAAATTTTAGGAATATATTTTGGCTCAAATTTGTTAAATATTGTAAAAAAATTTCATAGAAATAATACTCTACAGAATATAGTTCTGTATAGCTTTGAAGCATGGAACATAATTATTTTTTTATAATAGATAAATCGATTAATACTTTAGAATATTGATTTGATTTAATGAGTACTCAAAGCAGTTATTTTAAATTTTTGTACAACACATGTATTGATTAAATACTCTAAAAATTTGGGAATAATGTTGTCCAGTAGAGAAGCATAGGATATAACAACGTTTGATATGGCAAATGAAAAGTAATAGTTCTGACCTTTTTAGGCAAAGAGTTAATACTTAATCAGTGTTTTAAAACTAATTTCATATCTAGATTTTATACGAAATCATGCTATTGCTTTAGGAATTTTTCTTTCTTTGCCAATAAGTATGACAAGTAGAGACAAATGTTTCTCAAAATCATATCAAGAATTTATCTGCTTTAATAATAATTTTTATAACAAGAAAGGGGTGCCATTTTAAATTTTCATCTGGGTGATAAAATTGCTAGAGCTGGTCCTGATATCTCATGAGACTCACATGTATTAATTCTATTGATATAGAAGGGCTCCCCCCCATATTTATAAACCTTCTGTTATATGATTATTAACTATTATAGAATAATCATAATATTAAAACAAAAGAAAACTTTCTATAGCATTAACATACTTCTTCAGTACAACTTCTTGACCATCAAGGAATATAATGAAATTATGTGTTGAGAAAAGTAACCTTTTTCTATATTTTTCGTAAATGCTTTGACTCAATGGTTTATTTTTTTTAACGCACGAGGAATTTACATGCCTCTGTTTGGCAACACCGGTGGGTTCAAAAGAAAAATATAAAAATAGAACAAGAAATGCGAGAGTGAGTTTCGTTTCTGAGTTATAATTATTTTATTTAGAGAATTGAGAATTTTTAATGAGATATTAAGAATATTTTTATCGGTGAATTACTACCTTTAAATTCATCATACTGTGAAATATTAAGATGAATCATGAGTCGAGTATTTAAGAAACTGTGAATAAATTTTTTGTGTTAAATGTACTGTGTTCGTGAATAAACTGTTTTTTTGTGATTATCTTCTGATTCGATGTCTTCCGTGGGTTTTCGGAACATCTGGCGTCCGCGACAGGATTTTTTTATCGCATGAGTAAGCTGAACTTTATATTTATATTTTTTAAATTGAACAATTTTCGTGTATTACGAAATCGAAACTAGAAGTTTAAGTGAGAACATTTTAATTAAAATGGAAGCATTAAAGAAAGCGAGAACACAGTACAGGAGATTATTTTCGAAAGCTTGTAACGATTTTGAAGAAAAAGAGTTAGATTTAAGTGATGAAAATAAACTTTTAAAACTTAAGATCATAGAAGAAAAAGCACTTTTGATGATTGAAAATGAAACGAAAATTAGAGATCAACTTTCTAATACAGCTATTACTGAGAAAGAACTTGAGGCTGAATTTGACGAATCTGAAATTTATATTGATCGGTGGCGTAATTTTGAACAGAAATTTAGAAAGCTGTCCGTGGCTGAGAAAGATGATTCGACGTCTTCCGTGTCTTCTTCTAATGTTGATGTGTCTCAGAAAAATACTTTATTACGTTATCCTAAAATTCAGCTTCCCTCATTCAATGGTGATATCAGAAACTGGTTAGGTTTTTGGGGACAGTTTCAGAAGATTGATAAAGATCCCAGTTTAGATATGCATGATAAATTTTCGTATCTTTCACAAGCCATGGTTAGAGGAAGTGTTGCTGACGAATTAATTAGAAGTTTTCCCCCCGGTGGTGACAGTTATGAAAAAGCTATAAATCAATTAAAGAGTCGTTTTGGTAAAGATGAGTTATTGATTCAAGTTTATGTGAGAGACTTGCTTGCCTTGGTTCTTCAAAAGGAGAAGAACAAGAATTCACTGAGAGTATTGTACGACTTGTTAGAGACTAAATTAAGAGCATTAGAAATTTTAGGTGTAACGCGAGACAAATATGCTTCTATGATATTCCCTTTAATTGAATCTTCTTTACCTGAAGATACTCTGAGAGCCTGGGAACGCTATAGATCTAATAATCGAAGATTTCGAGAAGATTCTGTGAATAATGATCAGAATTTAACAATTGTTGAAAAAAGTGATCTTAACTCTATTTTAGATTTTTTACAAGACGAAGTTGAGGCAGAAGAACGAATACTTTTGGCTTCCCAATCTTTCGATTCTTCAAAATCAAGACAAACTGTGAAAAGAGAAAATAAATCATACGGTGACAAAAACGTTAATAATAAATGGAGATTTGGAAATACTTCTCAAGTACCGACAGCTGCTGACCTTTTCACTTCTGCACACAGGCAGAGACCATGCATATTTTGCTCTAACTTTCACAATTCTGCTGATTGCCTAAAAGTTAGGAAATTACCACTTAAAGAGAGAGAAATACTTGTGGAAAGATCCCATTGCTGTTTTCTATGCCTCAGATCAGGACATCAGGTTCGTCAGTGTAATGTGAAAAGCTGGATGTTTGAGCTGTGGGAAAAGACACCACATTTTACTGTGCAGAAATATGCAGTCAAAATCTTCCTCTTCTGATAAAGTTGTTGCCTCAGAAGAAAAATCTGAGAAAGATACGGCCCTGGCAAACATTTCTAAGTCGCCCAATGTGATGTTACAAACTTTAATGGTCATTATTAGAGGAAATGGAAAGAGACGTAGAGCAAGAGCCATAATTGATTCTGCGTCACAACGTTCCTATATATTAAAAGACACAGCCAGAGATATGAATTATGAAGTTGACGGTTTTGAGTATCTTCAACATGCCCTTTTTGGAGGCAATAATACAGGTGTGTGTAAGCACGATGTATTCAAACTGTTTTTAACAAGTGTTAATGGAGACTATAATTGTAACTTCAAAGTGTTAAGTCAGCCTGTAATATGTGAGACGAAGCCACCTACAACTCATGAGTTTTGTGATCAAGAACTTTCAGATTTCAGCGTTGATGTTGATGATGATCATCGAGCCCCAATCGAGATTCTGATAGGAGCCGATGTTGCTGGAAAGCTGATGACTGGTGGATACAAGCTTCTTCCTAGTGGTCTTGCTGCAATAGAAACGAGATTAGGATGGACCATTATGGGTGACAAAAGACCATATCACAGCAAATACAGAACAACTATGTTGCTTTAAAAGCAGAGTTACATGGTTCTGCTGCACATTGCAAGAGAATTCACTACAATATAACCTGCTGATAAAGAAAATAATTATTGTATATTTTTGCAGAGTCCAAGGATAACACTATTATTTTTTTATTTTTCATAAATTTTAAAAATATAAAAATTTAAAACATTGTGTTCTTTTATAAAAATAAATTCTTTTATTTTCAAAATTGTTTATATTGCTCGTATGTAATCTATAAAATAATTCAAATTCTGAATTACAATTTTCATTTGGGAATTTTTATTACCTAAACCAAAGTCTGGATATGAAGTGGTTAGTTTTCCATAGACTGCCTGAAGTATATAAACACTGGGATAGTTCATAAAAGAAAAATTTGGGAAAAAAAAAAACATTATAAGAGAAAATTAAGATTTACTCTTTTAAATAAAAAGTATAATATTTGTTATCTTATAATATATTTTTATATTGTGTTTTTATTTTCATTGTTTCTGCTTAATTAAACAAAACTTTATTAAGCATTTAATGTTTATAAAGAATGAAAGAATATTTTTAGATAAGCTGTATTTGAAGAAATAAGATTAAGGCAAAAAATAAATAATTGTTTGCATAAAAAATGCTACAATCAATAGTTGTTTTATTATTAAAAAAATATTATTTTAGTTATTGGGATCCGTCTTATGATGATGAATTGCTAGAAGATAGAATATGTTTAAATCTTTTGTATGTCCAAGCTGTTAGTGATGTAGAAAGAGGTTGGACCCAAACAGACAATGAATCCAGGCGTAAATTAGTTGCTTTGCAAGCAAGAGGATCTAAAAAAGAAGTAGGTTTACCCTCATGATGTATTTTTAAATCACTATTTTTTGTGCCCTAAATCCATTTAATTTTGATAATAAAGGATAATAACATATATGCTATGAAAACAGTAAGAAAATATTTTGTGGTGATTTCTGCTTAAGAATTGATAAAAGGAGTTTCATAAATATAACAAGATCTGTTATGTAATTTTTTGTAAACACATGTCATGTAAAATTAAAGTTAAAAAATTAATACACAATTAAATTTTGTTGCTAGATATTTCCATTCATTATTTTATATTAGTGCATATATTATTTATTTATTTAATAAGCTTCTCTGGTCAAGCACATATAGCTGCATTAAATGACAAGTCCTTGAGGCAGAAATTCTGTAATATGTTATACACATATTAGAGCAATGGTTCATAAACTTTTTTCACCATGGACTTGTGGCATATGCTTATGGTATCCAGTTTGACAATCACAGAGGTAGAGGATCAGTTACAACTAAAGATAACATATCTCAAAAGAAACCAAACTACACTCTCCCTCTGCAGGGTCTTCGAAATTCGAACCATCTGAGAACAACCTTCTTAAACACACACACACACACACACACAAAAAAAAAAAAAAAAAAAAGTTCAATCCAATTTCAACCTCTCTAGCATCTTGTGTTAGGCATATATATTCGTTTTCACTCCTTACTCAAAGGATGGGTCAAGTACAAAGCTGCAAAAGATATATACAACATTTCCAGAGACAAGGTTAGCTTTTGGCAGTAAAATATAGAATATTTTGCACAGTATTTTTGTCATTTTTATTTAAACTGAAAACAGGGAATTATTGACCAGTAAATCTTAGAGATGAAGGGGGAGTTTTAGTTGTTAGTTATCATAGTTTATGACTTCCAGTGCAACCTGCAGAGCTGTTTAGAATGCTCAGAAAAATAATGAGGGCTAAAGGAAAATGTTTTATATTGAGTGTAATAAATATTACAGCTGTATTTTACTTTAAATTACTTAACTTTAACTCTTCCATCCAAACTACCTTTCATTTGTACATTAGTGTACTCTGTGACTAAATAGTTGACAAGTACTTATTAATGCTCATTTTTTTTTTCTTGTAGCTATGATAAAATAGAGTATGCAAGAAAACTTGTCTTTTGGGTGCCATTAATTTAATTATTTATAATACCATATTTATCTGTATTAATTTCATTGTAGCATTTGCTTCTCTGTAAAATTTATATCTGAAAATTACTTAAATAATTGTAAAAATATATCATATTACAGTTTCTACAACTTGCCAGAACCCTCAAATTTTATGGTCATGTGCAGTTTCGTCGTTGCATCTGTGATTATCCTCAGCCAAATACTACTGTCACAATAAGTGCTGGAGGAAGGGAACTAGTTTTCCATTATGATACAGATCCTGTAAGTTTTGCATTACACCTTAATAATTTTATTTAAGTATGAATTGGTGTTATATAAAGAAAATTTTACAATACAAAAAATAATCTTGAAGCTAAGAAATGTATATGCTATATGTCAGGTTTACTGTAAAATTATTTCTGTTTGAAAATGAAATAAAATAATACACTTTTATGTCTTTAATCGTATTTACTGTACAATATAATAGTTGTCATTACTTATGACCATTTGCTACTGTGATGATTACTTGTAAATACCATTTTTGAAAAATGTCCTGTAATTAGAGGCAAGGCTCAAGTAATGTTTGAATGATATAGGTTTCAATTTTGAATTTTTTTCTTTTAAAAAATTTTTGCAAAAAGAGAATCAAATGATAATTAGAAGGCATTAGTGTCTGGGGAGTATTGGTAGACATAGCAGAATTTCCCTATCTAGATTTTTGATTTTTTTTACTAGCCACCAAAGAAGCTTTTGATATGGTATTATCATTATGATAATATCCCTTCTATTGTACATCCCAGGCCTCTTTTCTCTGACTGATTTGTTTAAATAATTTATTTGCTGATGGTTTCTTTCTGAATTGAGATTTTCATTTGGTTTTAAAAGCTTGTAATATTTTATACATTTGAAAAGCTGGTAGTCCTTGGACATTCCACTATATACATGTTTCATTCTCTTATTCAGGTTTAAGCTCATGCAGATTATCTGGATTCAGATTATGCTCTTTTCGTTATGGTATTTTTTAAAATAATCATTTTTTTCCACCACCAGTTGTCCTCTCGTTTAAGAAGCATTTGTTTTTGTTCAGAGCAAACAGAGAAGTAAATATAAAAGTTGTTTGCATAAACTTTTCTCTCTTTACTTATGAGGCATCATTCATTTTATTTACTGCTCTAATTTTTGAATATAGTCTAAAAGGGATTTTTTAGCTGAGTTTAACTTTTCTTTGATTTCCATTATTGTCAAAAAAGGTTCCTGATCTATCATGGTCTTTAAAATATTGCTATTTACTAAAGATGACCTTGAAAATTTCAGATTACCTTAAGGTCAAAATTGTGCTTAAAATATTTCAAATCATCTCCTGGAAGCTCTATTTGAAGCTGCATCTCCTTCAAAAACTTAACTAAATTTCGTCACACTTCTGTAGCATTTCTTTCTTGTTTTGTGGGATTCGTACAAAATATATTATTGTTAAAACTAAATTCAAATGAATTCAGGTAATAGCCATGTTTACACAACCACATCTCATTTAATAACTGCATAAAACAATTTTGTTACTGTTAATTTAGGAGACCAGATATGCATAAACAGGAAAAAAAAGATATTAAAAAAAGATATTTGTCATATGTGTCTCAGATAAGCACTTGCATGCTTGTTGAATAACTTTTGATAGAACTTACCAGTAGATCTAATATATATGCAAAATCAAATCTTCTTTATAATAAATGATATATTTTTCATATTCAATACTATTTCTCTAAATTTTAATTTTATATACTTGTTATTTTTTGACAAATTACTAAGAAATTAGTTTAAAAAGTTTAGATGTTTAATGATAGCAATTATAAATAATTGCATGATTATAAAATAGCTTCTTTTTAATTGCAACTTATTGCTGTGCAAGTTAAAAATTGTTAGGGTGCTGCTCTTTGATACCAGAGTTCATGGGGTACATATCCCACTGCTAGCATGGATGTTCTTTGCCATTCAGAATCAGATTTAAGCAGTAGGTTCTGGTCTTGTTAGTCCTCATTTAACAAAAAAGTAGACTGTAGCACTCCAAAGCAAATCAACATATTATTTGAGCTTTAAATGTGTGCAGGTTGAATATAATTTTAAATTAAGCTTATTTTATTTTTTACCATACCTTATTGTATATAATTGTAGTTTAGTTTTACTTCAGTATTTGTTGTATTTACTAGTTTATATTTACTTAAAAGTAGTTAAAATTTTGATACTTTTTCATTATCAAATCTTGCCAATCAGAATTTTTGGTGTCAACACACAGTTTCCAGAATAAATCACTCCAAGCAGACTTTATTATCCACAACACATAGCATATATATAAACCATTAATAAGAGGCTCAAAAATGTTTAACTAAATAAAAATAACACTTTATAAAGTTCAGTTTTGATGACTGAAACCATGTGCCTTTACAGATTCTTCTTTTACAGCAACAAGAGGAAAGGTTGCAGTACCATTGAATTTCATCTCTGAAATACAATTTCATTTCATGATTCTTATCACAAGTTACGATTTCAGCCAAATTCAACCTTTCTCTTGAAAGAATCTGACCTCCTCTTCTGTTTTAAGCAAATCCTAAATTTTCATTGCTTTTTGCGTTAATTTTTTGTATTAAGAAAAAAACATGATCGATTATAAAAAAAATGGCCACAACATGCTTTGAAAATATGGTGGCTAAAGGTTATCAACTGCAATATTGCATTTGCCATTGGTTGTATTAATATTAGCAACTTTTTCACCTGTGCTGGGATAATGGAAAAGTACCAAAATTTTAAATTGAAGCTTGTTACTTCAAGTCAGAACAATAGTTTAAAAATATTAATCTGTTGTTTCTTAATGGTTGGTTTATTGGTTGGTTGGGAATGCTACATAAGATCTAACAGTTCATCGAAATTTTTGTCTGTGTTTTGTTAAATATCCTTCATTAAATGTTAAAGATAAAGTATGTAATATATACTTTTAAGTTCAGGACATGTCACTCTGGTTCAGGATGTTATTTGCAGGTTGAAATTGGGCTAAACTAGTGTGTATATTATTAAAATTTTAATTAAAATTCCTGTTAAATTATCTTGAAGCATTTGGCCTTAATTTATTTAATTGTGATTCTCTTTATCCTCCCCATTTTAGACATCTGAAAACAAATCATTTTTCAGAGTAACCAGAATCAAGTGCTGGCGAATAACCACTTCTGTAAGTTTATATTTAAAGTATTTGATACATTATTAAAATTCAGCAGTATACTTTGGAAGTATTTATTTTAACTGTACTAACTTAAAATTAAGTATTTTTCAGTAATGGTTTTTAAAAAATTAGTTGTATTTATACATAATTCAGAGGTAAAAGTTTTTAAAATAGGTTTCCCAAGAAATTTATTTCTAAATCTTGAAAACACTAATATTTTATGTATTTTATATTTTCTTTTAATTTATTATTGTGTATTAAAAAAGCCTATAAAAGTTATTATTGCAACCAGATTTTTACCAGATTTTAGTTGCTGAGGGTTTGTGTGTGTATATGTGTGTACATTTATGTAGCAAAATCTGTGTATAACAATAAAATGTCTTATAACACTATTTCCCTAGCTTCATACAGTATTGTTATAGACAACTTTTACTATATGTACTGTAGAACTTCACACATACAAAGACAGAAGAATAGAGGATTCTTTCAGTGAATACTTTGTTTGTAAATAGTACTTATTTCTGTCTATTTAAATAAGAAAACAATATAGTAGTTTACAAAACAATGTAGTTGTAAATCCAAGTAGTTTTAGTCATTTTTAGTTGTAAATTAATGATTTAACCATTTAATAAAAATGTAAAGTTTTGTGTGTATTCTATTTGTCAAATTACTACAGCTATAGCAGAGGTCATATTTTTCCTGGAAATCTTGAAATTATTTTTTAAAAAATGTCCTCAAAAATGGTTATATAAGCTGAAATTTCATCAATTTTGACCCGCTATTATGCATTATTTGGTGTCTTTCAGCATGCTATTCAGAGAGTAGTGAACCATAATGTTTAAAATTTGCAGCAATTTTATGTTCCCCTCTCTCACTTTTATTATTTCCCTAACAGTAACATTTAATAAGCTTTTGTAAAATTAATTGTACTGTGTGAAACACTATACCCATCAGGAATATTATGCTAAATAAGTAAATATATCATCTAGTGAGTAATTTACAATTTTTCATTTTTTAAGTAAAATATTTCTTATGATATTTATTTGGATATTATCCTCTGCAAATCATTTGAATTTAGTATTTTTGCTATTTTTCTGTTTAAAAAAGTACTGAATTTATTCATTTCAAAATTTTCTTTTAATTTTTACTCTTCACTAACCATTTAATTTTAGTTTAGTATACTTTAAGCAGTTTGAAACATAAATGTGTTTGCATAAACTTATGATAAAGGTAATATATATTTTAAAATTATGTTGGGAAACTGTCATTAAAATTTTTAAAAAATTGCCTAAAAGTTTGATTTATAATAAATACTGCATCTGCTTTAGAATATTGAAACATCCTTAAGTAGTTAATGATATATTCTAATAGGTGTTATATTGCTTCAATTGAAATGTTTAGATTTTATAAAACATCCTGTTTTCATTATGAGTAAAAAGTGTTCTTGTTACAGTTGTCAGATACTGTTGAGGGCAGCCAAGCATCACCTGTAAAATTGAAGCTGGAGCTGTCCTTTGAGTATCTCATGAGCAAAGATCACTTGAGATGGGTTTCAATTAACAGTGATCAGGTATGTGATATTTGTGTGTAAGTGAAAACTTTACCTACCTTTTTTATAATTCTAATCCAATGTCTCATAATAAAACTTTCTATATTTATGAGTGACTGACAGTGGAACTAAAGCACATTTTTAATTACCAGTTGAATCGAAAGAGTCTAGTAAAAGACTTATTGGCTAGTATTGGAGAATATTAAATTATGTCACTGATAACTTCAATACTGCTCTTCAAAGCAAGTTGAAACAATGTAAAACATAAATAATAAATAAATAATCTGTCTGTTGCAACTTACTGTATTAACTCATTACTATAGCTCTGATGTTTACGAATTATAAAATAAGTAAATGCAGTTTTATATGCAACTATGTTTCCCTCTTTTCTAAAGCTGTCATATTTATAACTTAAGTCTAGTCTTTGAATTACCATAATTTCCAGAAACTGAAGTGTATTCACCATCACAAGCAGAGGAACAAAATAAAAAAAAAACATGTTGCTTTCATGATTTATATTATTGGCAGAGAATTGGTCAATATTACTTTGTAAGACTTCTGGTTTTCCAGATATGGTACATTTGATATTACACATGTACTTTTAGAATATTAAACTAAAATTTGTTAAATCAAAATTAATTTTAAATTGTTCATAGTTATAGTATTGTAAATGAGTCACACAATGTTTTATTTACTTTTCATTATCTGTTTTATTATATCATTAGAAGAAAGCATGATACATCCTTAAACAGTTTTCAATGTGTTTTCTATTAGGCAATATTAATGAGTGTATGCTTACAAGGCATGGTGGATGAGCTCCTATTGAAAGGACGTGGGGGAAAAGCAGGAGAAAAGACTGAACGATCTGGTCGTCGGGGATCTTGGAACTATATGAAAAGAGATGGTAGTAGTCACCAAATATCCTCTTCTGTTGGTCGTTCTATTTCTACTGATGGCATTGTTCAAAGTGCAAATGTAAGTCTTTAGGAACATATCATTCAGAAGTTTCTTATATATGTTTGTAGAAAGTTATTTAACCTATTGAAAATGATATTCAGTAGCATAACATTTGGGAGAAAGGGACAAAGGATATACTTGCCCCACCCACCCTTTTATAGGGGTGGAAAATCACTATTGTTGAATTAATATGAAGACATATCAAAATTTGTATCTTTAAAATCATACTAATATTCTGAATGGGAAGGTGCAAATTTAGTATCTGCCCTGAGTTGGAAGAGACCTTTACTACAGTACTGATAGCAACAATATTTTTTAATCATTTTTATTTAAACTTCATGTGTGTTAGTTGGTATTATGTAATTAATTTTTAGCTACCTTGACTAACTAGAGATCTGAAAATTTTCCCATAAGTTCATTTCCGGTGATAATATAATATTCAATCATAAAAAATAAGATTGAAAAAAAATATCGGTTTTGATAAATACAAAAAGCTGTTCAGAGTACTTAGGAATCAGATTTTAGAGATTTTAAACTAATATTGCCATCTATTTGCAAGTAGCATAACTAAAAAGTTTTGTTATATTTTTAAGAATATTTTAAGAGTTTTTGGTAAATTTGTGATTTTCCATATAGATTTTAATTAAGTAGTACTAAATTGGTCAGTTTTCTTGTTGTACTGTACAATAATGAATAATTTTGTATAGTAGAGCTTCACTTATTGATTCTAACATTTCACAGTGTATCTTTTTTAAAAATGGGAAATCTACACTTAATTTAAAAAAAAAAATTATATGTTGGATAAATGGTTTAACATAAGTTAAAAAAAAAAATATGAATGAAAATTGATTACAAAATTCGAGACTTAAAGTCAAAAATAAAATTAATATAAAAGAATTTTTAAAAATTGCCTTTATTCTATAAACAAATTTTAAAAAAAACTTTATTAAAATAGCACTGAAAAGTAAAGAATAATTTTAAGTCAGTACTTGAAAGTGAAATTGAGTGAAAAGCTCTTTTATGAAAATTGTAATGTGTGGATATAGAGAAATTGTGTAAGTTTTTATAGGTTTAGGGCCAGTTGTTATGATGGGTTATGTGATGGGTATCAGTGTCCAAGTAACATATTTTCAATACAGATATAATTGTGTAAGAGAATATTTATATTAAAATACTAGTGTGATATTTAATTGTTGTATGTTGAGTGCCCCACACTTTTATTTTTAGTCATTTAACCCATCATAACATTTAGCCCTTATCCTATAGAACAGTGTTTCCCAAACTTTTGGCATATGTGTACCCCTTCTGTAATTTTTGTAACACTGAGTACACCTCATAAAAAAAAGGATGTATTTTAATAACAATCAAAAATATATTTATTTTTTTCTTTTTTGTGACATACACAAAATAATAAGAAAAGAGAAATAAAATTATTCATAATGAAATATAAATAAAAGTGTATTGCAAGTAACATTTATATGGATCAATGAGAAGGATGAAATTTTTTGTGCTGAGATGCAGATCATCATAATTTGGTTCCCTGTTTATTAATTTTAATATCAGATGCAGTAACACGTCCAATAGTCTTCCTTTTTTGACTTAATCTCTGCAACTGCTGAGAAAGCAACTTCACATAAATATGAAGTACCCCTCAGTTGTACCTCTATCAAACTCTTATTGTACTCCTGGGAGTATGTGTACTCTACTTTGGGAAACTCTGCTATAGAAGATCCTCAAGCAATTTCTCTATATCAGCAAGTTACAATGTCCATATAGAAGTTTTTCACCCAATTTCTATTTTATGCACTGATTTAAAATTATTTCCCTCTAACTGTTAAAGCCCAAACCAAAATATAGTTATCATTTATCTTATTAATTCCACTAATCACTACGATTTTCTTGTCATCTAGTGTCAGGGAAAAACATACCAGCATAGAGGTGAAAAGGTTTAGTTTTGACTGTTCAGGACCAGAAGTTGGAAACCATATACTGTTATCAACAGTAACACAGACATGCGAACTACTGTGGATTCTCCGGAGTTGCTCTGGAGAAATAAGAAAATTTGATAACTCCGGAAACTTCTCAGATTGCTTCGAAAAATAACAAAACTTTTGAACAGTTAAAATATTACAATTCAGCAATTAAACACAAGTTTTGAAAAAAATAATGCTGAATATTACTTTTTTTACACAATAAAGCTGCACGTTAAAAGTTTTCAATACTGTGCAGAAAAACCAAACTGAGTTAGGTTAAATTTGAGTAGACAAATTCTAGAATCCCTGATGATAGAAAAATGGAAAATTTTTAATCAGGGTCAATGTTACTGTAAGAAACATTGTTCTGAAAAGTAAGTTGTTAAAGTTAAAAAAAGTTACTGATAAGTTTTTAAATGAATAAATTTTAATTTACCTTTTACAATTTACTACTGTGTAAATATTTTAATTTTAATTTAGAAACCAATTAGATATGTACTTAGGCATAATCTGTAATTAGCATGTTAAAATTTCAAACCACGCTGTTGCTTCTGACACAAGTGCCTTATGTTGGTATGTCTGGTAACATTTAGAGACAGAGTGTAATTATCCATTCTTGACTATTAAGCAGAAACTAATCTAGAAAAATAATGAATATTTTTGTAGAATGAAAATCACAAAAAAGTGTTGTAAAGAAATTACTTTAAATATTGTGGATTTTATTTTTCTATTCCTAAATGTAAAATTTTGGCATAAATATGTTAAAGTACAAAATGAAACAACAAAACAGGTATATTGACTCTATACTGAGAATTTGCTTAGGATTTCCTGTGTCAGATATGTTATTTGTGAAATTATACCAGTGGCATACATTCCTGTACCCACTTACAGGATTCTAATTATAATCAGATTGAGAATTGCATTGCAATTGTCCGTAACCTCTAACAATTAACAGAGTGTAATAGTTGAGGCTCTATGCACAAAAAAGAAACAAAATTGTAAGAAAAGTCATATGGAGATGGTTCAGGGTTAATGCCATGTTTCAGAGTTAATGTCTGAAGCTCTCAAAGTTTTATCAAAATTAAAATAAATTATTTGTGAGAACAGTGAGTGCTTACAGAAATGATAAAAAGATAATTCTTAGCAGTCAGGTGATCCACTTGCACAAAGCAGCAGGTATTAATTACAAATTATTTTAAAGAAATATTAAGTGTCATTCTAAATTATATTTTATAGAATATTAAGTACTTCCAGTTAGTGTTGTAAATAGTTTATTATTATTTACCCATTTTACCAAATTTCTACATCTCTTGTTTTCTCCATTCATTATTTTCCATTTCTCTTTCCTTAAAAACCATGGATTAAGGTTATATTATAATTTTAGTCTGGGCAAATTCTGGTTAAAAACTATTCTAGAAAATCTGGGGTTTATTATATACATGTAATATATTTTAAATGTTAATTTTTATATAATGTATTTGAAAATATTTCTAAACATTTTCTAAAAAAATTTTGAAATGTTTTGAAAGTATTCAATGAGTGTTATTTCTTACTGTTTTTTAAACATTTTCCTTCCACTTGCGTTAGAAATAAGAAAAATAGGGAATGAACAAAACCGTACACTTCCTCTTATACATTAGAAAAAGGTTTCAATTAAATTGAAAATTTCTGAAGCCTGAATGTTTATTAATTTTTATGTAAAGACAATTAGGGTATGGGACTCAAGAAATGTCCCTTTAATATAATTTCACTAAAGTGATTATTTTGTAGCATTTTTAATAACAAAAATTTTTTTAATTGGTTTCAGAGAGAGGATTCTTCTACTATTATTGGGAGATCTAAAGACCAAGTTAAGAAGATGACTGTAAGTTCTTATGATTAATCTTATTTTAAGGAATCTTTTTACTTGTAAGAATACTTAATAATTTACATGTTATAAATTCTGAACGTATCAGAGGTTCTGATAACCAATAAGTTTTTTCCAAGCTCAACCCTAAGTGAATACTAGAAGTAAGAGCTTATTTAAATAGATGCTATTCTACTGTAGTGGGGTAAAAACAATTTTCATTTCTAACCCACCCCCATGTTGTGTAAACTTTTGTTGTGACCCCAGGTAGAAAAATCCTATTTTTAAATGTAATCTCTATATAAAATACATAGGTATGTAGCACAAAAATCAGTGATATTTCCACACTCTGAATTGCAACAGTTCTAACACCCAGATGTAAGCATTAGCATTGCAGTACAATTTTAAATTGTACATTTTACAGTATACCTGTTAATAGTAGTCCTGTGTATACATATGTATTGTATGTTTCAAAATTTTTAGTTGCACAGCAATGAAAGAATTAAGCAGTGATTATAAATATTTTCTCAATTTTCTTAAATGTGTCTTAATTTTCTTTAACTTGACTTAACAATAACTTCTGTTTAAGTTTTTAAGTTAAGTTTCTGTTGTTAATTTTCAACGTATTCACTGAGGATGTTAACATCATGATTAAAAAATATCATGATATTTTAGAATTGGATCTGCCATTTTCAATTATGTTCACAGTTTCCGTGTACCTGGAAATTCATGGAAAATCATGAATTTAGAAAATGGATTAATTTTGTCATGAAAGTCATGATTTTCTAAGTAAAATGAGTAAAAGTCATGGAAAGTCATGGATCCGCTGAGCTACCAATTAAGAAAAATCAAGAAATGCCTCTGCAAGTGAATTTCCTTTTTGAACGAAAGCGGCTGCATACTTCTCCCTTTTGTCCATAGCGCTGGACTCCCATTCATCAATTTTTTGTACACTGAGACACGTGACATATTACGGCGCCTTAACTGCGTGGGGAGACAGTTGCTGACCAGGGGATGTTAGTGTTCTGATGGGTAGTGTCTTGTTACGTGTAATTAGCTGACGGTTGAGAAGGGAAAAAAAGTACGCATCGGCCTGTGATGTGACAAAGGAGTGAGAAGGAGATGATATCGTCCTTGACCGAGCCCGTGATCGTGTTTAATTTCGTTGTGATAAGCGAAACCATTGAAGATATGAGCGTAGAAAAACATACATTAGGGCAGAGTACACTGCACCGGAAGGGACAAACATTTCTATCTCAACAGTACTATTCGATCAGTCATCTGTTTTTTTTTCTCTTGTGTTAATCATGCAAGACCAGGATAGGCTTCTCTCTCACCCGTATATTTGGTCTTCTATACCCCTCTCCACATTCGTTTCCGAAAATCTAATAAAGGTTGTAAAAAAAAATCTGGGTCTTTCTATTAAAATCTCAGTTTAGGCAAGTTTCATTAAAAAACAATATTTTTGGGGTGTATAAAATCCGGGGTTTTTTTGGGGGGGGGGTAATTTTTTTTCTCAAACAATATTAATATGTAATATGCATATGTATGTCTCTTATCAGGCCGGCATCGCCTCCATAATCTCCGGTTGATATTGAGAGACCAGCATCGTGTATGGAATATCGGAGATCGGAACCTTTTACTTTAATTTTTAAACGCTAGATTTAATTATTAGATGCCGCTACAGATATCCATCAGATTCTTGCTTAAAATGTAAGGAACACAAATCAATGCAAACATCAACATGGGTGAAGAGGGGGATCACCTGGTACAAAATACAAGTTTATATAATATACAAGTAAACGTTATTAAGTGTATACCCGTGCAAACCCGCGTACGGAAAGCTATTATTTACATATACTTTTCAGAAAGAAATTATATTTGAATTTTAAATATGGAAACAGAAAAGCAGGGCATTTGGGGGGGGGGTAGTAATAAATTTTAGAATTAATACAAATTTTATTATAATTTAATTATTATTTTTGCTTTTAATTTCCAATTAAATGTTATCGTAGCTTATCTAGCTCACTTAAAATATTAAGGGAGAAATTTGTTAAGCATGGAATAACTGATTTTAGAATGGCAAAGCAGCAGTAACCGTGATTATGTGATAACAATGCCATAACAAATATCAGACCGCCCGAAGAGCAACGCCCTACCCATTTGGCCGATTGATGGCTAAATGGGTAGGAAACTGGTCTTCGGCACGGAAGTTCATGGGTTTGAAACCCGCTGCTGGCATGGATGTTCACAGTCGTTTGAAAATTCATACTTTGGAGGAAAAGAGGAAATCTTTACTGTAAAGAGTTACTAGGAGTTTCAGTAAATAAGAGATTTTTAATTTGAGGCATTAAATTTTGAGATTTATATAGAAATGTTAATAATTATTAGTGATTGTGAGGCACTAAATATTTTGGCAAATCATTGCATTGAAATATTTAATTCTATTTTTACTTGTCATTTGGCTGAAGTTACTGAGTTTGGTACTTATGCATTATCCCATTGACCATATTGCCAAGTAAAAAACTTGTTCGCCAAGGAAACTCAAAACAAGCAAGCTTAATAGGTGGGAAAATGTATATTATTCTGGTTTTTTCTTAAATTATAGATTAAATTTTTATTAATAATAATTATTAAGATTTTTGTACAAAATATAAGCTTATCTCTAGGACTATTATATATAGACATTATAGGGTTATCGTGTTTGGCTATTATTCATGGTCACCTCGATAATACATAACTACCCTACATTCAAATTGGAAATTTTTTGATTGCATTCAGAAAATTGCTATATGATTAAACTTAGGTATACAGATACAATTTATATATATATATATATATATACATATATATGAGTTTATAAACATTTATAAAGTATTTTTTATTATAAATTCTTGTAATTTCTCTAAAAACATACATTTTATTTGTATGTACACCAAAATTTTTATACATATATACTTTAACAAAATATTTTTAAAGTCATGGAAAATGATCTGCTAAAATCAGGGAAAGTCATGGATTTGAAAAATTTTATTTTGGCGGATACCCTGTATGTTATTTTGTAAAGAAAATATAAAACCAAAAGTGACTATACTGGTCACACAGTGCATAATATTGTTTTATTTCACTAATTTAATGGTACCTGTTACTTTTTGAAAAAAAGCATTTTTTTTTAATTTAGCAACCTACAAAAACTTTCTTGCAACCTCTCTGAAGGTTTTGACCCCACAGTTTGTGCAATACTGTTCAACTGTATCTCCGCTTCCAGTATCTATGGAACAGTAACATAAAGATGTAATATACACATGAATTTTAAAGTCATTTACATTTTAAAAAATCTGCAAGTACCCATTTTGTTTCTTAGTGAAATGGTCAGAATAATGCATGGTTCTTATTTTCATGTTAAAATAGTCATTCATGGTTTTCTAAGTTGTTTGTATAAGCATCATTCATCAACAAAGCAAAATAACTCTTTTGTTCATTCTCATAACATAAAGTTTGATATTAACTATGTTAATATCAAACTTTATGTTATGAGAATAAGAATTTTTTTCTCTTTTGTCAGATAATGAGGTTTTTTTTTTTTTTTCCCAAGGGGATATTTAAATTGTGTATTGTATTGGTTTTACTGTAGTTTTATTTATCTATTTTTTTTAATTGCAAATTGCTAAAACATTCATATCTCAGTTATTTAATTTTCTCTTTTATTATATTGTTAATTTTTTTTATTTATTTTTTTTTATTACTTTTAAACTACATATAACATATAATTAATTTTAAAAAATGAAAATTTCAAATAAATTTTTTGTTTATTCTACAGTATGAAAGCATTTAATCATCTATTGTTATTTTTCATATTTGTACAGGATTATAAAATATGCCAGTATACTTAATAATTTATGACTTGCCATTGTACCCAACTTCCAATCTGGATATAC
The DNA here is from genome assembly GCA_032207245.1 of Pardosa pseudoannulata. NCBI lineage: Eukaryota > Metazoa > Arthropoda > Arachnida > Araneae > Lycosidae > Pardosa > Pardosa pseudoannulata. The sequence goes on along the minus strand of CM063510.1, from coordinate 48,086,217 downwards.
ATAACCACTAACCATGTGCTTTTCAAAATATTTTTCCATGCCAATCCAGTTGCTGATAAATTATAAAGCTTTAAATTAGGATTCACGTATTTAATGTTTGTGTTAACATGCAATAATGATATTTAAAGTCCTTGATCCAAAAATGAAATTCTTAAAAATTTAGAGATGTGCTCTATAAATTTTCAAACACATTTCATTGAAAGAAAAATTTTAATCTGTAACATGATTTTTTTTAACCAAGCAATTGCACTAGTGCATTACTTATATTATAGTCAGGCTAGTCAAATGCTTAATCAATACTTAGAAAGCAAAATATGTAAATAGCATGTGAAGTATTGATTAAACAGTAATTATATGAAAAGAAAGTCTAAGTTAACCCCAAAACTATTTAGAAGAAATTAAAGGAACTGTAACTTAATTTAGTTTTGATGTTATTGCTTGCACATACACAGATAAAATTATTTAAAACACTTGTTATCTTTCTATTCTGCTTCATATTTTTAGTGGCATTTTCACTAATAATTTACATTTAAAAAAAATTTTTCTTAGCCATAAAAACAAAATTTTATAGTTCTTCTTAACTTTTAGGCTTATATAATATTTTTTTAATAATTTTTCTCAGTTTTTCTGCTTAAGTTTTAATCTCTTGGTCCTTCAAAAAATGTGTTAAGTAGATTCTACTGTGCGTGTGTGGTCTTTATTTTTTTATGGGGAGGGGAGGGAGTTTTTTTCCAAATAAAATATGTTGGGAAGTTTTTCAAAAGTGTTTCCAAAATCTTATAGACTGAGCAATTCAGTTGACAACCTGTAAAAGGGGGGGGGGGTATTTTATTATAGATTGAAAAGTTCCAATAATATTTTGTAGGGGAAATTTTCTTCCAAACATGGAGCGAGAAATGGACCTACATCACCGAAGCCACTGGTGGAGAATGACGCATTTGAAGGTATTGGAGATGATGACTTGTGAAGACACACTTTGTCCAGAGCTTTGATTTCTATGTTTTAAGCATTTTGAATCACTTGTTGGTTTATACAAGTTGTAAATTGTGACTGGTCTTGATTCTTCAAGATGGAAACATTGACTGTCCCCCAATGTTTTTCTTTGAAAATTTTAAACATTTGTATAATGAAATGTTTTATTAGAATTTTTAAGCAGCTTTGAGTAGGACCACATGTGTCTTGTGTAAACAAAATTGTATCAAAATCTCTTCAAAGAAGATGATTTTAATATGTTAAAGAAGAGTACTTTGTTGTTATATGTACTTGTATTACTTGTTTTCCTGTAAAACTTGTTTTTAAAATGCTGTTGTGTACATTGCAATAGAACGTTCGGAATAGATTTCAGTTCTCACTTGTTTAATTTTAAAAGTATTCCTATTTTATGAAATGGCTAAGTTTCCAATTTAGTTATTAATTTTAACCTAATCTGGATATTTGTTATTTAGTGTTAATTATAAAGCAATGTGTTATTTGATTTTAGAAATTTAATGAATGTGTTTGTATGTTTATGGCATACTACATGGACATGCATTAGTATTATAGTATTTGTATTTTACAGTTTCTCTAGATTAATTTTTGATTATATACCAGTATCTCAGTTTTTTTCTGTTTTAATTGTTTTGTTTTGTATATACTAGAAAAATATTTGTGACGTTAAACATACTTGTTTTGTTTGTGTTACATGCATCTTTAAGTGCTGTACTCATATTTTTATATGAATATTTCAACCAATGCTTAATCTCATTTTAGTAGTGATCTTCAGAATTTTTAAAGTAGTTTATATTTTCTTATTTGTATGCTGTTAACATTTGATATAGTAATTTCTTTTAAATTATATATATATAAAGTTATGAATCAAATTAAACAAAAAATGACATATTTGTTTTGTATATAGCTTCATTGTATTATCATTTGATTGGATTGCAGAATTTCTAATAAACTTGTTAGGAAATTTGTTAATCCAAATATTAGACTAAATTTCTTTTATGTACTTTGAATTTTCTTAATTGTTATTTTAAAAATGCATTAGTTATTGCAATTTACTGTGAAGTAAAAATGCAAGTATACTGTTTTTACTCATGTATAATGCATATATATATATATATATATATATATATATATATATATTTTAATTTTAGGACAAAAACTTTATATGTATTTTATATTCACAAAATAATTTTTACTTCTTCAGGTTATCATATGATATACAAATGAATCAAGACAGGTAATTCAAGGAATAAAATAAAACTGGAAATATATTACTCAATAGAAGTACTGTGGCATTGTTATTCCACTTGAGTTATGCTTTTTTTTTTTAAATAGTGCTAGTAGCTGATGATGGCTAAATTAGTAGTGTACTGCTTGCTGATCATGGATTTGAATCCCACTGCCAACCTTGAATTTTATAGTCAATAAGAATTGACTTCAAGCTGTAGGCCATTATCTAATTAACCTCAAGCTACTAAAAGTTGACTTTAATGTTCCAAACTAACCCAGCTAGTAACAGCCTGCAGTCTGAACAACAACAACATCATCATCATTTATTATAACAACTACAAATAGCTTAAAATCAAACACACAGCTGATTAGAAACAAAATAAAATATATATGTAGTATTCACATTGAATTATCTCCAACCTGAGTCCACTAGACCCACTAATGCATAAATGTGTGCCCTTCAGTACATGCCATGAGTCCCTTAAACTTCAAGTGAAAAACCATATTTATTTAAATAAATATAATAAATATTACACATATTTGGAATAAAAATTATTTGCAATTATGTATTTGCTAATTTTATGCAAATTCTATTCCCCTCCCCTTTTTCCTAAAGTTTTCTGTTTGTATCAGACAGAACTTCACTGTCCTCCTTTGAATTTGGCTGTTGTAATGAAATCTTCATTAAATTTTTCAAATTCTTTTCTGTAAGTTTATTTCTAGGACTAGTTTTGATTCTCTTAGAAAAAAAAGCTTTTTTCTGGAATTTGCCAGAAAAATATTTTCCTTTCCTCTGATTCATAGGGTTTACAATATTCAAAATTATTCAAAGTTGTGTCCCCCCCCAAATTGTAAAATGATCACTCTTTTTTTTCCCTAGGGTACTTTGTTGGATACACCAGACCCATAATTTTGTTTTACTTTCAGGTCTGGGGAAGTTGGAATTTTGTTGAATTTGCCTCTTATTATTACAAATTTGCATTAAAAAACCTGCTGTAGAGCATAATTGCTAATCCTGAAATGTATGTCTTGATGACTTCACTAACTAGTCATCATTGGCCAACAAAGTTTCAATCAAAATTATAGAAAATCATGTCATACTGATGACAATTACTGAAAAGACGCTAGAGATCTCAAATGCAGTCAGCAAGAAAATAACTGCATCACACAAAATGCTGAAATAGAATAGCAACACTTCATTAATTTTATGTTAATTAATAACTCTTCCTAAATTCTGGGCTATGTTGCTGGTAACCTGAAGATCGTGTAGTTTTGGAAACGGGATTAAGAGTTAGAATTTGTTAGTTCTTAACATTAAGAGTTTAAAAGTTGAGTTGTCTGAAAAATGACATTGAAATAAAGTTGAAGAATGATTCATTTGGTCCCCTTGGCAATTGGTTTAAATCTTGAAATTTACTTGCTTGCCAAAATTACTATATATGAGATATAGGGGATACTATATATACTATATATGAGATAAAAATTTTTGCCATTATATTTTTTCTAAAGAACATGATGCATGTTATACATGTGTGAATACAGTGAGTCTTTTATGTTTATATATTATAACGCTTGTCTTTATTATTTACTGTATTGGTTCTCATCTATTTGCCAACTAACTTTGCCATTGTCCTCAGATTATTGAAACTTTTTAATTTAAAATGCTAATGTTTATAAGCATTTCATGGTTAGAGGGATTCTGGTAGCAATAAACATTAACAAAGTATATGACAACATTTTAAGCTGCAGTAAAGTTCACATTTTACTACTCTGAACAGAATTTATTTAACTAGTTGCTAAAATTGAATTGGATTAAATATTAGAACTGTTCATTTTAATATTATATAGGATTGCAAGTTAAAAATAACTAAATTATTACAGTTATTTTATATAACAGAGTTTGGCAATCTTTTTATTATTTAGAGTTAAAAAATTTTTAAAACTTAAAACCATTTAGTATGTATGGTTTAAATTTTTGTTAAATCATATTACAATTTAGTTTCTGGTTTCAGTATGACTTGTTATATTATACTTTAGAAAATATTTATCAAAACAAATCAGTCTGAGTATAAATTTGTATTGATTACTCTCCTACTAGAAAATCTTGAAGTACTAAAACAGTTGTGAGAAAAATGCAGACAGCTTTAAAAAAGATGAAAAATTAAATAAAGTTAATTTAAAAAATTAACTTTTTATGAGTATATCATTACATTGTTAGTATCAGCTTGTCTGCGGTAAAAAATCAGCAGATTTTTTTTTTCTTTCTTTTTTTTTTTTCTTTTTTTTTTTTTTAAATTTATAAAGACAATCATAGAATAATTAAACATCGAAAAGAAAAGAGACTGAAATGAATTGAAAATTTAGTAAATAGAATTATATCAATCCAAACTATTCCCAGTTTGTGTGGTGACATTGAGTTGTGAAGATGAAGTATTTTTCTTTGAGCTTAAATATACAGCTTAAAGAATACAGTATTTCTCTTTCTATTTTGATATTTAAAAGTATTAAGAATGTCTCTTCTCTAGTGTTTCTGAGCTGAAAATTTTTAGCATTCAGTAAATTTTGGTATGCATGCACTAGATGCATTAATGATTTTGTACTAATTAGTAAATGCTCTTCATTTTGAACTTTAGATTTAAAGATTTATATAGCCGCTATCTACTTAAGCCTAACAAAGATTGTGATTTACATTTGATCATGACTTTCCCATTCTTTCAATTACTTTGCCAGGTGTTAGGTATTCTGAAATTGATCTGACACTGTCTTAAAAAGAGTTTATTTACTATTCCTAAAAAACAATTAGAAGCATAAAGAATTTTTAAAGAAAAACTCAGGTTTGAGTAGATGATGAAATATTCTATGAATAGAAACATCTTCCAATAATAGAGCCATTCTTTGCTGTTGTCTCACTGCCATTATCAATATATTTAAATAAGTTAATGTCTCGTTAGTCTTTGCTTACAGCTGCTAATTACTGTCTGTATTTTGTGAGAAAATTAACCTCTCCCACTCTTCCCCCAGATATTATTTTTATGAAGAATTTGCTAAAGCTCATTGAATGGATTACATTAAATGTGAAAAGAATTTTATATTTTTGAAAAATTTTACCCAGTTTTGTAGAGTGACACAATATTACCATTTGTTTAAAATTGTGATATTTATGCTTCTATCTTCTCAACAAGGAGAGTTAAGTAAATATTCTTTGTTTCCTGTAAGCTTGATGACTCATAAATTTATAACAGAAATGTGAACATATCTGATTTTAAGTAACTTACGCACATGACTTGGAAAAATGTGTTTGTCTTCCTCATTTATTCCCATTTATATTCTCATTTGTTTATATCTGTGACATTCCCACTTGTTTTTATGCACTACATACATTAAATGGCCAAACATGAATTAATAAATTGCAGAATAGCAGCTGTGGCAGTTCTTAACGTTCTATTGCAGAGTTTTCCTGAACTGAACATTCATTGTATGGCCTTCTCTACTTACAAACCAGAGACGGATTTATTACTTTTGTATTATCTTTGTTAAAGGGTATCAGAGAATATTTCCTTTGTTTAATAAAAGATTTTTTAATCTTGAAGTTGGCTTTTTTTTTTCTTGAATACTAAAGCACTTAAAAAAAACTTTGACATGTTACAGTTCGCCCATGTTGTAGAGTAATATTTCTTTACATTTACAGTATCATAGAGCCGTTAAAATTTTACAAGTTTTTTACTGAGCACAGTCTTAAAATGAAACTTTCTGTGGCAGAATTGTATCTAGATTGTGATCATATCTGATTCGGATAGCTTGAAAAAATTGTAAGTTTACATATAATTCAGTATTAAGTGGCAAGTTTAACGGAACACTTATGAGGCTTTGTTCTTGTCTCAAAAACCATTAATGCGCAATTAGAATGATAGGTATCTAAAATATATTTTATCATGCACTACTTTTTGGTACCATCAGTCTGTTCAATCCCATTTCACAACAAGGAGAAATCTTGCATATTTTGGAATTAAAGTGGACAGAGCCCAGCCAAGGAAGAATAATTTACTACCATTTAAGAAAATATATACATATGTATATATAAATTTATATGTGTGTATATATTTGCATGTATACTTATATACATACAGTATACACATATACAGACATATATAAATGTAACGGCTGGTCTCAGGCAATAGTCAGGAGCAAAGCCACGGTAGAGCTGGTCCATATATATATATATATATATATATATATATATATATATATATATATATATGTTTACATGTGTGTGTATATATACATATGTGCACACACATATATATGTATTTATAAAAACATTTCTTCTCTGGTATAATCCTTGCTGTACGGAAGTCATTTACAGAGGGACCAGGTAGTTTCTTTACGAGAAGCTATTTTTATTTTTACAAAGGTGCCACCATCTGGTGACTACTAATAGTCACGAAGAAATTTTAAGTACTAATTTCTTACAATATTGTTACTTTTGTGTTTGGTTGGTTCTAAATATAGTTACTAATCAGCTTTTTTATTTTACAATTTCTTATTGGATGACCTCTTACATGCTTTGCCTTTATTGGCAATGAGGGGTTAAATCTAATCCCTCAGAACTTTAATCTTAGGGCTTAACTTGTCTCTGAGAATTCTAATTTAATTTTTTTAACATTAATCTCACCGTATCTAAGGATTATTTACAAACTTATAGTGTCTAAAAATTTAAGTTATAGTCCTTGCAGATGCTAATCTTCTTAGTTGGAATGATATGGCTTGCTTGGGACTACTTTTACTTAAGTTTACTAATTACGAATCTGGAATAAACTGTTATCATTATATTAATTGAATGTTTCTATGTTAGTTAAGTCCATATTTTACCACATTAGAAGTAATCAATTTTTTTTCACAGATAATTAACATTACAAAAAAACGGGACATCAAGATCTATGTTTATGCAACTTGTAAAGAATTTTAGTATATATTTTGTACAAATATTTAAATTAACAAAACAAATCAGATAAAATAGTAAAAATAAATAAAGAATTTCGAGAATATAACAAACATTTTAAATATTTCTTATTAAACTTTAAATTAGTTGTGGAGGAAAAAAAAAAAAAGTTGTTTTACTAAAAGAAAAAAAAGTTGCAAAAATGCAATTAAGATATGATGTCCTATATATTGAACGATAGTAAAATTTGGTTTAGCTGGAGTTGATTAGTTTACTGTATTTTATATATATATATATATATATATATATATATATATATATATATATAAACCAAAGAGCAATTACTTTATGATCGCCCTCTATTTATAACATAAGCGGCTATTTATTTTTCCAAACAGCGCAGTTAGCGGCGTAATGGGAAAAGCAGCTGATTATATATATTTATCTTTATATATAAATTTTTCTGTCCATGTATTTGTAATAGAACTCCTCCTAAACGGCTGGACTAATTTTGATGATATTTTGTGTTTGTAATTAAGTTGATTCGAGAATGATGTAGATTCACAATTTGATCCGATAGAAAATGGCATTTTAATTAAAAATCCAGAATTGCGCGCTTATTGAGATTGTTATAATGCCGCTTTAAACCATTCACTGCACACGTATCTGTGGCGCAATGGGCTTCAGTGCGAGAAGTCCTAAGATCAAATCCCCGTACAAGCGATGTGGGAATTTTAATTTAAATCAAATTACGTTTGTGATGACTATACGCGTGGTGGCATCAAGTTTTTTTTTAAATAATTTTTTTCCTTACTTTTCCACCAAAACGTTCCAATTTATAATTTGTTTAAAAACATTTTACTTTTTTTTGGGATTTACAACTTTAAAACAGGACAACGTCTTTCAGGTCATCTAGTCTCTCTCTCTCTCTCTCTCTCTCTCTCTCTCTCTATATATATATATATATATATATATATATATATATATATATATATATATATATATATATATATATATATATTTATATATATATATATATATATATATATCGCGCGAAGATTAAAATAATGACACAATTAGGTTAGACGAACTATTGGATTTATTAAATCCGAAGCAACTTGCTTGAGAACAGAACGGAGAACTGACACCAACTGGTGGACACAGCTTTTATATATAGTCAGAACATTCGAGAAATATCTATCCCAGACAGTAAAGAAAGTTATAGAAATCTCTAGATATGGAAGGATCAAAATCTTAAACCTCATAGGTCACGTCTGATAGAAAACGTAAGACCTGATACGGACAAAAATATCTTCTTAGTTTTGTTGAGTTTTACTGAAAGGCCGAATTTTTGTACTGGAGTATAGACCCATACAAAATCTCCAGGCGCATAGGATACCATTCAGTGTTTAGAGTCGTAATGTCGACGGGCTTTATCCTGCACTTTCAAAGTTTGCACTCATGCTAGCTGTCGTGACTTTTCAGTTCTGGCAATTCCTTTGGCGATGTAATCGTCATCTTCATCATTAGGGCAGAGTGGTGGTAACATTGTGTCCATTGTCGTTCCGGCTTCACGATCATGAAGCAAATAGAAAGGTATAAAACTTGTTTAGCGGTATTATAGGCAAATATTACAAACGGCAAAATTTCTTCCCAATTTTTCTGCTCCGTAGGGGGAAAATGTTACGTTGATTCAACATTTGAGAGAGAAGAAATTAAAACTCATTAATAAAACACACCTTGGCTAATATGCCAAGGCATTATATACAATAAAATGCCTAAGGAATATAACTTATCGCTTGTAGATATGGAGATGTCTGGATTTGGGGTTGGTATCGCAAAAATAGTGTCGCCTTTTTCTTTGTCTTGTGTCGCCTCAAAAATATATCCAATAAGCAGTGGATGCTAGCAACGTCCATCCTCTTCTCTCCTCTGGAAAAAAACTCATGCTGAAAGAATGATCCTGCCCCCCGCGGAAATAAAGTTGAAGCACCGAATGTAACTTATTGTTACATCCGTATCAACATACATGGACAATATATCGACCAAAGTCATGTCAAAGTGCTCTGTCAATTCATTTGTTTGGGGATAATACGCTGTTGTCATACGATGATCGACATTACACAAATCGAAGATAGCTGAGACAAGTCTGGATTGGAAGACGGTCCCTCGATCTGTGATAATTATTCTATGAGCTCCATGTCTCAGAATAATTTCTTCTAACAAGAACTTCGCCACTTCTTCGGTCTCAGCGGTCAGTAAGGCTTTTGTGACAGTATATCTGGTTAAGTAATCATGCAGACTATGATCCATTTGTTTCCACGAGTAGATTTTGGAAATCTCCAGAGAAGATCGATCCCAATGCAATGAAAGGAAGCAATAGCTGAAGGGATGAGGATTAAATGTCTAGGTGGTTATTGAGGGACGGATTTTCTCCTTTGGTTCTTCCGACAATGCATGACATAGTGAACAACCCCTGGATAGTAAAATCTTTTGCGGATTCTGTCATAAGTTTTCGCTTTGCCAAGATGTCTTGCGATGGGTTCTGTAAGTATCGCGTCCGTCTCTGTCGGCGATCAAAGGAAAAATGTGTCGGCTAAAGTGAACCTTTGGTCTATTGTAAGGCGCCGAACATTTTAAAACGCCGAACAATTGGGAAACGGCAGTAATGGTCCTTTTGACACACGGACTATTAGAAGTGTCAAATCTGCCGTTTGTCATCGCGCCGACAGAAGGAAGAAATTGCTTTTGTGTGACTCGACTTCTTCAAGGGCGAAGGTTAGAGGGGGGGGGTCGCTCTCCCCTGGAACCGAGGTTTCCTGTTGGAACAAAAAAGACGGGAAGGAGATTCCCGAGTGGATTTGCAAATGAGTAGGTGACTCCTCGAATGAGCTCCTCTCTCAACGATTGTATCGATAGTTTCTTTTAAATGTTTTTCTTTGTTGTTGAATAAATCAACGTTGTTAAGTTTTGCACTTCTCCCTTCGGCTGATTCATTTCGTCTCCCATTCCTGCTCCATTTGCGAGACCCATGCAGGTCATAACCAACTGACCAACGATATAGGAGATACCAACGTTCGCGGACCGCTCGGTGCGCATATTACAGTGGTGGCAGTGACAGACGGGATGTGGAGCAGCAACTGGATGCAAAAGGAGGCGACACCGAAATAGGAGACCGAAGCAAGCCCGAATCAGCGCGAACCTAAGAAAGGACGGCGAGGCTGAGTACAGCGGAGGCTACAAGGCAGCAGTTCCTGTAAACCCGAACGCTGATCCGAATTAGAGGGATGTCTACAAGTGTTCGAATTGGAAGCAAGTGTTGACAACACAAGAGCGATTTCGGAAGGCCCATTGATACTGATGTCGTCCGGCAAGGTAGGATGTGATATTTGGCACTTGTTTTCCCTTACCTGGTTTCATGTAAATGCTGTTTTGGGTGCAAAGGTGCGCGCGGGGTCAGGTTTATTTAAGTTTTGTCTAAATCGTATCAATTGCTCTATGATATAATGTGTTATGATTTTTTTTTCCCTATGTTATTTCTTTTTTCCTGCAAAGTTTAAGTGCTATTAATCTGCATGTTAGCATAAAATATATTTTATTCACTGTAAACTAAAGATATTAGTGTGTAGCTGCTAGGCTAGGAATAAGCTGGGAGCTGTTTCTAGGGAATTTTGTTTTATACTTTGGTGCTTATTTTAACGGATATTTTGAGAGTCAAAATGTCGTTTTTGTATAAGGCGAAAAAGGTAGATTTGGTGCAGCTGGCTTGTGATTTTGGGATTGAGATGTCTCTGGAAATGAACAAAACACAGCTAATAAATCTTATAGTACAGGGGGAAAATTATGCTGAGGATGCGGCAAGAGGTTTGCTAGAATCAATTCTGGAGGAACGTTTAGAGAAAGAAAATCTAGAGCGGGAGGAAAAAGAAAAAGAAAAGGAACGAGCATTTGAGTTAGAGGCTTTACGGATAAAATCGGATTTGATGCGGCATGAGGACGAAAGTAGGAGAAGCTCTAGCGAAAGGTCATATTCGGAGGAGGTAGGCACTATTAATAGAGTTAAGTCAATAGACGAAATAATTAAAACGATTCGGCTATTAACGGTGAAAGTTCCATCGAAACCGGAGGGATGGAATTTCTTTTTCAACAGCCTAGAAAAAGCATTTGCTTGCGAAAAAGTTGAGCAGGAGCTAAAAGCAAGAATTTTAATCTGCTTGCTGGGAGAAAAGGCCGCAAACCTATTCACGAATATGGAAAGCGACGAGTTTAATAATTATGAGGCGGTAAAAGAGGTTGTGCTAAGGGAATTCGAACCATCCCCAGAAACATGTCTAGATAATTTTAGAAAGGCAAAGAGAAATGCAGGGGAAAATTTTGCTCAATATGCGACGCGCCTTACATCGATGTGGGAGTATTATTGTAAATTAAGGGGGGCACGAGATGCCGAAACCATTAATCAGCTAATCGTATCTGACAAATTGATGACGACTTTAGATGGAGAGGCGGCGTCTCATATTTTGATACGTCAAGGGGAGACATGGTTCAAGCCGAAACAGTTGGCGCAAGAGTGCGATAGATTCTTTGCGGCTAAAGGGCGGAAGTACAATAACACGCCGAGAAGTGAGCCGATAGGAGAAGAGAAGGGGAACAACAGAGGGTTCTCAGAAACAAAAAGGGATTTTCAGAGGGAAAGGAACGCTGGATGTTTTTTGTGCGGTGATAAGGAGCACTTTAAACGTGATTGTCCGAGGGCAAGAAGGGATAATAGGCGCGCAAATAACAACAAGCCAATCAGGGTAAACGTAGCTAGGGGATTAACTAGCCCAAATACCATGACAGAAAGGCAGGAGGAAGGGGAGACAGATACGGAGCGAGTAGTAATAGCTCGGGTCAATTCGCTGCAACGAGACAACACAATACCCTTTCGGGGAAAATTGAAACGGGTGAAAGTGAGAGTGAACGGAAGAATAATCGACGCTCTACTGGACTCGGGCAGTGAGGTAACCGTGGTCAGGCAAGATCTGTTGGGAGAGGTAAATACAGAAGGTTTACCCAACATATTCTTGAAAGGGTTATTTGGACCCCCAGTTAAATGCCCTTTGGTGAAAGCAAACTTAGCATTGTACGAAGGGGAACGGCACATTCATTTTCCGACGGAAGTTATGTGCGCGGTAGCTCGATCAATGGACGATGATATGCTCTTACCTCCGGAAATATTTTATATGTTAAAAGGAGAAACAAAGGGAAGTGGACCGAACAGTGAAGAGAAAGAGATTATCGAAGTTTCACTGGTCAGGGGAACAGGAGATGCAGAGACCGAGGAGAACGGTCGGAAAGGGGGGACGAGAGACGGCATAATAGAACGAGAAAAAGGGGTCCCCACGGGTGATGATCCATCACTGTCAAAGAATGGAGGAAAGATAATACAAGGCGAGGTCATGACAGCCACTGATCGGTTTTTGAGAGAACAAGAAAATTGTGAAGACCTCACTAGGTGTTGGGAATTCGCGGAATTAGGAAAGGGAGGCTATTTTACTAAAGCGAGATTTTTATATCATACGGACAAAGTGTTGGGAGAGAAAATAGCCCAATTAGTATTACCTAAGTCGAGACGCGAGGAAGTACTAGAGTTGGCACACAATTCAGTCTTTGGTAGCCATATGGGATATAGGAAGACGCTGGAAAGACTGCGATATTCCTTTTATTGGGAAACCATGAAGATTGACGTGGAAAAATATTGTAAGGCGTGTGTCCAGTGCCAGCTCAAAAATCCCGTAAAAACAGGAGATAGGGCGCCGATAACGCCGGTAGCTAGACCGGAATTGCCATTTCAAGTGGTTAATATAGATTTAATAGGGCCAATTGATCCACCAAGTTCAAAGGGTCATAAGTATATATTATGTATGGTTGATCAGCACACGAGGTGGGCGGAAGCATTTCCATTAGGAAACTTAAATGCCAAGAGCACATGCGAAGCACTCTTAAGTATTTTCTCCCGGACCGGGATACCAAACGTCATTGCGTCAGACAATGGAACCAATTTTAACTCAAAATTAACTACGGAATTTGAGAAGAGGTTGGGAGCAAGCCCACGGTTTTCCACGCCGATGTATCCACAGTCTAATGGATTAGTGGAAAGATTCAATCGAACACTTAAGGGAATGTTACATCATGTTATTAGGGAAGAGGGGCGGAATTGGCATGTGCAGTTACCATATGTTTTATGGGCGTATCGCGAGATACCGAATGCCACGACGGGGGTATCGCCATTTCAATTGCTATATGGGAGGCCAGCGCAGGGGCCTTTACACATTCTAAAATCGACGTGGACAGGAGAAAGTGCGGGCGCTCAATTTTGCACTCAGCCTATTCCGAAGTATTTAAAAGAATTAAAGGCACGATTGGAACGGGCAGCCGAACAGGCCAAAATAACAGCACACGTACAACAGGAGCGCATGGCACACCAATATAATCTAAGGTCCAGCAATAAGGAATTTAAAAAGGGAGATCAGGTTGTGGTTTTGATTCCGGATTCCACTAACAAACTATATGCGCGGTGGCAGGGACCTGCAAAGATTGTTAACCAGCTAAGACCACATTCCTTTCTAATCGAATTTGAGGATGGGTCGACTCGACACGTTCATCAAAACAAAATCAGGGAATTCATAACAAGAGCGAGCGCAGTTAATATTATTTTAGAAGGAGAGGAGGAGTTTGGAGAAGTAGAGGTTCTTCCGGTCCCCGAAACCAAAGAAATAAAGGGAAATGAGACGGTAGAAACCATAACACTTCTGGATGTATCAGAGGCGCAAGTGCGCAATTTAAGGGCATTGTTGCATAAATTCGGGAGTTTATTCACTAGAAGTTTTCAGCCGGCAGGGGTTGGCAAACACGGAATCGAGTTAGTGCCTGGCGCGACAAGACGAAAGCCTCACTGTTATGGGATTCCGATGGCATATAGGGGGGAGGTAGAGCGTCAAATTCAGGAACTACTTGACCTAAAGTTGATTGAAACATCGGAGGCGGATATAGCACACCCCGTGGTTTGCGTCGCTAAAAAGGATGCATCGACCCGTATGTGCGTGGACTATAGGGCGCTAAACGCGGTTACCAAAGTACCAGCTTTCCCAATGAAGGATATTCAAGAGCTAATTCTCACCGCGGGCAAAGCGGAGTGGCTCACAAGTCTAGATTTGCGTCGGGGATATTGGCAGATTCGAATGGAGGATCAGTGTAAACCACTGACGGCATTCACTACACATGTGGGTACTTTCCAATGGAAAGTGATGCCCTTCGGATTAGCCGGAGCATCTGGCACATTTCAAAGGGAAATGAACAGGATTCTCGGTAAATTTGGTAATTTCGCCCAAGCTTATATTGACGACATCATTATATTCTCCCCGAGTTTCGGAAAGCACTTGGAACACCTGGAAAAAGTTCTGACGGTGTTAAATAATTTAGGTTTCTCGGCCAACCTAGGCAAGTGTAAATTCGCGGCAAAACAATTAAGTTATTTGGGCCACAAAATTGGAGGGGGGAAGCATGGACCAGGTGAAGAAAAAATTGCAGCAATTAAAAGATTACAACGTCCAAAAACAAAAAAAGAAGTAAGATCGGTATTAGGTTTAATGGGGTTTTATCGGACGTATATTAAAAATTATGCAATGTTGGCAGCCCCGCTCACAGAACTCACAAAGAAAAGTGCGTCCAATAGAGTAAAGTGGGGAATAGACGAAGAAAGAGCATTCTCGTATTTAAAAGAAGCATTGTGCAGCGCAACCCAGCTGTCAACACCCGACCTGTCTATGCCGTTTCAAGTTCATGCCGATGCGTCAGACATAGCGGTAGGGGGATGTTTAACCCAACGCGACGCGAAAGGCGATTTTCGGCCCATTGCATTTGTGTCACAAAAGTTGAATGGCGCACAAAAAAATTGGGCCACAATCGAGAAAGAAGCGTGGGGGATTTTATTTGCATTATCAAAATTTGAGAAGTGGATCCTGGGGGGTCGAGTGGAGATAATTACCGATCACAATCCATTGAAATTCCTCAACGAGACGGCTCCGAAGAGCCCAAAATTGATGAGGTGGGCTCTATCCTTACAAAGGTGGGATATCTCAATAACTCACAAGCCAGGGGCAAGTCACTTAGCCGCAGATGCTATGTCGCGGTTAGTAGATGATGGATAGTAATTTTTTTTTTATCAATGTGATGATTTTGTAAAGTTTAATTAATGTCTAGTATACAAATATTGGTAGTTTTTTTTGTTATTAATCGAGTATATATATTTTGTGTCTAAAACAATTTTAAATTGTTTTTTGTGTATCGCATGATTGTTCTAACAAATGATTACACTGTTTAAAGTAAGATCTCCCAGCTCCTTAACGTTGTACATGTATATATTTTTTGGGTTCATTGAATAATGATTATATGCAGTGATTTAGGTTCAAAAGGGGTGATAAACCCATTCGATGTGTAAAAAGGTTATTTTTCCTACCAAGTGCTGTGTTGATTTAAGCATAGCAAGGATCCATAACCTAAAGGTTTCAATGGCACTTGCACCCAAACAATGGAAACAATGGGTAAGGGGAACAGGTGGTAGCCCATCACTGAGCCGGACGCTTAAGGGTTTGAAATTAGCCCTTTGTCAGCAAATTTCAAACTTAGGGCGGGCGTGTAAGTATCGCGTCCGTCTCTGTCGGCGATCAAAGGAAAAATGTGTCGGCTAAAGTGAACCTTTGGTCTATTGTAAGGCGCCGAACATTTTAAAACGCCGAACAATTGGGAAACGGCAGTAATGGTCCTTTTGACACACGGACTATTAGAAGTGTCAAATCTGCCGTTTGTCATCGCGCCGACAGAAGGAAGAAATTGCTTTTGTGTGACTCGACTTCTTCAAGGGCGAAGGTTAGAGGGGGGGGGTCGCTCTCCCCTGGAACCGAGGTTTCCTGTTGGAACAAAAAAGACGGGAAGGAGATTCCCGAGTGGATTTGCAAATGAGTAGGTGACTCCTCGAATGAGCTCCTCTCTCAACGATTGTATCGATAGTTTCTTTTAAATGTTTTTCTTTGTTGTTGAATAAATCAACGTTGTTAAGTTTTGCACTTCTCCCTTCGGCTGATTCATTTCGTCTCCCATTCCTGCTCCATTTGCGAGACCCATGCAGGTCATAACCAACTGACCAACGATATAGGAGATACCAACGTTCGCGGACCGCTCGGCGCGCATATTACAGGTTCGTTGTGAAAATGTCTAAATATGTCGGCTCGTAGATGTTTGGGACTGACTGGTAGCCACGTCTTGCCATCTGGATCAAAATTCTTTTTGCATAGGACTCCATTAATCAATTCATATGTTTTCTTTCCTGTGGGAGAATATTGGTTCTAGGGATTCAATATAGTGAGGCTGGGGTCTTTCCTCTATTCGATCGCAAGATTCAAGTTCGTAAGAATTTGTCTGATGTCTCAGTTCTTTCTTCTAGGGGATTTTTCGAGAGGGTGTTGGCATCCCTATGCTTCTTACCAGTTTTATAATTTACTGAAAAATCATACTCTTGAAGACGAAGGGCACATCTCGCCAATCTTCCAGAAATACCCATTAGACCTAGTGGCGTACGCAGAATTTTTTCAAGGGGGGTTCATAATGCAGTGTCGTAAGCAGAATTTTTTCAAATGGTCCATAATTCTAAAAAATAATAGCCCGCATAATTTCAACTAAAATTTTTATTTTTGTCATTTTGTCTGAGCTCAAGGAGATGTTTAAACCCCTAACCCCCCCCTCTTGCGTGCACCCCTGATTAGACCCATGAGCCAGCACAATGAATGATGATCAGTTACAAGAGTAAAATGCTTTCCGAAGAGGTACGGCCGAAATTTATCGACAGCCCATACGATACCAGGGCATTTCCATTCCGTAGTGAAATAATTTTTTCGGCTTTTGTTAAAGTTCTGGAGGCGTACGATAGGACTTTTTCGACGTTATTTTGTATTTGCACCAGGACTGTCCTAATACCATCCACTGGAATCTGTATGAATTTCTGTTGGAGCATTTTCGTCATACATTCTCAATACTAGCTTCTGAAGACATTTTAGAACGAGCCCTACTGGGGTAAGATGATCTTTAAAGATTTCTGAGAACACTGTTATCTCCTCTAGATAACAAAGACACACTGACCATTTGAAATGACGTGGCAAGGGCCTTCTTCAGATTCTCAAAAGCCTCCATTTTTTCTGAACCCCAATGGAATTTTGCATCACTTTTTAGTAGCAACTGCAACAGCTGAACGAGGTAACAAAGGCCTTTAATAAACCTTCGGAAGTATGAGCAGAGTCCAAAAAGCTTGGTATATCATGTATATGTTTTGGAGCAGGTAAATTGCTTAGGCTTTCACTTCGTTGGGATAAGGACGAACGCCATTACTAGATACAAGATGAACCAGTATTTTTACTTCTCAGGCCGCAAAAAGACACTTCTTGGGATTAAATACCAGACTAGCTCCTGAAAACATTTTAGAACGAGCCCATCTCGGGTAAGATGATCTTCAAACGTTTTTGAGAACACTAGATAAAAACTATAGTAGGTAAAAACTATACTAGCTATCATTGACTCTGGCTCTGAAAAATGTGACGGAAAGTGTCATTTGTTCAGATATAGGAAGAGTACCGAATGGTCCTTGGTTATCAGAGCTAAAGGATTTTGGTATACGAGTGACCAATTTTCTTTTGAAATTGTAAATGATCTTAAATTGTTGATAGGAGCTGTTGTGGCAAGAAAGTTACTGACCGAGAATAATAAAATTCTAAAATCTGGTCTCGCTGCTGTGCAGTCACTTTTGGGTTAGACATTAATGTGGGCAAAGTTCCCACAAACAAATGTAATATTCACTGTTATATCACTGCTATGAAATGAGAGCTCCGAAGTTAATTTATGGAAATTAGATGTTTTCGGCATTACTGACCCTATAGAGTCTAAAACAAAACTTGAGAACCATGAACGGACCATGCATTATTTTTAGGACACCGTTACTAGACGTCCGGAGGGAAGGTACAGAATAGTATTACCGTGGATTTTAGACAGTTCTTGTCTCCCATGTAATAGGACTTAGCTGAAAAGAAAGTACTTGCAGAAAACTGAAAGATCAAAATAAGACGCAGGAATCAGTGTCAAAGTAACGTATTTTCAATACAGATATAATTGCATAAAGGAATACTTATATTAAAATCTGTGATAATTAATTGTTGTTTGTTGAATACCCCGTGCTTTTATGTTTAGATGCATAACCCACCTTAACATCTAGCCCGTATTCTATAGAAGCTCCTCGAGCAATTTCTCTATATCAGCACCTTACAATTTTTATATAGGAGCTTTTTACACAATTTCTCTTTCATGCGCTATTTTCAAATTATTTTTTACTTTTCAGTGCATTTTTAATCTTTTTTTTTAAATAAAAGCAATTTTAAAAAAATGCTTTTTGTATTTATTTTATTTAAATCTTTGATTCCTAGTCAATTTTATGGAGCCCTTATGTTAACATAATAGGAAGCTTCTATGAATTAGGCTTAGTTATGGATCTATATTAGGTTACGCATTGATAGGGAATAGGCAAATACTATCTTGCAAGCAGGAATAAGGGGCAAATAAATACTAACTTGCACGTAGGCTGCTATTACCACAGATAAAGCTCTGTATTTATGTATGTGTGTGTATGTATATGGTATTCGAATTACAATCGCTATAGAGGTTTTAACTTCTGCCGTCATAAAAGACGATTTTATTTCTTTCAGAAGTTATATGGAAGAAAATGAAATAATTTACAATAACAGTTTAATAATAAATTTATTGCGATAAAAATGCATTTTATATAATACAGTTTAAGTCATAGTTATAAATTATTTACAATATCGTTTGCAGTAAATGGCACGTAGAAATCATGCAGAGCTACATAAAGTAGCTACATTTAAGTTACATAATGTGGCTATAATTAAACTCCTTGATTTAGAGCATTCTGCAGCAGAAATCAGTTAGCTTATTGAAACGAAATTAAAGTGTCCAGATTTCAGGGAGAAAAAAGCGTGGATGCAAATTAAAAATATTCACCCCACCACCACCACAGCCGAAAAAAAAAATTAACACCGTTTTATCAAATTTCAATGTAATAGAAGTGTGTACTGCATTATAAGTTGACAAAATTAGAGAGAAATGTCAAAATGTAATAAAAGTTCATAAGCCGAGACGTTATTTTTACGCTCAAAATAAAAACTTAATGGGTTTTTGGTCTGTTAGTATATGGGTGGAATTTAAACATCTAAACCTTACCCATGTGTGCATTAGTCTCTGACATCAATAAACGTTAAATATTAATTAGAGAAAACAGAGGCGTGAATCGTTTCAGGGATTGATAAAACTAAACTTGGTCTTTATTAGCACGGGCAATGGGGGTTAAATGCCCTCCCCAGAAGTGTTGGAGGAGAGGCATATTTGTTGTTTTGCCCCTCCAATTTTTTGAGGTTTTATTCATATTTTATAGTTTTTATTCGACTTTTGCTCCCTGAGTTGAAACGCCCAAATCTCGCCCTTGCTTATCAGTCCTCGTGTAACAGAAAAGCAGATCGCAGCACTCCAAACTAAGCTAGTGCATATGACGCATATAGCAATTTTGATTGGAATTCGCTGACCGCTTTCAGCTCCAGGATGCTCTGGATAGTCTAACTACAACCTCATAGTATATTCAGACTTCTTTTCTATATTCTTTTATGATAGTTTTGAGATGGTAGATGTTAAGTTTTCTAACTAAAATCTCTATCTATTTTTATAAAAGAATTTTTGAACTCTTTTACAAAATGGTGTGTTCAAATATCAACCGATAATACTTCTGTAAATTGATGATAAAGTATGCATTGACATTTGATCATGCCTTACAATCCAGTTTAAACTGAAATGCTGTAATACAGAGCTTATATTCGTTTGAAATCTAGGCACTGCAAACAGTATTCTTGTATTTGTAAAACACCATGGTATTTTACCAGTTAAAAAAACGAAGCATGGTTCTAAACTGAATCTGATGAAATATATATTCACATTGTTTGAATATTCTTTTTTTCATGTGATCTCTCGACAGTTTAAAAAATACCACTCGAATGTTTCATGAAACTCTCTTAGGCAGATTTATCTTTAAACGAAGTTAAATATACCAAATGATCATTTGATTTTTCAAAATGAAAATGCTTTGATACGTCGTTTAATGTCTATATCTCACATTACGTGTCTCGGCAATCACAATTGTTCTAGATATAAACCGATTAGCCGAAATCTTTTATTTAAACAGACTAATCTCCATCTAAAGTTAAATGCATCAAACAAACATAGATTTTTTAGCGATGAAGTGCTTCAATACTTTTTCTAAGGCCTATTTCTTCATTACACCATGAGCCTGAGCAGTCGAAACTGTCCTAAAACTATATCACATTGTCG
This sequence comes from Pardosa pseudoannulata, assembly GCA_032207245.1. Lineage (NCBI taxonomy): Eukaryota > Metazoa > Arthropoda > Arachnida > Araneae > Lycosidae > Pardosa > Pardosa pseudoannulata. Next base: position 48,065,591 of record CM063510.1, on the reverse strand, counting down.
AAATTCTGTTTGATCAGTATACAAGAAAATAGTACTTCGATTTTACATTTGTTTTGAAAATAATATACTTCATAGGAATAAATAGAATAAATACTGACACATGTTACACTGGTTTTAGAGTATGCGTCATATTAATCAGTGGTTAATGCCTCAATAAACAATGTCGCTTTGGAAATAAGTTGCCGTTTCAGTTGGAAGATACGTCATCAGTCATCCAAAATTGTTTCGCGATTGTTCTTTACTTGAAAACCAAATTTCCTGTTGTAATTGAAGTACTGTTCTTTATCCAAAACGCGTTTCACAATCTCATCGCAATTCCAAGTAGGCATACTGCCTTCATATTCTTTAGGAAGAATGCAGGGGTCAACATACTGATGCAGTACACTCATGTCTGATCCGAAAATTTTCACCTGTAAAGAAAAAAACAGTTATATAAGTGTGTGTGTGTGTGTAACAGTGTGTAATTATTCTTCATCAGTTGTTGACGCCGGAACCCCTAGGGTTCCAAGCTAGGCTCAATATTATTTAATCTTTTTATCAATGGCATTCCGAGTAATCCATTCATTATACTCGCCATGTTTGTGGACGACACGGCAATACTACCTCAACATAAAAATGTAAAGTACGTGTACAAATACTTACAACGACATGTTGCCATTTTGGAATATTAGTCAAAAAGTTGGAGGATAAAGTTTTTCCCATTAAAAACTAAGCCATATTTTTCGGTTATAAACGTATTTCTACTACTACACTTTGAGGTCGACCAATTTCCTTTGAGAGGGAAGTTAAATACGCCGATGTGTATCTCCATAGCTATTTAACTGTAAAAAAAATAAATAATTTTATAGGTGAATTGTTTAAACATTCAAAGATCTTCTACATTTCTTGTACCACAATAGAATGAAGATGGTAAATAAGCTACTTCTATACAAAACTGTCCTAAGTCCGTGGGAAATTTCTGTCTTCGCTCTTGGGTGCACCTCTGTTCGAGCAGAGTGATTTTGTGGCTTTGTCTGTCGTTCAGTAGAATAGATGTCAGTTGTAGCTGCTCTGGAATAAAGTTTCAATTAGGTTTGTGCCGTTCTCTTCAATGTCGGCCCGACTGCATTTTTATTACTGCTAGCTGTTGAGCTTTCTCTTTGTCAAGGTGTTTTATAATCAATGGTTTACATACATACGCACTGGAGACTCGTTTATATGAAAATGACTTATAAGAAATTCAGATATACGAAGTATATCTGAATATTCCCTTGGTGAAACTCCCTATAAGGCTTAGGTAATAAACTATTCTTTTATACGAATATTCAATCATATGAACATTCACTTATATGAAGAAATGTTCTATCCCCTACGTAAATTATAGAACGTAAATTTTATTCGGTAATACAAAAGATGCAAAAAATATTTCACGAACAGATTAGTACAGCTCATATTAATATATATATATATATATATATATATATATATATATATATATATATATATATATATATATTTTTACAGCTATTTTGTTTGTATTATTCTCCAAAATATGGAGGAATTTTAGTCAATATTCTGTATATCTCTTAATATTTTATATTATTTTCGAACATATAATATTAAATGACAATGTTATATTAACTAAAATAATATTAAATGTAATAAAATCAGCATCATTCTTCTTCGTGCAAAATGGCACATAAAGCCTTCAGTCTGCGTCAACAATCCCTGCGGTCTTGGCGAGAGATCTTGCCCGTTTTCTGTCCATTTTCGTCATTTCTCTCCATATCATTCACGAGTGGATTAAGACAGCCAATTTTGGTGCTACACTTCCAGTAGAAAATTGCTTGGGTCACTGGCGCCATCTACTCACTAATATATTAACTAAAATTACTCAAGTAATTGAGCAGTTTTTTTTATTATTTTATTTACATTTTGACAATATTTTCAGTCAGTTTTCTATTTTCTCCTTTTTATTTTATGTTACCTGAATTATAATTATAATTATTTTTATTTTTGTTAGTTTTTGTCGTATTAAGTTTATAAAATTAGTTTTTTCTAAGAAATGAGCTTGAGCAGTGCTACTATTTCTAATATTTTATTTTACTAAATTTATTAATTTTAATATTTATTATTATTTTTATATTTTAATATTTTAAATTGTGCAGCTTAAACCTCCGCTATCCACATTTGCTTCACCTTCCATGTTTAACACGGTGTATTAAAAATCCTCGACATGAGCTCACGATTACTTAAATAGGTTTTTAGTGAATAGATGGCGCCAGTGAGCCAATAAATTTTCTACCGGAAGTGTAACAACAAAATTGGCTTTCCCGATCCACTCGTTATTATTCGGGGGTATTCACATGCGATCTGTTCCCCTCCGGCTCCCAAGTAGGAGGAACTGACGGTATTCTGTCAGGAGGCATTCGTAGTACATGACATACTCACTTCATCTTCTACTACTTATGGGCATTTATTTGGTTGTATAATCAATTATTAGATATTGCATAAAGCCAATAATTATCAATATTTTTCTAAGATATTTATTTTGCTATGTATCCAGTTTGTTATTCTGAGCTTTAGTTAATTTCTAAAAAATACTAAAATATTAGTGTTCGTTGTAAGTATTTATGTGTTTAATGAATACGGAAACTTTCTATATTTGATTGGGGCAAAAAATGAACTCGGCTGTTACCTTTAAACTACGTTCATTTATTAAAAATTCAAATAAACAGCATAATAGTTTTTTCATGTTTTCGTAGGTAGGAAAAATAAGACTTATTTTAAATCTATGAACTTACATATGACGCAAATACACACAGAATAAAAAGATTCCTATTTAAGGAAAAAGAGTATAAATACCCAATATGAAATATGCTTAAAAAATTGAACTTGCTTACCCTATTTCTGAACTTTTCCCTGAGAACTGGTTTAATGAGATTCCATGCAGTGTTTACCAAGTGATGACAATTCATGCAGTAAGCTATTTTGAATCTTCCAGGAAAGCGATCCTGTTGGAAAAAGAAAATTAGTGAAAAGAAGATACAATCAGTCTGTTACCTGATAGCACAACGACCGCAATGCTTCCCCCCCTCCGAGACTGCATCTAAGTACTAATTAGAAAACTATAGAGATTATGCATTACTAGAGAATGTGTATGTTTGTAAACAATTCTGACTGGTGACTACAACTCAATAATTTGAAGTCAAAACATCGTAAGACATTGTTTCCTATGTGTTTTAGCATGGATTATATTTACTCTAAAACTAATTTTTTCTTTGCTTTATTATGAAAAAAAATACGTTTTTTAGATAAGGATGATAAGGGGACAGATACAGAGTAAGCGCACGTAAAAAGTGAAGTTTTCATTCAAAAGAGAAGGAACACAACTAAATGTTCTAATAGTCCTAAATACAAATTTCAACATTTTACGACTAATCGTATGTACCCCACGACGTTAATGCACGTTATATTGAAATTTTCATTATTTAGCGGACAGATAGTAATCCAAAGGACAAGGTGCACAATTAAACTTTAATGAACTCAAATTTAAAATTTCAACATTCAACGGCTAATCTTTTTTGAGTTATGAACCAAACCGTTAATGAACGTTATATCAATTTTTTTGTTATAGGGTTCAGAGTGCAATCAAAAGAGAAGAAGCACAACTCTTAATATATAATGGCCCTAAAATACAAGATTTCGACCTTCTACAGCTTAGAGATATTGTTATAATAGTCATTAATACAAACTTTCAACATTCTACGGCTAATTATTTTTTAGCTATGTCCACACAAATAAAACTTCAATATAACGTGAATTTTTTTGTTATATAGAGCTCAGATTGCATTCAAAAGGGGAGGAGCACAACAAGGTATGATAGTCATAAATGTATAATTACAACATTTTACGGATAATCGATTCTGATTTATGTCTACACAGCATTAATTTTTCGTTATATAGAGTTCAGATTGCACTCAAAACATGAGGAGCTCAGATAGATTTTATTATAGTCTCAAATACAAGATTTTGACCTTCTACGGCTAATCAATTTTCAGGCTAATCAATTTCATATAGACTTCAGCCTCACGGTTAGAGAAAATGTCTTATTATGTTGAAGTTTTACGTTATATACAGTTCAGAAAGCAATCAAAAGGGGACTATACATTATAATAGTCTTACAAAGTGGTTAATAGTTTTTGCGAGACTTATGCCAGATACATAGGCATGTACAGACGTCAAGAGAAAATTAGTCAAAATTAGTTCAGGAATAGTCTAAATGGATACTTCCAGTTTCAGAATTAAAGTTTCCTTGTACACACGTAATAGTTAAAATGTTCAAATTTCAGTCAGTCCTGGTCAAAATACATGTTTTCATTGAAATTTGAGATAGAAGAACAGCAGAATTCTAGAATTTATCTTGATTATAATACTTCCTTTTACTTTGTATAGGGAAGTCAAAATGGAACCTTAAGAAAATTTCTGCATCGGGGCAGATAGACCCTAAAAACACCCCTATAACCCCGTTTTCATGTGAGGGTAAATTTACTTACACGTTACTGTGAAAAAGGGATTTTACATGAAGGGTCAGAAAAAATCCAATTACATGATCAATGATTTCAACCCTCCTTTCTGCTGGGATTGTCGCCTGAAATCACGTGATCATACGTGTGTACAATCCCATCATTTCGTGTATTGCCCTCTTGGTACAAAATACGACTATGTTTCTTTTTCTTATTATTTTTAACGAATTGCATAAAAAAATCATTAAATTCTGATGCAAATTTTAGAATCAGAAGGAGTATAAGGAAGAAATTAATTCGATCCATCAGCCCGTCATTATCAGCTGCAATTGCATTTGTGAAAATTTTTCAATTGTATTTTTTATTACTGTACTGTTAAAATCTAGCTCCAGTAAACGCAAAGGATCATGGAAAAGGAGTTAAAGTATGCCATTACCCAGGCAGAAAGGTAAAATTTTTCTACACCTCAATTTTTTTCCCTAGGTACGGATAAGTCTTAAGAAAGAGGAATACAATTCACGGATTTACCCTGTCGATTTTAGTTTTTCTCAATTGGCAAAACAGACAAAAAAAAAAAAAAAAAAAAAAAAAAAAAAAAAGGGGGGGAGCAAAGGCTGTCTCGGACTTAGTCGAATATAACTATTTTTGAATAAGAATAAAAAGCTCTCCCAAAGACTCCTTTTTAGAGAATAGAACACCCTGCCTTTTTAGAGAATAGAACACTGCTGCATTTTGGTTCATGTAAATAGGGCTTAAGTATACACACCAAATTCGATAAAAGGGTGAGTCGTGGGGCCTACTTTTTCACAGGTGACTTATCACTCAGGACTTCTGAGAGATCCTGATCATTCTTTCTAAACTTATTATAAAATACTTGAAAATTAGTGAATTTTTAAGTTAAACAGCACTGGTTAACCAAAAGTATTAATTTATAACATTGTTTATATATAATCAATGTTATAAATTAGTAATATTTTTTAAAGTAAAAGTTTAATTACTGAGAAATGGTCTTTACAAAACCAAAGAGAGGATTTATAGGAAAATTTAGAATTTAATTTCTCCTCTGTTTTCATACCATTAGTTCAGGTTTTACGTATAACGGGGTCTTTGGGAAAGCTGAAAAATATCTTTTCATTGCAATTATTTGTTACAATCGAACCGTGGCACAATACAATATTTAAAATACGACTGTTTCATGGCATTCATATTTAAAAAATATATAATATATACGGATCTTTGAACACGAAAAAATTAAAATCGCAATATCCAACGTAAACAACAATTGACGTGACTGTTTTTATGAACTGTGATGTCACAAGAACAGCATAGGAAAAATAGCATTTTAAAGAGGCGATAAAAAAGTTCATTAGAAATTACTAATTAAGAATCAAAATAAAATAAAAAAGGTACTGTCTTTCTTAATTTTTAGTTTTTTATTGTTTAAAAATAAAATTTAAAAAAGTAAAAATTCCTCATTTTGCTGCTCTAAACAGGGTTACTACCGAGATGTAAATAAAAAGAATATGTTCGGGGGAAAATCGCTACATTTAGGAAAAAGAGCTTTAAAAAAGGAGAGCAATAAGAAATATACACAATAGGCATTAACATCAACAACTAGAGCAGTGCCATCTTTTTTTTTCTTTCAGAAACTGTCTTCCATTATTCAGAAATTCTAGTTTAACAGACGTAAAAGAACAATGAATTATGCCTAAAGTATATTTGCCAGTAATGGATAACCATTGTTCATATTCCACACAACATGAAGACTTAAAACACTTTCCAATTCTTTCCACGAGATTAAAATTTACTTACGATAATATGCGGAAAGGATCGATTGTATTGAATAGGTATTGTTCCCCGTTTGTTTTTCAAGATTATACGGAATTTTCTCGAAGTCTAAAGGAGAAAAATGTTAAAAAGTATCCCGTGTAGTACTGGATATTAACTTCCTTTGTTTATCTCGAGAGAAAAAAAGAATTCTGTGCGAGTATTCAGAAGACATGAAAAAACAATATGTAGGCGACAGTTGATAACTTCATTCTAATACCTAAAGCAGTTGTTCTCAAACTTTTCATCTCGCAGAATTTTTTCTTGCAATATACATCGCAACAGAACCCTTGAATAAATATTAGTTAAGGAGAAACTAAGGGTCTATTATTTATCGCTGATTAGATATAAACATAAAACTAAATTATGTAAAGTAGTTTAAATATGTAAATAATACTTACTAAAGGTGACGAGGGAGAAAGAATTTTTTAATGAACAGACTTTAATGATATTATGAAGATTCTCCCCTCCTTTGTTCAGAACTAACGGACGAAATCAGCTGATCGGGAGCATCCTGTTTCGACCATACAACAACAGCGTGGAGACGCCGTGTCTAGAATGTTGACAGTTCTGTTGAATAGGCGTCCCGCCCCTGATCGGTTACAGTAATGAGCCCAGAGGATTGCATCGAGATTCCTGAATCGGGACAGTCAGCGAATGAGAATGCAGCTAAAAAAAAACTAGTTGTAATCTTAGCTGGAGTTCTCAAGTAACTGGAATCGTAACTGAGCAAAAAACGGTTGGGGGGACCGTAACTGACCCCCAGGTATAAAAAGACTAGAATTTTTAGACTCGGGGCTTTTCGAGATTTTTTTACGGAGGTGCTTTGACCTAGTGGAGGCTTCCTCAATTTTTGACCGGAGTCAGCCTTTTCGTGATTTCGTTCGGGAGACTCGTAAAGTCCGCTCACATAAGGAACGGCAGGGTCTCGGACACCGAAAGGGGGATAGATTGGGTTTTGCATTGCACCCTGGAAGAGCCTTCCCATTTTGTGAGATTATTTAATCTTTTTGTTTCCGACTGTGATCGTCGTGGTAATTCAGTGCCAGCAAAAATCCTCTACATTTCGACTTGTTTTGGGAGAATTAGAATCCCTTTGTATATACTGTATATACCCCGTATTTACTCCAGAAAAAATAAAAGTGATTTCCAATTCTATTGTGACTGTGATCCTTCTTCGCGCTACTTCTTCCCTCAAAAACATTGAAGTCGTCTCAATATCCTAAAGATCTGCAATTTGTAGTGTTCATTTCATTTTTATATTCTACTCTTTTATATTCCGTGCTTCTTGCGTATTAGTTACTACTATTCATTCTATATAAGGGATTAAGGAAAAGATAGAAAATGAATTTACGGATTATCTTAAAAAATTGTATGGGGTTTAAAAATTTCTCGAGAAATCCTAGGGTTCCACGAAACATACGATGAGAAACCCTTACTAAAGTTTATTCCTAAATTAAGGGTAAGTTGCCGAAATTTAAGGGTATTTTATTTTGGGGGGAAACTGTGTCTTCGGAATTTTATATAAGTATACACTACAACAAATTAAAACATTTTTATATGTGATCTATTTAGTAATACCGCAATTTAGACGTGTATACAGTTTATAATTTTTAGCTAATAACTTACATGTAATGGATGTTTTAGACCTACTGCAAACTTTGAAAGCTATTCATGCTGGATAAAGCGAAGTCGTTAGATCATGAAAGAAAAGGATAAAATTGGTAAATAGAAATGTTGAGTTTATTCAGATAATCTATCTTAACACGTTGACTGCCAGACGCATTTTCGATGGTTTGTCCTAGGCGCGTGTGCGAACTTTTCATTATGCGATGCATATGCTGAAATATTATTTGCAGCAGATAAAATGAGTTATAAAATCATGCTTGAAGTAGTTTTCGTAGTGGGGGTCACCGGTGACTCCCACGGCGCGGTAGGCAATTGTTACAATTGTCCTTTTTTCAAACAATAGTGCTTCGATTGTTAAGTGATTACTCTCATTCTTTAGCTTTCAAAGCAGCTAGGAAGAACTAGAGCAAAGAATTTGACTAAACAAGTGGTGACATATTGTTCCGATTGCGTCACCTGTTCTTTGCCTTGAATGTTTCAATGTGATACATCGCAATATGCACCGATAAAATGTATATTTTTCATGTACTAATAAAATTATTTTTGTATGTTCTATATTGCATTAATTTCTTTAAACCATTATAATAACAATGGTATTATTGAAAAATTTATCAGTATCCATATTTACTATAATTATGTACTTTTATTATTTGCTGCGTCGCCGGTCACCGGTGGTCCCCACGGCGCTGTAGCCGAGTGCCGGTGACCCCCATGGCAGTCTATGTGTTAAACACTTTGACGTCAAAATGTTTTACATTCCCTTATACAGAGCTGTAAGGGCGCGCTTGAGCCAACTAATCAGAGTGCTATGTCCGGTAAGTGAAAGACCAAAAAGTTTTTAGTCCGCAATATTTGAAGGCATCCAAGTTAGCAACGGATTTTGGGGAAGAAATACGATGATTTATTAACAGTTGAGAATCACCAAAAATAAAGATACACGTTTTTCATTTTTTTTTAAATTTTATTATTATTATTATTATTTTTTTTTTTTTTTTTGAAATTTTTTGAGGTTTTCAAGTTACAAATAAAGTTTTTGTGGACTTTATTGCAATGTGTATTTGTGATTCACTGCAAAGTTAGAATGATACTCATGCTAGATACAGTCCAGTTGTAAGGCCATGAAAGAAAATTAAAAAAAAAAGGCTGTTTATTCAGACAATCCATCATTGACTCTCCCGCCAAAATGTTTTAGATTAGCTTATCTAGTGGTATGAGGTCACAACGGAATCAGCCAGTCAGAGTGTAAAAATTAATTACATGATCATGCTTCGAAGTGAAACTAAGTTACGTAAAGAGTTATTTAAGATTAGTTGAACTAAGCAGAATTTAATTTGGTGTTCGTTCTTGAAGTTGGCAAAGGTTACAACGTTTAAAAAAACAAAGAAAGACATTTCGCCAAAGATTATAATTTTAGGTACAGAATCAAGAGAAATTTATTTTAAAATATAATTGTAATTAAGTTGGTTAGATTGGTTTAAATATTATTACACGAAAATTTTAATGTTATAGATACATTTTGTAAATAATTAGTTTAACTTTAAAACTTTATACAAATATACTCTAAATTTCACCTCAAACGAACACATTAAAATTTTTATTAAAAGAAATTCAGTAATTAAAAAACTTTTTTTTTGCATTTGATTACCAATTTTTCTTTTAGGATTACCTTATTATTGACGGTACTATCTTGAAAGTATTTGAGTGTTATTTTGTTGATTGATAGAATAATTAAACTGCAGGAAATGCCCAGGCGTTGAGTTTAGTCGAAAAATTCAAATTTTATTCTTTTTAAATTGAGTCATTAAAATCGAATTTCAAAATAGTTCGGCATATTTATTTTAACATACGAGTATTTTGTGAAAATCCTGTATGAATAAATTAAAAATTAAGTCATGGAGAAAATATTTAAAAATGAACAAAAGTTTTCAAACAAATTGAATTAACAAAATTTTTCCTGGTATTAAAAAAAATGGAATGAGAACAAAAACTTGATCAGCAAAAAGGATTACTTTCCTTTTCTATGAGTTTGATTTGGAGCGCTACGTCTACTGTTTTGCTACACCAGGGCTAATGAGACTGGAAACATGCGCCTAGAACCTGGTATTCCATTCGGACAGTGATTAGCTGGTAAGTACATTGGCAGCGATTTCTAAAATTGGCGAAATATATTGGCGATTCTTTTCGTGAATTCGTATATTATTTCAACAATCAGAAAGAGACAGGATCGTATATAGAATGTTTTTTCAAAGGGGGGGGGTTGAGTATATATTTAATTAAAGGCTTACTGATATGTAATTAAAGTTAAGTTAAAAATTAAATTAATTATAGTTTACCAAAATGAGATACTTTTACATGCTTTGTTAAATACTTTTTCTGATAAAACACAGAGCTGCAATATTTACAATTAGAACTTTCAATTTCCATTCTTTGTACGTTCCAAATTCTTCTAAATATAGGAATAAATAATGGATAAATAGAGAGATATAAATAGATAAGAATCCAATCCAAATCAATCTATAAGAAGCGAATATAAATCAATGGATATTTCAGCCAATCGTGGAAAGCATCGCCAAGATTTCTCCAATTTTAGAAATCACTGACAACGTACTTACCAGCCAATCACAGGCACAGTGGAATACCAGGTTCCAGGCGCCTATGACTGGAACCTTCTGAAAGTCGATCCCAAACAGTTGCGAACATCCATGACAGCAGTGGAATCCAAACTCTCTAACTACGATACCATTGGACAGCGCTCTACCCATTCGGTATGCTCTTATGAAACAAAAAGTGTCAGTCTATTTTTATTTAACAAATTAATTTATTATGTAAAATTATGTATTACAAATAGTAGCAGGACAAATACTAATTCCGATTGGTGAAACTAAAAAGTCGGTAGAAAACTACATGTCCTTATATAATAATAACCTAAGTTATCTGTCCGTCTGTCCTCGACTTAATGAAGCAGTTGGATCTGGAATGAATAGAAGCATCCATATTGGATTCTGGATGAGTTAGGGTTAGCAAAATTCAAAGCGAGTAAAGTTTATCTTCTCCTAAACTATCGATCCGATTCTAAAATAAATTGGTATAAATATACTTCATATCACAGCAAAAAAAATATTATCGCTTTAAAACGTTCGAAATCCCCCTTCCTCTTTTTTCGAGCGTTTAATGCCATTATTTCAAGCCCTATTATCCCCGTTTAAGAGCAGGCGATTAAATTTTTCAATTTATCACATAATAAACAGGTAAAAATAACATTTTTCTATCATTATGACGTCATTCTTTTACCCATCTCATTTAATCATTTCTTATTTTAAATTAAAATATCATCTGCATTATTTTCCTACGTCTTGTCACTGAATTTAGATATTACGTAAATAATTTTCTTTTATATTTGGCTTAAATAATAGATTAGGTACATATGTGATCATTTTAAATTTAATCATCGATTATTTTTTGTTGCAAGATAATTCTCAGCCAAAAAAAAAAAAAAAAAACCATTTTTTTCCTGCCTCATAGTGTACTTTACAATTCTGGAAAATTAAAAATTTTACTGATCTCGTCATATGACGGGCTATGCTAGTTTTGCTATAATGTACGTATTAAAATTTGGTGTCTCGTAGTTAAAGCTTAGTTATCGTGTTCATATTCAACAAGTTAATTATTACGTAAAATTACGTATTGTGAATAGTAGTAGGAAAACTACTAATTAAGGTTGCGTGAAATAACTGAAAAGTGGACAGAAATCTACAATTTTGCTACAATATCCAAACTTGTCTCGAAGTCAAAGCGTACTTATAGTGTTCGTATACACCAAACTTAGTTATTCCGTGAAATTGAACATTTCGAATGGTAGCAAGAAAACTACTTTTAATTGTAGTTGCCGAAAAAAATTGAAAACTTTATAGAAAACTTGAATTTTACTATAATGCCCGTATTCAAACTTGCCATGAAGCCAAAGCGTACTTATCGTTTTCATATTCAGCAAACTTAATTATTACGCAAAATTAAACTTTTCGAATGGTAGCAAGAAAACTACTTTTAATTCTAGTTGAAGAAGAAAATGAAAACTTGATATAAAACTTGAATTTTACTATAATGTCCGTATTTAAACTTGCCATGAAGTCAAGGCATACTTATCGTGTTCATATTCAACAAACTTAATTATTATGTAACATTTAAATATTTCAAATGGCAGCATGAAAACTACTACTAATTCTGGTTGCCGAAAAAAAAAAAACTGAAAAGTTGATAGAAAACTACAATTTTGTTATAATGTCCGTATTCAAATTTTGATTTTTCGAAGTCAAAACGTTATCGTGCTCACTTACACGCACGCACGCACGCACGCACGCACGCACGCCATTTCTGGATCCAGGGATGTGAAAAAAGTGAAGATCAATTAAAATCTCGAGGTCGAATTTTTTGATCGATTACAGTTCTTTTCCCTATATAACGTATATGATAAAGTAAAAATACCAAACTTATTTCGAGGTATTTTGGAGATTTTTATGAAGTAAAAAAAAAAAAAAAAAAAGAATGTGTTGACGTACTTGCATGAGGCACTGCAGGAGCCATACGTTTTTGGGTGAGCAGAAAGGCACGAACTGTTTCAGTCCGAAACCTTTGAAGTCCCAAATGCCGATGTATCCATTAATCTGAGTCACGGGGTTGTCCAGGACGAACTCGCTGACTATGTTTCCCGCGGCCACGAATTCGTGATATGATATTTCGTCAGGATTCCAGTTTCCTGGGGGGATAAAATAATAGATGATTAGTTTCAGAAATAGTATGCAAAACAAAATTACCTTTATAAATAATATATTTACCCATTAAAGCTCGAATCATTTTTGGCGAATTTATATTGATGAATATTTTAAATCTAAGTTGTTATGGAATGCACTAAGTGAAAGAGATATGGAATTTATAGAACTTTGGGTAATACACGATATATATATATATATATATATATATATATATATATATATATATATATATATATATATATATATATATCGGATTCCGTTTTTCAGGTATTCTTTTCCAGCAACCCTAGCGAAAGTTCTCGAATGTTTTCATGTAGATTCCTTCCCGTTGCATTGCTAAAAATAGATTTCTGAAGCTTAAGTTACGTCATCCACGTGACTTGTAGTGATTGCTAATTTGCTGGTACAAACAACTACAAGAAAAGAATGTACAGTGTTTGAGGGCAGTTTCGACAGAAGATTCGGCAGTGTCGTTGTAAGAGAAAACATGAAAAAACAACGGTAGTTGGATTTTCCATTTGTCTTTATTTCGTTGTCCTTCTCGTCGCAAGTTCCCTGACTGCAGGCATGTAATATTAGCTTGGAACTTCCCTTCGAGATGAGGCAAAAAGCTTCATTATATATATATATATATATATATATATATATATATATATATATATATATATATATATGTGTGTGTGTGTGTGTGTGTGTGTGTGTGTGTGTGTGTGTGTGCGTGTGTGTGTGTGTGTGTATGGGGGACACACGAAAATCCTAAGTGTTTAGGGCCTCTAAAGGGCCAAATCCGGCCCTGCTTGATTTTACAGTAAGATAGTATGTTCCATGAAAAGTAGATATTCATGGATAGTAGAGCCAGTTAGTTTTCAAACCTTCGATTAATAGCTTTTTTAATGTAGAATTTTAAATTTGGTTATTCGCAGTGCTTTCTGTCTGTCTCATTTTGAAAAGGAAGAACTTGGATGAATGATCAATCATTTGCATTGCTGCAGTAGAAGGTCAAGGGACAGTTCTTCTGTTAAAGGATAGTTTAAAATTTGTTTTAAAATTCTACATATTTCAAGGAAGTGAAGTTGACAATGTCAAATTATTTTAAACCCACAGAAACAAATAAATAATGTATGAATAGTTGCTCTTATGTTGGGTTTTGGTTAAACTCGTGATCACGGTTAAAATTTCAGTTAATATAAATTAGCTTGGACATATCAGGAAGAGAAACAATTTTCCAGAAGCGTTCAGAAGCAATTTTCCAGAAGCGCTTAAAACATGCAAAAAATATTTTATTTTTCAAAGAGAATGGTTGTTGATTACTATACTTGTCATGGCATTTTCCTTGTAAAGACATAAAAAAAAGTCCATCCCAGAAATATCCAATGTACAAAGAACATCCTTCGCAGTGATTAAATTGCTGCTTCTGTTAACATCAAAGTATTATGGATACTATGATTAAAGTCACGTGCTTGACCTTGCTTCATTCATTCTCTGTTGCTGTCAAAATTGACTGGACCTGATTATCGACAAAATATCCGATCTACTGAAATAAGCCATTTTGAAATGTCATAGTAATTTTCGGATCAGTTGAGGGTCCCTTTTTTTACGGATATTCTAAAGAAAAGTCGGTTGGTTGTTTTCAGAGTGACAGATTCTTTTGATGTTATACAAAGAATCAGTTTATATCAAGGCCTATTCGCTGAGAGATGTTAATTTAAAAACTTTCACAAGAGGATTTGCGATTGTTTAGCCTTTCCATATCGAAATTCGGTTACTCGAGGCCGTGGTTTTTGCAAAATAGTTGCTACTTGCGACATGTCTAGCACAACTTAACTACTTAGCAGTTCAAGGAATTTTTAAATAACGGTCATCAAAATGTATACTTTTTACTGTCGAGATTGTAAGAAAATTGAATTTATTGACAAAATGTGTGAAAAAATCCTTTATTAAAACCGCAATCAAGTATATATGTTCTAAACCTGTAGTAGCTCAGACGGTAAAATCGTCGATCTCATAACTTGAAGCTTTTGAGTTCGAGACATTAGCTGGTCAAAGATTAGTGTGTTCATTAATAACTGCTGGGACTGTTAAATAGGTTCATGGCAGAAAAACTCTAAATTTTTAAACGATACCTCTGACGGTGGTTCGCCAAGTCTGGGAGTTTTCTACTTGGTCCATATTTCTAAATTACGAAGACCCTGAGTAGGAAATGTTACTCTTGTCTGTATCATTCCTACACGTGTTCTCCAGGTAATGCTCAATCAGAACTTTACTGCAGTGTTTAGCATAAAGATATCTGTCTGTATTGACAGATGCATTTGAAAAAAAAATTAATTAACTCGTTGAATGCCACGGCAATTTTCATATATCTGGCCTAAAATGACAATTTGATTTAATCACATTATATTATTAAAGACTAATTTGTGGACAGAAATTCAACAAAGTCCTGAATTATTATTTTTTTTCAAGAGCATTGATTTTTTGTTCTTTTCACAGAAGCCATCTATCGATATTAGCATATTAGCACTGATATACGAGTTTTTTCTTAGCTGCACAAAAATGGCAAGTAAACACAGTATGAGATAACTCGTAGTTGGCGTCCTAGAAAAGAACGCAATCTACGAGTTATTTAGTATTTGGCAGTCAACGTAAATAAATAAAAATAAAAGAATAAAAATAAATAATAAAAATAAATAAATAAGTATATATGTTTTACGAATTAATATTCCCATCTATGATTCAAAAACTAAACGTGAATTAATTAAATATGAGTTTATAAAATGTGATGTCCACCCCAAGTAGGGGCAGATAATACTATGTAATAAAAAATGGAGATAAATTTGTGTAGTTAAAATAAATTTGTGTATTCTATTTATGATTCGACTTCATTTATATTAATAATTAAAATTCAGAAAAAAAAAACATGAGAATTTAACATACAGGGATAAAATTACTGCTCATAAATGATCCGTTGTGAAAAATCTACTTCTGGTGTCTCTATATTTTACTTTCTTCTATACGTAATATAGGAAAAATATTATAATTTGCCAAAAAATTGACTTTAAGATTGTGGTTTGATCTTCCCGTTTTAGACATCCCTGAGTTCGAAAACATTTTTGGAATTGTGTGTGTGTGTGGGGGGGGGGGGAGTGAGTGAGTAAGTGAGAGAGAGGGTAATTGAGAGAATGAGAGAGAGACAACAATAACTCTAGTACGTTTTGACTTAAGAAACCCAAATTTGAGCATGAGTGCATTATAGCAAAGATGTTATTTTCTATCAACTTTTAAAATTTTGCCTGCAATCGGAAGAAGCAGTTTGCTTGCTACATCCAGTTACTAAATTACCAGTTTTTATTTACGCGAGGACTAATGTGGTTCAGAAAAAAATGTTTAAAATACATTTTTTAGAAATCATATGGTAAAATTATAAGGAAAAAAGTGAAAATTAAATTGTAAGAATCGTTTTAAAAGTATCATAAAATTTGAAAACCTTGATTAAAAAATTATTTGATTTAAATTTTTATCTTGTGATTTATTTAAGTATATTTTATTTTATATACGTACCAAGATTCAGAGGTCTAAGCTAGTAGTATTCAAAATAGCTTAATAACATTTACCACCCCCTAAATATATATTTTAAACACGACATAGAAAATTTTTAAGCATTCGATTGAAGACCTAAAGGTGTACGTTTTTAAAGATGCTTTCTAACACATTACTGATACAAGTAATATATTTAAAGTTTTTCAGCATGCAAAACAATATTGAAATTTTATATTGTAAATATTTCATAGAATTAAAAAAAAACGTAAAAAATACTATTTATCAAAGGTGTTATTAATTGATACTGTAAAGCAAAATTAACTAAATTCTACCAAATATTTTTCTTCGATATTTCAGTCAGACTTTATACATGACCTGACAATAATGACGAAAAATCTAAGAATTGTTTCAGTGTTTTCAATTCTTTTTATATTTTTTCAAAATTTAATGTTGAAATTTTATATTTGTTTAGTGATACTAAGATTTTAAAATAACTAAATATTGTTAGTTTCCTATCTATTATAGTCATTAATATTGTCAATTTAGGAGTAATTGTTCAACAATTTTCAAATTTTAGAGATATTTTAATATTTAGAGATTATCATAATTTTAGAGATTTAGATATAGCATTAATGTTGTGTGATGTCATGCGAATTGTGTTAAAAACTATGTATTGAGTACTATCAATTTTAAACTGCTCCTAATGACGAAATGCTACTAGATTCGATATAATTTCTGTATAAACCTAAGTTTTCGTGTGGTTTATGACAAACATAAGTGTGGTTTATGACATAAGATAGAGAAAAACACCATCTGCCGGATAACTTAAATTTTAAAATTCGCGTATTTTTAATTCTAAAACTGATGTGTTCCCATTCAATCCTTTAATACAAACTTAAATGGAACCTGAACTGGTTTAGATCGAATCAAAACCTTCCGCTGTCTAAAAATGAATGTTTTTAGACTTTCTTGGTAAATTACCTATACAAGTAATGTAGTTGAATCTTTTGCAGTATGCAAAATAATATTGAAACTTTATATTATAAAAATTCATTTAGAATTAAAAATAAGTAGGTAAAAAAATCTTATTTATAAAAGGTGATTTTAAATGATATGGTAAAGCATATTGCAAGAACACAGAATTGACTAAATTTTATTAAACATTTTTCTTTGATATTTCAGACAGGTCTTATACAAGACATTAACAGTGAAAAAAAAATATAAGAACTATTTCAATGATTTCTATTCTTTTTAACTTTTAAGTTGAAAATTCAAATTTTTTTAGTGAAACCAAGATTTTTAAAAAATTGAACATTGCTATTTTTCTACGATTTTTTCGTAATTATTATTGTTAATTTTGGAACAACATGTTCATCAAAATTCAAATTTATATAGATAATATATATTTAGATATCATATGGCTATTTATAAAATATGCATTGAATAATATCAATTTTAAATCACAGTTCATGGCGAGATGTTACTAGATTCGATATAATTTCGTTATTAATATCTGAGTTTTCTGATATTTTATACGATTTATGGCAGTGGTTCTCAAACTTTTAATCCCTCAGAGCCCTTTCTTGCAACGGAATCCCTGAACAAATATTATTTAAGGACAAACTAAGGACCTATTAATACTACTAATTAGACATAAACATAGAAATAAGCATTATAAAGCAGTATGAAACTGTAAATAGTACTGAGAGAAGGTGAAATAGAAGCAAGAATTTTTTAATCAGATGATACAAGTAAGATGATGCATCGATGAATGTTTCACCCCTTTTTGTGGTGTACTAACGCACATAGTTTGAATGACTTATTGCTATCGCTCTTCTGTTCTCTATTGTTGCGTTGCAGACACTTTATTTAGTACTGTTAATCTTTTGTAAGGAATTGGAGAATCACAAAAGAACGTATTTACTGATTTTCTTTAAAATTTAGATGGTATTTAAAAAGTTCTCGAGGAACCTCTGGAAGGTCGTTGCGGAACCTAGGTTCTGCGGAACACACTTTGAGAAATTCTAGTTTATGGCATAAGATAAAAACTATAACTGTCAATCTAAATTTAAAAAAGTTTTAAAAAGTTTAGTTTTAAAGGTTACATGTCCTCTTAAATCAGAATATTAACACTTGGCATGCAGTTATACTTCACCTCCAACTTACGCTTGCAGCGGCCGTTTTTTCGCGAATCGCGCGAAGGTTTAGTTATTCAGAAAAATCGCAATAAATCGAAAACTACTTTGTTTTTATGAACGAAACTTTCTTTTATTTTACACTTTAATATATACTGTATGATTATTTAACAAAAAAAAAAACATTATTTAACCAAAAAAAAAATTACGAAATCACAAAAATAAACGATTTTTAAAAACAAAGTCCGATAATCTGTCAGTGCATATTTCTTCATCACTATCTTTGTCACAACGGCTCATTTTATCAATTTTGTATTCAACAATAAAAAACCAAGCTTCAAATTGACAAAACACGACTTGTACATTCTGGAGCTAGGAATTCGATTGAAGACGAAATAACGCAACAAAAGACCGAGTAACTCGACAATCATAACTTGTGGAAAGAAAAAATGCAAAGCGTTGCATAGCAATGCAAACAACACGCATATAATGTCACACATACATATAATTATACGTATTTAGTAGATTTGTGGTGGTTAGCGGGTATCCACCACAAATCTACTAAATACGTATTTTTACGTGACCCGCGCTCCAGTGACAGACTGCAAAAAAAGTAAAAATACGTTGCCCTCACGCGAAGTGTTTAATTCTATTTTCTGAAACTTTTCAATACAGTTTACAGGTTTTAGGTTCCTGGAGTCAGTTTCAGATCGAACCAAAAATTTCCGCAAGCATTCAGAGTCGCTTAGAAGCATTCAATCATCATAAAACAAGAAATCAACAAATCCACAAAAGCTGTTTTGAAGATAGGAAGATAAGATAGTCGTACTTACCAATCTTAACAAGAAAAATAGCTCTGCCCATGTGATCTCTGTGAGGCAGGTAGTTGAAGATATTGGCCCTCATGACCTTCTCGATGGTGGAGGGAGCTGGGAAGACGGCAGGGTGCTTTGCCCGGAACTTGTAGTGGTCCCGCATCAACTTGTAAGCCCTCTCTAAGTCGAATTTTCGAGTGCGGAGAAATCGTAGCAAGTAGATGTCGTCCGTCCTCGGAATGAAGTCTTGTTCTTCTGTAGGATAGAAAAATTCGTTTACCTCAGGTATCGATTAAAAAATAAATAAATAAGTCGAAGTTGAAATTTATCTAATTCAATAAATGACTGTTTCCAGCACATTTATACTCTCAGTTTGGGAAAACTTTTCTTCTGTTACTGAACAGGTTGTCTGAACAGGTAGTAGTATCGGAAAAAGTTATTCTGAATGACACTACAGGTCGTGACTTAAAAAAATACGTTATACATTTGAAAACGTAATGCTCCGAACCAAGCCATACTAAAAGAGACGACATAAAGGTGGTCAAGAAAGCATACTTTAGGCCTTTACTTGGTGTACTAAGCACTACTTTTACTTTTATTTACTTACTGCTGTAGGGGAATCAGTGCTTTACTCTTTTACCGTTTCGTTTTTTGCACTTTACAGAGTTGTTGATATTATAAGCTTCTGTCATAAAGAATGGGTACCAACTTCTGAAAAAAAGATTCGGTAATGTCTATACTGCCGTCTTTACGGGAAGGGACGTTTGTTCTGATGTTGATGGCATCTGATGTTTTCATAATTAAATGATTAGCATACCAATTGTAGGGAAGTAATTCTAAAATGTTAGTCTCATCTGCATTAGGAAGAAAAGAATCTATACGGGATATCTGAGCTTATTGTAAATGCTGGCGCCAACGACTTCGCCTTTTGTAACCCGGATCAAGTCAGCAGTTGATCATTTGATCTTGTAAACGAATATTGTATAGTTCGCTAAATTTTAATTTCATCTCTTAATAATTACTAATAATCAGTGTTTGGTACGTCGTTTAGATCACTATGTAAAAATAAGGGAAAAGAGGGTCAAAGAGTCGACTTCAGGGGAATTGATGTGAACTCGCTATACTTAAGGTCGTCAAAACTTCTAATACCACACAAGAAAAAAAACAAGGACTACCCCAATAGAGTTATCTCAATTGTGTGATTGGAGAGAACCCTTCCCGGAATATCTCTAGTCGAGTTGTCCCTCTCCGTTACAGAAATAATGTCGAGTTCGGGCTTCGAAGAAGCGATAAAGCGTTACATGTTCTAGTGCATAATCAATCCAAGATTGAAAAATAAAACCAACGCATGGCACTTGTGGTCAGATTTACTTACTCGTATAGAGTAATTTGTCGCAACATCACGAACTACTATAATGCAATTCCCATTCATTTTCATGTTTACAACAGCCAATAGACAAACAATAAACTGCACTTTCGTTTGAAACTAAAGCCAGAATTGTCATAAGTTGAGATGGGCCCTCCTGCGTGAAATCGCCTTATATGTATACAACCGTGTTTCTTCTAAAATAAAATCTATAGAAATTTTATCTACCAAAGACAAGCTAGAGCATTTTTTCATAGAAAGAGTTATTTTTAATGAAAAGTAAATAACATTTTATCATATCCAGGAACAGTATTTTTTTAAGTTTAAAAAATGCACTTATTCAAGATCAATTTTTCTCTTGTACTCGACAAAAAAGTTATTTTCCAGCCATTCAGAAGGCATCAAAATTTACTACCACTTAAATTCGTTATTAAATTAAGTGCTAAATCTCCGTTACTAACGCGACGTATTGAAAACTGAAGTTTCTAGTTGGTCCTAACTAAGTCAGTTTGTTACAAATATACATGCGTGTTAAGTCTGCATTTGGTCATTCGGCAATAAAGCGCCCGTC
>CM063510.1:47962594-48044340 GCA_032207245.1 Pardosa pseudoannulata | reverse complement strand
TTTTGGTTCAATATGAAAAAAAGTTCCGATCCGTTAGAACAGATGTTCTCAAACTTCTTCAGTCCCAATCTACCTTTGAGATTATAAATTCAACGTGGAGAAATAAATTATACATACATTAATTACAATTCAATATATATTTAAATGTTTTCTTATCTTCAATGCTGGGGTACTTGCTTTTATAGAAATCGGTCCTTAATCTAATGTTAAATTTCTTACTAATTTATTTCAGTTCAACAAATTATTCACTCTCATGAGACAAAACTTGTCTGCTACTCATTTTTATACAGTTACCAGTCGTCTGTGAAGTTAAGTTAAATACCATGCACGCGAAATCCTAATCGTTTTAATGTTTCACTTTCAGTTGCATCGTTTACTTGTTTTCCGCCGAGGGCCGTTTGCCTTGATTTGGCATAATTGAAGGTCTACAGTGAAGAAATGGACAAAGCGAAGACAGTTGTGGCAGGAGACAGGGTGCATCGTCCTCTGTTGGACGAACATGTGACCCCCGAGGATTGGAAAAAAGCCCGAGAAGAACTTAATGAAACTCCGGAAACCAGGGCCGTGCTTCTCAGAAGGTTCAAGGAAAAGTTGGCCGGTAAACTTTGCTTTCGATTACTGTATCTTTTTTTTTCTTCATTACAATGACACTTGTTATTAGCGCTCGCTTGTTTGAATGTTGACCTCTTTGTTTGTAACAGAAATAACCGATTTAAAATAGGATTGTCACATACCAGGTTCGGATTATAGCATAGACAAATGAGACAAATGTCTAGGACCTGTCACAATGCTATTTTGATTTGTAAGTAAGATTGTATACTTTTCTGTTGAACAACTGTTTATATTAAACACATAAAAAATAATATATTAGTTTTTATATGGTTGCATGTTTAGCCTGTGCCCGCAGGATACATAATAATATGTTTATATAAAGGTCGGATCATAGCATAGACAAATAAGACAAATGTCTAGGACCTGTCATAGTACTATTTTGGAAAGATTTGTAAGATAGTATACTTTTCTGTTGAACAACTGTTTATATTAAACACATAAACAATAACATATTGCTTTTTATATGGTTACATGTTTAGCTTGTGCCCGCAGGATACATAATAATATGTTTATACCAAGGTCGGATCATATCATAGACAAATGAGACAAATTTCTAGGACTTTTCATAGTTCTATTTTGAAAAGATTTGTAAGTAAGATAGCATACTTTGCTTTTGAACAACTATTTATATTAAACGCATAAACAATAACATATTGCTTTTTATATGGTTACATGTTGCATGTTTTTATATGGTAGCCTGTGCCTTCAGGATACATAATATTATGATTATTATTATTACTGCCAATGCGAGGGTGCTAGTTCTTACAGCATTCTCCACTAACAAACCACAAATTTGTTAGTCATTAATTATGAAAACATCATATAGGCTGATAACGCTAGGACAATACATACAAAAGACACACAAATAGTAAATCCTTGTAATTTAAGCAGGAACTAAGCAAGAATCCTTAGTCTTAGCCTGCCACCTCCAGAGATATTGCTTTGGAACTTTAAGGACATTGCGACCGCGAATCTATTTGATGTCACCAACTGTCATTAATGAACATGACAGATCTTGGGCAGGCTCGAATCTCAAATTCAATAGGGATTGAGCTCCGTCCATTTCTTATAATACTATTTATAAATATATACCATATATGTATGAGAGTGTAGTCACAAGTTACACTCACAGATATACACACGATAATAACATAACATGTTAGAACATGCCATAACACGGTTCCATCGTAATAAAATAGTTTTGATAACTCTTTTGTATTTTTTAACTACAAATCGTTTGCATGCATCCTTTTTCTAGAAAAACTCATATTTACTGTTGTATATAAAATAATTTTTGTTGATAGAAATTTAAGATTTTTTAGTTTTTCACATTATTTAGTTTTATATGAAATGAACAAATATGAAACATATATGACGTAGTTTTACAATTTTTATGTGCAGTATTTCTCGTGAAAGACGTAGGGGGTCCAGAAAAAAATATGTCCAGGGTACCAAAGTGGTGTAATCTGGCCCTGTCACATGCGTGCATACAAGAACATGTATGTATATATATATATATATATATATATATGTAATGAAACGGACTTCTCAATAGGTGGTTGCAGTCATGGCCATAAAAATGATACCGTTTCAGCTAAAGACCTTTATTAAGATAACGTTGAAGGGCGGGTTCCGACTTCATCATAGGGACAGGACAAACTGAAGGGTCAGCTAGCATGAAGTTCTATGTACAAGACACGTAACACCTGGGTCAACATCTGTGGGACAATATCTCTAGAAAAATCTGTCTCCGACAGCGTGTATCTTCTTTTTATTTGGAAATTTCCTAAATTGTCCGCTAGAGCCTTGTAGGATTATAATTGGTCAGGCCCCTTCTGCGAAGGTGTAAACTGTAGCCCCAGTGGTCAATTTGAATGGAAAATGACGCGGGAATTTTTACCCTTGATTTAAGTTTTGAAAACCCCTGAGAATTTTCCTTACACACACACACACTATATATATATGTGTGTGTGTGTGTGTGTGTGTGTGTGTATAAATACATCCATATCTATATGTATAAAGTCAGTACAGTCACTAGGACCAGCACTATCGATATATCGATGTCATAAGAACCAAGAAAAAATTCGAGGTAACCGAAATTCGAGATAAAAAAAAGTTATATTTTAAGGCATATTTTACATATTGTGACAAAAATATGCTATGAAAACTTAAAGCAAAATTCTTTTACACTTATTATCTTAAACTCGTAAATTGATCATTAAAATTACAACAGTAGTGGTAC
Organism: Pardosa pseudoannulata; assembly: GCA_032207245.1. Lineage (NCBI taxonomy): Eukaryota > Metazoa > Arthropoda > Arachnida > Araneae > Lycosidae > Pardosa > Pardosa pseudoannulata. The sequence continues at coordinate 48,041,486 of CM063510.1, read as the reverse complement.
AGTTAAAATGAAAACATTTAATGAATAAAAATATTTTTTTTACTGTACGTGAGTTAGAAATGATGTACTAAATAATTTTACCCTATTTTTAAAAATTTATGACTTATGATATCCTTAATTTTTATTTAAAGCATAATTTATGTATTTCGATACGTTTTCCCTGCTTTCTGTTCAACAGTGAATATCGATATCTCATACATTGTTCACCACTATCTGATGGTGACCTTGAACGATGGTTCACAGGCTGCATCCACACGCTGGGCCACTAAATTAGCCGAGAGCGTGGATTCGTCCATAGGGTCTACTGCGCACTTTAGTTACGTATCTGGCTGCTTTTAATCATTGCAGAAAAACCGTCTCCGAAGCAAATAGACCGCGATAAGCCATACCCCCTCCAGACAGTGGTAATGGCTTGCAGTGGACCATAGTGTGGAAGGGCTTTAACAATTAAAAGGTCGGATCATCCGGGCAACGGGGCCACAGATATTCATGTTAGACTATTCACAATACAAGAAGAGAGATTCGAAGCGATCCAGTTCTGTACCGAAAATCAGAAACGTACCCATCATTTCGCTCCATTAATCGAATAAGATAGTTGGAATCGAAGTTTCATATAAAGGTCTAAATATGGGTTAGGTTCCATGCACGCAATTTTAAAATCCCGCGGCAAAGGGGGTAAGGAATCAAGGCTTTTAAATAGCCCCATAAGAAAAAGCCACATAGCGTTAAATATAGTAAACGTGATAGCCATGGCATGAAAAGGTACATTATCTTCGGAAGCTCTCCCAGACCAAATTTACATCCAATTGATATTATTAAAAAAAAATCAGTTTCTGCATTTCAAGCAAGATCTGTTTTTGCTGTATTTTTCACTCTAACCGTTTTGGAACCTCGAAGGAAATGATGAATAGTTCAATATACATGTATATAGACAAAAAGATTTTTGTCGTTAATGATATATATGCAAAGATGTGTCCTTGAATTTGACTTAGGGTGAAATGTGCAAAAACAAACATGACATCTCTTCAGAAATTAGTAGGTAGTCAACTTATACGAACCAGTTCCAAATGCGTGCGCAACGATCAATCGGCAGCTGGCCGTGGCAGGATATTAGTTAAATGAGCCTCATCTATTATTACTGATGCTTTTGTGTCTACTTATGAATTCAACATTCAATCAATCAGAAATAAAATTATATATAAAATCCCTCGCCACGTGTTTGACCTTGCCAATCAGAATCAACTGATATGCAACACCTTTAAACTCGTGTATTTTAACGGGATGGTGGACGTTACAAAATATTTTTCATAATTCTTAACATGCAGTTATAAAGCTTTGTGCACACGTATAGTGAATTAGAACTAAATAAATCGCATGAAAAAAATGGGAGTATTCTTTCTTCGATTTTCTCATACATTCACAGAAAAGAAAAATTATTTTTGTTAATCTTGTTATTATTCTTACTTTTACAAAACACTATTACATAAATAACATCTAACTTTTAGCTATTTTACTCAATGATGTAGCAAAGGAGTGGTGTAGGGGTTGTAACACTCCCCATAAAGACTGTATACAAATATTAAACTATAATGATTGCTGTATTAGTTATTTGAGATACGAGTTGAAGTGGAAGAAATGCCTCCAAAGAAGGTTTCGCTTTACTTTCTTTAATATGGTATTTTATTGACTTAAATAACAGCATCAGAAACCGGATAGTAACCGGAAGTAGCAAGTAAAATGCTACTTCCGAAAAGTTATCCTTGACCTCCAAACAGTTGGTCAGCTTAAAGTCTTTCCAGGGTTAACCTGAATCACCATGCAAAATTTGAAGCTCGATACAGCCATTTAAGAATGCATAGTAAACATACATACATACTAACACACATACAAAGGATTTTATGTAGAGTAAAGCCTCGACACTTAAGGGACCCAATAAAATTGTCCTATAGAGGGATAGATCGTTATATCAAGGCGTGATATAATTTAAAACAAAATATTTCAGTTAAAACTTATTTGATATGTTTATGACACAATAAATTTTAAGTATCAAATAGTTAAATATTGATAAAATATAAAAAAGTTGAAAAACAATTACAGCCAAGCAATAAAATTACGTAAGATACTTATTGATTGGAAGAAATACATTATTTTTGTTTGTCAATTTTTCACTGCCAAATTAATTGATAAAGTATGAATAGAATATAAAACATCAAAACGAACTTGTAGATGAAAGGCTTGAAAAAATATCTGTAAACACTTAATAGTTTGAAGTGCTTCAAAGGATGTCAGTAAAGAATGCCAGAGATCTTATTTTTATTACCAACTAGCATATAGCCCGTCATATGACGAGATCAGTAAAAGTTTCAATTTTCCATAATTGTAAAGTACCCTATGAGGCAAGTGAAAAAATGGTTTGTTTTTTGACTGAGAATTATCTGGTAAAAGCTGAATAATTTGTTTTTCTTTACTGACCACATGCTAGTTGCCAACTTTAATTTATCCTGCCATATTACGTGATAGGATGGAAAGCAGAGGTTTTATATAGACAGTGATTATTTGGCTGTATATATATGAATGATGCCAAAATTTAGTGAATCGATTGCAAACCATGTGATTATGTATAAAAAACAAACACACAAACGAACAAACTTCTATATTTTCAAAGATTTATAACTAAACGCTAGATATTTATTAATCCGTGAAATAGACTACTAGACTTTTAAAAAAAGAATTTGTTTTTAATACTGGTGGTAAAATTTTCATTGCAACAACAACAAAAAAAAATCAATGATTATATTTAAAATGATCGCATATGTACCTAATCTATTATTTAATCCAAATATAAAAGAAAACTATTTACGTAATATCTAAGTTCATTGATAAAACGTATAAAAGTAATGCAGACGATATTTATGCAATTTAAAATAAGAAATGATTAAATAAGATGGTTAAAAGAATAACGTTATAATGCTAGAGAAATGTTATTTTCATCTACTTATAATGTGATAAATTGATGAATTTAATCAGCTGCTGTTAACCGGGGAAAATAATACTCGAAATAATGGCATTAAACGATCAAAAAGGAGGGAAAGGGTGGATTTCGAACGTTTTCGAACTCGCTTTGAATTTTGACAACTCTAACTCATCAAGAGACGAACGATGGCCAAATGGTTAGGGTGCTGGCCTTCGGAACCGGCGTTTGTGAGTTCGAATCCCACTATGGCATGGATGTTTGTATCCTCTCGGAATCGGCTTTAAGCAGTAGGTCCCGGTCTCATTAGTCCTCGTGTTGCAAAAAGTAGAACTTAGCACTGCAAAACCAAACCAAACCTAACCTAACTCATCAAGAATTCAATATGGATGCCTCTATCCATTCCAGATCCAACCGCTTCATAAATACGCGGACAAACGGATAGATAACTTAAACTATTATTATATAGGGGATTCCATCACGCTTTTCCTTTTTGACTGACTCGAATAAAAATTATAAATTCATCATACGTTGTTAAAACATTTTCCACGCCTTCTTTACCCAGAATTTCAAATCTGAAATATCTTAACAGAAAGATGGGGAAAAAATGATCATTCCTACGAAAACAATCGTTTTAGAGAAACTTATTTCTCTAAAGATTATCGATAAATCAAGGGTACATAATACTATAAATTGTATGCGAATTCGCCAGAACAATATATATTATTATAGAGGAATTCATCGCTGTATTGGATGTATATTATTGTAGGGATGTTTTACTGTATATAGTTATGCATAGCTTGTCTTTTTCTAAACAAAGAAAACACTTTGGTATTCCTGATCGAATGTGTCTTTGAAAATCCCTTGTCCCTTCAAGTTGCATCAGGAAACGATCATTTTCCCACCCTCTCTATCGACTACTTTTATCTATCACCCTTATCTCCTGTATTGCGTACGAACGACAGGAGAGTACGTGACTAGAAATTTCCTGGCATCCTGTTTCTCCACGAGAGAACAAATAATAAATATGCAGATTCGTAGACGACCACATTTCCTCAGGTGACAAACTCTGAAGAAGTCCTCCTGGAAATATCCCCCTCCACCTGGCAGGAAGTAAATTAATAAAGATGGGGAAAAAACGTGATATTTTGTTTTTTAATAATGAAGTGTCAACAAGATGGAGAACCCGGGGACAAAGGTGACCAGCGAAATGATTCTGTAGTTAATTAAATTAATAATTTAACTCATTATATCACAACACAGAATGTAAAAAATATTTCCTCAAACGTTACAATACATCATATGCAAAAATTCACTTCAAAATATTATAATTGTTATCTTTCCTACTGGTAACGCAGAGTGCATTTATATAAATAATAGCAATGAAATTGATGTATGTGACTAGGTACAGTACAAAAATGTGATTAAGTCCAAATGCTTCGTTAAAAACATCTATTTATTATTTAAACAAAACATAATTATGTTACTTACAAATTAAAGTAAAGCACTGCTGTAAGCAACACTTGCTACAGCTAACCAAACAAGCAGTCATCGTGTTTACATTCGACCAGCCAGACTTCAACACATAACACGGGCTTTTTATACGGCAATGTAACGCCGCAGCAAAACTGAAAATTTGCTTTGAAATATATTTGCATAAATAGTATTTCCTTTAACTGCATTTCAAATAAAATAAAGTTGAATGCACATTTAGATGGAAAGAATAAAAATAAAAATAGGGCCAGGCACTTCATATTGTTAAAATGATTTCACTATGAAAACACAGATGTCATCAACATCAGGACCAACATCCCTTCCTATAAAGACGGCAGTATAGACATTACCGAATCTTTTTCAGAAGTTGGGACCAATTCTATAGGACAGAAGCTAATAATACCAACCACTCTATATAGGGCAAAAACGAAACGGTAAAAGGGTAAAGCAATGATCTCCCTCCAGCAGTAAGTAAATAAAAATAAAAGTAGTGTTTAGTACACCAAGTAAAGGCCTAAAGTGTGCTTTCTTGTCTACCTTTATGTCGTCTCTTTTAGTATGGCTTGGTTTGGAGCATTACTTTTTGAAATATATAACGTATGTATTAAGTCAAGACCTACAGTGTCTTAAGACCCACTTTCTCGGATACCACTACCTGTTGAGCTAGGGTTTGGCTTTTGTAATAGAAGAACAATTTTCCCGAACTGGAAATATAAATGTGTCGGGAACAGTTATTTATTGAATAAGATAAATTTCAACTATGGTTTAATATTTTTTTTTACCTCTACATGATGCAAATGAATTTTTCTATCCTACAGAAGAACAAGATTTCCTTCCGAGGACGGACGACATCTACTTGCTACGATTTCTCCGCACTCGAAAATTCGACTTAGAGAGGGCTTACAAGTTGATGCGGGACCACTACAAGTTCCGGGCAAAGCACCCTGCCGTCTTCCCAGCTCCCTCCACCATCGAGAAGGTCATGAGGGCCAATATCTTCAACTACCTGCCTCACAGAGATCACATGGGCAGAGCTATTTTTCTTGTTAAGATTGGTAAGTACGACTATCTTATCTTCCTATCTTCAAAACAGCTTTTGGGGATTTGTTGATTTCTTGTTTTATGATGATTGACTGCTTCTAAGCGACTGTGAATGTTTGCGGAAATTTCTGGTTCGATCTGAAACTGACTCCAGGAATCTACAACCTGTAAACTGTATTGAAAAATTTCAGAAAACAGAATTTAACACTTCGCTTAAGGGCAACATATTTTTACATTTTTTGCAGTCTGTCACTGGAGCGCTGGTCACGTAAAAATACGTATTTAGTAGATTTGTGGTGGATACCCGCTAACCACCACAAATCTACTAAATATGTATAATTATATGAATGTGTGACATTATATGCGTGTTGTTTGCGTTGCTATGTAACGCTTTGCGTTTTTTCTTTCCACAAGTTATGATTGTCGAGTTACTCGGTCTTTTGTCGCGTTATTTCGTCTTCAATCGAATTCCTAGCCCCATAACGTACGTGTTTTGTAAATTTGAAGCTTGGTTTTTTATTGTTGAATACAAAATTGATAAAATGAGCCGTTGTGACAAAGATAGTGATGAAAAAATATGCGCTGACAGATTATCAGACCAGAGGTCCCTCGAGAACTTTTTAAATACCATCTAAATTTTAAAGAAAATACGTAAATATGTTCTTTTGTTATTCTCCAATTCCTTACAAAAGATTAACAGTACTAAATAATGCGACTGCAACTCACCAATAGAGAACAAAAAGCGATAGCAATGAGTTATTCAAACTATACACGTTAGTACACCACAAGAAGGGGTGAAACATTCATCGATGCATCATTTTACTTGTATCATCTGATTAAAAAATTCTTGCTTCCATGTCACCTTCTCTGAGTACTATCTACAGTTTTATACTGCTTTATATTGCATATTTTTATGTTTATGTCTAATTAGTAGTATTAATAGGTCCTTAGTTTGTCCTTAAATAATATTTTTTCATTTATTCCGTTGCTATGTATGTGGTAAGGAAAGGGCTCTGAGGGATAAAAAGTTTGAGAACCACTGCAATAAACCGTATAAAATATTCCGAAAACTCAGACATTAATAACGAAATTATATTGAATGTAGTAGCATCCTGTCATGAGCAGCGGTTCAAAATTTTTATATTATTTAATAAATATTTTTTACAACTAGTTGTATGATATCTAAATATATATTATGTATAAAAATTTGAAAGTTGATGAACATGTTGCTCCTAAAATAACAATAACAATGACGAAAAAATCGTAGAAAAATAGTAATATTCAAATTCTTTAAAATCTTTGTTTCACTAAAAAACTTTTGAATTTTCAACGCAAAAGTTAAAAAGAATAGAAAACATTGAAAGAGTTTTTAGATTTTACTTCATTATTACTGTCATGTATAAGACCTGTGTGATATATCAAAGAAATGTACCAAGAAAGTCTAAGAACATTCACTTTTAGCCTGCGGAAATTTTTGGTTCGATCTAAACCTGAATTCAGGTTCCATTTAAATCTGTATTAAAGGATTAAATGGGAATACATCAGTTTTATAATTAAAAATACCCGAATTTTAAAATTTAAGTTATCCGAGAGCTAGTATTTTTCTCTATCTTATGCCATAAACCGCATGAAATATTCCTAAAACTTAGGTTTTAATAAATACAGAAATTATATCGAATATAGTAGCATTTTGCCATTAAGAGCGATTTAAAACTGATAGTACTCAATACATAGTTTTTACAACAATTCGCTTGACATTACACAACAGTAACGTTATGTCTAAATCTCTAAAATTATCTCTAAAATTTGAAAATTGTTGTACAATTACTCCTAAACTGACAATATTAATGACGAAAATAGGTAAAAAATAACAATATTTAGTTATTTTAAAATCTTGGTATCATTAAACAAACATAAAATTTCATCATTAAATTTTGAAAAAATATAAAAAGAATAGAAAACATTGAAACAGTTCTTAGATATTTCGTCATTATTGTCAGGTCATGTATAAAGTCTGTCTGAAATATCGAAGAAAAATATTTGCTAAAATTTAGTTAATTCTGCTTTACAGTATCATTTAATAACACCTTTGACAAATCGTATTTTTTTACCTTTTTTTTTAAAATTCTATGTGTTGTAATGTACTTACAACACTAACACCAGTGTCCGTTTACAAAGGGGAAACACAGTAAAAAGATGATACCGTATATTTGAACTAAAACATTTATTATGGACATTAATTATTTATAAACATTATTTCTTTATTAATATCTATATATAACATTCATTACTCGACGTTTATCATTACAACAATTCATTAATTTCTATTTTATTCCTTAATCAAAAGATTCCGAGACCCAAGGTAATGATTTATGAATAAGATCCAGTAATTACAGGGGAGCAGGCTGGGGCTTTTATCAGGATGTACGAAGGTGCTGGACATTCGGGCGTAAAGGGCGTCGGTATGTAATGGCGTAGCGGCCTTTATTTTGCAGTACGTCTATGCTGGTATGTGGGTTCGGGAATCGATTGCTGGTCCAGGCTCTCTCTGGATGTCCAGCAGCTCTTCAATCCCGACTTCGACTTCTATTTTTTCACTCTCATTCCCAACTCATCACCTCAGTTTTAACGCCCATTTTTTTCTTTGCTAATCCCTAGTTGGTGAAATTTTCCCACATCTGCACCCCTTTCGGGAGAGCAGGTGGGCTCATTAAAAGAGCCCCTTTTGTGAAAACTGAGCCCCTGCCCCCATAACTCACAGTTACATCTCTGTGAGAGCTTGATCGTTACGCTTGTGTCATTCCGTGATCTATAACTCCTCTGCAGGAGTCCCTAAAATTCGAAGTCAACAGTTGCACCTAAATTCTTCTTAGAAATTTCTTCTACAATTGTGCATGCACGTGCTGGCCATCGTGGGAAAGTACATCGGTACACCATGAAATTTTTACAATATAAAGTTTTAATATAGTTTTGCATGTTGAAACACTTTAAATATATTACTTGTATAGGTAATGTGTTAGAAGGCATCTTTAAAAACGTACATTTTTTGATTTTCAATCGAATGCTTAAAAATTTTGTATGTCATATTTAAAATATATATTTAGCGGATGGTAGATGTTATTAAGCTATTTTGAATACTACTAGCTTAGACCTCTGAATCTTGGTACGTATATAAAATAAAATATACTTAAATAAATCACAAGATAAAAATTTAAATCAAATAATTTTTTAATCAATGTTTTCAAATTTTATGTTACTTTTAAAACGATACTTGCGATTAATTTTCCCTTTTTTTCTGATAATTTTGCCATATGATTTCTAAAGAATGTATGTCAAACATTATTCTGTCAATTGATAGAACGGATCATTTATGGGCAGTAATTTTATGCCTGTATGTTAAATTCTCATGATTTTTTTTTACTTTTTTGGATTTTTATTAATAATATAAATGAAGTCGAATCATAAATAGAATACACAGGTTTATTTTAACTGCACAGATTTATCTCAATTATTTATCACGTAGTGTTGTTTGCCCATACTTGGGGTAGAAATCACATTTTCTAAACTCATATTTAATTAATTCACGTTTATGTTTCGAATCATAGATGGGAATATTAATCCGTAAAATATATATACTTATTTATTTATTTATTTTTAGTCTTATTAATTAATTTATATTTATTCTTATTAACACGTTGACTTCCAACTACGAGATAACTCGTCGATTGCGTTCTTTTCTAGGACGCTAACTACGAGTTATCTCGTACTGTGTTTACTTGCCATTTTTGTGCAGCTAAGAAAAAACTCGTAGTATACCAGTGATAATATCGATAGATGGCTTCTGGGAAAAGAACAAAAACTCAGTGCTCTTGGAAAATAAATAATTCAGGACTTTGTTGAATTTCTGTCCACAAATTAGTTTTCAATAATATAATGTGATTAAATAAAATTGTCATTTTAGACCAGATTTCTGAAAATTGCCGTTGCATTCAACGTGTTAATTAATTGGTTTTTTTTAATGCATCTGTCAATACAGACAAATATCTTTATACTAAACACTGCAGTAAAGTTTTCATTGAGCATTACCCGAGGAACACGTGTAGCTTAAGAAATGCTACAGACTTGAGTAACATTGCCCACCCTGGGTCCTCGTAATATTAGAAATAGGGACCAAGTAGTAAACTCCCAGATTTGGTGAACCACCTTCAGAAGTATCGTTTAAAAATTTGGCTCCGCTACGAAGACAATGCAGAATAATTAGTTTTTACGATTTGATTTTGTTCTTATGTTAAAAACTGAAAATTATTTTAATTGTCTCCGTAGTAGAGCAGCCCTCGAGTTTGAAGACAAATTTTAAATGGCTCCACTGCGAAGCCCTCGAGTGCAAAGGGTTAATTAGCAAGAAATTAATTACTAATGAATTTTTAATATTTATTCAAGATTATCTAAAATCTTAGTCTTTACAAAAGTAAAAAAAAAATTCCCTTTACATATGCAATTTAAACCAAACATAAAGGATTTTTTTCAAAAACAGCGGGGTTTTTTCCAACCGTGGTTTGCAATGAACTTGCTGCAAATTTGATATTACAAGTTTGCAGCAAATTTGCATGACAAGTGTACTGTAAGTTGCATGACAAATTTGCTGCAAGTTGGAGGTCAAGTTTGCTGCAAGTTGGAAGTATGGTGACTTCCAAGTTTGTGTAGACTTTCAGCAGTCTTGTTTCAAGCTTGTAGACTTGTCATTCTGAACTTGCTGCAAGTTTGCAGGCTAAGCAAGACTGCTGCAAGTTTGCTGCAAACTAAATTTGCTATCTGGGCCGTGTCTCGAACTCACAACCCTCGAATTTACGAGATGGACGCTTTTGCCGCCTGAGCTACTGTGGGTTTAGAACATATATACTTGATTGCCGTGTTAATACATGATTTTTTTTCACACATTTTGTCAATAAATTCAATTTTCTTACCATTTCGACAGTAAAAAGTGAAAATATTGATGACCATTTCTTTTTAATTACTTGACCTACTAAGTAGTTAAGTTGCTAGACATGTCGAAATTTGCGGCTATTTTGCAGAAACCACGGCCTCGAATAACCGAATTTCGTTATGGAAAGGCTAAACAAAAGCAAATGCTCTTGTGAAAGTTTTTAAATTAACATCTCTCAGCTAGCAGCCCTTGATATAAACTGATTCTTTGTATAACATCAAAAAAATCTGTCACTCTGAAAACAAACAACCGACTTTTCTTTAAAATATCCGTAAAAAAAGGACCATCAACTGATCCGAAAATTACTATGACATTTCAAAATGGCTTATTTCAGAAGATCGGATATTTTGTCGATAATCAGGTCCTGTCAATTTTGACAGCAGCAGAGAATGAATGAAGCAAGGTCAAGCACGTGACTTTAATCATAGTATCCATAATACTTTGATGTTAACAGAAGCAGCAATTTAATCACTGCGAAGGATGTTCTTTGTACATTGGATATTTCTGGGATGGACTTTTTTTTCTGTCTTTACAAGGAAAATGCCATGACAAGTATAGTAATCAACAACCATTCTCTTTGAAAAATAAAATATTTTTTGCATGTTTTAAGCGCCTCTGGAAAATTGCTTCTGAACGCTTCTGGAAAATTGTTTCTCTTCCTGATATGTCCAAGCTAATTTATATTAACTGAAATTTTAACCGTGATCACGAGTTTAACCAAAACCCAACATAAGAGCAACTATTCATACATTATTTATTTGTTTCTGTAGGTTTAAAATAATTTGACATTGTCAACTTCACTTCCTTGAAATATGTAGAATTTTAAAACAAATTTTAAACTATCCTTTAACAGAATAACTGTCCCTTGACCTTCTACTGCAGCAATGCAAATGATTGATTCTTCATCCAAGTTCTTCCTTTTCAAAATGAGACAGACAGAAAGCACTGCGAATAACCAAATTTAAAATTCTACATTAAAAAAGCTATTAATCGAAGGTTTGAAAACTAACTGGCTCTACTATCCATTAATATCTACTTTTCATGGAACATTCTATCTTACTGTAAAATCAAGCAGGGCCGGATTTGGCCCTTTAGAGGCCCTAAACACTTATGATTTTCGTGTGTCCCCCATACACACACACACACACACACACACACACACACATATATATATATATATATATATATATATATATATATATATATATATATATATATATATATGTATATATATATATATATATATATATATATATATATATATATATATATATATATATATATATATATATATATATATATATATATATATATATATATATATATATATAATGAAGCTTTTTGCCTCATCTCGAAGGGAAGTTCCAAGCTAATATTACATGCCTGCAGTCAGGGAACTTGCGACGAGAAGGACAACGGAATAAAGACAAATGGAAAATCCAACTACCGTTGTTTTTTCATGTTTTCTCTTACGAACGACACTGCCGAATCTTCTGTCGAAACTGCCATCAAACACTGTACATTCTTTTCTTGTAGTTGTTTGTACCAGCAAATTAGCAATCACAAGTCACGTGGATGACGTAACTTAAGCTTCAGAAATCTATTTTTAGCAATGCAACGGGAAGGAATCTACATGAAAACATTCGAGAACTTTCGCTAGGGTTGCTGGAAAAGAATACCTGAAAAACGGAATCCGATATATATATATATATATATATATATATATATATATATATATATATATATATATATATATATATATATATATATATATATATATATATATATATATATATATATATATATATATATGTCGTGTATTACCCAAAGTTCTATAAATTCCATATCTCTTTCACTTAGTGCATTCCATAACAACTTAGATTTAAAATATTCATCAATATAAATTCGCCAAAAATGATTCGAGCTTTAATGGGTAAATATATTATTTATAAAGGTAATTTTGTTTTGCATACTATTTCTGAAACTAATCATCTATTATTTTATCCCCCCAGGAAACTGGAATCCTGACGAAATATCATATCACGAATTCGTGGCCGCGGGAAACATAGTCAGCGAGTTCGTCTTGGACAACCCCGTGACTCAGATTAATGGATACATCGGCATTTGGGACTTCAAAGGTTTCGGACTGAAACAGTTCGTGCCTTTCTGCTCACCCAAAAACGTATGGCTCCTGCAGTGCCTCATGCAAGTACGTCAATATATTATTATTATTATTTTTTACTTCATAAAATCTCCAAAATACCTCGAAATAAGTTTGGTATTTTTACTTTATCATATACGTTATATAGGGAAAAGAACTGTAATCGATCAAAAAATTCGACCTCGAGATTTTAATTGATCTTCACTTTTTTCACATCCCTGGATCCAGAAATGGCATTTGTGATTTGTGTGTGTGTGTAAGTGAGCACGATAACGTTTTGACTTCGAAAAACCAAAATTTGAATACGGACATTATAGCAAAATTGTAGTTTTCTATCAACTTTTCAGTTTTTTTTTCGGCAACCAGAATTAGTAGTAGTTTTCATGCTGCCATTTGAAATATTTAAATGTTACATAATAATTAAGTTTGTTGAATACGAACACGATAAGTATGCCTTGACTTCATGGCAAGTTTAAATACGGACATTATAGTAAAATTCAAGTTTTATATCAAGTTTTCATTTTCTTCTTCAACTAGAATTAAAAGTAGTTTTCTTGCTACCATTCAAAATTTTTAATTTTATGTAATAATTAAGTTTGTTGAATACGAACACTATAAGTACGCTTTGACTTCGAGACAAGTTTGGATATTGTAGCAAAATTGTAGATTTCTGTCCACTTTTCACTTACTTCACGCAACCGTAATTAGTAGTTTTCCTACTACTATTCATAATACGTAATTTTATGTAATAATTAATTTGTTGAATATGAACATGTTAGCTAATCTTTAACTATGAGACACCAAATTTTATTACGGACAATATAGCAAAACTATCATATAACCCGTCATATGACGGAATAAGTAAATTTTTTTATTTTCCACAATTGTAAAATACCCTATGAGGCAGGAAAAAAATGGTTTGTTTTTTTAGCTGAGAATTATTTTACAACAAAAATTAATCGATGATTAAATTTAAAATGATCACATATGTACCTAATCTATTATTTAAGCCAAATATAAAAGAAAATTATTTACGTAATATCTAAGTTCAGTGACAAGACGTAGGAAAATAATGCAGATGATATTTTAATTTAAAATAAGAAATGATTAAATGAGACGGGTAAAAGAATGACGTCATAATGATAGAAAAATGTTATTTTTACCTTTTTATTATGTGATAAATTGAAAAATTTAATTGCATGCTCTTAAACGGGGATAATAGGGCTTGAAATAATGGCATCAAACGCTTGAAAGGGGGAAGGGGTGGATTTCGAACGTTTTAAAACGGCAGTATATAATTTACTGTGATATGAAGCATATTTATATCAATTTATTTTAGAATCGGATCGACGTAGGAAAAAATAATGCAGATGATATTTTAATATAAAATAGAATGAGAATGAAACATGATGAAAAAATATTTCTTAATTATGTGATAAATAAAATTTAATTTTGCTCTTAATTTTTTGGCTTAATTACGCTGATTTAACATTTTCGAACGTTTTATATAAATTTATTTTCTGTATTATTTTATATAATTTTATTTTTCTCTCTTTTCATTTAATTACTTATTTTGTTATAAATTTTCATTTATTTTTATACTATAAACTACTTTATTCAGATAAATTTTATTCATCATTTTGGTATAATTTTATTATTATTTTTTTTTCTTTTTTTTCAATTTTTTTGTTATATTTGTTAATATAATTAATAATTGTTATCTATTTGTTTTCGAGCCTGTTGAATGTTTGTTGAGCGTCATGGATGTAGTTTGAGAGTTTGGATTCCATTCTGCACAGGTTTGATCAAGTGGGATTGGTTTTATGGAAGAAATCCTTTTACGGCGATGTCTATTGGATTGATATTTCGATATTTAAAGTTTGATTTGGATATTTTATTTATTTATATTATTTATTCCTTTTTATATTTTTTGAATTAAGCAATTGGTCTTTGGTTTTGTTTGTTTGGCTCTGGTGTTTTATCAGGTATTCATAACAAAGACAAAAGGAAGATAACTTAGGTAAACTATATTAATTGTAGTTTTCTACTGACTTTTTAGTTCCACCAACCAGATTTAGTATTTCTCCTGCTATTTGTAATATATAATTTTACATATTAAATTAGTCTTTTAAATAAAAATAGACCGACACTCTTTGTTTTATAAGAGTATACCGAATGTGTAGGGCGCTGTTCAATGGTATCGTAGTTAGCGAGTTTGGATTCCACTACTGTCATGGATGTTCGTAACTGTTTGGGATCGACTTCCAGAAGGTTCCAGCCATAGGCGCCTGGAACCTGGTATTCCACTCGGCCTGTGATTGGCTGGTATGTACATTGTCAGTGATTTCTAAAGTTGGAGAAATCTTGGCGATGCTTTCCACTATTGGCTTCTTATCCATTGATTTATATTTTCTTCTTATAGATTGATTTAGATTGGCTTCTTACCTATTTATTTCTCTTTATTTCTCCATTATTTATTCCTTTATTTAGAAGAATTTGGAGCGTACAAAGAATGGAAATTGAAAGTTCTAATTGTAAATATTGCAGCTCTGTGTTTTATCAGAAAAAGTATTTAACAAAGCATGTAAAAGTATCTCATTTTGGTAAACTATAATTAATTTAATTTTTAACTTAATTTTAATTACATATCAGTAAGCCTTTAATTAAATATATACTCGTCCCCCCCACCTTTGAAAAAATACTATATACGATCCTGTCTCTTTCTGATTGTTGAAATAATATACGAATTCACGGAAAGAGTCGCCAATATATTTCGCCAATTTTAGAAATCGCTGCCAATGTACTTACCAGCTAATCACTTAATAATACCAGTTCTATGTTTCCAGTCTCATTTGGTGTAGCAAAACAGTAGACGTAGTAAACCAACTCATAGAAAAGGAAAGTAATCCTTTTTGCTGATAAGTTTTTGTTTCATTATTTTTTTTAATACCAGGAAAAATTTAGTTAATTCAATTTGTTTGAAAACTTTTGTTCATTTTTAAATATTTTCTCCATGACTTAATTTTTAATTTATTCATACAGGATTTTCACAAAATACTCGTATGTTAAAATAAATATGCCGACTATGAAATTCGATTTTAATGACTCAATTTAAAAAGAATAAAATTTGAATTTTTCGACTAAACTCAACGCCTGTTTTCCTGCAGTTTTAATTATTCTACCAATCAAACACTCAAATACTTTCAAGATAGTACCATCAATAATAAGGTAATCTAAAAGAAACATTGGTAATCAAATGCAAAAAAAAAATTTTTAATTACTGAATTTCTTTAATAAAAATTTTAATGTGTTCGTTTTAGGTGAAATTTAGAGTATATTTGTGTAAAGTTTTAAAGTTAAACTAATTATTTACAAAATGTATCTATAACATTAAAATGTTCGTGTAATAATATTTAAACCAATCTAACAACTTAATTACAATTATATTTTAAAATAATTTCTCTTGATTCTGTACCTAAAATTATAATCTTTGGCGAAATGTCTTTCTTTGTTTTTAAGCGTAGTAACCTTTGCCAACTCAAGACGAACACCAATTAAATTTGCTTATTCAACTAATCTTAAATAACTCTTTACGTAACTTAGTTTCACTTCGAAGCATGATCATGTAATTAATTTTTACACTCTGACTAGCTGATTCCGTTGTGACCTCATACCACTAGATAAGCTAATCTAAAACATTTTGGCGGGAGAGTCAATGATGGATTGTCTGAATAAACAGCCTTTTTTTAAAATTTCCTTTCATGGCCTGACAACTGGACTGTATCTAGCATGAGTATCATTCTAACTTTGCAATGAATCACAAATACACATTGCAATAAAGTCCACAAAAACTTTATTTGTAACTTGAAAACCTCAAAAAATTAAAAAAAAAAAATAATAAAATTTAAAAAAAAAAATGAAAAACGTGTATCTTTATTTTTGGTGATTCTCAACTGTTAATAAATCGTATTTCTTCCCCAAAATCCGTTGCTAACTTGGATGCCTTCAAATATTGCGGACTAAAAACTTTTTGGTCCTTCACTTACCGGACATAGCACTCTGATTAGTTGGCTCAAGCGCGCCCTTACAGCTCTGTATAAGGGAATGTAAAACATTTTGACGTCAAAGTGTTTAACACATAAACTGCCATGGGGGTCACCGGCACTCGGCTACAGCGCCGTGGGGACCACCGGTGACCAGCGACGCAATTAAAGTACATAATTATAGTAAATATTGATACTAATAAATTTTTCAATAATACCATTGTTATGCAATATGAAACATACAAAAATAATTTTATTAGTGCATGAAAAATATTTATTTTATCGGTGCATATTGCGATGAGTCAGATTGAAACATGCAAGGCGAAGAAAAAGTGATTTCACGCAATCGAGAATATGTCACCAATTTTTTAGTCAAATTCTTTGTTCTAGTTCTTCCTAGTTGCTTTGAATGCTAAAGAATGAGGGTAATCACTTAGCAATCGAAGCACGATGGTTTGAACAAAAGAACAATTGTAACAATTGGTTACCGCACCGTGGGAGTCACCGCTGACTCCCATCACGAAAACTACATTAAGCATGATTTTGTAACTGATTTTATCTGCTGCAAATAATATTTCAGAATATGCATCGCTAATGAAAAGTTCACTTAGGCGCCTAGGGCAAAACCATCGAAAATGCGTCTGGCAGTCAACGTGTTAAGATAGATTAACTGAATAAACTCATCATTTTTATTTACCAATTTTGTCATTTTCTTTCATGATCTAACGATTGCCCTTTATTCAGCATGAATAACTTTCGAAGTTTGCAGTAGGTATAAAACATCCATTACTTGTAAGTTATTAGCTAAAAATTATAAACTGTATACACGTCTAAACTGCAGTACAGATAAAAATGTTTTAATTTGTTGTAATATATACTTATATAAAATTCTGAAGACACAGCTTTCCCCAAAAATAAAATACCCATAAATATCGGCAACTTACCCTTAATTTAGGAATAAATTTTAGTTAGGGTTTCTCAAAGTATGTTTCGTGGAACCCTAGGATTTCTCGAGAAATTTTTAAACACCATACAATTTTTGAAGATAATCCATAAATTCATTTTCTATTTTTTCCTTAATCCCTTATATATAATTAATATCAGTAACTAATACGCAAGAAGCACGGAATGTAAAAGTGTGGAATATAAAAATGAATTGAACACTACAAATTGCAGATCTTTAGGATATTGTGACGATTTCAATGTTCTTGAGTGAAGAAGTAGCGTGAAGAAGGATCCCAGTCACAATAGAATTGGAAATCACTTTTATTTTTTCTGGAGTAAATACGGGGTATATACAGTATATACAAAAGGATTCTAATTCTCTCAAAACAAGTCGAAATGTAGAGGATTTTTTCTGGCACTGACTTACCACGACGATCATAGTCGGAAAAAAAAAGATTAAATAATCTCACAAATGGGAAGGCCTTTCCAGGGTGCAATGAAAAACCCAATCTAGTCCCTATTCGGTGTCCGAGACTCTGCCGTTCCTTATGTGAGCGGATTTTACGAGTCTTCCGAACGAAATCACGAAAAGGCTGGCTCCGGTCAAAAGTTGAGGAATCCTCAACGAGGTCAAAGCACCTCCGTAAAAAAATCTCGAAAAGCCCTGAGTCGAAAAATTCTAGTCTTTTTATACCTGGGGTCCCGCCAACCGTTTTTTGCTCAGTTACGATTCCAGTTACTTGAGAAGTTCAGCTAAGGTTACAGCTATTTTTTTAGCTGATTTCTCATTCGCTGGTTGTCCAAATTCAGAAATCTCAATGCAATCCTCTGGGCTCATTACCGCAACCGATCAGGGGCGTGACGCCTATTCAACAGAACTGTCAACATCCTAGACACGGCGTCGCCACGCTGTTGTTGTAAGGTCGAAACAGGATGCTCCCGATAGCTGATTTCATCCGTTAGTTCTGAACAAAGGTGGGGGGGGGTCTTCATAATATTAATAGTCATCAATGTACATTTTATTTTTATCATTTCATTAAAAAATTCTTTCTCCCTCGTCACCTTTAGTAAGCATTATTTACATATTTAAACTACTTTACATAATTTAGTTTTATGTTTATATCTAATCAGCGATAAATAATAGACCCTTAGTTTCTCCTTAACTAATATTTATTCAAGGGTTCTGTTGCGATTCAAAAGAAAGTTGCAAGAAAAAATTCTGTGAGATGAAAAGTTTGAGAACAACTGCTTTAGGTATTAGAATGAAGTTATCAACTGTCGCCTACATATTGGTTTTTCATGTCCCCTGAATGCTCGCACACAATTCTTTTTTTCTCTCGAGATAAACAAAGGAAGTTAATATCCAGTACTACACGGGATAGTTTTTAACATTTTTCTCCTTTAGACTTCGAGAAAATCTTGAAAAACAAACGGGGAACAATACCTATTCACTACAATCGATCCTTTCCGTATATTATCATAAGTAAATTTTAATCTCGTGCAAAGAATTGGAAAGTGTTTTAAGTCTTCATGTTGTGTAGAATATGAACAATGGTTATCCATTACTGGCAAATATACTTTAGGCATCATTCATTGTTCTTTTACGTTTGTTAAACTAGAATTTCTGAATAATGGAAGACATTTTCTGAAAGAAAAAAAAAAAGATGGCACTGCTCTAGTTGTTGATGTTAATGCCTATTGTGTATATTTCTTAATGCTCTCTTTTTTTAAAGCTCTTTTTCCTAAATGTAGCGGTTTTTCCCTGAACATATTCTTTTTATTTGCATCTCGGTAGCAACCCAATTTAGATCGGCAAAATGAGAAATTTTTACGTTTTTTAATTTTAGTTTTAAACAATAAAAAACTAAAAATTAAGAAAGACAGTACCCTTTTTATTTTATTTTGATTCATAATTAGTAATTTCTACTGGATTTTTTTTTATCGCCTCTTTAAAACGCTACTTTTCTTACGCTGTTCTTGTGACATCACAGTTCATAAAAACAGTCACATCAATTATTGTTTACGTTGGATATTGCGACTTTTATTTTTTTGTGTTCAAAGATCCGTATATATTATATATTTTTTAAATATGAATGCCATTAAACAGTCATATTTTAAATATTGTATTGTGCCACTCTGTTCGATTATAACAAATAATTGCAATGAAAAGATATTTTTCAGCTTTCCCAAAGACCCCGTTATACGTAAAACCTGAACTAATGGTATGAAAACAGAGGAGAAATTAAATTCTAAATTTTCCTATAAATCCTCTCTTTGGTTTTGTAAAGACCATTTCTCAGTAATTAAACTTTTACTTTAAAAAATATTACTAATTTATAACATTGATTATATATAAACAATGTTATAAATTAATACTTTTGGTTAACCAGTGCTGTTTAACTTAAAAATTCACTAATTTTCAAGTATTTTATAATAAGTTTAGAAAGAATGATCAGGATCTCTCAGAAGTCCTGAGTGATAAGTCACCTGTGAAAAAGTAGGCCCCACGACTCACCCTTTTATCGAATTTGGTGTGTATACTTAAGCCCTATTTACATGAACCAAAATGCAGCAGTGTTCTATTCTCTAAAAAGGCAGGGTGTTCTATTCTCTAAAAAGGAGTCTTTGGGAGAGCTTTTTATTCTTATTCAAAAATAGTTATATTCGACTAAGTCCGAGACAGCCTTTGCTCCTTTTTTTTTTTTTTTTTTTTTTTTTTTTTTTTTTTTTTTTGTCTGTTTTGCCAATTGAGAAAAACTAAAATCGACAGGGTAAATCCGTGAATTGTAATATTCTTTTTATTTGCATCTCGGTAGCAACCCAATTTAGAGCAGCAAAATGAGGAATTTTTACTTTTTTAAATTTTATTTTTAAACAATAAAAAACTAAAAATTAAGAAAGACAGTACCTTTTTTATTTTATTTTGATTCTTAATTAGTAATTTCTAATGAACTTTTTTATCGCCTCTTTAAAACGCTACTTTTCTTACGCTGTTCTTGTGACATCACAGTTCATAAAAACAGTCACATCAATTATTGTTTACGTTGGATATTGCGACTTTTATTTTTTTGTGTTCAAAGATCCGTATATATTATATATTTTTTAAATATGAATGCCATTAAACAGTCATATTTTAAATATTGTATTGTGCCACTCTGTTCGATTATAACAAATAATTGCAATGAAAAGATATTTTTCAGCGTTCCCAAAGACCCCATCATACTTAAAACCTGAACTAATGGTATAGAGAGAAGAAATAAAGTCCTAAATATTCCTATAAATTATCTCTTTGGTTTTGTAAAGACTATTTTTCGGTAATTAAACTTTTACTTTAAAAAATATTTATAATTTATAACATTGAATATATATAAACAACCATACGTTTAAAAATGCTGTTGGTTGACCAGTGCTATTTAACTTAAAAAATCACCAATTTTCAAGTATTTTATAATGAGTTTAGAAAGAATGATCAGGATCTCTCAGAAGTCCTGAGTGATAAGTCACCTGTGAAAAAGTAGGCCCCACGACTCACCCTTTTATCGAATTTGGTGTGTATACTTAAGCCCTATTTACATGAACCAAAATGCAGCAGTGTTCTATTCTCTAAAAAGGAGTCTTTGGGAGAGCTTTTTATTCTTATTCAAAAATAGTTATATTCGACTAAGTCCGAGACAGCCTTTGCTCCCCCCCTTTTTTTTTTTTTTTTTTTTTTTTTTTTTTTTTTTTTTTTTTTTTTTTTTTGTCTGTTTTGCCAATTGAGAAAAACTAAAATCGACAGGGTAAATCCGTGAATCGTATTCCTCTCTTAAGACTTATCTGTAGCTAGGGAAAAAATTGAGGTGTAGAAAAATTTTACCTTTTTACCAAGGTAATGACATGCTTTAACCTCCTTTCCCATGATCCTTTGTGTTTACTGGTGCTAGATTTTAAAAGTACAGTAATAAAAAAATGCAATTGAAAAATTTTTACAAATGCAATTGCAGCTGATAATGAGAAGCTAATGGATCGAATTAATTCCTTCCTTATACTCCTTACTTTTCTGCTTCTAAAATTTGCATCAGAATTTAATGAATTTTTTATGCCATTTGTTAAAAATGGTAACAAAAGAAACGTAGTCGTATTTTGTACCAAGAGGGCAATACACGAAATGATGGGATTGTACACCCGTATGACCAAGTGCCTTCTGGTGACAATACCGGCAAAAGGTAAGATTGAAATCATTGATCATGTAATTGGAATTTTCTGACCCTTCATGTAAAACCCCTTTCACACAGTAACGTAAAGGTAAATGTACACGCACATGTAAACGGGGCTATAGGGGTGTTTTTAGAGTCTATCTGCCCCGATGCAAAAATTTTCTTACGGTTCCATTTTAACTTCCCTATACAAAGTAAAAGGAAGTATTATAATCAAGGTGAATTCTAAAATTCTACTGTGCTTATATCTCAAATTTCAACGAACATGTACTTTGACCAGGACTAACTGAAATTTGAACATTTTAACTATTACTTGTGTACAAGGAAACTTTAATTCTGAAACTTTAAGTATCCATTTTGACCATTCCGGAACTAATTTTGACTAATTTTCTCTTGACGTCTGTACATACCTAAGTATCTGGCATAAGTCTCGCAAAAACTATTAGCCCTTTTGTAAGACTATTATAATGTATAGTCCCCTTTTGATTGCTTTCTGAACTGTATATAACGTAAAACTTCAACATAATAAGACATTTTCTCTAACTGTGATGCTGAAGTCTGTATGAAATTGATTAGCCTGAAAATTGATTAGCCGTAGAAGGTCAAAATCTTGTATTTGAGACTATAATAAAATCTATCTGAGCTCCTCATGTTTTGAGTGCAATCTGAACTCTATATAACGAAAAATTAATGCTGTGTAGACATAAATCAGAATCGATTACCCGTAAAATGTTGTAATTATACATTTATGACTATCATACCTTGTGCTCCTCCCCTTTTGAATGCAATCTGAACTCTATATAACAAAAAAATTCACGTTATATTGAAGTTTTATTTGTGTGGACATAGCTAAAAAATAATTAGCCGTAGAATGTTGAAAGTTTGTATTAATGACTATTATAACAATATCTCTAAGCTGTAGAAGGTCGAAATCTTGTATTTTAGGGCCATTATATATTAAGAGTTGTGCTTCTTCTCTTTTGATTGCACTCTGAACCCTATAATAAAAAAATTGATATAACGTTCATTAACGGTTCGGCTCATAACTCAAAAACGATTAGCCGTTGAATGTTGAAATTTTAAATTTGAGTTCATTAAAGTTTAATTGTGCACCTTGTCCTTTGGATTACTATCTGTCCGCTAAATAATGAAAATTTCAATATAACGTGCATTAACGTCGTGGGGTACATACGATTAGTCGTAAAATGTTGAAATTTGTATTTAGGACTATTAGAACATTTAGTTGTGTTCCTTCTCTTTTGAATGAAAACTTCACTTTTTACGTGCGCTTACTCTGTATCTGTCCCCTTATCATCCTTATCTAAAAAACGTATTTTTTTTCATAATAAAGCAAAGAAAAAATTAGTTTTAGAGTAAATATAATCCATGCTAAAACACATAGGAAACAATGTCTTACGATGTTTTGACTTCAAATTATTGAGTTGTAGTCACCAGTCAGAATTGTTTACAAACATACACATTCTCTAGTAATGCATAATCTCTATAGTTTTCTAATTAGTACTTAGATGCAGTCTCGGAGGGGGGGAAGCATTGCGGTCGTTGTGCTATCAGGTAACAGACTGATTGTATCTTCTTTTCACTAATTTTCTTTTTCCAACAGGATCGCTTTCCTGGAAGATTCAAAATAGCTTACTGCATGAATTGTCATCACTTGGTAAACACTGCATGGAATCTCATTAAACCAGTTCTCAGGGAAAAGTTCAGAAATAGGGTAAGCAAGTTCAATTTTTTAAGCATATTTCATATTGGGTATTTATACTCTTTTTCCTTAAATAGGAATCTTTTTATTCTGTGTGTATTTGCGTCATATGTAAGTTCATAGATTTAAAATAAGTCTTATTTTTCCTACCTACGAAAACATGAAAAAACTATTATGCTGTTTATTTGAATTTTTAATAAATGAACGTAGTTTAAAGGTAACAGCCGAGTTCATTTTTTGCCCCAATCAAATATAGAAAGTTTCTGTATTCATTAAACACATAAATACTTACAACGAACACTAATATTTTAGTATTTTTTAGAAATTAACTAAAGCTCAGAATAACAAACTGGATACATGGCAAAATAAATATCTTAGAAAAATATTGATAATTATTGGCTTTATGCAATATCTAATAATTGATTATACAACCAAACAAATGCCCATAAGTAGTAGAAGATGAAGTGAGTATGTCATGTACTACGAATGCCTCCTGACAGAATACCGTCAGTTCCTCCTACTTGGGAGCCGGAGGGGAACAGATCGCATGTGAATACCCCCGAATAATAACGAGTGGATCGGGAAAGCCAATTTTGTTGTTACACTTCCGGTAGAAAATTTATTGGCTCACTGGCACCATCTATTCACTAAAAACCTATTTAAGTAATCGTGAGCTCGTGTCGAGGATTCTTAATACACCGTGTTAAACATGAAAGGTGAAGCCAGTGTGGATAGCGGAGGTTTAAGCTGCACAATTTAAAATATTAAAATATAAAAATAATAATAAATATTAAAATTAATAAATTTAGTAAAATAAAATATTAGAAATAGTAGCACTGCTCAAGCTCATTTCTTAGAAAAAACTAATTTTATAAACTTAATACGACAAAAACTAACAAAAATAAAAATAATTATAATTATAATTCAGGTAACATAAAATAAAAAGGAGAAAATAGAAAACTGACTGAAAATATTGTCAAAATGTAAATAAAATAATAAAAAAAACTGCTCAATTACTTGAGTAATTTTAGTTAATATATTAGTGAGTAGATGGCGCCAGTGACCCAAGCAATTTTCTACTGGAAGTGTAGCACCAAAATTGGCTGTCTTAATCCACTCGTGAATGATATGGAGAGAAATGACGAAAATGGACAGAAAACGGGCAAGATCTCTCGCCAAGACCGCAGGGAATGTTGACGCAGACTGAAGGCTTTATGTGCCATTTTGCACGAAGAAGAATGATGCTGATTTTATTACATTTAATATTATTTTAGTTAATATAACATTGTCATTTAATATTATATGTACGAAAATAATATAAAATATTAAGAGATATACAGAATATTGACTAAAATTCCTCCATATTTTGGAGAATAATACAAACAAAATAGCTGTAAAAATATATATATATATATATATATATATATATATATATATATATATATATATATATATATATATTAATATGAGCTGTACTAATCTGTTCGTGAAATATTTTTTGCATCTTTTGTATTACCGAATAAAATTTACGTTCTATAATTTACGTAGGGGATAGAACATTTCTTCATATAAGTGAATGTTCATATGATTGAATATTCGTATAAAAGAATAGTTTATTACCTAAGCCTTATAGGGAGTTTCACCAAAGGAATATTCAGATATACTTCGTATATCTGAATTTCTTATAAGTCATTTTCATATAAACGAGTCTCCAGTGCGTATGTATGTAAACCATTGATTATAAAACACCTTGACAAAGAGAAAGCTCAACAGCTAGCAGTAATAAAAATGCAGTCGGGCCGACATTGAAGAGAACGGCACAAACCTAATTGAAACTTTATTCCAGAGCAGCTACAACTGACATCTATTCTACTGAACGACAGACAAAGCCACAAAATCACTCTGCTCGAACAGAGGTGCACCCAAGAGCGAAGACAGAAATTTCCCACGGACTTAGGACAGTTTTGTATAGAAGTAGCTTATTTACCATCTTCATTCTATTGTGGTACAAGAAATGTAGAAGATCTTTGAATGTTTAAACAATTCACCTATAAAATTATTTACTGGTTCTTTTTTTTTTTTTTTTTTTTTTTTTTTTTTTTTTTTTTTTTTTACAGTTAAATAGCTATGGAGATAGATACACATCGGCGTATTTAACTTCCCTCTCAAAGGAAATTGGTCGACCTCAAAGTGTAGTAGTAGAAATACGTTTATAACCGAAAAATATGGCTTAGTTTTTAATGGGAAAAACTTTATCCTCCAACTTTTTGACTAATATTCCAAAATGGCAACATGTCGTTGTAAGTATTTGTACACGTACTTTACATTTTTATGTTGAGGTAGTATTGCCGTGTCGTCCACAACATGGCGAGTATAATGAATGGATTACTCGGAATGCCATTGATAAAAAGATTAAATAATATTGAGCCTAGCTTGGAACCCTAGGGGTTCCGGCTTCAACAACTGATGAAGAATAATTACACACTGTTACACATACACACACACTTATATAACTGTTTTTTTCTTTACAGGTGAAAATTTTCGGATCAGACATGAGTGTACTGCATCAGTATGTTGACCCCTGCATTCTTCCTAAAGAATATGAAGGCAGTATGCCTACTTGGAATTGCGATGAGATTGTGAAACGCGTTTTGGATAAAGAACAGTACTTCAATTACAACAGGAAATTTGGTTTTCAAGTAAAGAACAATCGCGAAACAATTTTGGATGACTGATGACGTATCTTCCAACTGAAACGGCAACTTATTTCCAAAGCGACATTGTTTATTGAGGCATTAACCACTGATTAATATGACGCATACTCTAAAACCAGTGTAACATGTGTCAGTATTTATTCTATTTATTCCTATGAAGTATATTATTTTCAAAACAAATGTAAAATCGAAGTACTATTTTCTTGTATACTGATCAAACAGAATTTCGACAATGTGATATAGTTTTAGGACAGTTTCGACTGCTCAGGCTCATGGTGTAATGAAGAAATAGGCCTTAGAAAAAGTATTGAAGCACTTCATCGCTAAAAAATCTATGTTTGTTTGATGCATTTAACTTTAGATGGAGATTAGTCTGTTTAAATAAAAGATTTCGGCTAATCGGTTTATATCTAGAACAATTGTGATTGCCGAGACACGTAATGTGAGATATAGACATTAAACGACGTATCAAAGCATTTTCATTTTGAAAAATCAAATGATCATTTGGTATATTTAACTTCGTTTAAAGATAAATCTGCCTAAGAGAGTTTCATGAAACATTCGAGTGGTATTTTTTAAACTGTCGAGAGATCACATGAAAAAAAGAATATTCAAACAATGTGAATATATATTTCATCAGATTCAGTTTAGAACCATGCTTCGTTTTTTTAACTGGTAAAATACCAAGGTGTTTTACAAATACAAGAATACTGTTTGCAGTGCCTAGATTTCAAACGAATATAAGCTCTGTATTACAGCATTTCAGTTTAAACTGGATTGTAAGCATGATCAAATGGCAATGCATACTTTATCATCAATTTACAGAAGTATTATCGGTTGATATTTGAACACACCATTTTGTAAAAGAGTTCAAAAATTCTTTTATAAAAATAGATAGAGATTTTAGTTAGAAAACTTAACATCTACCATCTCAAAACTATCATAAAAGAATATAGAAAAGAAGTCTGAATATACTATGAGGTTGTAGTTAGACTATCCAGAGCATCCTGGAGCTGAAAGCGGTCAGCGAATTCCAATCAAAATTGCTATATGCGTCATATGCACTAGCTTAGTTTGGAGTGCTGCGATCTGCTTTTCTGTTACACGAGGACTGATAAGCAAGGGCGAGATTTGGGCGTTTCAACTCAGGGGGCAAAAGTCGAATAAAAACTATAAAATATGAATAAAACCTCAAAAAATTGGAGGGGCAAAACAACAAATATGCCTCTCCTCCAACACTTCTGGGGAGGGCATTTAACCCCCATTGCCCGTGCTAATAAAGACCAAGTTTAGTTTTATCAATACCTGAAACGATTCACGCCTCTGTTTTCTCTAATTAATATTTAACGTTTATTGATCTCAGAGACTAATGCACACATGGGTAAGGTTTAGATGTTTAAATTCCACCCATATACTAACAGACCAAAAACCCATTAAGTTTTTATTTTGAGCGTAAAAATAACGTCTCGGCTTATGAACTTTTATTACATTTTGACATTTCTCTCTAATTTTGTCAACTTATAATGCAGTACACACTTCTATTACATTGAAATTTGATAAAACGGTGTTAATTTTTTTTTTCTCGGCTGTGGTGGTGGTGGGGTGAATATTTTTACTTTGCATCCACGCTTTTTTCTCCCTGAAATCTGGACACTTTAATTTCGTTTCAATAAGCTAACTGATTTCTGCTGCAGAATGCTCTAAATCAAGGAGTTTAATTATAGCCACATTATGTAACTTAAATGTAGCTACTTTATGTAGCTCTGCATGATTTCTACGTGCCATTTACTGCAAACGATATTGTAAATAATTTATAACTATGACTTAAACTGTATTATATAAAATGCATTTTTATCGCAATAAATTTATTATTAAACTGTTATTGTAAATTATTTCATTTTCTTCCATATAACTTCTGAAAGAAATAAAATCGTCTTTTATGACGGCAGAAGTTAAAACCTCTATAGCGATTGTAATTCGAATACCATATACATACATACTGGGACGTCGCAACATACATACACCTCTGTGTTTGTGGGGGCTTAGTAAAAACAATCGCTTAAAGTCCTAGACTTTATTATCTCGACTATCTACAATATATACATGATATAAAACAACATCGTTTGGGAGAGAGAAACAACCTTCTCCACCCTCAAGCCCCCAACAACTAACTGCCTTCTTCTTGAAAGACCCCTCGCAAAAAGAGGGGGGGGGAGAAAAAGGGCTGAGAGCAAGGGAGTGGTCAGCGGACCAGACTCCTCAATGATAGCCGGCATTTCACACAAAGTAAAAAATAATTTGAAAACAGCGCATGAAAGAGAAATTGTGTAAAAAGCTCCTATATAAAAATTGTAAGGTGCTGATATAGAGAAATTGCTCGAGGAGCTTCTATAGAATAGGGGCTAGATGTTAAGGTGGGTTATGCATCTAAACATAAAAGCACGGGGTATTCAACAAACAACAATTAATTATCACAGATTTTAATATAAGTATTCCTTTATGCAATTATATCTGTATTGAAAATACGTTACTTTGACACTGATTCCTGCGTCTTATTTTGATCTTTCAGTTTTCTGCAAGTACTTTCTTTTCAGCTAAGTCCTATTACATGGGAGACAAGAACTGTCTAAAATCCACGGTAATACTATTCTGTACCTTCCCTCCGGACGTCTAGTAACGGTGTCCTAAAAATAATGCATGGTCCGTTCATGGTTCTCAAGTTTTGTTTTAGACTCTATAGGGTCAGTAATGCCGAAAACATCTAATTTCCATAAATTAACTTCGGAGCTCTCATTTCATAGCAGTGATATAACAGTGAATATTACATTTGTTTGTGGGAACTTTGCCCACATTAATGTCTAACCCAAAAGTGACTGCACAGCAGCGAGACCAGATTTTAGAATTTTATTATTCTCGGTCAGTAACTTTCTTGCCACAACAGCTCCTATCAACAATTTAAGATCATTTACAATTTCAAAAGAAAATTGGTCACTCGTATACCAAAATCCTTTAGCTCTGATAACCAAGGACCATTCGGTACTCTTCCTATATCTGAACAAATGACACTTTCATTCAAACAAAATAGCTGACAATCATATTCTTTATTAACATTACTTAAATCTACTTTATACGAGTGATTACCTTTTTCTTTGTCTCAACACCACCAAATAACTTACTGATTATCAATTTTGATTCACCACAACTATCGTATCTTAAAAATTTGATAATATCATCCGTCACATTTTTCAGAGCCAGAGTCAATGATAGCTAGTATAGTTTTTACCTACTATAGTTTTTATCTAGTGTTCTCAAAAACGTTTGAAGATCATCTTACCCGAGATGGGCTCGTTCTAAAATGTTTTCAGGAGCTAGTCTGGTATTTAATCCCAAGAAGTGTCTTTTTGCGGCCTGAGAAGTAAAAATACTGGTTCATCTTGTATCTAGTAATGGCGTTCGTCCTTATCCCAACGAAGTGAAAGCCTAAGCAATTTACCTGCTCCAAAACATATACATGATATACCAAGCTTTTTTGGACTCTGCTCATACTTCCGAAGGTTTATTAAAGGCCTTTGTTACCTCGTTCAGCTGTTGCAGTTGCTACTAAAAAGTGATGCAAAATTCCATTGGGGTTCAGAAAAAATGGAGGCTTTTGAGAATCTGAAGAAGGCCCTTGCCACGTCATTTCAAATGGTCAGTGTGTCTTTGTTATCTAGAGGAGATAACAGTGTTCTCAGAAATCTTTAAAGATCATCTTACCCCAGTAGGGCTCGTTCTAAAATGTCTTCAGAAGCTAGTATTGAGAATGTATGACGAAAATGCTCCAACAGAAATTCATACAGATTCCAGTGGATGGTATTAGGACAGTCCTGGTGCAAATACAAAATAACGTCGAAAAAGTCCTATCGTACGCCTCCAGAACTTTAACAAAAGCCGAAAAAATTATTCCACTACAGAATGGAAATGCCCTGGTATCGTATGGGCTGTCGATAAATTTCGGCCGTACCTCTTCGGAAAGCATTTTACTCTTGTAACTGATCATCATTCATTGTGCTGGCTCATGGGTCTAATCAAGGGTGCACGCAAGAGGGGGGGTTAGGGGTTTAAACATCTCCTTGAGCTCAGACAAAATGACAAAAATAAAAATTTTAGTTGAAATTATGCGGGCTATTATTTTTTAGAATTATGGACCATTTGAAAAAATTCTGCTTACGACACTGCATTATGAACCCCCCTTGAAAAATTCTGCGTACGCCACTAGGTCTAATGGGTCTTTCTGGAAGATTGGCGAGATGTGCCCTTCGTCTTCAAGAGTATGATTTTTCAGTAAATTATAAAACTGGTAAGAAGCATAGGGATGCCAACACCCTCTCGAAAAATCCCCTAGAAGAAAGAACTGAGATATCAGACAAATTCTTACGAACTTGAATCTTGCGATCGAATAGAGGAAAGACCCCAGCCTCACTATATTGAATCCCTAGAACCAATATTCTCCCACAGGAAAGAAAACATATGAATTGATTAATGGAGTCCTATGCAAAAAGAATTTTGATCCAGATGGCAAGACGTGGCTACCAGTCAGTCCCAAACATCTACGAGCCGACATATTTAGACATTTTCACAACGAACCTGTAATATGCGCGCCGAGCGGTCCGCGAACGTTGGTATCTCTTATATCGTTGGTCAGTTGGTTATGACCTGCATGGGTCTCGCAAATGGAGCAGGAATGGGAGACGAAATGAATCAGCCGAAGGGAGAAGTGCAAAACTTAACAACGTTGATTTATTCAACAACAAAGAAAAACATTTAAAAGAAACTATCGATACAATCGTTGAGAGAGGAGCTCATTCGAGGAGTCACCTACTCATTTGCAAATCCACTCGGGAATCTCCTTCCCGTCTTTTTTGTTCCAACAGGAAACCTCGGTTCCAGGGGAGAGCGACCCCCCCCCCTTTAACCTTCGCCCTTGAAGAAGTCGAGTCACACAAAAGCAATTTCTTCCTTCTGTCGGCGCGATGACAAACGGCAGATTTGACACTTCTAATAGTCCGTGTGTCAAAAGGACCATTACTGCCGTTTCCCAATTGTTCGGCGTTTTAAAATGTTCGGCGCCTTACAATAGACCAAAGGTTCACTTTAGCCGACACATTTTTCCTTTGATCGCCGACAGAGACGGACGCGATACTTACAGAACCCATCGCAAGACATCTTGGCAAAGCGAAAACTTATGACAGAATCCCCAAAAGATTTTACTATCCAGGGGTTGTTCACTATGTCATGCATTGTCGGAAGAACCAAAGGAGAAAATCCGTCCCTCAATAACCACCTAGACATTTAATCCTCCTCCCTTCAGCTATTGCTTCCTTTCATTGCATTGGGATCGATCTTCTCTGTAGATTTCCAAAATCTACTCGTGGAAACAAATGGATCATAGTCTGCATGATTACTTAACCAGATATACTGTCACAAAAGCCTTACTGACCGCAGAGACCGAAGAAGTGGCGAAGTTCTTGTTAGAAGAAATTATTCTGAGACATGGAGCTCATAGAATAATTATCACAGATCGAGGGACCGTCTTCCAATCCAGACTTGTCTCAGCTATCTTCGATTTGTGTAATGTCGATCATCGTATGACAACAGCGTATTATCCCCAAACAAATGAATTGACAGAGCACTTTGACATGACTTTGGTCGATATATTGTCCATGTATGTTGATACGGATGTAACAATAAGTTACATTCGGTGCTTCAACTTTATTTCCGCGGGGGGCAGGATCATTCTTTCAGCATGAGTTTTTTTCCAGAGGAGAGAAGAGGATGGACGTTGCTAGCATCCACTGCTTATTGGATATATTTTTGAGGCGACACAAGACAAAGAAAAAGGCGACACTATTTTTGCGATACCAACCCCAAATCCAGACATCTCCATATCTACAAGCGATAAGTTATATTCCTTAGGCATTTTATTGTATATAATGCCTTGGCATATTAGCCAAGGTGTGTTTTATTAATGAGTTTTAATTTCTTCTCTCTCAAATGTTGAATCAACGTAACATTTTCCCCCTACGGAGCAGAAAAATTGGGAAGAAATTTTGCCGTTTGTAATATTTGCCTATAATACCGCTAAACAAGTTTTATACCTTTCTATTTGCTTCATGATCGTGAAGCCGGAACGACAATGGACACAATGTTACCACTCTGCCCTAATGATGAAGATGACGATTACATCGCCAAAGGAATTGCCAGAACTGAAAAGTCACGACAGCTAGCATGAGTGCAAACTTTGAAAGTGCAGGATAAAGCCCGTCGACATTACGACTCTAAACACTGAATGGTATCCTATGCGCCTGGAGATTTTGTATGGGTCTATACTCCAGTACAAAAATTCGGCCTTTCAGTAAAACTCAACAAAACTAAGAAGATATTTTTGTCCGTATCAGGTCTTACGTTTTCTATCAGACGTGACCTATGAGGTTTAAGATTTTGATCCTTCCATATCTAGAGATTTCTATAACTTTCTTTACTGTCTGGGATAGATATTTCTCGAATGTTCCGACTATATATAAAAGCTGTGTCCACCAGTTGGTGTCAGTTCTCCGTTCTGTTCTCAAGCAAGTTGCTTCGGATTTAATAAATCCAATAGTTCGTCTAACCTAATTGTGTCATTATTTTAATCTTCGCGCGATATATATATATATATATATATATATATATATATATATATATATATATATATATATATATATATATATATATATATAGAGAGAGAGAGAGAGAGAGAGAGAGAGAGAGACTAGACGACCTGAAAGACGTTGTCCTGTTTTAAAGTTGTAAATCCCAAAAAAAAGTAAAATGTTTTTAAACAAATTATAAATTGGAACGTTTTGGTGGAAAAGTAAGGAAAAAAATTATTTAAAAAAAACTTGATGCCACCACGCGTATAGTCATCACAAACGTAATTTGATTTAAATTAAAATTCCCACATCGCTTGTACGGGGATTTGATCTTAGGACTTCTCGCACTGAAGCCCATTGCGCCACAGATACGTGTGCAGTGAATGGTTTAAAGCGGCATTATAACAATCTCAATAAGCGCGCAATTCTGGATTTTTAATTAAAATGCCATTTTCTATCGGATCAAATTGTGAATCTACATCATTCTCGAATCAACTTAATTACAAACACAAAATATCATCAAAATTAGTCCAGCCGTTTAGGAGGAGTTCTATTACAAATACATGGACAGAAAAATTTATATATAAAGATAAATATATATAATCAGCTGCTTTTCCCATTAAGCCGCTAACTGCGCTGTTTGGAAAAATAAATAGCCGCTTATGTTATAAATAGAGGGCGATCATAAAGTAATTGCTCTTTGGTTTATATATATATATATATATATATATATATATATATATATATATATATATATATATATATATATATATATATATATATATATATATATATATTACAGTAAACTAATCAACTCCAGCTAAACCAAATTTTACTATCGTTCAATATATAGGACATCATATCTTAATTGCATTTTTGCAACTTTTTTTTCTTTTAGTAAAACAACTTTTTTTTTTTTTCCTCCACAACTAATTTAAAGTTTAATAAGAAATATTTAAAATGTTTGTTATATTCTCGAAATTCTTTATTTATTTTTACTATTTTATCTGATTTGTTTTGTTAATTTAAATATTTGTACAAAATATATACTAAAATTCTTTACAAGTTGCATAAACATAGATCTTGATGTCCCGTTTTTTTGTAATGTTAATTATCTGTGAAAAAAATTGATTACTTCTAATGTGGTAAAATATGGACTTAACTAACATAGAAACATTCAATTAATATAATGATAACAGTTTATTCCAGATTCGTAATTAGTAAACTTAAGTAAAAGTAGTCCCAAGCAAGCCATATCATTCCAACTAAGAGGATTAGCATCTGCAAGGACTATAACTTAAATTTTTAGACACTATAAGTTTGTAAATAATCCTTAGATAGGGTGAGATTAATGTTAAAACAATTAAATTAGAATTCTCAGAGACAAGTTAAGCCCTAAAATTAAAGTTCTGAGGGATTAGATTTAACCCCTCATTGCCAATAAAGGCAAAGCATGTAAGAGGTCATCCAATAAGAAATTGTAAAATAAAAAAGCTGATTAGTAACTATATTTAGAACCAACCAAACACAAAAGTAACAATATTGTAAGAAATTAGTACTTAAAATTTCTTCGTGACTATTAGTAGTCACCAGATGGTGGCACCTTCGTAAAAATAAAAATAGCTTCTCGTAAAGAAACTACCTGGTCCCTCTGTAAATGACTTCCGTACAGCAAGGATTATACCAGAGAAGAAATGTTTTTATAAATACATATATATGTGTGTGCACATATGTATATATACACACACACATGTAAACATATATACATACATACATATATATATATATATATATATATATATATATATATATATATATATATATATGGACCAGCTCTACCGTGGCTTTGCTCCTGACTATTGCCTGAGACCAGCCGTTACATTTATATATGTCTGTATATGTGTATACTGTATGTATATAAGTATACATACAAATATATACACACATATAAATTTATATATACATATGTATATATTTTCTTAAATGGTAGTAAATTATTCTTCCTTGGCTGTGCTCTGTCCACTTTAATTCCAAAATATGCAAGATTTCTCCTTGTTGTGAAATGGGATTGAACAGACTGATGGTACCAAAAAGTAGTGCATGATAAAATATATATTTAGATACCTATCATTCTAATTGCGCATTAATGGTTTTTGAGACAAGAACAAAGCCTCATAAGTGTTCCGTTAAACTTGCCACTTAATACTGAATTATATGTAAACTTACAATTTTTTCAAGCTATCCGAATCAGATATGATCACAATCTAGATACAATTCTGCCACAGAAAGTTTCATTTTAAGACTGTGCTCAGTAAAAAACTTGTAAAATTTTAACGGCTCTATGATACTGTAAATGTAAAGAAATATTACTCTACAACATGGGCGAACTGTAACATGTCAAAGTTTTTTTTAAGTGCTTTAGTATTCAAGAAAAAAAAAAGCCAACTTCAAGATTAAAAAATCTTTTATTAAACAAAGGAAATATTCTCTGATACCCTTTAACAAAGATAATACAAAAGTAATAAATCCGTCTCTGGTTTGTAAGTAGAGAAGGCCATACAATGAATGTTCAGTTCAGGAAAACTCTGCAATAGAACGTTAAGAACTGCCACAGCTGCTATTCTGCAATTTATTAATTCATGTTTGGCCATTTAATGTATGTAGTGCATAAAAACAAGTGGGAATGTCACAGATATAAACAAATGAGAATATAAATGGGAATAAATGAGGAAGACAAACACATTTTTCCAAGTCATGTGCGTAAGTTACTTAAAATCAGATATGTTCACATTTCTGTTATAAATTTATGAGTCATCACGCTTACAGGAAACAAAGAATATTTACTTAACTCTCCTTATTGAGAAGATAGAAGCATAAATATCACAATTTTAAACAAATGGTAATATTGTGTCACTCTACAAAACTGGGTAAAATTTTTCAAAAATATAAAATTCTTTTCACATTTAATGTAATCCATTCAATGAGCTTTAGCAAATTCTTCATAAAAATAATATCTGGGGGAAGAGTGGGAGAGGTTAATTTTCTCACAAAATACAGACAGTAATTAGCAGCTGTAAGCAAAGACTAACGAGACATTAACTTATTTAAATATATTGATAATGGCAGTGAGACAACAGCAAACAATGGCTCTATTATTGGAAGATGTTTCTATTCATAGAATATTTCATCATCTACTCAAACCTGAGTTTTTCTTTAAAAATTCTTTATGCTTCTAATTGTTTTTTAGGAATAGTAAATAAACTCTTTTTAAGACAGTGTCAGATCAATTTCAGAATACCTAACACCTTGCAAAGTAATTGAAAGAATGGGAAAGTCATGATCAAATGTAAATCACAATCTTTGTTAGGCTTAAGTAGATAGCGGCTATATAAATCTTTAAATCTAAAGTTCAAAATGAAGAGCATTTACTAATTAGTACAAAATCATTAATGCATCTAGTGCATGCATACCAAAATTTACTGAATGCTAAAAATTTTCAGCTCAGAAACACTAGAGAAGAGACATTCTTAATACTTTTAAATATCAAAATAGAAAGAGAAATACTGTATTCTTTAAGCTGTATATTTAAGCTCAAAGAAAAATACTTCATCTTCACAACTCAATGTCACCACACAAACTGGGAATAGTTTGGATTGATATAATTCTATTTACTAAATTTTCAATTCATTTCAGTCTCTTTTCTTTTCGATGTTTAATTATTCTATGATTGTCTTTATAAATTTAAAAAAAAAAAAAAGAAAGAAAAAAAAAATCTGCTGATTTTTTACCGCAGACAAGCTGATACTAACAATGTAATGATATACTCATAAAAAGTTAATTTTTTAAATTAACTTTATTTAATTTTTCATCTTTTTTAAAGCTGTCTGCATTTTTCTCACAACTGTTTTAGTACTTCAAGATTTTCTAGTAGGAGAGTAATCAATACAAATTTATACTCAGACTGATTTGTTTTGATAAATATTTTCTAAAGTATAATATAACAAGTCATACTGAAACCAGAAACTAAATTGTAATATGATTTAACAAAAATTTAAACCATACATACTAAATGGTTTTAAGTTTTAAAAATTTTTTAACTCTAAATAATAAAAAGATTGCCAAACTCTGTTATATAAAATAACTGTAATAATTTAGTTATTTTTAACTTGCAATCCTATATAATATTAAAATGAACAGTTCTAATATTTAATCCAATTCAATTTTAGCAACTAGTTAAATAAATTCTGTTCAGAGTAGTAAAATGTGAACTTTACTGCAGCTTAAAATGTTGTCATATACTTTGTTAATGTTTATTGCTACCAGAATCCCTCTAACCATGAAATGCTTATAAACATTAGCATTTTAAATTAAAAAGTTTCAATAATCTGAGGACAATGGCAAAGTTAGTTGGCAAATAGATGAGAACCAATACAGTAAATAATAAAGACAAGCGTTATAATATATAAACATAAAAGACTCACTGTATTCACACATGTATAACATGCATCATGTTCTTTAGAAAAAATATAATGGCAAAAATTTTTATCTCATATATAGTATATATAGTATCCCCTATATCTCATATATAGTAATTTTGGCAAGCAAGTAAATTTCAAGATTTAAACCAATTGCCAAGGGGACCAAATGAATCATTCTTCAACTTTATTTCAATGTCATTTTTCAGACAACTCAACTTTTAAACTCTTAATGTTAAGAACTAACAAATTCTAACTCTTAATCCCGTTTCCAAAACTACACGATCTTCAGGTTACCAGCAACATAGCCCAGAATTTAGGAAGAGTTATTAATTAACATAAAATTAATGAAGTGTTGCTATTCTATTTCAGCATTTTGTGTGATGCAGTTATTTTCTTGCTGACTGCATTTGAGATCTCTTGCGTCTTTTCAGTAATTGTCATCAGTATGACATGATTTTCTATAATTTTGATTGAAACTTTGTTGGCCAATGATGACTAGTTAGTGAAGTCATCAAGACATACATTTCAGGATTAGCAATTATGCTCTACAGCAGGTTTTTTAATGCAAATTTGTAATAAGAGGCAAATTCAACAAAATTCCAACTTCCCCAGACCTGAAAGTAAAACAAAATTATGGGTCTGGTGTATTCAACAAAGTACCCTAGGGAAAAAAAAGAGTGATCATTTTACAATTTGGGGGGACACAACTTTGAATAATTTTGAATATTGTAAACCCTATGAATCAGAGGAAAAGAAAATATTTTTCTGGCAAATTCCAGAAAAAAGCTTTTTTTTCTAAGAGAATCAAAACTAGTCCTAGAAATAAACTTACAGAAAAGAATTTGAAAAATTTAATGAAGATTTCATTACAACAGCCAAATTCAAAGGAGGACAGTGAAGTTCTGTCTGATACAAACAGAAAACTTTAGGAAAAAGGGGAGGGGAATAGAATTTGCATAAAATTAGCAAATACATAATTGCAAATAATTTTTATTCCAAATATGTGTAATATTTATTATATTTATTTAAATAAATATGGTTTTTCGCTTGAAGTTAAGGGACTCATGGCATGTACTGAAGGGCACACATTTATGCCTTAGTGGGTCTGGTGGACTCAGGTTGGAGATAATTCAATGTGAATACTACATATATATTTTATTTTGTTTCTAATCAGCTGTGTGTTTGATTTTAAGCTATTTGTAGTTGTTATAATAAATGATGATGATGTTGTTGTTGTTCAGACTGCAGGCTGTTACTAGCTGGGTTAGTTTGGAACATTAAAGTCAACTTTTAGTAGCTTGAGGTTAATTAGATAATGGCCTACAGCTTGAAGTCAATTCTTATTGACTATAAAATTCAAGGTTGGCAGTGGGATTCAAATCCATGATCAGCAAGCAGTACACTACTAATTTAGCCATCATCAGCTACTAGCACTATTTAAAAAAAAAAAAAAAGCGTAACTCAAGTGGAATAACAATGCCACAGTACTTCTATTGAGTAATATATTTCCAGTTTTATTTTATTCCTTGAATTACCTGTCTTGATTCATTTGTATATCATATGATAACCTGAAGAAGTAAAAATTATTTTGTGAATATAAAATACATATAAAGTTTTTGTCCTAAAATTAAAATATATATATATATATATATATATATATATATATATATATATATATATGCATTATACATGAGTAAAAACAGTATACTTGCATTTTTACTTCACAGTAAATTGCAATAACTAATGCATTTTTAAAATAACAATTAAGAAAATTCAAAGTACATAAAAGAAATTTAGTCTAATATTTGGATTAACAAATTTCCTAACAAGTTTATTAGAAATTCTGCAATCCAATCAAATGATAATACAATGAAGCTATATACAAACAAATATGTCATTTTTTGTTTAATTTGATTCATAACTTTATATATATATAATTTAAAAGAAATTACTATATCAAATGTTAACAGCATACAAATAAGAAAATATAAACTACTTTAAAAATTCTGAAGATCACTACTAAAATGAGATTAAGCATTGGTTGAAATATTCATATAAAAATATGAGTACAGCACTTAAAGATGCATGTAACACAAACAAAACAAGTATGTTTAACGTCACAAATATTTTTCTAGTATATACAAAACAAAACAATTAAAACAGAAAAAAACTGAGATACTGGTATATAATCAAAAATTAATCTAGAGAAACTGTAAAATACAAATACTATAATACTAATGCATGTCCATGTAGTATGCCATAAACATACAAACACATTCATTAAATTTCTAAAATCAAATAACACATTGCTTTATAATTAACACTAAATAACAAATATCCAGATTAGGTTAAAATTAATAACTAAATTGGAAACTTAGCCATTTCATAAAATAGGAATACTTTTAAAATTAAACAAGTGAGAACTGAAATCTATTCCGAACGTTCTATTGCAATGTACACAACAGCATTTTAAAAACAAGTTTTACAGGAAAACAAGTAATACAAGTACATATAACAACAAAGTACTCTTCTTTAACATATTAAAATCATCTTCTTTGAAGAGATTTTGATACAATTTTGTTTACACAAGACACATGTGGTCCTACTCAAAGCTGCTTAAAAATTCTAATAAAACATTTCATTATACAAATGTTTAAAATTTTCAAAGAAAAACATTGGGGGACAGTCAATGTTTCCATCTTGAAGAATCAAGACCAGTCACAATTTACAACTTGTATAAACCAACAAGTGATTCAAAATGCTTAAAACATAGAAATCAAAGCTCTGGACAAAGTGTGTCTTCACAAGTCATCATCTCCAATACCTTCAAATGCGTCATTCTCCACCAGTGGCTTCGGTGATGTAGGTCCATTTCTCGCTCCATGTTTGGAAGAAAATTTCCCCTACAAAATATTATTGGAACTTTTCAATCTATAATAAAATACCCCCCCCCCCCTTTTACAGGTTGTCAACTGAATTGCTCAGTCTATAAGATTTTGGAAACACTTTTGAAAAACTTCCCAACATATTTTATTTGGAAAAAAACTCCCTCCCCCCCCATAAAAAAATAAAGATCACACACGCACAGTAGAATCTACTTAACACATTTTTTGAAGGACCAAGAGATTAAAACTTAAGCAGAAAAACTGAGAAAAATTATTAAAAAAATATTATATAAGCCTAAAAGTTAAGAAGAACTATAAAATTTTGTTTTTATGGCTAAGAAAAATTTTTTTTAAATGTAAATTATTAGTGAAAATGCCACTAAAAATATGAAGCAGAATAGAAAGATAACAAGTGTTTTAAATAATTTTATCTGTGTATGTGCAAGCAATAACATCAAAACTAAATTAAGTTACAGTTCCTTTAATTTCTTCTAAATAGTTTTGGGGTTAACTTAGACTTTCTTTTCATATAATTACTGTTTAATCAATACTTCACATGCTATTTACATATTTTGCTTTCTAAGTATTGATTAAGCATTTGACTAGCCTGACTATAATATAAGTAATGCACTAGTGCAATTGCTTGGTTAAAAAAAATCATGTTACAGATTAAAATTTTTCTTTCAATGAAATGTGTTTGAAAATTTATAGAGCACATCTCTAAATTTTTAAGAATTTCATTTTTGGATCAAGGACTTTAAATATCATTATTGCATGTTAACACAAACATTAAATACGTGAATCCTAATTTAAAGCTTTATAATTTATCAGCAACTGGATTGGCATGGAAAAATATTTTGAAAAGCACATGGTTAGTGGTTATGTATATCCAGATTGGAAGTTGGGTACAATGGCAAGTCATAAATTATTAAGTATACTGGCATATTTTATAATCCTGTACAAATATGAAAAATAACAATAGATGATTAAATGCTTTCATACTGTAGAATAAACAAAAAATTTATTTGAAATTTTCATTTTTTAAAATTAATTATATGTTATATGTAGTTTAAAAGTAATAAAAAAAAATAAATAAAAAAAATTAACAATATAATAAAAGAGAAAATTAAATAACTGAGATATGAATGTTTTAGCAATTTGCAATTAAAAAAAATAGATAAATAAAACTACAGTAAAACCAATACACAATTTAAATATCCCCTTGGGAAAAAAAAAAAAAAAACCTCATTATCTGACAAAAGAGAAAAAAATTCTTATTCTCATAACATAAAGTTTGATATTAACATAGTTAATATCAAACTTTATGTTATGAGAATGAACAAAAGAGTTATTTTGCTTTGTTGATGAATGATGCTTATACAAACAACTTAGAAAACCATGAATGACTATTTTAACATGAAAATAAGAACCATGCATTATTCTGACCATTTCACTAAGAAACAAAATGGGTACTTGCAGATTTTTTAAAATGTAAATGACTTTAAAATTCATGTGTATATTACATCTTTATGTTACTGTTCCATAGATACTGGAAGCGGAGATACAGTTGAACAGTATTGCACAAACTGTGGGGTCAAAACCTTCAGAGAGGTTGCAAGAAAGTTTTTGTAGGTTGCTAAATTAAAAAAAATTTGACAAAAAAAAAAAAATGCTTTTTTTCAAAAAGTAACAGGTACCATTAAATTAGTGAAATAAAACAATATTATGCACTGTGTGACCAGTATAGTCACTTTTGGTTTTATATTTTCTTTACAAAATAACATACAGGGTATCCGCCAAAATAAAATTTTTCAAATCCATGACTTTCCCTGATTTTAGCAGATCATTTTCCATGACTTTAAAAATATTTTGTTCAAGTATATATGTATAAAAATTTTGGTGTACATACAAATAAAATGTATGTTTTTAGAGAAATTACAAGAATTTATAATAAAAAATACTTTATAAATGTTTATAAACTCATATATATGTATATATATATATATATATATAAATTGTATCTGTATACCTAAGTTTAATCATATAGCAATTTTCTGAATGCAATCAAAAAATTTCCAATTTGAATGTAGGGTAGTTATGTATTATCGAGGTGACCATGAATAATAGCCAAACACGATAACCCTATAATGTCTATATATAATAGTCCTAGAGATAAGCTTATATTTTGTACAAAAATCTTAATAATTATTATTAATAAAAATTTAATCTATAATTTAAGAAAAAACCAGAATAATATACATTTTCCCACCTATTAAGCTTGCTTGTTTTGAGTTTCCTTGGTGAACAAGATTTTTACTTGGCAATATGGTCAATGGGATAATGCATAAGTACCAAACTCAGTAACTTCAGCCAAATGACAAGTAAAAATAGAATTAAATATTTTGATGCAATGATTTGCCAAAATATTTAGTGCCTCACAATCACCAATAATTATTAACATTTCTATATAAATCTCAAAATTTAATGCCTCAAATTAAAAATCTCTTATTTACTGAAACTCCTAGTAACTCTTTACAGTAAAGATTTCCTCTTTTCCTCCAAAGTATGAATTTTCAAACGGCTGTGAACATCCATGCCAGCAGTGGGTTTCAAACCCACGAACTTCCGTGCCGAAGAGCAGCTTCCTACCCATTTAGCCATCGATCGGCCAAATGGGTAGGGCGTTGCTCTTCGGGCGGTCTGATATTTGTTATGGCATTGTTATCACATAATCACGGTTACTGCTGCTTTGCCATTCTAAAATCAGTTATTCCATGCTTAACAAATTTCTCCCTTAATATTTTAAGTGAGCTAGATAAGCTACGATAACATTTAATTGGAAATTAAAAGCAAAAATAATAATTAAATTATAATAAAATTTGTATTAATTCTAAAATTTATTACTACCCCCCCCCCCCCAAATGCCCTGCTTTTCTGTTTCCATATTTAAAATTCAAATATAATTTCTTTCTGAAAAGTATATGTAAATAATAGCTTTCCGTACGCGGGTTTGCACGGGTATACACTTAATAACGTTTACTTGTATATTATATAAACTTGTATTTTGTACCAGGTGATCCCCCTCTTCACCCATGTTGATGTTTGCATTGATTTGTGTTCCTTACATTTTAAGCAAGAATCTGATGGATATCTGTAGCGGCATCTAATAATTAAATCTAGTGTTTAAAAATTAAAGTAAAAGGTTCCGATCTCCGATATTCCATACACGATGCTGGTCTCTCAATATCAACCGGAGATTATGGAGGCGATGCCGGCCTGATAAGAGACATACATATGCATATTACATATTAATATTATTTGAGAAAAAAAATTATCCCCCCCCAAAAAAAACCCCAGATTTTATACACCCCAAAAATATTGTTTTTTAATGAAACTTGCCTAAACTGAGATTTTAATAGAAAGACCCAGATTTTTTTTTACAACCTTTATTAGATTTTCGGAAACGAATGTGGAGAGGGGTATAGAAGACCAAATATACGGGTGAGAGAGAAGCCTATCCTGGTCTTGCATGATTAACACAAGAGAAAAAAAAACAGATGACTGATCGAATAGTACTGTTGAGATAGAAATGTTTGTCCCTTCCGGTGCAGTGTACTCTGCCCTAATGTATGTTTTTCTACGCTCATATCTTCAATGGTTTCGCTTATCACAACGAAATTAAACACGATCACGGGCTCGGTCAAGGACGATATCATCTCCTTCTCACTCCTTTGTCACATCACAGGCCGATGCATACTTTTTTTCCCTTCTCAACCGTCAGCTAATCACACGTAACAAGACACTACCCATCGGAA
The DNA here is from genome assembly GCA_032207245.1 of Pardosa pseudoannulata. Classification (NCBI taxonomy): domain Eukaryota; kingdom Metazoa; phylum Arthropoda; class Arachnida; order Araneae; family Lycosidae; genus Pardosa; species Pardosa pseudoannulata. Next base: position 47,997,368 of record CM063510.1, on the reverse strand, counting down.
CACTAACACCCCCTGGTCAGCAACTGTCTCCCCACGCAGTTAAGGCGCCATAATGTCACGTGTCTCAGTGTTAAAAAAATAGATGAGTGGGAATCCAGCGCTATGGACAAAAGGGAGAAGTATGCAATTGTTTCCGTTCAGAAAGGAAATTTGCTTGTGAGGCATTTCTTGATTTTTCTTAATTGGTAGCTCAGCGGATCCATGACTTTCCATGACTTTTACTCATTTTACTTAGAAAATCATGACTTTCATGACAAAATTAATCCATTTTCTAAATTCATGATTTTCCATGACTTTCCAGGTACACGGAAACTGTGAACATAATTGAAAATGGCAGATCCAATTCTAAAATATCATGATATTTTTTAATCATGATGTTAACATCCTCAGTGAATACGTTGAAAATTAACAACAGAAACTTAACTTAAAAACTTAAACAGAAGTTATTGTTAAGTCAAGTTAAAGGAAATTAAGAGACATTTAAGAAAATTGAGAAAATATTTATAATCACTGCTTAATTCTTTCATTGCTGTGCAACTAAAAATTTTGAAACATACAATACATATGTATACACAGGACTACTATTAACAGGTATACTGTAAAATGTACAATTTAAAATTGTACTGCAATGCTAATGCTTACATCTGGGTGTTAGAACTGTTGCAATTCAGAGTGTGGAAATATCACTGATTTTTGTGCTACATACCTATGTATTTTATATAGAGATTACATTTAAAAATAGGATTTTTCTACCTGGGGTCACAACAAAAGTTTACACAACATGGGGGTGGGTTAGAAATGAAAATTGTTTTTACCCCACTACAGTAGAATAGCATCTATTTAAATAAGCTCTTACTTCTAGTATTCACTTAGGGTTGAGCTTGGAAAAAACTTATTGGTTATCAGAACCTCTGATACGTTCAGGATTTATAACATGTAAATTATTAAGTATTCTTACAAGTAAAAAAATTCCTTAAAATAAGATTAATCATAAGAACTTACAGTCATCTTCTTAACTTGGTCTTTAGATCTCCCAATAATAGTAGAAGAATCCTCTCTCTGAAACCAATTAAAAAAATTTTTGTTATTAAAAATGCTACAAAATAATCACTTTAGTGAAATTATATTAAAGGGACATTTCTTGAGTCCCATACCCTAATTGTCTTTACATAAAAATTAATAAACATTCAGGCTTCAGAAATTTTCAATTTAATTGAAACCTTTTTCTAATGTATAAGAGGAAGTGTACGGTTTTGTTCATTCCCTATTTTTCTTATTTCTAACGCAAGTGGAAGGAAAATGTTTAAAAAACAGTAAGAAATAACACTCATTGAATACTTTCAAAACATTTCAAAATTTTTTAGAAAATGTTTAGAAATATTTTCAAATACATTATATAAAAATTAACATTTAAAATATATTACATGTATATAATAAACCCCAGATTTTCTAGAATAGTTTTTAACCAGAATTTGCCCAGACTAAAATTATAATATAACCTTAATCCATGGTTTTTAAGGAAAGAGAAATGGAAAATAATGAATGGAGAAAACAAGAGATGTAGAAATTTGGTAAAATGGGTAAATAATAATAAACTATTTACAACACTAACTGGAAGTACTTAATATTCTATAAAATATAATTTAGAATGACACTTAATATTTCTTTAAAATAATTTGTAATTAATACCTGCTGCTTTGTGCAAGTGGATCACCTGACTGCTAAGAATTATCTTTTTATCATTTCTGTAAGCACTCACTGTTCTCACAAATAATTTATTTTAATTTTGATAAAACTTTGAGAGCTTCAGACATTAACTCTGAAACATGGCATTAACCCTGAACCATCTCCATATGACTTTTCTTACAATTTTGTTTCTTTTTTGTGCATAGAGCCTCAACTATTACACTCTGTTAATTGTTAGAGGTTACGGACAATTGCAATGCAATTCTCAATCTGATTATAATTAGAATCCTGTAAGTGGGTACAGGAATGTATGCCACTGGTATAATTTCACAAATAACATATCTGACACAGGAAATCCAGCAAATTCTCAGTATAGAGTCAATATACCTGTTTTGTTGTTTCATTTTGTACTTTAATATATTTATGCCAAAATTTTACATTTAGGAATAGAAAAATAAAATCCACAATATTTAAAGTAATTTCTTTACAATACTTTTTTGTGATTTTCATTCTACAAAAATGTTCATTATTTTTCTAGATTAGTTTCTGCTTAATAGTCAAGAATGGATAATTACACTCTGTCTCTAAATGTTACCAGACATACCAACATAAGGCACTTGTGTCAGAAGCAACAGCGTGGTTTGAAATTTTAACATGCTAATTACAGATTATGCATAAGTACATATCTAATTGGTTTCTAAATTAAAATTAAAATATTTACACAGTAGTAAATTGTAAAAGGTAAATTAAAATTTATTCATTTAAAAACTTATCAGTAACTTTTTTTAACTTTAACAACTTACTTTTCAGAACAGTGTTTCTTACAGTAACATTGACCCTGATTAAAAATTTTCCATTTTTCTATCATCAGGGATTCTAGAATTTGTCTACTCAAATTTAACCTAACTCAGTTTGGTTTTTCTGCACAGTATTGAAAACTTTTAACGTGCAGCTTTATTGTGTGAAAAAAGTAATATTCAGCATTATTTTTTTCAAAACTTGTGTTTAATTGCTGAATTGTAATATTTTAACTGTTCAAAAGTTTTGTTATTTTTCGAAGCAATCTGAGAAGTTTCCGGAGTTATCAAATTTTCTTATTTCTCCAGAGCAACTCCGGAGAATCCACAGTAGTTCGCATGTCTGTGTTACTGTTGATAACAGTATATGGTTTCCAACTTCTGGTCCTGAACAGTCAAAACTAAACCTTTTCACCTTTATGCTGGTATGTTTTTCCCTGACACTCGATGACAAGAAAATCGTAGTGATTAGTGGAATTAATAAGATAAATGATAACTATATTTTGGTTTGGGCTTTAACAGTTAGAGGGAAATAATTTTAAATCAGTGCATAAAATAGAAATTGTGTGAAAAACTTCTATATGGACATTGTAACTTGCTGATATAGAGAAATTGCTTGAGGATCTTCTATAGCAGAGTTTCCCAAAGTAGAGTACACATACCCCCAGGAGTACAATAAGAGTTTGATAGAGGTACAACTGAGGGGTACTTCATATTTATGTGAAGTTGCTTTCTCAGCAGTTGCAGAGATTAAGTCAAAAAAGGAAGACTATTGGACGTGTTACTGCATCTGATATTAAAATTAATAAACAGGGAACCAAATTATGATGATCTGCATCTCAGCACAAAAAATTTCATCCTTCTCATTGATCCATATAAATGTTACTTGCAATACACTTTTATTTATATTTCATTATGAATAATTTTATTTCTCTTTTCTTATTATTTTGTGTATGTCACAAAAAATAGAAAAATAAATATATTTTTGATTGTTATTAAAATACATCCTTTTTTTTATGAGGTGTACTCAGTGTTACAAAAATTACAGAAGGGGTACACATATGCCAAAAGTTTGGGAAACACTGTTCTATAGGATAAGGGCTAAATGTTATGATGGGTTAAATGACTAAAAATAAAAGTGTGGGGCACTCAACATACAACAATTAAATATTACACTAGTATTTTAATATAAATATTCTCTTACACAATTATATCTGTATTGAAAATATGTTACTTGGACACTGATACCCATCACATAACCCATCATAACAACTGGCCCTAAACCTATAAAAACTTACACAATTTCTCTATATCCACACATTACAATTTTCATAAAAGAGCTTTTCACTCAATTTCACTTTCAAGTACTGACTTAAAATTATTCTTTACTTTTCAGTGCTATTTTAATAAAGTTTTTTTAAAATTTGTTTATAGAATAAAGGCAATTTTTAAAAATTCTTTTATATTAATTTTATTTTTGACTTTAAGTCTCGAATTTTGTAATCAATTTTCATTCATATTTTTTTTTTTTAACTTATGTTAAACCATTTATCCAACATATAATTTTTTTTTTTTTTAAATTAAGTGTAGATTTCCCATTTTTAAAAAAGATACACTGTGAAATGTTAGAATCAATAAGTGAAGCTCTACTATACAAAATTATTCATTATTGTGCAGTAAAAGAAGGAAAATGACCAATTTAGTGCTACTTAATTAAAATCTATATGGAAAATCACAAATATACCAAAAAAAAAAAAAAACTTAAAATATTCTTAAAAATATAACAAACACTTTTTAGTTATGCCACTTGCAAATAGATGGCAATATTAGTTTAAAATCTCTAAAATCTGATTCCTAAGTACTCTGAACAGCTTTTTGTATTTATCAAAACCGATATTTTTTTTCAATCTTATTTTTTATGATTGAATATTATATTATCACCGGAAATGAACTTATGGGAAAATTTTCAGATTTCTAGTTAGTCAAGGTAGCTAAAAATTAATTACATAATACCAACTAACACACATGAAGTTTAAATAAAAATGATTAAAAAATATTGTTGCTATCAGTACTGTAGTAAAGGTCTCTTCCAACTCAGGGCAGATACTAAATTTGCACCTTCCCATTCAGAATATTAGTATGATTTTAAAGATACAAATTTTGATATGTCTTCATATTAATTCAACAATAGTGATTTTCCACCCCTATAAAAGGGTGGGTGGGGCAAGTATATCCTTTGTCCCTTTCTCCCAAATGTTATGCTACTGAATATCATTTTCAATAGGTTAAATAACTTTCTACAAACATATATAAGAAACTTCTGAATGATATGTTCCTAAAGACTTACATTTGCACTTTGAACAATGCCATCAGTAGAAATAGAACGACCAACAGAAGAGGATATTTGGTGACTACTACCATCTCTTTTCATATAGTTCCAAGATCCCCGACGACCAGATCGTTCAGTCTTTTCTCCTGCTTTTCCCCCACGTCCTTTCAATAGGAGCTCATCCACCATGCCTTGTAAGCATACACTCATTAATATTGCCTAATAGAAAACACATTGAAAACTGTTTAAGGATGTATCATGCTTTCTTCTAATGATATAATAAAACAGATAATGAAAAGTAAATAAAACATTGTGTGACTCATTTACAATACTATAACTATGAACAATTTAAAATTAATTTTGATTTAACAAATTTTAGTTTAATATTCTAAAAGTACATGTGTAATATCAAATGTACCATATCTGGAAAACCAGAAGTCTTACAAAGTAATATTGACCAATTCTCTGCCAATAATATAAATCATGAAAGCAACATGTTTTTTTTTATTTTGTTCCTCTGCTTGTGATGGTGAATACACTTCAGTTTCTGGAAATTATGGTAATTCAAAGATTAGACTTAAGTTATAAATATGACAGCTTTAGAAAAGAGGGAAACATAGTTGCATATAAAACTGCATTTACTTATTTTATAATTCGTAAACATCAGAGCTATAGTAATGAGTTAATACAGTAAGTTGCAACAGACAGATTATTTATTTATTATTTATGTTTTACATTGTTTCAACTTGCTTTGAAGAGCAGTATTGAAGTTATCAGTGACATAATTTAATATTCTCCAATACTAGCCAATAAGTCTTTTACTAGACTCTTTCGATTCAACTGGTAATTAAAAATGTGCTTTAGTTCCACTGTCAGTCACTCATAAATATAGAAAGTTTTATTATGAGACATTGGATTAGAATTATAAAAAAGGTAGGTAAAGTTTTCACTTACACACAAATATCACATACCTGATCACTGTTAATTGAAACCCATCTCAAGTGATCTTTGCTCATGAGATACTCAAAGGACAGCTCCAGCTTCAATTTTACAGGTGATGCTTGGCTGCCCTCAACAGTATCTGACAACTGTAACAAGAACACTTTTTACTCATAATGAAAACAGGATGTTTTATAAAATCTAAACATTTCAATTGAAGCAATATAACACCTATTAGAATATATCATTAACTACTTAAGGATGTTTCAATATTCTAAAGCAGATGCAGTATTTATTATAAATCAAACTTTTAGGCAATTTTTTAAAAATTTTAATGACAGTTTCCCAACATAATTTTAAAATATATATTACCTTTATCATAAGTTTATGCAAACACATTTATGTTTCAAACTGCTTAAAGTATACTAAACTAAAATTAAATGGTTAGTGAAGAGTAAAAATTAAAAGAAAATTTTGAAATGAATAAATTCAGTACTTTTTTAAACAGAAAAATAGCAAAAATACTAAATTCAAATGATTTGCAGAGGATAATATCCAAATAAATATCATAAGAAATATTTTACTTAAGTAAAATGAAAAATTGTAAATTACTCACTAGATGATATATTTACTTATTTAGACCAATAATATTCCTGATGGGTATAGTGCTGGACCATCAACAGAAGACGAGGAGAAGCTGCTAACTTTTGAGAGAAAGATCTTAAGAAAAATCTATGGAGCAACGAGAGAAAATGGGGTATGGAGAATTCGATATAATCACGAACTCCAACTAAAATACAGGGAGCCCAACTTAGTAAAAGTTATAAAGGCCTCCCAAATAAGGTGGCTAGGGCACATCTACCGATATGATGAGGAGAACCCGGTTAGAAGGGTGACTTTCCAAACACCTGAAGGAAAGAGAAGGAGAGGTAGACCAAGAACAAGATGGTTAGACAGAGTGGAGAAATGGTTATTGGATGTGGGAGTAAACCGATGGAGGAACTTGGCGTCGAATAGATCTGGATGGAGAAAGCTAACGGAGACAGCCTTGGCCGGTAACCGGCTGTAGAGCTTATGAAGAAGAAGAATATCCAAATAAATATCATAAGAAATATTTTACTTAAAAAATGAAAAATTGTAAATTACTCACTAGATGATATATTTACTTATTTAGCATAATATTCCTGATGGGTATAGTGTTTCACACAGTACAATTAATTTTACAAAAGCTTATTAAATGTTACTGTTAGGGGAATAATAAAAGTGAGAGAGGGGAACATAAATTGCTGCAGATCTTAAAACATTATGGTTCACTACTCTCTGAATAGCATGCTGAAAGACACCAAATAATGCATAATAGCGGGTCAAAATTGATGAAATTTCAGCTTATATAACCATTTTTGAGGACATTTTTTAAAAAAAAATTTCAAGATTTCTAGGAAAAAAATATGACCTCTGCTATAGCTGTAGTAATTTGACAAATAGAATACACACAAAACTTTACATTTTTATTAAATGGTTAAATCATTAATTTACAACTAAAAATGACTAAAACTACTTGGATTTACAACTACATTGTTTTGTAAACTACTATATTGTTTTCTTATTTAAATAGACAGAAATAAGTACTATTTACAAACAAAGTATTCACTGAAAGAATCCTCTATTCTTCTGTCTTTGTATGTGTGAAGTTCTACAGTACATATAGTAAAAGTTGTCTATAACAATACTGTATGAAGCTAGGGAAATAGTGTTATAAGACATTTTATTGTTATACACAGATTTTGCTACATAAATGTACACACATATACACACACAAACCCTCAGCAACTAAAATCTGGTAAAAATCTGGTTGCAATAATAACTTTTATAGGCTTTTTTAATACACAATAATAAATTAAAAGAAAATATAAAATACATAAAATATTAGTGCTTTCAAGATTTAGAAATAAATTTCTTGGGAAACCTATTTTAAAAACTTTTACCTCTGAATTATGTATAAATACAACTAATTTTTTAAAAACCATTACTGAAAAATACTTAATTTTAAGTTAGTACAGTTAAAATAAATACTTCCAAAGTATACTGCTGAATTTTAATAATGTATCAAATACTTTAAATATAAACTTACAGAAGTGGTTATTCGCCAGCACTTGATTCTGGTTACTCTGAAAAATGATTTGTTTTCAGATGTCTAAAATGGGGAGGATAAAGAGAATCACAATTAAATAAATTAAGGCCAAATGCTTCAAGATAATTTAACAGGAATTTTAATTAAAATTTTAATAATATACACACTAGTTTAGCCCAATTTCAACCTGCAAATAACATCCTGAACCAGAGTGACATGTCCTGAACTTAAAAGTATATATTACATACTTTATCTTTAACATTTAATGAAGGATATTTAACAAAACACAGACAAAAATTTCGATGAACTGTTAGATCTTATGTAGCATTCCCAACCAACCAATAAACCAACCATTAAGAAACAACAGATTAATATTTTTAAACTATTGTTCTGACTTGAAGTAACAAGCTTCAATTTAAAATTTTGGTACTTTTCCATTATCCCAGCACAGGTGAAAAAGTTGCTAATATTAATACAACCAATGGCAAATGCAATATTGCAGTTGATAACCTTTAGCCACCATATTTTCAAAGCATGTTGTGGCCATTTTTTTTATAATCGATCATGTTTTTTCTTAATACAAAAAATTAACGCAAAAAGCAATGAAAATTTAGGATTTGCCCAAAACAGAAGAGGAGGTCAGATTCTTTCAAGAGAAAGGTTGAATTTGGCTGAAATCGTAACTTGTGATAAGAATCATGAAATGAAATTGTATTTCAGAGATGAAATTCAATGGTACTGCAACCTTTCCTCTTGTTGCTGTAAAAGAAGAATCTGTAAAGGCACATGGTTTCAGTCATCAAAACTGAACTTTATAAAGTGTTATTTTTATTTAGTTAAACATTTTTGAGCCTCTTATTAATGGTTTATATATATGCTATGTGTTGTGGATAATAAAGTCTGCTTGGAGTGATTTATTCTGGAAACTGTGTGTTGACACCAAAAATTCTGATTGGCAAGATTTGATAATGAAAAAGTATCAAAATTTTAACTACTTTTAAGTAAATATAAACTAGTAAATACAACAAATACTGAAGTAAAACTAAACTACAATTATATACAATAAGGTATGGTAAAAAATAAAATAAGCTTAATTTAAAATTATATTCAACCTGCACACATTTAAAGCTCAAATAATATGTTGATTTGCTTTGGAGTGCTACAGTCTACTTTTTTGTTAAATGAGGACTAACAAGACCAGAACCTACTGCTTAAATCTGATTCTGAATGGCAAAGAACATCCATGCTAGCAGTGGGATATGTACCCATGAACTCTGGTATCAAAGAGCAGCACCCTAACAATTTTTAACTTGCACAGCAATAAGTTGCAATTAAAAAGAAGCTATTTTATAATCATGCAATTATTTATAATTGCTATCATTAAACATCTAAACTTTTTAAACTAATTTCTTAGTAATTTGTCAAAAAATAACAAGTATATAAAATTAAAATTTAGAGAAATAGTATTGAATATGAAAAATATATCATTTATTATAAAGAAGATTTGATTTTGCATATATATTAGATCTACTGGTAAGTTCTATCAAAAGTTATTCAACAAGCATGCAAGTGCTTATCTGAGACACATATGACAAATATCTTTTTTTAATATTTTTTTTTTCCTGTTTATGCATATCTGGTCTCCTAAATTAACAGTAACAAAATTGTTTTATGCAGTTATTAAATGAGATGTGGTTGTGTAAACATGGCTATTACCTGAATTCATTTGAATTTAGTTTTAACAATACTATATTTTGTACGAATCCCACAAAACAAGAAAGAAATGCTACAGAAGTGTGACGAAATTTAGTTAAGTTTTTGAAGGAGATGCAGCTTCAAATAGAGCTTCCAGGAGATGATTTGAAATATTTTAAGCACAATTTTGACCTTAAGGTAATCTGAAATTTTCAAGGTCATCTTTAGTAAATAGCAATATTTTAAAGACCATGATAGATCAGGAACCTTTTTTGACAATAATGGAAATCAAAGAAAAGTTAAACTCAGCTAAAAAATCCCTTTTAGACTATATTCAAAAATTAGAGCAGTAAATAAAATGAATGATGCCTCATAAGTAAAGAGAGAAAAGTTTATGCAAACAACTTTTATATTTACTTCTCTGTTTGCTCTGAACAAAAACAAATGCTTCTTAAACGAGAGGACAACTGGTGGTGGAAAAAAATGATTATTTTAAAAAATACCATAACGAAAAGAGCATAATCTGAATCCAGATAATCTGCATGAGCTTAAACCTGAATAAGAGAATGAAACATGTATATAGTGGAATGTCCAAGGACTACCAGCTTTTCAAATGTATAAAATATTACAAGCTTTTAAAACCAAATGAAAATCTCAATTCAGAAAGAAACCATCAGCAAATAAATTATTTAAACAAATCAGTCAGAGAAAAGAGGCCTGGGATGTACAATAGAAGGGATATTATCATAATGATAATACCATATCAAAAGCTTCTTTGGTGGCTAGTAAAAAAAATAAAAAATCTAGATAGGGAAATTCTGCTATGTCTACCAATACTCCCCAGACACTAATGCCTTCTAATTATCATTTGATTCTCTTTTTGCAAAAATTTTTTAAAAGAAAAAAATTCAAAATTGAAACCTATATCATTCAAACATTACTTGAGCCTTGCCTCTAATTACAGGACATTTTTCAAAAATGGTATTTACAAGTAATCATCACAGTAGCAAATGGTCATAAGTAATGACAACTATTATATTGTACAGTAAATACGATTAAAGACATAAAAGTGTATTATTTTATTTCATTTTCAAACAGAAATAATTTTACAGTAAACCTGACATATAGCATATACATTTCTTAGCTTCAAGATTATTTTTTGTATTGTAAAATTTTCTTTATATAACACCAATTCATACTTAAATAAAATTATTAAGGTGTAATGCAAAACTTACAGGATCTGTATCATAATGGAAAACTAGTTCCCTTCCTCCAGCACTTATTGTGACAGTAGTATTTGGCTGAGGATAATCACAGATGCAACGACGAAACTGCACATGACCATAAAATTTGAGGGTTCTGGCAAGTTGTAGAAACTGTAATATGATATATTTTTACAATTATTTAAGTAATTTTCAGATATAAATTTTACAGAGAAGCAAATGCTACAATGAAATTAATACAGATAAATATGGTATTATAAATAATTAAATTAATGGCACCCAAAAGACAAGTTTTCTTGCATACTCTATTTTATCATAGCTACAAGAAAAAAAAAATGAGCATTAATAAGTACTTGTCAACTATTTAGTCACAGAGTACACTAATGTACAAATGAAAGGTAGTTTGGATGGAAGAGTTAAAGTTAAGTAATTTAAAGTAAAATACAGCTGTAATATTTATTACACTCAATATAAAACATTTTCCTTTAGCCCTCATTATTTTCCTGAGCATTCTAAACAGCTCTGCAGGTTGCACTGGAAGTCATAAACTATGATAACTAACAACTAAAACTCTCCCTTCATCTCTAAGATTTACTGGTCAATAATTCCCTGTTTTCAGTTTAAATAAAAATGACAAAAATACTGTGCAAAATATTCTATATTTTACTGCCAAAAGCTAACCTTGTCTCTGGAAATGTTGTATATATCTTTTGCAGCTTTGTACTTGACCCATCCTTTGAGTAAGGAGTGAAAACGAATATATATGCCTAACACAAGATGCTAGAGAGGTTGAAATTGGATTGAACTTTTTTTTTTTTTGTGTGTGTGTGTGTGTGTTTAAGAAGGTTGTTCTCAGATGGTTCGAATTTCGAAGACCCTGCAGAGGGAGAGTGTAGTTTGGTTTCTTTTGAGATATGTTATCTTTAGTTGTAACTGATCCTCTACCTCTGTGATTGTCAAACTGGATACCATAGGCATATGCCACAAGTCCATGGTGAAAAAAGTTTATGAACCATTGCTCTAATATGTGTATAACATATTACAGAATTTCTGCCTCAAGGACTTGTCATTTAATGCAGCTATATGTGCTTGACCAGAGAAGCTTATTAAATAAATAAATAATATATGCACTAATATAAAATAATGAATGGAAATATCTAGCAACAAAATTTAATTGTGTATTAATTTTTTAACTTTAATTTTACATGACATGTGTTTACAAAAAATTACATAACAGATCTTGTTATATTTATGAAACTCCTTTTATCAATTCTTAAGCAGAAATCACCACAAAATATTTTCTTACTGTTTTCATAGCATATATGTTATTATCCTTTATTATCAAAATTAAATGGATTTAGGGCACAAAAAATAGTGATTTAAAAATATATCATGAGGGTAAACCTACTTCTTTTTTAGATCCTCTTGCTTGCAAAGCAACTAATTTACGCCTGGATTCATTGTCTGTTTGGGTCCAACCTCTTTCTACATCACTAACAGCTTGGACATACAAAAGATTTAAACATATTCTATCTTCTAGCAATTCATCATCATAAGACGGATCCCAATAACTAAAATAATATTTTTTTAATAATAAAACAACTATTGATTGTAGCATTTTTTATGCAAACAATTATTTATTTTTTGCCTTAATCTTATTTCTTCAAATACAGCTTATCTAAAAATATTCTTTCATTCTTTATAAACATTAAATGCTTAATAAAGTTTTATTTAATTAAGCAGAAACAATGAAAATAAAAACACAATATAAAAATATATTATAAGATAACAAATATTATACTTTTTATTTAAAAGAGTAAATCTTAATTTTCTCTTATAATGTTTTTTTTTCCCAAATTTTTCTTTTATGAACTATCCCAGTGTTTATATACTTCAGGCAGTCTATGGAAAACTAACCACTTCATATCCAGACTTTGGTTTAGGTAATAAAAATTCCCAAATGAAAATTGTAATTCAGAATTTGAATTATTTTATAGATCATGTTACATACGAGCAATATAAACAATTTTGAAAATAAAAGAATTTTTTTTTATAAAAGAACACAATGTTTTAAATTTTTATATTTTTAAAATTTATGAAAAATAAAAAAATAATAGTGTTATCCTTGGACTCTGCAAGAATATACAATAATTATTTTCCTTTATCAGCAGGTTATATTGTAGTGAATTCTCTTGCAATGTGCAGCAGAACCATGTAACTCTGCTTTTAAAGCAACATAGTTGTTCTGTATTTGCTGTGATATGGTCTTTTGTCCTTAATAAATCTTTTTTGTATTCTGTACTTGGCATGCATTCAAAGAACTGCCTAATACAACACATTCAAATAAAAATATTAAACATGCAACATAAGAATGATAATAATTTTACGATCAATCACACTATTATTTTATAATTAAAAATTCATTAAAAAAATCGTTGATTAGTTATTTATAATTTTTTTCAATTAAAGGAGGATACTTCAATCTTAACTAGCACATATTTAAAAAATTTAAGGACAGTATTTTTCATGTCTGGATTTTAAAATGAAATTTTCATTTCCCAGACCATATTATTTTGGCTCAACTATTAAATATATTGAAATAAAACCATGTCCTTTTCAGTTTCAATTATTGCTTGTATAGCAGAAGTTCAAGTTAAATTTTAATCATTACTCACAGTTATTTAATATATAAAACTAATTAAAGCATACGCATAAAGACAGTAAAACTGCAAGATTTTAGAAGACAGAAGATTAAATAGCCCAAAACAGGTATAATTATAAATGAATAAATTTCATTTCACCAACATAAATTTTCCTTGTTTTATTTATTTATTTATTTATTTAAGTAAAAGAAAACTAAAAATACATTTACTGCAATATAAAAATTTTTCATTTTTTTTAAACACAATCATACCTTTTACGTATAACTAGGTAATGGTTACTCCCAGCAGATTTTAGAGAAAGATAAGGAGACTCAAAATCTTGTAACCTCCGCTCAGCTATAAATAAAATATAAATAATTATTAATACTACTTTATATAAGTCTACTTATTAAAACTTACTTTCTTTATAATTAAAGAAAGAGTTTTCATAGCTATGAATATTAACCATTGAATACCAACTAAACTGAAGCATAATGCTAGAGACATACAATAGGTTATAAACAATAAAATGCAGTTTAAATATCTTAGTGTATAGACACCACATAACAGTGTGTGAACGAGTATACACACATATAATAAACAAGTAGTCAGTTTGAGGGGCAGGTAAATGGGTTCAAAGCTGGTGAAACCCATTACAAAAATGACAGTTAACTGTGCCAAACCACCCTTGACATTGTTTTAGTTTATTTTGGAGCACTACAGTCTATTTTGCTACACAAGGGCTACTGAAAGTGGGACCTACTGCTTAAAGGTGATTCTGAATAGCTGCAAACATCATATCCTTGCTTAATGAACGATTCCTGTGGCACAATGGCAAATGTTCTAAAAGTTTTAGAGGAATTTGTAAGAGATTTTAGAGTACCTAAGCATGCAATATCTGATTATAGAACATGCTTTACTTCAAAAGCATTTGAAAACTTTTGTACATCTAGAAAGATCTAGTACACTTTAGTCTGAAGTCAATGACCACATGCAAATGGTCAAGTCAAAAGTATAAATATAACCCTAATTTCTGCTATTAGTGCTAAATGTCAGAAAATTAATCTACAAGATTGGGACTAATTTTTATTCAAAACTCAATGAGAAATTACTGCACTTAAAGCAAATCCACTGGTAAATCTGCTTTTGAATTATTGTATGGTTATACTCCTGAAATCATGAATGATTTCCCAATAGACTTATTACCCTAAAAAAGTAAATATTGTGACCTGAAAATTCTTCAAAACAATGTATTTGTAAATCACAAGTCAACATGAAGAAATATTATAATCAACGGCATTGTGATACTATATAATATAATGTAGGTGGTGACATTCTTATAAAATGCTTACCAGAGGAGAATGGAACAAGTACAAAACTAGAAGTACGCTATTGTGGACCACTGGTAGTTCAAGCTATATTACCATCAGAAACTTATTAGGTAAGTGATCTCCATAGCACAGGTCAAGGATGTAGCCATAGGGGAAAATATAAAACTACTGTATATGCCTCCCAGAAAAAACTATATCATCTCTTGGACATGGAGGAAAACACTGAAATTGATGACGTTGAAGGTAATGAACTATAACGTCAAGATGAACAAAGTGTAATCATCTACAAGTATCATTCATATATTTCTTCATCACCCATTGGCAACAGTATTATATGCCATATATTTGTTTATTACCTGTTGGTAATAGTAACATTATTATTATTATGGTTTTTGTGATGTACTGATTGAAATGTTCAACATTCTATGATGAAAAAAGCTTTCATTTAAAATTCTAATTAATGTGTACTCAATGTTTACAATATTTACAAATACATATATACAAAAAAGAAACAAAAGGGGAAACATACCTGATAGTTCATTGTTACATTTACTAACAAGGTATATACAAAAGTACCAAATATATTTTTCATCTAATTTTAAGGACTTGCTCACAGCCTAAAACCAAAACAAACTAAATGTTAGACAATAAGAATAAAATACAAAAATAAAATTTAAAAATTATGTTATAAAAACAATTTTCAATTTCATTATATTCCTTGATGGTCAAGAAGTTGTACTGAAGAAGTATGTTAATGCTATAGAAAGTTTTCTTTTGTTTTAATATTATGATTATTCTATAATAGTTAATAATCATATAACAGAAGGTTTATAAATATGGGGGGGAGCCCTTCTATATCAATAGAATTAATACATGTGAGTCTCATGAGATATCAGGACCAGCTCTAGCAATTTTATCACCCAGATGAAAATTTAAAATGGCACCCCTTTCTTGTTATAAAAATTATTATTAAAGCAGATAAATTCTTGATATGATTTTGAGAAACATTTGTCTCTACTTGTCATACTTATTGGCAAAGAAAGAAAAATTCCTAAAGCAATAGCATGATTTCGTATAAAATCTAGATATGAAATTAGTTTTAAAACACTGATTAAGTATTAACTCTTTGCCTAAAAAGGTCAGAACTATTACTTTTCATTTGCCATATCAAACGTTGTTATATCCTATGCTTCTCTACTGGACAACATTATTCCCAAATTTTTAGAGTATTTAATCAATACATGTGTTGTACAAAAATTTAAAATAACTGCTTTGAGTACTCATTAAATCAAATCAATATTCTAAAGTATTAATCGATTTATCTATTATAAAAAAATAATTATGTTCCATGCTTCAAAGCTATACAGAACTATATTCTGTAGAGTATTATTTCTATGAAATTTTTTTACAATATTTAACAAATTTGAGCCAAAATATATTCCTAAAATTTGGCAATCTAGACAGTAGTCCAGTTGTCCAGCTTCAGACCTGCCCTGTAAGGGTTAATCTCTATAAATATATGAGAGTATGTAAACATGTTTGTATATGTATTTGTTCTTTACACAAATTCACAAGTTTTGTATACAGTGAGGATAATTTCATACAGCCAAAAGCTCACTGTCTATATCAAAACCGTCACCACGCTATGTAATATAAAATCAGAAAAACATATTTTAATATTCTCGATTGCTGATATGTAACAATACTTTTGTATTAAAAATCAATATATATCCTCAAATAAAAATCCTAAATTTAAAAATTTTATTTACACTTGAAATACTACTAGATCTACAAATTGGTTTATAATAATTTATTAAAGTTAAGCAAATTATTTTAAATTTATATGTTTTAAAAATTCTTGGTAGATTATTAAGATTCACTATTTGCAAGAACGATTTTTTAAATATTTTAATCATTACTTTAACATTTTAATATTATTGTACCTATTAACCTTTAAGAGTGTTAAAATTTGACATATAATTAGAAAATTTCAATTAAGAAATTCAAAAATTATTAATTTTATAATTTCAATATAAGAATATTTTCTTATTGACTAATTCTTTTAATGTTTATAGTTTAATACTGCCACTAAAATACTTCATTCTCTCTTAAATTTGCTTCATGTCTTTTTTATAAATGTATTGTATGTTATCTAATTTTTAATGTCTTTTCAATTTTTGTATTTTAATTAATTTATTCTAAATTGGCATTATTTCTTAAATATAAATTGTTTAATACATAATTCCTGTATGTTTATTTCATTATCATCTGTATTTAATTTTTATTATTATAGCTAATTTAAACCAGTTTGATTTGATTTTAGTTAAGATATAATCTAAAAACTATTTAAATCTATTGATGTCTGTTTGTACACAGAAAAAGACAAGAGTTTGGGATCCATAAAACGAAATTGATTTTGCAATCTTTAGCTCATATATTTATTCTATTTCATTACTATTACATAGATACCAACATTCCAACTTTAAAAGTTGTACAATTCTACTGGCTGTAATTCCAGCATGTTAACAATATTATATAAACACACATGCAATATACTCTTAAATACTATGATAATCCTAAAATTCTTTAAAAATATATCCAAACATACACATGTGGGTGTACACATGTACATATATACTACAGGAAGCTCCAGAGTATTAAGAAACAGATATGTGGAACTTTCATCCTATTAATTATCAGCTCCTTTTTTTTTTTTTTTTTTTTTTTTTTTTTTTTTTTTTTTTTTAAACTTACTCTATAGTTAATATGTTAGCTGTTCTCTACCTAAAGCAATGTTGAATCATCTTACATAAAGCTAACTGTGAGGAGTTTCTCCTCTTTAGCACATTTATTTTATGAAAATTCCCAGCTTTTAAAGTATTTATGCAATATCTGTATATTCCTACATTATATGGGAAAATAAATCTTGAAACATAGAAACACACTTGCCTCCAAAACAGTTGATGTGCGTGCTAGGGAAGACACTCTGATACTGACTTTTTGCCAATTCATAAGATGAATGTCAAGTGTAACATTTTCTTCTGAAGCATTCTGAGTCTCTTGTTGTGCAGAGAGTAAGAAGCCTGTGAACACATCACTATTTGCTACATGGGTGTCTTGGCTCACTGTCAATTAAAGATTACATTAATAAAGAATCCAGTTAAAATCTTTCTTTTCAAAACAAGATATATGGTCTTTTAAACAACACGTTATAAAATAAAAAAATGATTTAAAAAAAAAACTAAGTGAATAAACAACTGGATAAAAAGTTTGCTACAGCTAATTTAGCAGTAAATTAGCTGTAGCAGAATTAGCTAAGTTAGTCAGAAAAACTACAGAAATATTCAGTTAAGATATAAAAGAAAAGCCAAGATGACAAAGGACACAAAATTTATTAATTAAAAAGCAAATAGCTATTTTCTTGGTATATCAGAGAGCCTCAAATTCAGAATAGTATAGACTTTAGCAATTCTAGATTTTGAACACTGCAAAACTTTTCTTATGTAACAAAGAGTAATACTAGTATCCATTCCCACACTATGCAAACTTGAGCACATGTTATACCCAATATTTGTTTGCAGCACTACACAGATGAATGTTAATTTTGCAATCTTAAGAAAGAGAATGAAGATGCAAAATTGTTATTTTGTATTTGGACTTGCAATCAATAGTGCATTAGTTTTCTCATTCAATTGGCTTCTACCAGACCCTTTAGTTGTTTCGGCACTGAAGATCAGTTATAAGTTAGAAAATGTATTTTTTTCTTTAACTATAGCAAATCGTTAAAGCTTGAATATTTTTGGTTTGGGGTACTACGGTCTACTTTTTGCAACATGAGGGCTAATGAGACAGGGACCTACAGCTTAAAGCCGATTCCGAACTGCTACGAACATCCATTCCACAGTGGGATTCAAACCCACAAACTCCGGTACTGAAGGCCAGCACCCTAACCAATCGGCTATCGTTCGGCAAAGCTTGAATGAAGGAAATTTAACACGTCAAATAATATGTTTACATGCAATGCAAATAATGATAAAATATTTAAATTAAATTTTTAAATTTATAATATTATACAACAGAAAATAATTTAAAATTCTTTACACAAAAATTAAGTTATCTCAACAAAAAACTTATTAAAATATTGTTACCTGACATTTAAAAATAATTTGTTGTTGTTTGTTTTACATTTCTTTATAAGAAGTAAAGAAGGTATTATGACCAGGAAAAGTTTTGGTTTTCAAATTCTAATGGAAATCGCTATCTTGACCATACCTGAATTCATTTTGACTAATTTTGACTTGAAATACATACTGATTTATTTATTTTTGGGAATCCATAATCTTTGTTTGAAACACTACAATTTGGCCTACATTCCACAAATGGTTTTAAGATTCATATTAATTAATTCTCTTATCAAAACATATAACTTTACTGAGACACACATAACAAACAGCAAGAATTCTAAAAACAGATGCAACAGTGCCATCTATCTTATAAATCTATAACACATGGACATCTCAAACAGCTCAAAAACACATTAGTCATAGAATATTAAATTTTAAATTTAGAGCCATTGTAACACCCACTTGGGCACCTGTCTTTTTAATTTCAATCCCTTAATACAGTAATTTTAATATGGCATATTAATACACACAGTTGCCACCAGATGACAGTATTCAAGTTTTACTTATTGTTGAACCAAAAGTGTATTATTTTTCGCAATTATTAAAAACATTTTAAGAATTATGTAATTGTCCATTTTATCAAAGAACTGGAGTATTGTATCCCCCATATGAAAAAAAGTAAACTTAAATAAACTGCAGAAAAAAAATGACTTAAAAGGTTTGCAAGGAAATTATGTGTCATCCACATCCAATTTTTTTATTTATTTATTTTGCTATTGTTAATTTGTCTGCTTGATAATGAAAGAACTCATGTCTAAAAACTTATGACTCCTTAAGAAAATTTCCCTCTTTACAGTAAACAGTGAACCAGATATGATTCAAACTGTAAATTAGGGGAATGTGCTTCTAATTAAAAAAAAACCTTGAAATTTATACCATTTGTAATCAAAGCTAAGAACTAAAAAAATTGATTATATATAACAAATAATTGCATGTTACTAATGTCAGATTTAATGTATTTTTAGTAAATTTAAATCAGTGATTTTGATTCTTAGTTAATTAAAGCAGTGTTTTAATTTTAACAAATTAAAATGAAAAGCTTACCAAACTTCTTTTGGAGAATCCCAATCTTAGATGTTAGACAACTTAGCTTTCTTAGAATTGTACTTTTAAATGTTGTATATCAAATACATTTTATTTTTAATAAATCCGGTTTTTTTTTTGGTACAATAAGTGCTAGTTTAAACTATCCTCAGAGGCAAAAATAAAATATTACTCCCCTCCCCAAACATACACAAGAGTCGCGAGAATGCATCCTCAAAATGCTACACTTACACAAATCAATTAACACCTGTTCAAAGGTCAAAGCTTATAGGTCTGCAAATCATTTCTTCTCTTCTACCCTCCCCCCCCCCATGACCAGAAATGCTGACTGTAGTAGAATACTTGCTCTGAAGCTGAAACACAAAACACAAGCAATGAATAAAAGTTAGACAAGAAGCCTTTTTAATTTATTTAAAATTCCATTTTGCTTCTTTAATTTGAACTACCATGGTGTAAATTTTCAACCTGGTAGATATTATTTCAAACCCAGAAGGATAACTGAAGAAACTCCACCGAAAAAATTCCACTGTATCCCAGGAGTACAATCACCTATGGTAAATTCTAAGAGATTAAGATTTTTAAAAAAAAAAACTTACCTAACTGAATAAACTTTTCAAGTTGAGCTCGCCTTTCCTCTGTTTGTGAAGGTGTGAGTGGAAGCAACTTCTTCGGAGGGAATGGAGGAAGGCAATTGGGACCAAATTCTCTTCGCAGTTGATCATATAAATTATATAACTGACGGTATCTTACTGTACAGTGAAAGGCCCCATTCACATGCATATTATATGCCTAAAATAAAAGCAACTTTATTAAAATGATACAAAATGTAATTTTTTATTTTGAAAACAATATGATTCTAATGTTTCTTTCAATAAAGTAATAAGCACGCAATTAGAAAATTTATTGCATGTGTAATAGTGGTATAAATTTAAACATATTTCACAATATTTTTAAAAAAACTTTGTTTTTTATATACACTATGAAACTTCCAAATAAACAATATCTAAGGAACAAAAATTTGTCCCCAAAAAATTGCCTCTTTTTGGAGATTCCTAAACAATGTATATATATATATATATATATATATATATATATATATATATATATATGTGTGTGTGTGTGTGTGTGTGTGTATGTATATATATATGTGTGTGTGTGTGTATATATATATATATATATGTGTGTGTGTATATATATATATATATATATATATAAATCAGTATAAACTATTTATAAATTAATTTTCTTCTATCAAAAATAATGATAGAAAACTTAGTAAATAGAATTCAGGATGTTATTTTACACAGGTCAATTTTTCAATTCACAGAAATCTAAAACATTTTTGCTTTACATCATACATTACTTGATTTTTCAATAAGTAAAATTTTTCCAGTAACTCCAGTAATTTCCAGTTCATTTTTTACCCAAAGAAAAGTATGCATTCATTTTGTATACAGAACCACTCCTTGAAAATTCCATATTAAAAATTTTATATGAATGAAATAACCCATTATTCTTTTTTATAATCTAAAATTACTGTTCACTATTCAAAGAATCCCTTGTTTAGAGGTTAATACATAGAAGACATGAATATTGAAATTGGGAATTGGAAAAGTTGAATAAAAATGTTCTTTATTCAGAGGTGTCTACTATGGAGGTTTTACTGTATGCATATATCTGAATTATGAGGAAATCTTTATTTCTTGTATTACAAAAAGCTTTAAAAACTTCAGCTACACATAATTTTTATTCCTATAATCCTATTATATCTAACAGGTAAATATATTAAATTCAATGTTATCTGTATAGCTAAAATTTTCTGTGAAAAATTTGACTTTTAAAATGTATTTTTCCTATAAGATAATATTAGGCAATGATCATATACTCCTTAAATTTTCTCCAGGTAATTCTCCTAATTTAAAAATATATAACTTTAAAATTTGGTTTACATATATATCTTCTCATTTCACATTATTCAAGTTAGTTTTAAACAAATATTTATTTTTATGTGTGAATCAGGTTTTTATCATGAGTTATTTTGTAATGGTATTGCTTAGCTAGCTATATTACAAAACAAATATTTTTTTTATTTATAAACTAAAAAAAAAGTATTTAATTCAAAACTATTCAAACTTATAACTTAATTTTTATATTCATATTTTTCAATATAGAAATCAATAAAACTTTTAAAAAGATAGAATAAATTAAATAAAATAATAACAACACTACTGGTTCACCTGCAACATGAATAAACAAATAAAGAATTTTTTTTTTTTTTTTTATTTTTTATTTTTTTTTTTTTTTTTTAAATCCACATACAGAGAAATGTTTATCAGACTTTGTTAGATAAAGCTCATTTAAGTAATAATAAAATTTCAAGGCAAAATTTCTCAGAAGATAACTTTTAAACAATTTATGATTATAGAATCTCTCACTCATTATGTAATGTCAAAGTTTTGTCAATACATGCTTTTTACATAAACATACTGACTGAAAGGTAAAATGTTTTAGAGTCATTATAGTGAATTTTATATACATTCTTTTGGGTGATATACAATCAAAATAAAACTGCCAATTTAATTTAAAATACCAGAGGGGCTATATCACATATGTAGTAGCATTATTAAAATTATATATCCTTATTAAAGTATATGAAGCAATATTAAAAACACAACATTAAAATACATGTAGCATTATTAAAAAATTTACTTTAGAACTCAATATACTAATGTATTTAAGAACTGAACTCACAATCAGATAACATAAACATTAATTCTACCAATTTCAGATGTATTTGGTGTGATAAATCAGTTTCTTACACTTAAGCCCATAAATTTTATTAAGGTACATACCTTTCATTTACTGTATGATCACTTTGAAATATAGTAAATTTATTTAATTTCAAACAGACTAAAAGGAAATATGTTCAATTAGATAATTTTAAATTTAAGTTCATAAACAAATTACTTTTTATCTATTTTTTAAATAAATTATTTCCCAGAAATATAATTTGTTAGAGAGCAAAGGAGAAAATAAAAAGGTAGAAACCTATATTTCATAAGACCTGTTTTATTTTCTTTGTCCTTATTGCTAATAATCATATATTATAAGAAATGGTACACAGTGATCAACTAAATATAATCATTTTTAAACAAAATAATTTAAAAATTGATAAAACTCTTCCTTGTCATTCTGCAAATTTGGAGAAAGAGGCAGGAATTATAAGTCTAGCAACCAGACAAAGCACTGTATATTATTAATTAATATAAAGCTTTTAGAATTTTATTCTGTTAATTATATAAATAATAACAATTTAATTTAAAAAATGACCATGAAAATGTTTTTATAATAATTATTAAACAGATCAACTAATAAATATACTTATCATTAATCAGAATTGCTCATAAATGCTTCAGTATTCTTTTTAAAAATACCAATAAAACTGGTCTGTTTTTTAAAAGCATATACAAGACTGATTACGACTATTCCCTAGTTAAACTAGTTGGATAATTTTGGACACTTCTGTATTTACAATGACGCTTTCATTAGTTAAAACTTTTGTAGACTATATTGGCTTCATCCAAGAGTACTACAAACATTTAAGATTTAAACAATCCTCAATTTATAAACATTCAGGTGAAAAATCAGTTTTAGAAAAAATATTGAACAGGAAATTGGCATTCGCCTAAGACAGATTAAATTATGCACAAAAAAATATACACTCACAATATATGAAGATCCATTATTATCCTTAACTTCTAACGTGTCTGGTATTGAAAAATGCATCTTTAAAATTTAAATAACATATAACAGCCATATAGAGAAAAGAAAGGACGGCAAAATTATTTTATGCAAAACATCTTGAACTTAATCGGACTTCAAAACAACTCGTCTGACAACGTGCGGATACGGTTAACACCCGCTTTTCTTTACACAACATGCTTAGCTCTATCAGGAAATTTTTATCAGAGCTTTATGTCGATGAGATTTCAATCCAAATAAGTAGGTCATAAGATTCTCCACTAAAAATAAAATCATAAAATTTTATTTTTGAAACAAAGAGATCACTCTAGTATTTTAGTCACTAGAAAGATAAATTTTGATTCAGAATATCGTTTCAAAATATTATAAAAAATGAGAAATATATAATTCTACAGAACCGAATCTAGTTTCTTTAACGTTCATATTCAGTTGTATTATACAAAATATCTCTCTATCTTAATATTTTCATTTACAAAAAATATACATCTTTAATTTTTTAACTTGGTAAAAAAAAGTCTTTTCTCAATTAGAAGATTTTAATTGTACTCCTGCTGAGCAACATAGAAATCGAATAAATAAAAAGAATGGAAATTTGGTTTCTTAACACGTCGAACAAAGAGCTTGGCGTTGCAAAATGCAGTATTTCAAAGTTTTTACTTGAATATTAAGACTAAAACAATTTATTAACCATTAACTTTATCAACTAGAAATACAATTAGTTAACAGAAAAAGATAAAATTTCTAAAAATGTTATGAAAATATTTATTTTAGAATTCATATGATTTTGACTTTTTCATCAAATAAACTAAATCTTGGCACACCTGTTTGTCAACATAAGAACGAATTTTTAATAGGAAGATGTAATTTCGATGTTAATAAAGCATTAAATGAAACTACTGTGGGCTGAAAGAAATTAAGTTATTAATTTTATCAGTTTTTTCTGAAGTTCCTCTGAGCTGATCTCATCTCATTTCAATAATATCTGAAGCCAATTCTAAAATTTATTTATATACAGATCTCCATTTTTTAAGCTGATGTACTAAAACTGAAAATCAAGAGAGTTTCAAATGCTATAGTAATTGAATATTTACTGTAAATTTCGTTTTATTTACTTTTAAAAATAGATTAAATTGAAAATTAGAAAAATGAGATAGTATTCTGATTAGATTTAATTTACAGAAACATAGTATGTTCCTTTTAATTCTTCAAGTTTAATTCATTTTAAAACATATGCAACATTTTATGAGCAGATTCTTATCACATAAGATGGTAATACGGGCACAAATGTTTGATTTTGGCTGCATCTACCCATGTTTTACTTTAATCTACTGTATAAATTTCAACCAATTTACAGTACTTTTCAAAATTGATCGTTTTTTCATTTGAAACTTTTGAATAATCTCGATATTCTGTGCTTATCTAAATTTTGTGATACATTTTATTAATTGCACATCAAAATTCACTTCTTTAAAATCGACATAGTTTTCATAAGTTAATTTCAGAGGGACTCTAACATCAGACATTTTAAAATTGTCAGTAAATATTGTAATATTTTCTGGTAGTTTAGTACTTAGTATTACATTCTGTAACATTATTAAGACCCAGTTTTAGAAAGCTGGGTAGATATTAGACGCGATAAAACTTTTGTACCAGAATAAATAAAATTCATAGAAGTAAAACCAATGTGATTAAAGCCCAAAATTAATTAAAGATTAAAATCAAGCAGCTTTTGATATCTACAAACAATATATTACTTTAGCACTGAAATAAGGAAGGCTTGGTTACTAAAGCAAAACTAAGCTGATTAGTTTTTATATAATCTAATCAGTATATAATTATTTTAACAATTAACTCATATAAGAGTTAATTATATTTTTTAACATTACTATTGTTATATGTCTGCAACAATTTATCTAGCATTTATCAATCATTACTATTTTTTAACATATTTCCGTTGAGATATTAAGATTTTATAATACAGTTATACTCTAGTTCTTTCTGAATGTATTCTATTGGGTTTATCTATAGACCATAGGGGGATATATCACTCCATCCCTACCCCTAGAAGGCTATTTAGCCTCAAAGGAAATAGTAGATAGCCCAGAGTCAAATAGAGTGGAGAGGGCTTTAATACAATGAAAAGGAACAGCCATAGTTTACTGGATATCAAATATAAAATACTTTAAAAATTCTTATATTTTTATTAATAAACATTTTATTTAGTTTTCTAAAATTTTTATCTGATTACTATAGCATAAGTAAATATGAAACAATTTAAACCAGCGTTAGGACCTAATATATATATAAATCTGTTTAGTATTGTCGGTGACATGTTTGTGTAAAGACGTGCAGTGCAGTGCAGTCAAGATCTTTTTAATGAACATATGGGAGCTTGTAATCACAGACTAGTTTTGTCTATGCTTGTAATGAACCTTAACAGAGTAAGTGTACTGGCATCAGAAACAGGAAAAGACAAGTTGAGGCATGTTCAAACTTAAACTATACCAAAATAGCTGTAGAAATGTTACTAGATTCTTACACGGTTGATACGTTCCTTAAAAACCCATACCAAAAAATTGCGTAAAAAAAACTACATGGGACATATGATAAATTTAGGAATATGTTCCACAGCTTCCAGAAAAGCAATACTTTCGGAAAGACAAAGTGACCGAGGCGAAATGTTTGGAAGTTATATTAAAAAATGAACAATCCGGAAACGATGAATACAGAAAAAAATAACATTGGTTTTATGGGGATAAATTAGGGACGAAATGTTTCAACGATAGATTGGAAATCGAAGAATCCAGGAAAAATAACATTGCTTTTATGATGACAAATTAAGGACCAAATGAATCGAACAATCATTGAGGGAAAACGGATTATGCAAGGATGGTATATCAAGGTTCCACTCTATTATATATGCAGTCCAATTTATATTAAAGACTGAGTAATGACTGATAAACATGGTTAAAGACTGAGTATTTGAATTGACATCAAAAAAGAATTAATGAAAGTGAATGCTGCATTATTCTGACTTTCCAATTGGAACAACAAAGCCCATACGGATGCTGAAAATAAAGACAATTTATAACAATACTGAACAGAATGCATAACTAAAAAACCTATGCTCGACAACTAAACTCGAGACATTTTTTCTTTCTTTTCTCAACAGTCGTGCATCCTCTGTAGTTTTAATTTTGACTAGTTAATTTTCCATTCAACTCGATGGAATCAATTGGAGTGTGGAAGAGTGGGTGGTCGGGCCTATCATGAAAATCAGTACCGGGCCCTGTACCCATTTCATAAACTGCCAATTTCCCAGTCCCGTTGCTGTCATGCACACCAGTGCAAGAACAATTTCGCAGAACTATGGCCAAATGGTAGAGCGTTGCTCTTCGGTGCCGGAATCGCGGGTTCACTTCAAGCATGGATGTTCGTAGACGTTCGAAATCGGCTTTAAAACACTAGGTCCCGGTCTCATTAGCCCTCGTATTGCAAAAACAGTAGGCCGTAGCGCTCCAAACCAAACCAAGAACGATTTCACTGTTCCAAGCAAATTCTTATATTTCAATGCATCATATTTTCCCCTTCGTTTTACCATATTCTACAGTTTTTAAAAACTTTAAACCCACTGCAAACAGGACACTAGTAGCATAAAAATATCGGCTAATATCAAAATTATAAATATCCTCCTACATCAAACGGACCCCCCTCCTACATGATTATATTTACTTGATATTCCTGAATATCATGTTTTACGTTTAGCAGTGTTGGATATTTCCCCGATAACCCTGAATATCACTTTTATTTAATACAAGTACTTGTATTTAGCCTTGTTAGTCAATATTCTCCGTTATGTCTGAATATCATTTTTTGATATTTAGGAATGTTTGTCAATATTTCCCCAATATCATTGAATATCTTTTGATAATTAGCTATATCCAATATGTATTGATTTTGCCATGCGAACTAATTCATTCACTCTATAAAGTAAGGCTTTTTCTATTTATTTAGAAGCTTCATATTTAAATTATGTATTACCTTACATTCCATCAGAACAAAAGATTCTACTTTGCTTGCCTCAGTTTTCCGAAGAATCGCAATAATTACAATTAGTCGTAAAATTCGTTGTGTCACCTCGTACAGAGTAGAGAAGAGCAGAATCGATTCACTTCCGTTCACATTTAATCACTAAAGTACTGTGCGCTGTGTTGGATGCCGTGAGATATCTTTGGATGTCAGAAGATATTTTTGTGAACATCGATAGGTAATCGCTGAATATTATTAAAATGGTATTTTTATGACGTTGTATGAGATTGTTAACAATGTTAAGGAAAAACATTTAAAAAATTTGGGTATCGTAAAAAGTGGCAAGTTTATTAAATTAATTTTTTAGAATAATATTTCTTTTATATAAAAAAAAGAACTCTTTTAAATGCTTTTTTAACAATTTCAAATTTGAATTGTACATCATGTTGGTTCATATCGGCAGATGTCCAAATTTGGACATCCGATATTAGCCGACATTTGTACGACATTGACCAATATATTTACGTTACCTAGAGATGACGCTTTTATAAGATTTTGAATTTGCCATTGACTTTGTAAAAGAAAGTCTGTGACCTGGCAGCTCAGTCGACATAGACACCGATCTAGCAACTGAAAGGTTCTGTTTCAGTGCTTGAGCCGGCCTAAGATCTGCTATGTTAGTTAATGGTGACTGAGGTATGTAAAGTATGTTAGTTGTCACGATATCCTTTAAGTTATCAAGCAGTACCTCTGGGGTGTCAGGCCAAGTCTTTGTAGTCTTCTGCATAATCCCTCCTTCTAAATTACAACGTCTCATTTGGTTTTGGTTTGGAGCGCAGTCTACTTTTTTGCAACACGAGGGCTAATGAGACCTGGACCTACTGCTTAAAGCCGATTCCGAATAGCTATGAACATCCATATAACTGTGGTATAGATGACTCATTTGAGCTAAGACGTTCTAAGGTGAAAACCTCAGCGGTGTTAGTCAAACGAAAAGCTTGCCCCTTCGTCTTAATTCGTGGATCCTCTAACTTGCTTTGCTCGTCCAAGTGGCAACACCAACAAGTGTGAGTTTAGTGTTCTTATCACATACAAAAAAAAATTTTCACCTGGTGAAACGTCTAGCGGCCGAAATCAACACTCATAGCAAAATAATAACTATAGAAAGTAAATTTAAAAAAAAAATTTATATATTTTTTAATAGCTAATATTCTGTAGAAATTTTTACAACACTCCACTGAAGATATTTTTAGAAGTAAATCTTATCTATTGCATTAACTTCGCACGTGAACTCATCTTATTTCCAAACTTCATTCTCATAGCTCTTTTCTTTTTAAATGCACATAACTCTTGAATATATTTACTTATTTAGCAAGATTTCCAATTTCTTTACCAACTTTTATTGTATATAAAGTAACCAGTTTTTGAACTTTGTCTATTGTCTCCTAAAGATAAAGAGCCACTTTCAGATAAATATATTTTTGTATTTTAAACAAGAGATAAACGTTGTGTGAAATTTAAAACGTTAACACAATGTGCAAATAAAAAAGGCAGGAAAAACAGCAGATATAGTTTAAAAGTGGTAAAGGGAAAGCATACTAATCTTCATAAAATTGGACTTTGATATCATGACGGTTATTGAAATTTGGACGCCTATACGCACACATACACAAATACGAGAACAGTTTTATTATTTGTGTCTACTTGCGTGTGTTTCACTTCGACCGAAAACTTAAAAACACAAGGAGCCAGAAAGATACCAAATGTTATGTGAATTTGGAACCAAAATGGCATAGCTGTATCTGACTATAGGTTCAATAGTTCTATAACATCCTCCACTGTTTGATAGTTTGTTGAAAACTAAGTTTATGGTTAAAATATGTACGCTCACTTCCCATCCTGTTTTCCATTGTATGCCCGAAGTCAGAAAGTCACATGGGTTTGGTTTGGAGTGCTGCGGTCTACTTTTTTGCAACACGAGGGCTAATGAGACCGGGACCTACAGCTTAAAGCCGATTCCGAACGGCTACGAACATCCCTGCCACAGCGGGATTCGAACCCACGAACTCCGGTACCGAAGGCCAGCACACTAACCAATCGGCCATCGTTCGGCAGAAAATCACATGGATAAAACATTTTCATCAAGTTTCTATAGCATTATCGTTTACACGATTGTTAATTCTACCGTATTAAGTTATCGAAAGTTCAACAGGAAGAGTATATTATTACAGGACGCCGAACAGATAGTGCATGACCGAAGCTATGAAGGCAGGGAAGATTCCTGCGCCTTTCTGAAATTTTCAGACTAATATATTACTATGCGTACAAAAGTATATGTATATATATATGTTCAAGAGTTTTGTCCTTTAATTTAAATTATCTTGAATGCAATTATCCATAATATTGACAATTTTTATAAAGTAAAAACACTCGACGAAAGTTTAACGAAAAATCATTAGCAGTACTAACATGGGCATATTTTTTTAAAGAAAATATTGTTATTAATTGAACAAGCGACAATGCCTCGATTGGGATTTACAAAAGGTCTACTGTTTACACAAAACTTAATTTCTAAAAAATGAAATTTATTAAGATGCTTGAGCCATAATGGATGAGTTCCAGCTAGGGGTTAGCCCATGGAAATTTTTTTTTTTTTTTTTTTTTTTTTTTTTTTTTTAAATGGATGAACAGGTTTGCATTGAAAGATTTCTTTAACAAACTTCATTACGATAAGGATGTATGAAGGTTCAATTTTGCATCCCCTAATTTATTTCTTATTTTTTCCATCTCGAGCGATACACTGCGAGCGAGATTCATTGCTTGTGAAAAATTAGTAATGGTTTAGAATATTCTTAATTCATCCTTTAGGGGTAGGTGTATTCTTGTAGAGGATCTCGCATTGTCTTTGTTTAATCTTTTAAAGTTTTTAGCACTTTGCCTTTCCTGTACATCACATATGTATACACATCTAATGCTTTATACGCTTATATCACATACGACACACATGGATATAAAATATATAAAAGCTTATATATAAAATACAGTCAATTATGTATCACATGTGATATGCAAGTGTAGAAAGCATCGGATGTGTGTGTATATATATATATATATGCGATATACAGAGACGTAATGGTTAATCTCATGAAAGAGCACAAAAAAGCCTTACACAAATGTGGAAGTCTTCCTTATGAGTAATACTGACCAAGGTTACTTTAATCACCATAGCGAATAGACAGAATTATGCCAAGGCTATTCACAATTCCTTCCTGGAACTCAAAGCTATAGCAGTAACACAGGCTAATGTCAACACAGCAACAAGCAGTCTTACTTTAAATAGTTTAGCTTGATGCGGAGCACTACGGTCTACCTTTTTTTTTTTGCAACATGAGAGCTAGTGAGACCCGGACCTACTGCCTAAAGCCGAAACCGAACATCCATGCCATAGTACAGGGCGTAGCCAGAAATTATTTTCGGAGGGGGACTAAGAGAGATTTTTGGTTTGGTTTAGAGTGTTACGGTCTACTTTTTTGCAACACGAGGGCTAATGAGACCGGGACCTACAGCTTAAAGCCGATTCCGAATGGCTACGAACATCCATGCCACTGGGGAATTCGAGCCCACGAACTCAGGTACCGAAGGCCAGCACCCTAACGAATCGGCCATCGTTCGGCGGGACCTAGGGAGAAAGACATCTTTATTTGCGAATGATACTTCAATTAATGAAAGGGAAAGCACTGTATACGGAAATACATTGTATTTCAGGCCAGCGGCCTAGCAAGACTTAAGGTCTCAACGGTTTTTTTTTTTTCCAAGAAGAATAACAGTCCATGTTCATGAACAGCTAGGCAGATAGTACATACACACACAAACGTGGAAAATTGTCTATCTACAAAATGGCCTTTCAAAATTTCCGGGGGGGACCAGTCCCCCAAATCCCTCCCCCTGCCTACGGCCTTGCCACAGTAGGATTCAAACCCACGAACTCCGAACCGCAGATCAGAGTCTTCACCATCCAGCCATCGTTCGGCTGCTTTAAGTACAGTGTCAATTCAAGGTTCATTTTAATAACGATTAGCAGAATTTTTTTACCCGGAACAGACTACCTCTCAGTATATCTAGATATGCTACGATTGAAATTCATGCCGAACTGACAGGAACTCGAGAATAACTTCATTTGCCAACAAGCTGAAGCTCCATACCATTTTCTGCGGCAAGTGCACGAGTACTTTAACAATTGCCTCGTCGTTGAACTACGAGAGCTTTCGAAAATGACGTACCTCTTTTGCCATGATGATCCCCCCCCCTTCATGATTACTGGATTTAACACCACGTAACATTTTCTTCTGGGCTATCTAATAGACATTGCTTTCTTTCGTGTGTGATTCAACAGAACTGCAGGGAAGGATCAGACGTACGTAAATACTACTGATAGTACAATGTTGAAGAGTGGCAGAAACTAGACTATCACACTGAAGTATATACCACGTGACCAAGGACTTTCACATAAACTGTATGTGTTGTAAATAAAACCAGTTGTTTCTGTATCTAATGCAACGTTCTTTTTGCTTCGTCTTTGCTTTTGTACTAGGCTTTCTGAAATCATGGAATTTTGAATAGCTGTATGTTTTACATGCAGCTTTTATCACAAGAAACTTTAATCTGACATTACGAAACACTGTTTAATCCACTGAAGTTAAAGATTAAAATTTCGTTGCAATTTAATGGGATTAGGTTACAAGTATTATAAACCTTATAAATGTGAAAAAATTAGCATTTTTTAAGGAGTGAAAATTTAGAGGCAGTTTAACTGTAAAACAAGCTTTTTATATAGCGGGAAAATACTTTAAGCTGTTAATTATATTTTATTTTAATTATATAAAGCAATGAATAACTAAAGTTATGTAATGAATAGCTAAACAATTTATAAGTGTTCTTTAGCGTAAATATTTTTGTTTGGAATCATAAGGTAGAAAAATCGAATGCCTGATTCTTCCAAGTAAAGGAAGTTTAAACACGTATATTTCAAAGAAAGAAACTTGTGCGACCATCTATTGATAGTTTGAAGGGTCAAAAACAGATCATTCATTTGTCTTTGAAAGAAGGAGAAAAAATTAGCAGGTTGCCTACTGCAAAACCACTGTCCGATAAAGTGTTAAAATCAGAAACTAAATGGAAACACCATACAAATTCATAAAATAAAAATTTATTCACAATCTACTATTGGCACAGTTTAAAATACGGATTGACGAACCAAAAGAATAACAGAACCTCGAACAAGCGGTTCAACCGCTTTCAGAAATGAGTCACCCTCCCCATGAACAGAATCATGCTGCTGCGGGTGTCAAAGATGGCGAAGAGGAATGGGCGGTTGACGGTGAACTCCGGATCCGGTATCCGGAGTGGCATGGACTTTGTCATGATCGCCCTGGTGACGGCAGCAGCCATGCTTCCCTGTTCGTGGACCTCCACGACCGCCTTGTGCCGGACGTCGCTGAGGGCGAGTAAAGAGCCCTCTGCTACCATCCCAAACATGTCGTCGGTTCCCCGGAATATCTTGCTGAGGCCGAGCTCCTGCAGCGGGCGACAGAGGCTCGACTCAAACTCCAGCTTGAACTTCGGCATGGTGAGGTGCACCTTCATGAAGTACATCTGCCTGCGTACGAATGTCATCATGGCAGCGGTCATGTCCTGTTCGATATCCCGCAGGCCCTCGTACTGGTCGGGAAGATAAATTACCATTGACATGTTGTTACCCTCGTAGAAGAGCTCTACGGCCTTGAACGTATCCTCGTCGCCTTCGTAGTACCGGAGCATGGCGTAAGAATGCATCATGAGGACTTCGCTGGGGAAAGTATATTTAACTTATTAAGGCAATCATTTCTGCTGAATATGTTTATGAATATTCAAAATCTGAGTTATTGATATCCGAGAGTAAAATAAAGATTTACACAACTTTGAATATTACCCTCCTATCTTCATAGGCACTTAACAAAACCTACCTACGCTGCAGAACCTGAACAGACTAGGAAGGAGGTAAAGATTTTAGGTGCTTTCGAAAGGAAGTTAAGAGTCTAGGGAGACGTCAAGAAAATGGTATCCGGCATAGAAGGTACAATATTGAACTGTACAGATTAAAAGGCCAGATACTGTTCATTTCACAAAAAAGCCGCCTAAACTGAGAAGGAATGTTACTCGTATGAACAGTAACATACCCAAACAAATGTCTTTGGCTAGACCGAGCAATACTAGAAGGAGAAGACCCAAAATTCGATAGGTGGAAGCAGTCTTATTAATAATGTTAGCAATGTCTTGTTTTTAAGACCAAGGATTTGAAGAGTCTGGCTGTAAGCAGGGGCGTTTGTAATAGATCGATTCAGTAGACCTTGGGCTATCGCCTTATGAATGATGATCACAGGTGATCGTTTGTAATTTTCTGCATCGTAGAATGTCCTTTACCACGATTTCCGAAAGAAACGTTGCAGCATTTACGTTTGAAACGTCACATTTTAGCAGGTGCGGTATTTCTAAGCAGGCAGCATTTAAGAACACTATGAATAAACCATACGAGCTTGAGGTATATCAGGACAGGCTTCCTGCAGCAAAACTGAGTTAACTATAGCAATGAAATAGGTTTTCGTGAATACATATCTCTATTGTATTAATTTATTATTAAATTATGCCATTCTCTTTAACATTGTCAAATAATTCCGTTTTTTAAGCTTAAAGGGGGGGGGGATCAGAATTTTTTTAAAGCAATGGTTCTTTATTTTTTATCGCATGGAATCCATATTCTACCACATATTTAGCCTACCTATTGTTTATCTCTGATTAAACACTGATATAAAGCAGTATAAAAATGTAGATAGTTTTTACAAAAGGTGACAGCAAAAATTTATGAAATTATACAAGTAAAGTGACACAATGAATGTTTTACCCTTTCTTGAGCTGAACTGCAGCGAGTGGTTTGAATGATTTGTCA
>CM063510.1:47890724-47962494 GCA_032207245.1 Pardosa pseudoannulata | reverse complement strand
TAAATATAAAAGTACTGCAATCGCAAAATACCCCTTTAGATCATGCTTGTAGAAATTTTTGATATATTACACACACAGCTAGTTTGCTAAATAGCTAGATAGATGATAGACAGATATAAAGCTGCTAAATAAATCGCCCGTGCTTTTAATATATTGAAAGACATTCAAACGAACTTTTTCATAAATTGCCCTCGATATTGAAAGTCAAAATTTGATAATCTAAAAGTATAATTATTGGTACGTTTAAAATTGATTTGCTGTCAGAACAGATATATCAATGAATTTTCAAAGCGTGCATTTGTTATTCAGTTTTTTCATTCGTACAATGCTTATATACAGTACTTCGTCAAGTTTTCAGAATGTTTCATCAAATTTATTTGAAAACCTTAAATGTGCTGATGAAAACGGTGAAAAAGAAACAAAAATCTTTTTAAAACAGATATCAGGTTCTTCGGCTACAAGAGGGTTAATGAAACTTCTTACAGCCAATTCCAGATAACTGTAAGCATCCACTCTATCCTGAAACACCCCACCTGTTCGTACATTGTCCGATGCATGAGTATGTATGAGTTCATACATACGTATGTCTCAGTAAGTGTAGGGGTGAGCTCAAACAACACCTTTATACCAAAGATTGAAGGTCACGGACTAAGCAATACCTTAAAATCGCATTTTTATTTCCCTCAAAAAGAACCCAAATGATATTTTAAGTGCATTTAAAACATATAATAAGGAAACACTTTTAGAGCAATTAGCTTTCAAAAGCCAGCATCATAAGATCATACGACTCAGGCATGGGATAATCAAAAGAAAAGGAAACAAAATGTGAAAGTGTAATTATGCTGTATAGTAAATTTTCTGATTTAACTTCAGATAATTCCTTTACCTGCTTATTGCATTTAATATTCGTCGCATTAAGTTTGATGAGTAATAGATGTAATGGATTCCTTTAGATCAATGTTAGCCTATTAGAAAAGCATTTTTTAACAACAGTTTGCATTAAAAAATTTCCTTGAACAAACCCTACGGCACATTACGTCAAATAGGTAGTAAACATGACGGTGATTGAACAGTAACGCAAAATATCGTCCTTCAGCCGTAAAAATTAAGGCATACTCCCTATTTAGCTTTTAATTTAACTGTGGTAAGTTGGTCTTATTATTATGGTACTACTTAAGAATTGGGTTCCCCTTGGCAAATTTGGCGAAAATATTGGCGATATTTACTAAAACACAAAGGTAATCCATCCAAACATTGTATTTCTTGCTTTTTCTGGCGACTTTAATTAATGCACAGTGTGCCATCGTAATAGAATTATATACTCTTACTTAATTAAAAAAAACGACTTGAAAACCGGACATTTATATTTATCGGCAATTAATCCCTTAACAGTTTACAAACGCAACAGTTCCAAATTATTAAAAATCAGCCATAGTGAACCATTAATGGTTTGTTATATCTAAATTTTTTAAGCATTGCGCACTTTTAATATATAAGAAAAGAGTTACACAAGGAGAGTAGGATGCAAATATAATGTAAATTATAATATAGATACAGATTGTTTGGACACGGTGAGATCAGGAGAAAATGTTAGGCGACCATACTTAAACCATTATCGCCAAGTTGGCGGGGAACCCAGTTCTTTAGTTAAGCCCATTATTACATATTTAGAGAATATTCAGGGCCGTAACTAGGTCATTTAGCGCCCGTGGCAAAAATCTGATTTGCACTCCTACTACCCAATATAGTGAGAAAATATATAAATGTATTTTTCTATATTATATATTTAGAATGAACTCAACTTGTTAATTCTTAAAATGTTTCTAGTATATTAATTTTAAATTTTTTCTTCTATATTTATTTTATTAATACTTAAAAATATTTTCGAATACTCTAGAAGTATCATTTTGCTGATAAAATGGATAGTTTATTTGAGGGGAATATTTTTTTATTTGTACGTTGAATTTCCCTTTAAAAAATGATGATTTTATAAATTTAAATTTAGTTTTAATAACTTTAATAAATTCAAAATTTAAAACGAATACCCGAATTTATATAAAGGCATATTAGAAGTGTTTGGTAAACATTTTGTAAGAATCTATAACAAGTTTAATTTAAGAAAATTCATAAAACAATAATTTTTAAACACATTGGATTTTAAAAATAAAATCTGATTCTATAATAAAAAAATATTTTTCAACTTTTTCATATTTCTATTTGGGGCGAATCGTCTTTTTTCGAATTCCATTTTCCTCACGGTGCGGTGTCCCAATGATTGATGCGCCCGTGGAAATGCCACCTTTGCCAGGCCCTAGCTACGGCCCTGAGAGTATTATACGGACAAAGATTGAGCAGAGTATTGTAAAGTTTAGATTTAGTTGGGTTAGGGCTCAAATTAGTTAGTATTATAATGAACTTGTTGATCAACTTGCGAAAGATGCAACGCACATTGACGAAATTGATATTATTGTTGGATGGTCTTTCTCTCAGGCTAAAGATATGGTGAATAAATTTATTTTGCTTGGATTGCAATACTTTTGGGATAATTATGAAACTGAAAGAAATACTTATGAATTTTTTCCTTGTGCTAGCGAAAAGAAGAGTGAAGGAAATTTTTATATGAATCAAGTATTTACCGGACATGGAGCAATTCCAGTTTATCAAAATAGATTTTTCAATAAATCAAGTCAATGTTGTTGTACCAAGGATGTGTGAACACTGAAACACTTAATATATAATTGTGAATTGGCTCAAAACATTAGAGTTAAATATTTTCCTGTGAACTTTAAATTTGTCAAATTGATTAATTTATGTATCTCGACGTAGTCCCGTCGAAGCATTGTTCTCCTTACGGAGTTCTTTGTTTATGTATGGAATGTTAATTTTGTAATGCTTATTGTCTATGATGTAGTTCATTATTATTAATGTACTTTCGTTTGATTGTAATAAAGAGCGGCTGGCTCTTGGGATGTTTCAGAGGATCCATTTGGAATAATTGTGAATTAGTTCAAGACATTAGAGTTAAATATTTTCCTGTGAACTTTAAATTTGTCAAATTGATTAATTTATGTAACTCGACGTAGTCCTGTCGAGACATTGTTCTCCTTACGGAGTTCTTTGTTAATCTACGTATGGAATGTTAATTTTGTAATGCTTATTGTTTATGATGTAGTTCATTATTATTAATGTACTTTCGTTTGATTTTAATATAGAGCGGCTGGCTCTTGGGATGTTTAAGCGGATCCAGATGGGAATTCTGGTCCAGTTTAGTTTCTTAAAATTATGTTACAAAAATTTTGTTGTTGCTTTTGTATTGGTTGGGATTGCTGTCCCGACGACCAGTCTCATTTCCGCATGACTTTGGCTAAGGCGGATTAAAAGAGACTTACATTATTATAATGTTTTATATTGTTTAATATTGTTACGAATTTGTTAGTTAACCTTAAATTTAACATGGGACTCTATGGGTGTCTCACCAAATTGGCGAGATACCGGCTTGTTGGCGACAGTTTTGTGAACTTATTTTTGTCGCCAAGTTCGTCTCCAAATATCTCCAAGTGTCGCCAAATGTTGCCAAGTGTGGCAATACGTGACAACATCCGGTTCCTGGAATATTCCAGCAGTTTCTTCGGGCCTATATGAGGCAGGCTGAGAGAGTCGTTAAGTAGATTTCTCGTTGTACAGAATACGCACGGTGTGTTGTGTTTTACCGGTGCTTCCGTTTTGTTTTATGAGGAAAGAGGTACGTGAGTCCACGGCATTCTGCTCGAGTTGTTTCGCTATCATTTTGTAAGCTTGGTACGAGTGTGCAGTACCTTAACCTTGATGCCTTTCTGACATTGTATTTTCCAACTGATTGCCAATAAATAATTGTTTTTGTACTGTCTTACTTAAAATCCATTCAATCCCCGAACCCAGCTTTGAAGTTCGTAACAATATATATACTTATGTCTAATCAGTGATAGATATTCGGCCCTTAATTTCTCCTTATTTAATATTTATTTAGGGATTCCACTGATATGTATGTGATGTGATTAAAGATTTTAAATAAATACAAACATCGGCTAGCTCAAAAATTATTATACTTGAAACCTACTGAGCCGCAAAGCAAACAGTTAGGTACAAAACAATTAACACATAAAATGACTAAAAAGACAAAATAAACACGATACAACATCTCCAAGATCTGGAGCCTGGCTGACGTTTTTTGGGTATAGCTGCAAAAAGGTTGGGAACCTCTGGTCTAACTGAACGGTACCTAGTCACCTTAAGAAGGAAATGATGGCTTTAAAAACTAATTTTGTTTATAGCTGATCTAGTATCAAAACTTAATAGGACATTGAAAATATATTTATATGAAATTAAGGGGACATGGTAAGCTTTAAATTTTAATTTATTACAGTAAGGAATATATATTTTGAATTTTAGAATGCAATTTAAAGCTTATTTAATGTCAAAGTCTATTTGAACAGTTAATACATAAACTTTAAATTTATTTTAAAAATTTTGAAAAATTTTGTAATTTTTTTTTAGATTATAATATTTATTCAAAAATTCTTTTAATATACATTAGAACCATCTACACAGAACAGAATTTAAGATGTCTCTAAGATTATATTTTATTTAAAAAAAATGTATTCACACATAGATAAAACTGTGAAAATTGAACATTCTATATTGAACATCATCCATATTTTCCTGTATAAAAATAGAAATAAATGGATGGTTGCTAATTTCATTCACAGTTTTATTCTATCCAAAAAGTAAGTTTTCCTCGGCGACCGAAGATTACGCTTGCAAATACACGATGCTTTTGGTTTGTTTGGTTTGGAGCTCTACTGTCTACTTCTCTTGCTATACAAGGGCTAATGAGACTAGAATTTACTGTTTAAACCAATTCCGAGTGGCTATGAACATCCGTGTCAGCGGTAGGATTATGAAGAGCACTACCTTTCACTTTCAGCCATCATTCGGACGAAATGCGACGACACAACCCGGGTAAATTGAGGGATAAAACTATCATGTGGAACAGTTGTAAATTACCAATAACTCGCGTTAACGTAATTTCAAAAGGACTAAGCTGTCAGCTGTATTCCTCCTTCCACCAAAATTTTTCCAATGCAAAGATATCTTTTCATGAAATCGATCGTCAATTGTATTTAACTTATGAACTGGATGTGATGAGTAAGCAGATGACTTGTCTTTGATGTCGGGATTTTTCCAAAATGTGTAGCCATGGGACCGGCCATCTGTCATCGATGACGGCTTTCCACCCTACAGTCCCGATTTTGCTCTCGACTTAACACCTGAAGAAATGTCTGTTCGATCACCAGAGAGACTTGTAGACAGCTGTGACACGCGGGTTCCATTCTAAGTAAACAAATTTGTATGACACTGGATTACATAAATGTATCCTACGGTATAACTAGTTTTACAATTCTGTTGAAAAGTAATTGAAATATATTTGTATCTTTTACACTAAATATTTCCGAGTAGTAATAATCTTTTTGTTTTTTATGG
This sequence comes from Pardosa pseudoannulata, assembly GCA_032207245.1. Classification (NCBI taxonomy): domain Eukaryota; kingdom Metazoa; phylum Arthropoda; class Arachnida; order Araneae; family Lycosidae; genus Pardosa; species Pardosa pseudoannulata. Next base: position 47,956,974 of record CM063510.1, on the reverse strand, counting down.
ACTTTTCGAAACTTACTTTCTAGGTTAAGGTTTCTGAAAGTGTGTTCCACAGAACTCTAGTGTTCCATAACAACCCTCCATCGGTTCCTCGAAAATTTTTTAAATATCAACAAGATTTTAAAAAAAAAATTTGTAAATTTGTTATCTAATTTTTTTTTTTTTTGGAATTCCTTAAATAGAATTTATACTATTAGTAAGTTATACTCCAGAAACGTTACTATAGGAAACAATAGAGCGATGTGACAATGAGTCATTCAAGCGATAGTACAGCACAAAGGGTTGAATAATCATCAATGTATCATTTTATTTGTTTAATTTCATTAAAACTGTCTTTATCTACATAATATTTTGTCAGTCTTATCTACATTTTCATACTGCTTTATGTTAATTTTTTTTGTTAACGTCTAATCAGTGATAAATAATACGTTATAGGCCCTTAGATTATCATTAATATTTATTCAGGTATACCGTTACAATGTGTGTGATTAGAAAAAGGGAACGTCGGATAAAAAGTTTGAGAACTACTGTCCTAGATTATTAATTAGGGTATAACTTAAAAATTATTTTATCTGTGAACTTCAAATATATTAATACGAGGGATATATTTTATTTTACAGTATGATAGTCTATATTTTTTACCGTTTCAATTTCTTATCGGTTTTTAATTTTTTTAATTTTTAAATGTTAGATGTCTGTAAAGGTTTGGTTTACAGATTTTCAGTTTGATATAAGAATTTAAATTCTAATTTATACATACATACATACATATACACACACATATATATATATATATATATATATATATATATATATATATATATATATATATATATATATATATATATATGTATATATAAATGTAATCCAATAACTATAAAACTGCTGGACAAAGAGAAAGCTATACAGCTAGCAGTAATATCGATGCAGTCAGGCCATTGAAAGAGACCGGTGCAAGTGTAATTAAAACTGTATTTTAGAGGTACTAAAACGGACATCTTTACTAGCCAACGACAGACAAAGGAAAGACACAAAAATCACTCTGCTCAAACAGAGGTGCACCCAAGAGCGGAGACAGAAAAAATTTTCCCAAGGGACAAGAAGCTTACTCAGCGAATTTAAGTGTTAAGATCAGTAAAACCCGGAACCATTTGGCGGAGACAGCTGGAAAACGTATTGAATAGACAGAAAATTTACATCTATAGGATAGAAAGCATTGGGAAATGTATCGAAAGAATTTTAAGTCGAGACGCTCCTTTGATTAAGACATTTAGTGGCTGGGAAAAAAGGTTTTAAGGAATTAGAATGGGAGAGAGGAGGTTTTTTAAAAAATATTAAAGTTAAAAAATTTTAATATATGTATATATGTGTGTATGTGTGTGTCAGGATAGAATGTTAAGGCGACTGGAAAACAGTTTTTCTTGATAATAATAAGTTTATTAAGTCATTGATTCATTTAAGCAAAACTTGCGCCATTTTCATTTATTCGTCGAAGACACGCGTAGAATTTGTTCACAATTCCATGTCCACGCGCTGACTCTTTACTGTTTGCAAACTCATTAAATCCTTCCAAAATCCTTCCGCCTTACCGGATTATCCTAAACGCTTACGCAAGATTGGGTTTTTTTCATTTCTTTTATTATTATAAAAGAGTTCCTTTTTTAAAATCGCTTATAACTCACGTAATTTCTAACTACCCCTTTTTTAGACCTGATATATATATATATATATATATATATATATATATATATATATATATATATATATATATATATATATATATATATTAAAAAAATTCCTGGATCATTAAATGGGTTTTAACACTTTAAAAGTTATTTAGTTTTCTTATATGAAACAATGCGATTTTAAGAAAAGTTTCAATACGTACACTATGTGAAATATGTATGTGGTAAAAAAAAGGGTTCCGCGGTAGAAAAAGTTTGAGAACCTCTGCTCTAGATGATCCTCGTATACATTATTGGAAAATTGTACAAAAAATTTAATACTTATATCTTGTTGGTGATATTTCCAATTCCCTTGGTGCGGGATGCTTACACCAAGTCTAAAAGACCCCTCCGTAAGAAAATATCACAGGGTCTTGCTCAGTCAATAACTGACCCATGGAGCTACTCCTGCAGGCCAGAAAATAAGTCCAGAATAGAGGGGGAGGGGGAATAAAAGTAAAAAAGTTTTACGCCGGGCAAGAAAGAGAGATAATAGCTTGCTTAGTTACAAATAATAGCTTGCTTTATTTAAAGCGTACATAATTTTTCTCTGCCTAAAAGTTGCAAATATTTATATAATGATCCTACTAAAACTTTTTTTTTTGTTTTACCTAATTTGGATGTGCAAGAAAAGCCAAATATAATACACAAGACACGGTAAATGAAGAATCTTATGTCTTTAAAAAGAACGTTAACATTTATTCAAAAATAGGAATATTATATCTGATTTAAAATTTTATAAATACAAAAAACACCATTAAAGGTTGATTAATTTTAGTAAATTTGGCGCAACTATAGGTCAAATAAAGGGAATTTTGGAGACAGGACCGTAGCCAGAGAGGGGGGAAGGAGGGATTCAAAGAGGTCCAAATTTTTTCCCCAAATTGTGGAATTTAGTGTATCGTATAACATTAAAATAAAAGTACATTTTCAAATATAAAATTTTTAAATCTACACAATCAAAATTTAATTTCTATATTTTTGCTCCGAATTATTTTATAAATCTACTTATGCATGGATAATTAATTATAGATATAATATTAAATTTTTATAACAAGTTATTAAATTTTATGGGGTTATAGTTTTAAAAAGCAACGATATATACAATCGACTCAGTTCAGCCTGAGCCACCCCACAAAAATAAATCGAGGTTACAATCTTTTGTGGAATAACACTAAATTATTATTATTATAAAATGATATTGTGGAATAATATTATTTTATAAATCTACTTTTGCATGGATAATTAATTATAGATATAATATTAATTTTTTTGTCACAAATTATTAAATTTTATTGGAGGTTTTTACTTTTAAAAAACAGCGATATACGCAATCGGATAAGTTCAGCCTGAGCCACCCCACAAAAATAAATCGAGCTACAATCCTTTGTGGAATAATATTAAATTTAGGGAAAGTCGCCAACACAGGATATTTTGTACATCTATCATAGAACTACTTTGTAATCTTTGAACCTATAGACAACATACTATAAATAACAGAGAACGACTCTCAGATACATATGATGTTAAAATGCTGTAAAAAGAGATAACGAGATTGTGCTATTCATCCTTACATAATTCACAAAACACGACTTATCGCTTAATCATAAAGGAAAAAGTTTCATGAAGTAAACCTAAACAATATTAAAATTAATTTTCAACCTTGTTATCTAAAAGCTATTGTTATCTAGAATCAATTGACAAAAAATAAAACAGTAAAAGAAATTTATTCGTAAGTCTAAAATTGGAGAACAATTCGCATTTACAAAATGTTTTTCGATGTTGCTAACTAATGTTTCCGGAAAGATTCAATGATATCGTTCGACGAATAGAATGAAAGATTTTTCTTTAATAATCTCACACGCACGCTTTTTATGTATTAATGATCTATCGTTTTTGGGCTCACCAGCATGAAAATTGTGTAAGGGAAGTGAATGTCACGTGGCCTGGAATACGTGCAAATGATGTCACCAATAATAATACCAGTTCCAAATTTGGAGACAAAGTTTAGCCTCCAAATTTGTCGTCCTGACGATTAAAAAAGAAAAAAAAAATTTCTTCCGACGCAACAGGCAAATAGCCAATTATACTAACGTCATAAAAACGTAAAATATATAAGTAGATATCGACTGCTAAGCTTTGATTTAACAACACCCGGGGAATACACTTAACTTAAGGAATGTTACGGACACGAGCAACATTGCTCCCAGTGGGTTACGTAATTTGAAAACAATGACCAAACAGAATGTATCGTTTAAACTTGGCTGACATTTCAACCCAAAACCTATATTATTTGCCCTAGTAGCCATTGGTGAACACAACGGTCTTTGGCTGGCTCAAGCATCTAACTCCAAACCTGATTATGAGTCGGACTCTGTACCAGCCCTTGAGTCCTCTGTACGACGCCTTTGTTGACTGAGCTACCACGGCTCAACATAAATTATTAACTCAGAGTTGTGAAACTGTATACAATACTTATACACGGTTAACTGTTTATTCATTTATTTATTTTTAAGTTTACTCCATTTTAAGCAACTTCAATTACGACCTTCTTTTCTATACCCTGGCCAGAAAGAAAATTTGGCGAATATAGAAAAGGGTTTGCATCACTTTGAGATGTGTAGCAGCGAGTATATATGTGTGTGTATGCACGCGCGCGCTCCAAAAAGGTGTAAGGCAATAGTATGTTCAACAAAAGCAGTTTAAACCAACATACTACTGCTGCAAAGGGGTTATCATATTTACAGTTATTCGGGTCGTGATCTTATTGAAACAGGGTCGAGAAATTAACGAGACGAAGCCCTCCTCCCCCCCCCCTCTACAAGGCCAAGGAGGTTGTTCTAAGCTTTAATTATTACACGCAGGGCCGTAACTAGGTCCTTTAGCACCCATGGCAAAAAAAAAAACTGGTCTTCGCCCCTGACACCAAATATAATGAGAAAATACGTAAGCATGTTATATATCTATATATATATAATATATGTATATATATAATATAATATATATATATATATATATATATATATATATATATATATATACACACACATCATATATTCAGAAAGAACTCACAAAATATTTTGAATAGTTTGGGGAAATTATTTTGCTGATAAGCTGAACAGTTTATTTGAGGTAATTATTTTTACTAAGACATTGAATTTTCATAAAAAATTGGCAAATTTCTAAATATAAATTTAGTTTTAATAACTTTATTAAACGTAAAATTTAAAACGAATACCCGGAATTATATGAACATATATTAGGAATGTTTGGTAAATATTTTGGAAGAATCTATAACAGGTTTAGTCTCTAGAAGCATTTTAAAAAATAAGAAAATTCATTAAAAAATGCTTTCTAAACACTTTGGATTTTATAATAAAAAAAGTTTTTTTTTTCAACTTTTCCTAATGTCTACTCGGGGCGAATCGTCCTCTTTTGGACCCCATTTTTTCTCACGGCGTGGGGCTCCTAAGACTGATGCGCCCCTGGAAAATGCCACCTTTGCCATGCCCTAGTTACGGACCTGATCACATGTCATTCTGTTCGCGTTGAAAAAGCAACAGTTTATGTTTACGATTCCCATGAAGAATATGCTGATTTCTTCTACAAGTTGAAGTGTGATAGGGGCTTAAAGGAGTCTTAGTGCATTCTGGTAATGTATAGGTTTCGATACAGCCCAAGCCTTAAACCCCTTATGTCACCGTTATTATGAACTCTTATCACCCAAACTTTTATATCATTTATGCATTGACCTTAAAAAAGACCGTTTTGTTGATGGTTGCTTTCCTGCAAGACTGCAATTAACAAAATTTAGTCGTGAAATTCCTATCAAACAGCCATTCTATAGGCCTAACCATACGCCAGTTTGAACCAAAATAAGTCTGTTGAAAATTTCTCGTTATCACACGTGAAATCTGCGTATTCTTCATTGGAATCAAAAACTGAATTTATTGCTTTTTTTAATCGGTATCGTTGACTTGTAATAAGACCCTGTAACCCTTTAAAGGTCACCAAAATAAATTCATGGGAATTTAATGTAATTTGTTTATAAATGTTATCTATAAGCTTTGTATATGTAAAATATGTATTATTATTATTATTATTATTATTATTATTATATATATATATTTTTTTTTTTTTTACATTCCTTAGAAGGGTTTGCCTTAGAGGATACCAAATTAGGGTTTGAGAAGTGGTTTAACTGACTAACCCCTACCCTTGTACAGCTTGAACATTATGCTTTTTTAAAAGTTTAACTATACTGGAAGAACAATAAATGATAATCCTTAAACTGGTATAATAAATAAATAGCTTAACAACTTAAAAGTGTTGTTTGTACAGATACTTTTATTTGAGGTCATAAGTAAGATAAATTGAATCTGACTTCTCAAGTACAGAAAGTTTAAATACATATATTTCACCAGAAAAAGAAATCAATAAGTTAAACGTAGAACTATCATCTGTTATATATTTAAAATATCAAAAATATAATATGTATAAAATGTATAATATGTATATATAAAATGTATAAAATATGTAAAATATATAAAATATATAATGTATTTTTAATATATAAAATGTATAATATGTATATATAAATATATATATATATATATATATATGCATATACATACATATATACATATATATATATATATATATATATATATATATATATATATATATATATATATATACACATATATATATATATATACACATATATATATATATATATATATATATATATATATATATATATAATCGAAAACTCATCCATGTCTCCAAAAAGTTTTTTTTTAATTGCAAAAGCTCTTGATTCTACATCATTGGCTTCCACATATCACAGATGTATGAGATTGGAGCTGTAAATAATTATAAAAAGATAAAGTAAAGTAATCCAAAAAGTAAAGTTAAAAAAAAAAGATGTTTAATAGGTGGTTTTGCTACGAAACCACTATCCGTTAAAGGGTTAAGGGAGAGTATCCCCTTTAAATCTTTCCAAAAATTTGAATTTTTTAAAATTATTTTATCTAATAGAATAAAATTAATGGATCTTTTAATAACATCAAATTTAAATTTTTAAAATTTTGAATTTTCTATTTTTGGCATTTTTAAAACCTCTGTACATTTCTAAACTGTTTAAAACGTAACCCATTCAAATGTTTGAATTAGAACCAATAAAACTCTACAATCTTTGCCTGTAATATCATAGCTTTTAAGTTAACTATACAAACCTTAAATTAATTTACTGAAAGTGATGCTTATTCAATTTCCGTGTACTGTAAAAAAAAAAAAAAAAAAAAAAAAAAAAAAAAAAAAAAAAAGTTGTTGCGCATATTTATTTTAAATTTTCATTGTAAATATATTATAGACCTATAATTAAACTCTACCTACTTTTTTCGTTGTTGTCTATTTTATTAAGTATTTATAGTATTTGAAATGGAATTTTTAAACATAATTTTAGCTTTTTTGAAAATTCAGTCCCCTGATGTAATATTTCTGAGATTTTTAAAAATTTAAATTGTTGGAATAGAATTATACCTAGTAATTATTGTTTACAAAAGATCAAAAATTATTAATTTTATAATTATTAATTATTAATAAATGTGTTATTGTAAGTCTGCGGTTAGTATATCAGAAAAAATTTAAATTGTAAAAACAAATTCTCACTTTTCACTTCATAATAAAAGTTCTTGTATTTTAGATACAAATTCAGCAAAGTTAATTAATATTCCCCTGGTGTAATATTTCTGAGCTTTTGAGAAATTTAAATTGCTGGAATAGAATTATACCTAGTAATTATTGTTTACAAAAGAGCAAAAATTATTAATTTTATAATTATTAATTATTAATAAATGCGTTATTGTAAGTCTGCGATTAGTATGTCAGAAAAATTTTAAATTGTAAAAACAAATTCTCACTTTTCACTTCATAATAAAAGTTCTTGTATTTTAGATACAAATTCAGCAAAGTTAATTAATATTCCCCTGGTGTAATATTTCTGATCTTTTGAGAAATTTAAATTGCTGGAATAGAATTATACCTAGTAATTATTGTTTACAAAAGAGCAAAAATTATTAATTTTATAATTATTAATTATTAATAAATGTGTTATTGTAAGTCTGCGGTTAGTATTGCAGAAAAATTTTAAATTGTAAAAACAAATTCTCACTTTTCACTTCATAATAAAAGTTCTTGTATTTTAGATACAAATTCAGCAAAGTTAATTAATATTCCCCTGGTGTAATATTTCTGAGCTTTTGAAAAATTTAAATTGCTGGAATAGAATTATACCTAGTAATTATTGTTTACAAAAAAGCAAAAGTTATTAATTTTATAATTATTAATTATTAATAAATGTTTTGTAAGTCTGCGGTCAGTATGTCAGAAAAAAATTTAAATAGTAGAAATAAATAATCACTTTTCACTTCATAATAAAAGTTCTTGTGTTTTAGATACAAATTCGGCAAAGCTAATTAAATAAAAATAGAGAACAAATGCTGAAAATCCCATGTATTTACGATAATAATTTAAAAAGCTAAGGTGAAAAATAAGAAAATTTTTTTTATATAAAGTTGCTTAAAGGTGATGTGTCACCTTAAACTGAATAGTCAATTAGAACCAAGATCATGTTTCAAAATGAAAAGCATCTTAAATGTGTACAAATTTTTAACTTTAAACTGCTTATTCTCAAAACTGTTGCTTTAAACCTTGAGCACAACATTACTTTATCTGCAGTCTAAAATGATTAAAACCACAAGATCCCACCTACCTGCGGTCGCGAACTTTCTCTCCGCTCTTCTGCGTCCGAAATTAAAATGTGGTCTGCTTTTGTTTATCTTCGCGTTCCGACTGTGAAAACATCCACCTTGACCTCGGAGGGAAGACCGCAGTGGTTCGGGCTGCGCTAAGTTCCGGAGTGACTGTTGAACTGGCTCTCTCGCCAACCAAACAGCATCCCTTATATACCTTCCTTCCCCTCGTGTGCGAGATTTGTTTACTTCGGCCGGCCGCCTTTCCCACTGCCATACTATTATACTGTTTCAGAAGAAGACAAAAGCCCACGTTATTACAATCATCGCTTCCGTGTGATGTCACAGACCGGTCACATGCCCTGTCATTTTTGATACTTTTTACGCAGATGTCAAACACTATTTTTTGTTATTCGCTTTTGAATGTCATTCCGCTCGTTATATGGCCAAGATGCAATTAAATTATTGAGTTACCCAAACTCCGAAAGAAGGATACGCCTGCGGCTGGGAAGTATCGTAATTAGAGGGAGAGAGAAAGTTAATTTGGCGAGATTATATCGTTTTAGTCGGTTTTTGTATCCCATTGTGTTTTGCGTTCTAACTTTTACAACAATGGAATAAGCATTAGGTATATATTTAACGCATGGGCTCTCCTCGGTGACTAACTACATAGAGTGAAGGATGATTATATCGAATGGTAAATACCTGGGGTCAATATTCTACTCATACTACAATATTCTTTTATACATGTTTGGTTTCATTTGGAGCAGTACGATTTACAACTTTACTTCATGAGTTCTAATGAGATGGCTACGACCAACCACGTCAATATCGGGATTCGAACCTGAGGATTCTGGAACTAAAAGACGGCCCGGCCTTAATTTGGCGAGTTCATATTATTTAAGATGTATTTTGTATCCTACTGGGTTTTGCGTTCTAACTTTTGCGACAATGGAATATCATTCGGTGTTGAGATACTCTTAACGCATGAGTACTTCTAAGCAGGGTTGGAAAAAAATCCAAATTTAAAAAAAAAAATTTTTTTTAATCAGATTTATTTGATTTAAATCAGATTTTTTATCAGATTATTTAAATCAGATTTTAGATTTTTTTCAGATTTATTTGACTTTTTTCTGCATTTTAATTTTAATTATTGTAGTGTTTTTATATTTTTTGCAATATACATGGAATAATTTGTTATAAGTAACATCTTGTCTATCTAGTATATTCTATACACTGATTACTTAAATTTAAATATATAAATTTTAATCTAAATCCATTTTATTATTTTGTAATTGAATAGTGCAAACTAAATAAGATGTAAATTTAAAGAACAAATTAAATATTCATTTAATGCAAACTATTTATTTAAAAAAACAGAAAATCACAATTATTTCAATATTTTTTAAACTATGAATCAGTTATTTAACTGTTTCAATAAAAACACTTGTTCCTATGCTTTATCCACTCCTAATTTGTTACGAAGGCTAGAATGAACAATACCAAAAGAATAAAATGTCTTTCAATTCTAGCAGATTAAGTTATTAGGTAGATAAACTGGATTTCAAGTTCTGTAATACTTTCTTTACCTCCCATTACATAACATGAATCCCACTAGTCATAACTAGTCATTGTACCTACCCTTACTACATACTTTCTGATAACAACCCCTAAATTTTTGGAAAACACATGCTATCTATTTACACTTATTTACTTATTGATATTTCTGTACTGATTCCCAATTCTCCTGTCTTTGGAATATAGGTTTTAAAAGAAGTGAAAAAAAATTATTTAAATCAATGATTTTTTTCAAAAAAAAAAATCAACTGATTTAAATCATGCCAACCCTGCTTCTAAGTAACTAAATGGACGAAATGAGGGGAGAATTTGTAGATGCCTCGAGCCATTATTCTATTCAAATCCCGTGATCATCGGTAGCACCTCGTTAAATTCACAATGGTCTACTCTTTACTACACGAATTCAAATAAGACAATCAAGCGGAAATCGGGCCCATATGGCCGTGAGGCCATATCCCGGCGGCGGTTTATCCCGGCGGTGGTGGGCAGATCGCAAGTATAAGACTACTAGATCTTGCGCTGAACCCTTCAAAGAACCCGGAGAGCGCACGTCGCGCCGCAGGCGCAATCCACTAGCGAACGCAGAAGACGAGCTCTGAGAGAGGGAGAGAATTTGGAAAACAACTGGATGCTTAGCGGACCTCTTGAAGCCGAAATTAGTGAGGGTGGATCGAATCACGCGAGCCAGAACAGAAAGGAGTAGAAAGAAAGAATTTAGCTCATTGCACCTAAAGAGACGGGAAACCGAATGAGCCGAAAAAGAGGACAGGAAATTTTGAGAGGCGACAATCGCAATCCTATGCCTCCGGACCATCACTCAAAAGTCATTGCAATGGATTTGGTTTGGTTTGGTTTGGAGCGCTACGGTCTACTGTTTTGCACACGAGGGCTAATGAGACCGGGACCTACAGTTTAAAGCCGATTCCGAACGGCTACAAACATCCATGCCATCAGCGGGATTCGAACCCACGAACTCCGGTTCCGAAGAGCAGCGCTCTACCATTCGGCCATCGTTCGGCGTCATTGCAATGGAAGTCATCGCTTTGGCCCACATTATTCTAATGAAACTGAACAACTGCGAGCAAAACATGCCAGCATCCTGATTCAATTTTACTGACACTGGAAAGGTAATTTCACGTCCTATTGAATCGGACATTATATGGCCTGCTAAGATAAAGTAGTTCCTATTCAAAAATCTCTCCTATACACTTTCCGAACGAAGGCCGAATAGTAATACACATCTTTTCAGTACCGTAGTTTATGAGTTCGAATCCTGCTGCTGCCACGGATGTTTGTAGCCGTCCGGAATCGACTTCAAGCAGCATATGTCCCGGTCTCATTAGCCCTAGTGTAGCAAAACAGTAGGCCATAGCGCTCCAAAGCAAACCAAACCAGAACTCCTAGACTCTCATCAGTCCCGCGTAAGAATATCAGGATGTCACTCTAAAATTCTTTTGAGAGACCATTAGTTTACGACTTTCCATAAACAACTATAAATTGATAAACTACTCATTCGGTGCTTTTTTTTCTTTTTTTGCAGTTTTTTACAATTTTGAAAGAGTTATAAACAAGATAAAACATATATAGATAACATGCAACAATATTTTAGTATTTGGTATTATTAACTATTATGGAAAAGGAGGTGTTCGAATATTTTTTACTTGTAAAGGGGGCAGTGGTCTAGACAAGTTTGGGAGCCTCTGACAGAGACAGATGAGACAAATTTCTAGGTCCCGGCCAAACTGCTATTTCGAAAAGATTTGTAAATAAGATAATTTATTTTTCTGTTGCACAACTCTATATAATAAACAATTATACATCATTTTATACATTAAACAAAATTCTTTGAATAATATTAACTGTGATAAATTTTACTGAATTAAAAACTTTGTAGAAAACAGAATTGTTGAATAAAATTTATTCATATTTATTATATACTTACATCTGCTAGACATTTAATAAAATATTTTTTTAGTTTATAAACAAACTATTCAAACATTTCTAGAAAAACTAAAATTTATCATTGTATATAAATATTTTTATTGTTTAAAAATTAAAAATTTGTTTTAGTCTTTCATATTAAGTTTTATTTTGTTTATTATTTTACGTTTTCTGTGTGCTCTATTTCTTTGAGAGGGTTGGGTCGCGGTAAAAAGAAAATTTTCTGGACCCCATAATGGATGGTTCAATGAGGAATTTTCACGTTTTCTAATTTTAATTTTAAACAATAGAAGACAAAAAAAGTAATCACGACAGTACCTATTTTTCTTTCATTTGGGGGCCTAATTAGTGATTTCTAATGTTTTTATAGCGGACTCTTTAACATATCTCAAAAACGATACTTTTCCTCCTCCGAGTTTGTGACGTCATCGTTCATTAAAACACCCACCGTTGTTTACATGTTAAAAGGCGACTTTTAAATTTATTTCTGTGTAAAGTATCGCATATAATAGAATTTTTTTTATTATGTCTGGCATTAAAAAATCATATTATAAATATTGTATTGTGCTACTCTGTAAAAATAAAGCAACTAATTGCAATGAGAAGATATTTTTCAGCGTTCTCAAAAATCCACAAACACGTAAATTCTGGACAAATGCGATGAAAAGAGATGAGAAATTAAACCCCAAATTATCATATAAATAATCTCTATGGGTTTGTGAAGACTATTTTTCGATAAGTAAATGCTTGCTTTTGTTTAAATATTACTAATTTAGAACAATTAAAGTATATAAAAATACATCTAAACCTTTAAATGGACTGTTGATTAACCAGTGCTATTTAACTTTTAAAACTGCTATTTTTCGAGTATTATCACAGAGTTCAAGTACAATAAATGTTTGATAAAGCATATAAATATCGTAAAGCATATAAATATCTAAAGCATATAATTACCTAATAAATAACTCGGGGGAGGGGAAGGTTATGTATTTTCAAGATATTATAAAATAATACTTTCTTAAGTGTATCAATTCACAGTGATATTTTTCAATTACATTGGTGACTAATTTAAAAAAAGTATATTTTTAAAATACTTCATAATGATATTACTTTAAAAATTAAATTTAATTTCAGAAACTTTATACATTTTTTAATTTAAAATTAATATAAAAGTCAATAAAATTGTATTGCTATTTAAAAATGTATAAATAGTTAAGTAAAGCCTTTCAAACATTTAAAATTTCTTTTCATCAAATTTAAAATATCTAAGAATTGGTTTAGTTTTGGAACGCTAAGGTCTACTTTTTGCAACATGCGGACTAATGAGACCGACAATAAATACCTCCTCTAATTTTTATTTTGATATTACATCCATCTCTATTTATAAAAAGAGATGCTGCTACAAATGTGTGTATATGGTATATGTATATTTATTTGACTTGTCTATGTCTACAAACAGAAGAGCTATTATTAGCATGAATAAAATATTAATACATGCTAAGTAAAAATGGATAAATATATAAATGATTTTACATAACTTTGGGTTTTAATTATTATGCCGTATTTCTGCTCCCATAAAATCCGGGTTTTTTCCCAAGAACGAAAACATTTGCATCATGTCAATTTTGGGAGGTTGTCCGACTGTCCTTTGGTAAATCCAGGTAGAAGAGACATTTATAACAAATTGAGATAATTAAGCTATCGAGATCGATAAAATAAACCTTCTGGTTTAAATAAAAATAAATTTTAATAGTTAGAAAACTCCAAGAATTTGCAAAAACAAAATCGGAAAATAGTGCGCGCTTACAAACAATAAGAAAATATTAGATAATGTGAACGATGACTTCACAAACAATCACGGAGCGTTTTGATGTCACGTGATTTTTGCTTGACTTTAATTAAAAATAATTTTTGAAATGATTGACCTAGTTTTTTACATAATTGAGAACATTTTTGGAATTTACGAGTCTGGAATTATCAGAAAACGAAGTTGTTCGAATCCCCCACATGTGCAAATTCCTTATTCGCCCCTGCGTTGAAGTACGCAGGGTCGAGTAATTTCGAGTGAAGTAAACATCATTTGTTTACAATTTGACTGCAAGCGTCAGAACTGCAAGCCAATACAGGGGGTGAAAGCGATAAAGCAGATTCACTACATACAATTTTTTTCGGGGGGGGATATCCTGACCTGCATTCTGTGGGTCGGTGACCTGCAGGGGGTAGCAGACAGGACTAGAACATTCTTTTAACCTTGAACTTTTCCTTCGTCTTGTAACAGTTACTGCACCTGAAATAAATTTACCACTTACTAAGGTAGACATACTATTTTTTTAGAAACATTACGAAATTTGACCAGAGGTGGAGGGCAATAAACTTTTCTCGCTTATGCAATGGCAAAAAGTATGTGATTGGGAAACAATGTGGAATTTAAGAATGTCCATTTAGGTGCTGTAGCGTAGTGTGTGTGTGGGGTAGGGGTTGCATTAGCCCCGGGCATCATTTGGGCGCTGCAAAAAAGCAATCGTAAAACATAATTCTAAGGTGACATATATATTTAAATGTTGATAAAGAAATTTTTGTTGGTTAAGTTGGTTTTGTTGGTTAATTAATTATTGGTTAAGAATTATTTTCTTTGGTGAATAAAAATGGTTGTAGTATTGCAACCGTCAGTAGTTTTAGAATGATATCCATTAAACACTTCATTTAGCAATAACTTTTTTAAAGTGATAAAACTATATATAGATCATAATTTATTAATATTAGAATCCAAAACAAATTTTCGCTGTTAAAGTTTGTTTTCTAGTTTGTAAGAATTTTAAATTTAGGAGAGAAAAAAATCTATGCAGCGTAGTATTTTCTTCGCTCCCAAAAATTTTACCTTTATAATGATATATTTTCTAGAGGGATGTAGCAACAAATTTTGCCTCTATAAAAAACGATAAAAATCTACGCAACGCCTGCACAATTTTCTTAAAGTAATATAGCTATTTATAAGCAATATTTCATTAATTATAGTTTTAACATTTTCTTCGCTTCCAAAAATTTTACTTTTATATAAAA
The DNA here is from genome assembly GCA_032207245.1 of Pardosa pseudoannulata. Classification (NCBI taxonomy): domain Eukaryota; kingdom Metazoa; phylum Arthropoda; class Arachnida; order Araneae; family Lycosidae; genus Pardosa; species Pardosa pseudoannulata. The sequence continues at coordinate 47,941,919 of CM063510.1, read as the reverse complement.
AGATATATTTTGTAGGAAGTGGGGAGGAAGCGACAGATTTGGCATCCGCCCAAAACAATAAAAATCTGCAGTACGCTACTGCTTAAGTGTTTCATAGTTTTCGTATACAAATGTAACAAATATAAGTGGTACAAATATTTACAGAATAATAATTCATTAATATTAGAATCCAAAATATGTTATTTTTCTATATTTTTTTCTAGTTTGTAAAAAATCTGATTATTTTTGTAATAAATTTAATTTTTGAAATATATATATATTTTTTTTTTTAAATTTCCTCCTCCAAATTCATTTTTTCTTTTGTTTTTGTATTATTGTTGTCGCTTTTAAATTGCAGCAAAGCGCCTTCCATCGTAGTTTCCTTTCCATTGAAGTCACCCAGCTGTGAAAAGCTAAGTACAGGCGAAGCTGCTTTAATTCAGTGGGTAATGGCTAATTCCATTATTTGGCGACACATCGGCAACTTGATGATTGCTTAAGACACTTAAATGTTGTCGCCAAATAAACATTATTAATGATGTCAAAAGTTTCGAAAGCTTAGCTAAATTTCAGATTTTTCTAGAATATTCTCGTGGCGATTGCTTTATTTTGTGTTATTAATTCTTAGTAGTTTTGTGTTGTAAACTACTGATACTGAGTAGTATACATACATGGTTATCAAGCAGCTAACATGTTTGCTGTAGATAATTCTCTTCTAGATTTCGATTGTTCTATGGTATCAATCATTTCGAACCCGTACACAAAACAAAATAAATCCTTTTAATTAGCACTTGTTCCACCTTTATTGCAACAATCTATTTTATAGCAGTTTTAATCCACATTTCCTTGGCAGAATCTTCTCTATCATCTACAGATACGCCGGACGATGGGCAAAAGGTAGTGAGCTGCTCTTCGGTATCGTAGTCCACGGGTTTGAATCCTTCTTCTGGCACAGATGTTGGTACAGTTTGGAATCGGCTTTAAGCAGTAGGTCCCGTTCTCAATAGCTTTAGGGCAGCAAAAACGTAAACCGTAGCATTCCAAACCATGTATGTATAAAAATTTGCTGAATGAAATTATTTGATAAAGTTTTGTAAATTTTTTTCGCTTTCCAAAATTTATTTTAGAGCAAGTGTGGGCGACCTTGCAACTTTTTGTGATGCCACATACTCCGAGGGCAGCAATAACTTTCATACAGACGTTCTGAGAGGTAAAAAGGGGAGGAATTATATTTTTGTTTTTATTAAGGTATATACATAACATGTGAAGAGTGAAAGATACAGATTTAAAATAATAATTTGAATTACTTTAACAGCTTACAAAAATATCTAAAATGATGTACAAATTACTTTTTATATTTTTGAATGTCTTTCAAAACTTTTACTGATAAGTTTCAGTTCAGCCTAACCATTGAGGGACTTCATAACTTCTAAAGAACAGGGTTCCAATAGGTCATAAGATACTTAATAAAATTTGTGACAAAGTAATCTTAAAAAATGACAAACATCGGCAAGCTCAAAATAATATTATATTTAAAACATACTGAGACACAAAACAATTAGGTACAAAACAATTAAAGATTAATAAGACAAAATAATGGCAATGATAATTCTCTAAATGCTGGAGGCTGACTGAATGTTTTTGTCTTTAGCTGCTAGAGGACTGTTACAAACTACACTCATGTCCATAAATTAAGGATAATTCAGAATCACACAGAAATTGAGCTCTAAAATAAAAATTTCACCTGTAGAATTATCACACACATCTTGAAGAAGAATATGCAAATTGCAGGAAACCACCAGATGGCGCGGATAGTACGTCACAATGACGAGAGTGTATGAAAGGGGTATATAAGGAATGGTAGCAAAGAAGTAAAATTGTTCACAAGCGCTTTAAAAGTCTTTCAGTGCAATAACCGCATAGTTATGGCACAAAGGAAGCATTTGGATGATTTTTTACGTGATAGAATTATCGGACGACTGGAATGTGGACGTACCCAGCTGGAAGTATCCGAGGAACTTGGAATCGCCCAGAGTGTCATCTCCAGGCTTTGGCAACGATTCAAACATGATGGTAATGTGAGTAGATGTTACAGCACAGGTCGCCCCCGAGTTACTACGCCGAATGATGACCGGTATTTGGCAGTTACTGCCAAAAGAAACAGACGGGGCACAGCATCAGACCTGTCTCGTCAGCTCTCTTCAGCTACCGGTAAGACAGTTTCAAGGCAGACCGTTTACAGACGCTTAGGGAACATTGGTCTATATGCTCATAGGCCTGTCAGATGTGTTCCCCTTACCGCAACTCACTGTCGCCTGCGATTATGCTGGGCTAGAGAGCATGCATTGTGGACACCGCAACAGTGGTCTTGTGTGATGTTTTCCGACGAATCCAGGTTCAGTTTACATTCTGATTCCCGTCGGGCTTTCATATCGAGAGCGACAAGTACCCGTTACCACCAAGAGAACACCACTGAACGACACCGTTACGGTGGTGCAGGATGGCTCGTTTGGGGAGGAATTATTCTTGGTTCCAGAACTGACCTGCATGTTCAGAGTGTAACGATGACAGGCCACATCTATCGGGATGTCATTCTGGAACAACATGTACGTTTGTTTCGGGGCGCCATGGGTCCTGAATTTCTGTATATGGATGACAACACCCGACCTCACCGTGCAAACATTGTAGACGAATGCCTTCAATCGGAGGATATCACCCGTATGGATTGGCCAGCATACTCACCGGACTTGAATCCAATAGAGCATGTGTGGGACATGCTTGGCCGACGAATTGCAGCCCGTCAACCCCCTCCCAACTGTCTATCGGAACTTCGGAGGGCATTGCTTGATGAGTGGTGTAATTTTCCCCAATATCAGATTGATAATCTGATACTCAGCATGCGTAGGCGTTGTAACGTTTGTATTGCATCGTCCGGGAAACATACTCCGTATTAACCATCATACTAACCATGTTATACTGTTTTCTGGAAATAGGTTCTTTTTTGAAATTTGCTCCAGGGAGTAAAAATCGCAATTTTTATTAATTATGTCAAACATATAGCATCTTTTTTTCTCTTTACCTTTTGTTTAATAAATAGACTTTACAAATAAGTCAAATTTGTTTTGCTTTTGTCTCTTTCATTGCCTGAACTTCATTATCCTTAATTTATGGACATGAGTGTAGAAAAAAAAATGTGAGACATTTATGACCTGTTTCAGCTCTAATAAAACCATGAAAGAATCCATCCTGGTGATTATCATGAAAAATGTAAAACAATTAATGGATATTTTTGGGGACAAAATTATATGTTATGTTACAGTTAGCAAGATAATTTAAGGTATGTAGATATTACCACACAACTCAAATTAAAGCGATTTTAAATCTACACACTGTACAATGAATTGATAATTATTTTTGTGTAAAACATCTAAAAACTCTACCATATTTGAATAAATGTAGAAGGAGAATTAATTTAGAAGTAATTAGACGTTAAAAATTATGTAACAGTTTAATTACCTGAATGATAATTATTCATTTTATAGATAACACATAAACATATATGAAATATGCAGAAAAACATACAGGCTTTTTTATTGAATAGAGTGTTTTACATTTTCATGATATATCTGTTGTTGTAACTCTCTTTGGTGTAGGGCCGAACGATGGCCATAAGTTTAGGGCGCTGATGTTTGGAACCAGAGTTCGTGGGTTTGAACCCCACTGTGGCATGGTTTTCGTAATCGTTAGGAATCGGCTTTAAGCAGTTTATCGCCCCAGGTTCCACGTCTCTGATAGCTCACCGGGAGATTGTGTCTGCTGTGCAGTCGGTCACTCCAATCACTATTTGCACTACTACCTTCTGACACACGACTTTCACCTTAAGAAACCCTCCAATACATCCAAGGAACCCAGGGCAGAGATCTTAATCAAAAAACCTGGTACTGATAAGGAAGGCCAGGATCCTGGTTGACTGGCTCACCGCAAATCAAGGCGCCATCTTGCGGCCATGAAGATCTTAGCTTAAAACCGTACCTCAAGGGGCAAAGTACTCCTTCACTAATGGCCATCACAGCTGCCCTGTGCTGTTATTGATTCACATACCAACACCTACTGTCGTGCAGAAAGTTCCATGTAGTACACCTGGTCAACCGGACTTTTAATCTGGGCAGGACTCTTTCGGAGTATCCCCCGCACTTCTGTAAATTGCATTGGTTGTACTAATTTGTCTAGTTTGTCTACATTTTTTTTTTATATTTTAAGTTGACTTAGCCCCCTGCGTAATGCATTGCTGCCGGAAGGTCAGACTGAACCAGCAATCTAACACCCTACACCCAACTTCCGGTAGGTGGTTGGTTACAGGTAGTACACGGCTTTAAATAGTAGACCCTTGTATTGCAAAATGTAGACCGTAGCCCTCCAAACCAAACCAAACGTCCCTGGTGTAGGAAAGCCAAGACTAGGGACTAGACTAAACTAGTATGCGATTAGTCCATGGCTAAGGGTAATTAATATGCAGCTTCACTTTGAGCGAGGAACCACGTGGGCAGATGACTGACTTAACTTCAAGAACGAGCCCTCGTAATTTAGAATGAGGAAATGAGCAGAATACCTCAAAGCTTGATTTGCCACCTCCAGAGCTATCGTTTGAAAATTTAGAGGACAATGCGACCACAAACATAATTTACGTACCGATCCCGCTAGTCTCCGGTTGCGATAACACTGCCTTTGTAACCTGAGTTACCACTACCCGACGTATACCTTTCTAAATAAAGTAAAATGCAAACCTCTGGTTAGTGAATTGGTTTCGACTGAATCATGAGTTTTGCTTAAGATTCTAGTCATAAGCCTGTACTGTTCCTGTACAACTGTATAGCATTTCTCTGTTTTCCGGCTAAGTGTTTTAAAGGAAATAAAAACCTCAGTAGTGCAATCATTAAAACTAACTCATTGAATTACAGCAAAAAACTTTTATGATTTTGAAAGCAAATTACTCTTTGATTTTTTGTATACCTAAGGCAATATTACATAAAGAGAGGAAATAAAGATACATTTTAAGAAGCATAATAAAGATCTTAAACTAAAAACAATCCTGTTGTAAAATTAAATGTGTGTCTCAACTTGAGAAACGTTTATTAATCTTTTTTTGCCTCATTAAATTTCGTATGTTGCATCAAAACAGGATATACTCACTGTTTAGTTAGAGCTGAAATAATGTAAAACATGTATGATAAATATGCCAGGATAAAACAATAACACCCTCAAGGTTGATTTTAGTAGTTTAACCCCCCTCCCCCATGATACAAATTATTTTAAAATATTCCCACAGGATGAAAACAGTGTATAAACGTAACGTTCACATTTATTTTATTTGTATCAAAAATTTCACATCACTGATTACTTATTTTCATTACTCTGAACTGCTTACATGAAACACTATGTTGTGTATGCACACCTTTATATGATCACAGATATAATACAGTGGACTCCGCTTAATGTGATCAGTTTGGGACACAGTGATTTTAATAACAATAACCGACTGATTACAATAAACCATATGCAAAATTAGATATATTTACCCCCCCTTTCATTCACACGTACTAAATTTCAAAATAAAATGAAAAAACACACTTTATATTTTATGTACTGTACATTACCCTTTAAAGCATAAGAATTGTATACATAATTAAAAAAAATTGATCAGTTATTGACTGTCTACAATTTTTTCTAATAAGCTCATTGATAAATTGTTCGTAATCATAATCAACCTGCCATAACGATTTAAAATTTCGATCTTTTGTTTTAACGTTAAATCATTTCACTTTCTGGCTTCCATATCGACAAGCTGCATGTAAGCGAGCAAGGCATAAAATGTGAATACTCTCCTTCTCAGTTCCGATAATAATGTGTTGCCTTCTGCTTATCTGACAACCATTGACCACCAGCAGGGTGTGCGTATTTCTGAAAAATTCCAGGAACGTGTAATTTCTCACTCCTTTGTTCATTACCCATTTCCCTAGGTTGAAGAGGAGAATTCTCGGAAATTCAAACAACAGCGAAGGGAAAGAAAATAATGGGTTCCTTCTGAATATATTGTGAATATTCCTTTGCCAGTTAAAATGAGGTTCGAAAACTGATAACATTAACTGATGTAACGATCACATAAAGCGATAATTTTAACATACAAATGAATAGAGAAAATCGAGACCAAGTGATTTCGATAACAATAAGCGATTGATAGCTTTAACCGCTATCACATTAAGAGGAGTCCACTGTAATAGAAATGAGCCACGATAGCTCAGTCGGTAAAGTCATCGATCTCATACCCAGAGGAGTGTGGGATCGAGGCTCGAGCTAACCAAAGATTCTTCGTGTTTAATAATGGTTGTTACGGAACTTATAATTGATTCGTGGTCGCAATGTCCTCCAAGTTCCCAAACCATACCTCTGGATGTGGCACGCGCAAGCCTGGTGGTCTACTGATTGTTTCCTGCTTTTAAATTACGAGCACCCAGCAGGGGGCAATGTCTCTCGCGTCCATAGCATTCCTTTACACGTGCTCTCCAGGTGTTTCTAAATGAGTAACAGCTTCGCAGCCGTGTTTGATATAAAGATATCTATATCTTTATTGCCAGCTACAATGGAAAAAATAAAACAATAGGATGACCATTTTTTTTCTTTTATAAAAGGACATTGAGAATTCTGTGTAAAGATATATACCTACATATATTTCGTTATACATTTGTTGTACAAATAGCTACGAAAGGCTATTTTATTAAAATATGCAGTAAAACCCGTTTAAGAAGTTCCCGCTTAAGAAGTTTATATTTTCGGACCCATTTTCCCCCCTTAAAATAACCGTTTATAAAATTTTGTTCCATATTCTTTCCCGCTTAAAAAGTTTTCTTTCATTTCTAAGTTTACTTACAGAATGAGTTTGTAACTGCCTTTCGATTACTGTTTTTTTCTCCTCTCTCTCTGTTTGTAAAGGTCAATGTGTATGGCCGAAAACGATTGTTCTCATTTTTATTTCACATGTACCTGAAGAAGTTTTTAAAAGCTTAAGACAGCTGGACTGTTATCCATTACAAATTGCCAATAAAAAACAAAAACAAAAAACTATAACCGGTTTTTTCTGTAAAATCGATTGCAGTGGTGTTTAAAGCAAAATTTCTTAGCAATTAAAGATATTCTAAGGTAATTTTGTTGTTTTCCTTTATTAGCGTATTTAAGAGTGCAAAAAATGTAAATTTTTAAGTAAAACCAAACTTATTGTATATATATTATTTGATAAAGAAAAAATATCTCCTCATTATCTATGTAGTTATTTTGTTTTTAAAAAATTAATTTCGTTTAAGAAGTTTTCTCTTTCTATTCCATTAGAAAATTTCTTAAGTGGGTTTTACTGTATATACAGTAGAACCTCTTTTTAATGACCCCTTCGTTAGAACGATCATCTTAAAAATTCCCAATTATTTTAGCATAGGAATAATGTTAATTTTGAATCATTACAACAACCCCAAGCGTATTATTTTTCGTTAGATTGACCTCCAATTTTACTCCGCAGAACTCATGAACAAGTGAGCTATTTCAAAATTATTGTACTGTGGTACAACTTCAAGAAACCTGTACTCCTCTCTGTGTCCCTCTACCTGTATTTGCTTAAAGGAGGGGAGGGGGCATGACTAAAAGGGAAGAACTAAATCTTCAATTATCTTTTGATGAGTTTGTTGCGGTAGACGAAACTTTACAGTGCTGCGGAGAAAATTTGAATGAGGAAGATTTTATTGCCCGTATTACTGTAAATGAAGAAATCGGCGATTCCGACGACGGAGAAGAAATCGTCCAAACTTTTGAAAAAGTTAATGAAGAAGAAGCCTTCAATGCAATCAATGCCTCGCGTCAATATTTTGAAGGACAATTTAATTCTGAAGATTTCCTTCAAAATCTAACGGATATGAAATCAGTGATAATGAAAAATTCCCAAATAAACTTGAAACAGGCATCAATCAAAGACTTTTTTTCAAAAATTCAGTAATGGAAATACAAATAAATAGAAGTGTTCTTTAGGTATGTACTGTTGTATTATTTCTTTGCTCAATTTTTTTTTATTATATTTTCAATTCGTTACAACGACCATATGATGTTGGTCCCACAGGGGGTCGTTATACCGAGGTTCTACTGTATATATATATATATATATATATATATATATATATATATATATATATATATATATATATATATATACATATATATATATATACATTATATATATAAATATATATATATATATATATATATATATACATACATACACCTACATACGCATAAATAATGCTTATTCATGATTTAAGAAGTTTTAATGAGTTAGACCCTTGAAAAACTTCTTAAGAGGGTTTCACTGTATATACATATGTTTCGTTATACATTTCTTGCTACAAATCGCTAAGCAGTTCTATTTCATTAAAAAAAAAAATACATACATTAAAATTACATGTACATGACACATTTTGATTTCACTGGTAGGCAAAATTAAACCTAATAAAAATATTCTTCCAAGTAATAAAGATTTATACTTTGTAAAAAGCTTTTTTCCTAATAAAGAAGGTTATCTACAATTTCGAGTCGAAATGCCGCCCCTGATAGGGAAATTTCCAAATAAAAAGGAGATACACGCTAGCGGAGACAGATTTTTCTAGAGATATTTTCATACAGATGTTGACCCAGGTGTTACGTGTCTTGTACATAGAACTACATGCTAGTTGACCCTTCAGTTTGTCCCTATGATGAAGTGGGAACCCGTCCTTCAAAGTTATCTTAATAAAGGTCTTTAGCTGAAACGGTATCATTTTTATGGCCATGACTGCAACCCCCCATCGAGAAGTCAGTCTCATTACATATATATATATATATATATATATATATATATATATATATATATATATATATATATATATATATATATATATATATATATATATATATACATATATATATACATACATACATACATACATACACCTACATACGCATAAATAATGCTTATTCATGATTTAAGAAGTTTTAATGAGTTAGACCCTTGAAAAACTTCTTAAGAGGGTTTCACTGTATATACATATGTTTCGTTATACATTTTCTGCTACAAATCGCTAAGCAGTGCTATTTCATTAAAAAAAAAATACATACATTAAAATTACATGTACGTGACACATTTTGATTTCACTGGTAGGCAAAATTAAACCTAATAAAAATATTCTTCCAAGTAATAAAGATTTATACTTTGTAAAAAGCTTTTTTCCTAATAAAGAAGGTTATCTACAATTTCGAGTCAAAATGCCACCCCTGATAGAAGTCTGATTTGTCCGATCCTAGGGCTGCCCTAGCAGTATATATGTACAGAAGCGTAGAAAACTCTCACTTATTTATGCTTCTAGTCGTAGAACAAAATACCCCGTTGCCTTGACCTTCAAAAGAAGTTATCCACGTGGATAAGTTATTTTATTTTTCACTAGCATCTGCCAATGAACCTCAAGTCAAAGAAGCTTCTCATTTTTTCTCCTCACTTCCCTCCTCCCCTCATGCATCAGTGAATATGCCACTACAGAATCTGGTAGTACCAGTAGTAAAACGGATTTTAACAGCCTGTAACTTTTTCAAAAACAGCATAAATCTATAGTGATTAATATCTATATTTTTTTTTCTTATAAAATAGTTACTTCACAATTCCGTGACAATTTAATGTTTTAAATAACATTCTAGAATAATGATGACGCGATAATGCATTAACTTTTCTCAGGATAAATTTATAAGTACGTATATATGTAATAATACATATAAAAAATATTTAAAAAACAGTACTTTAAGATATAAATACTATGGATTGCATTCGTATGCCAAACAAATAATCCCCTATATAATAATAGCCTAAGTTATCTGTACGTCTGTCCTCCAATTTATGAAGCGGTTGGACCTGGAATGGAGAGAGGCATCCATTCAAAACGAATAAAGTTTATCTTCTCCTAAACTATCGATCCGATTCTAAAATAAATTTGTATAAATATGCTTCATATCACAGCAAAAAATACTGTCGTCTTTAAAACGTTCGAAATCCAACCCTTCCCTCCTTTTCGAGAGTTTAATGCCATTATTTCAAGCCCTATATTTCCCGGTTAAGAGCAGGCGATTAAATTTATCCATTTATTACTTAATAAATAGGTAAAAATAACAATTTTTTCTAGCATTGTGACGTCATTCCTTTCAACATCTCATTTAATCATTTCATATTTTAAACTATTTAAATATTGTCTACACTATTTTAATATCTTTTATCACTGAACTTAGATATTACGTAAATGATTTTCTTTAATATTTGGCTTAAATAATAGATTAGGTACATACGTGATAATTTTAAATTTAATCATCGATTATTTTTTGTTGCAATGAAACTTTTACCACCGGTATTAACAATAAATTCTTTTCATATAAGTCTAGGAGTCTATTTCACGGACTACTAAATACCTAACTTTTAATTTACATATATTTGGAAATTAAGAACTTTGTTCTTTTGTGTGTTTATTATACATAAACACATGGTTTGACTAAATGAATTCAATGTAATTCTAAACTGCATTACAGGATCGGGAGACTCGTATGACGATAAATATATTATTGAGAGTGAACCAGATAGTTCTCAGCCAAAAAATAAACCATTTTTTACCTACCTCATTGGTTACTTAACAGTTCTGGAATATTAAAAATTTTACTAATCCCGTCATATGATGGGCTATATGCTAGTTATTAAATTAATGCAGGTAAAAACCAATTAGCTCTTATTTTAAAATTCATTAGTAAAAAATTTCTTTAAAATTCCGGGACATCTGTTAAGTCTAGGTAAAATGATAAAATATAATTATAAACAAATAATTTCTTTCAAATAAATACACGTCAATTTCTTTAATTACTAAATAAAAAATGGCATTATTGAAAATTGAAATACCTAAAAGACAGTTTCACATAGTATCACTAACTACGTAAATGCCCTTCTCCGTTCATGTGTATGTTCATAATAGCCAATAGACAATCAATATTTTACTCCTCCGTTTCAAACGAAAGTTAAATTTTTCATCAGTTTAGATGGCTCATGCTGCATGAAATCGCCCTATCATCGTGATTCTCACGGCAGTGGGCACACGTTAAACCTTTGGCGACATAATGTCGTATAATTAATTACCTTACAATATAAAATCCTTATCACACGTCAGCCTGTACACATTGAAAAAGAAACGGATTCAGTCTACGATTCCATTTCCCGGTAAAAATTGCTCGGATTTCTCGTGTGACAGCAAAATATTTTCAACTAATTAAAGGCCTTATCACACATCAACCTAAACCCGAAAAGTCGGTTGAAAAAAATTTTTATTACACGAAAAATCTGCGTTTTCTTAATCAGGAAAAGGAATTGTAAAATGAATTTGTTGCTTTTTTAACATCTACAGATTGATCTATGATAAGGCATTAAGAGCTTAATAATCATTTAAAACCTACATGGGTACATTTTAGAACACTGTACGTTACTGAACTGATAAAAGGAAGTAAACAAATTTTAACCCCATGCCTGTGGAATACATTTGAGAAAAACTTTCCAAAAATGGAAAAAAAATATCTCTTAATTTTGTTCGTTATTATCATCAAAATGTTAGAAATAGATTATTTTTGAAAAAAAAATTAATGAAATAACTCTATTTTTAATATTTTCATGTATATGGGAAATGTTAACAGATTACATTAATTTTTTCTCAAATTACAGCAAAATAAATCAAATGACATAATTTTCTAGATAAATATAATAAACTAATACAACAACGTTGTTATTTATATCAACTGTCATGAATTCCATGTCCCTTAGACTCCTTTGAATTTCACAAATCTTTAACAGTATCCGAGAAATAACGACAAATAGCGTGAAACGGCCGAAATTTTAGCGAAAAGTCTCTATATCTGTTGGAAAAATGGCATATTAAATATTATGCACTGGACGAACCAAATTCGGGCTTCACGGAATTGAAAAACCGTTTTTTCTCTTGCCCGAACTCAGGTCGGGTGTACCGAAAGTGGCGCATTTGCGCTTCCCGTACTGAGTTTGGGTGTCACAGGCAAGGCGTTAAAGTGTATCAAACATTTCAAAATTTCATGACTCATCAATGAAAAATTATAGAGATGAGATAATTACTTTCACTCTAAGATCTTAATAATTACTTAAAACCTCGTAAGCGTCTTGCACTATTGTAAGTCGTTAAACTGATAAAAGGAAGTAAACAAATTTTAAATTGTATCAGACATTTTAAAATTTCATGACTCATTAATAAAAAAATATAGATCTTAGATAATCTTGTATCATTATTTTGCAATCTAAGAACTTAATAATTACTTAAAACTTAGTAATCATGTTTACATTCGTACACGTTCTTACAAGATACTAAGTCATTAGACTCATAAAACGGAGTAAACAAGTTTCAAAGTGTATCAGACATCTTTAAATTTCATGACTCATTAATGAAATTATATAGAGGCGAGACAACTTTGTGTAATGACTTTGTAGTCTAAGAGCTTAATAATTACTTAAAATTTCGCAAACATATTTATATTCGTACACGATCTTACGAGATGCTAAATGATTAGACTTATAAAAAGAAGTAAACAAGTTTTAAAATTTTATTAATCATTAATGAAATAATATAGAGTTTAGATAATGTCGTACAATTACTTTGTGATCAAAAAGCTTAATAATTACTTAAAATTTCTCAAACGTGGTTACATTCTTGCATATTCTTAGAACATAGTAAGTCATTAGACTCATAAAAAGAAGTAAAGAAATTTTAAAATGTATCACACATCTTGAAATTTCATGACTTATTAAAAAAAATAGTATATAGGTGAGACAATGTTGTATAGTTATTTTGCTTTCTAAGAGCTGAATAATTACTTAAAACTTCGCAAACTTGGTAATATTCTTGCAACGTAAGTCATTAGGCTAATAAAAGGAGGTATGCAAAATTTAAAGTGTATCAGAGATCTAAAATTGTAGTGACTCATTGATAAAAAAATATAGATAAGATAGTGTTGTATATAATTACTTTGCAGTTTGTGGATATAATAATCACTTAAACCCCTGCAAATATGTTAGAAATATGGTGCGTAAGAAGACTGATAAAAGGAAGAAAATAAATTTTAAAGTGTATCAGACATTGTTTCTCCTATTTGTAAATCGGAACATCCTCTACACGTCTGCTGGCAGTTCATTCTATTGTTGCAATATTGGAAAATACCATAGGAAGACAAGGACAAGAGACAAAAGAACAATAAACTGTCAATTCGATGAAAGGAAAAGTGGATTTTTATCGCCAGGGGTGTATCTTTAGGAGAGCTAGTATAGCAGAAAATGAAATGTTATTAGAGTTCTCAGATCGCTAAAGTTTCTGAAGCTTAACTATCACTGATAAACAATTTGGTGTTTAATCGGTAGGAGTCAACGCCTTTGGCTTCAAAAAGAAAAATACCCGAAAATACCTGCCAAGTCACATCAGTCGGTTCTTGGCCCGAGAGAGATGACGTCAATGGGAGGGTACATTTCCAGAAAAGGCAGAGGGGAATTCCATTAAGTGGACAACAGGAAATACGTGCATCTACATTCAACGGAACTGGGCACGATCATTAGGGGAAAGAAATGCACTATCTGACCAAACCTAATTACAATAGTAAAAGTTGAATTCTGTGGAGAAAATAAAATCGAAGAGAAAGATTACAAATTTGCAAGTAGTCTTTGTTTCGTGATTTATTGTATTTATTTTCAACATTCTAATATTATCATACCAATTAAATTAATATACTAATTTCATGTTTTAATGTATTCATGCTTATTAAAACACGAATATATGTCTGTACATCAGGATTCTTTTTGTCATAGAATGTACTAGGACCATTTTCCGGCATTTTTTATTCATGAATATTTTATATATATTTGACTTAAATAAATAAATAAAATATATATATGTGTGTGTGTGTGTGTGTGTGTGTGTAGATTAGTTGTCGAGAGCTGTCATAAGATAAATTTAATGCCAAGCTGAATTAACGCAACAAATATTTAATGAAGGAACAACACAGTAAATATTTAAAAGACTGATATAATTAATCCACAGCTTAATCGCTACAGAAGCTCTCTGCTCGGTGTTTACATAAAAAGCCGGAACTCGAGGACCACAGGTCCTTCACTCGACCAGACCACCTCTTTCTCTCGTCAGTCTCTCCATATCTGTTCCTCATTCACCAAACTCTTCAAAGTTATGTGGGCGCAACCTTGCGAAGATACGCTGCACTGAAACCCCTACACACATATATGCATATATATCAGTGCATATATGTGTGTGTGTAATATATGCTCTTAGGATTTTCCCTACCTGTTATATTAACTTTCTTTTTTAAGTGAGTAGGTAGTTTTTTTTCTCTCCAAAAATTATTTAATCGGAAAGAAAATTTGTAGGCACCAACATTACTTTCTTTTGAATAAACTTTTTAACAAAACATAAGAAAGCTAACTCTCAAATAAGAATCCCCCCCTAGGCCGAACGATGGCCAAATGTTTAGGGCACTGAACATCGGTACAGGAGTTCGGGGATTCGAATCCCACTTTGGCATGGGTGTTCGTAGCCATTCAGAATCGGCTTTAAATAATAGGTCGAAGTCTCATTAGCCCTCGTGTTGCAAAAAAAAATCCGTAGCGCTCCAAACTAAACCTAACCAAACCAACCTTCCCCGCTGAAAAAAAATTGTTTATTATAGTAGCCTTATATGCAACTAGTTACTAATAAAGTACAACTAAAATTGTAGTGCATTGTTCATTAGACTACAGGTTGGCTCCGCCCTATGGTGCAAGTTTCACCTACGTATTTGAAATTCGCTTCCCGAGCGCCAAAAGTTATAGGTACACCACTGCTACCATGGATAAGGAACTGCTACTCTTTGGCGCGACGACACTACTTGAAGTATATGTCTATGTGCAAATAAAAGGAAGTAGAGGCGACCATGACTATAACATGTGATGTTTTCGCCCACCAAAACTTTTCTGTAATTTCCAATAGTCTTTCAGGAACCAACATAAAAAGACGCGTTTTCCTTCGTTTACCAGCCGAGAGGTACTCAAGTTAATTATTCACTAAAGATTCCAGTCATTTCCCTTAGTCGTCAGCGTATGAGGAAAAAATATTGATTTTTGATGCTGCCTTAATTGATATGTATTTTGTACGTTGCTAATAAGACCCATTGATTCTTTTCAAATTACGGCCTGTTTTGCCATCGACGAGGAAAATATCAAGTTTCTCTCTTAGTCAAAAGAATACACCTTTTCAGCAGATTTGAATTGACAGCGTCAATTATCTTTTCAAAGGAAATAATATCCGGATAAAAAAGAAATTGTTAATATCACTTAAGCACGAAAGTCGTAAAAAAAAGCTTTTTTTAAAAAAAGATTATAGCAGTTCTTAGATCAAGGTTAATGGGTGTGTGTATAATTTACTGTGCGACGCTCAGGTTTAAAATGGGGATTAATGAAAAATGATAAAAAAAAATAATAAAATGATGAGGAGACTGTGGATTTAAAATTTTGATTTTTAAAATACTTAACTATATATAGATAGATAGACATAGAAACATACATATATAAACATATAGATATAGATATAGATATAGATATAGGTAGAGATTTGGGAACAGATGCATTATAGACGCTAGCCCCATCTGCCATGTTTTTTTGGCGACCAAAAGAAAAACGCGTGATTTGAAAATTCGCCAAGTAAAAAAACATGGCGACAGTACGCGCTTTCTCAAAGATCACCAAAAGAAACATGGCGGCGGTCACATGGCATATTTGATATACAACAATAAACAAAACAAAACTTAAAAAAAAAAAAAAAAAAAAACAGCAGATTCACAGTTTACAGCATTCTTAAAATAAAATTAGCATAATAATTATCATTTTTTACGTTATTTAAAAAATAACGTAATGACAGATTAGTAATATTTATGATATATATCAACACAGCATAAACACAATATATATGATTTTAATAAGCACTTATTATAAAAAGTCTAACATGTGAGGGGGGGTTCCCTACCTTGTAATAAAATAACTGTAAAACAAATTTAATAATAGATATAAATTGGAAAGGGGGAGATAGTATACTCTAAAATCAGGGCAAACACACCAACCCACTCATCGCCCCATAAAACCGCCAAAAAAATCGCCAAGTTTGGCCAAAAAAACACGGCGTCTATAATGCATCTGTACCCAGATTTAGACACATATGCAAGGAAAAAGTATACTACCGTATATTTCCTCGTATAAGACGATACTTAAAACCTAAAAATGACCCCTCCCCCCTCAAAAAAAAAAAATAAATAAATAAATCCGAGGTCGTCTTATACGACAGGTACCAAAACAAAATGTTGATTGCAAAACACCATAATAAAATGAATCAAGTCACTCACCAATGTTTTTAAAATCCTGCAAAATCCTCACATTCATCATCTGAGGACTCAAGTACATTCTTACTTTCATTGTTGAGTTCATAATATGGGTCCAAATCTGTACCTAATGAGTCGAATTCTACTACGCGTCACTACGCGAAAGTGGGAGGGAGTGCAGGTGTCCGAAGGCAATACTGCCAAGCGCATAACTAGTCTCATAGTTGCCAAGACGAATAATTACGAATAGGACATAATTTCATAAACAAGTATGCAGTATTAATCAATGCAACAATCCCAATGTGGAACCAATGTGGTGTTGCAAGGGGCTAAAAAATAAAATTTTTTAATTCCGTATATCTACGCATTACTGAGAATTTTGGGGTCACCTTATATGGCGGATATATGCTAAAATTGTAAAAATTGGCTGAAAATTTATACCTTGTCTTATCTGAAGGTTGCCTTATACGTGGAAATATACGGTAAATCTGCAAACGAATGTACCTATTTTGTATAAAATCCTTAAAATCGACCCTTCAAGGAATATAGTGTCGACGCGCATTCTGTAACTCGATACATAAATATATACAGAAGTAAATTTATAACTAATTAAAACTCAAAAAAATTCTCAGGGGTTTTCAAATCTACGATCAAGGTTGAAAAACGCATCTGTTGTTTCACCTTTTAACCTCTACTCTAAACTGACTACTGGGGCTACAGTTTAAGCCCTCGGAAAAGTGTCTAACCAATTAAAACTTTTTATAGCCCTGTCAGCCAGTTTACGAAATTCCAAATAAAAAGGAAATGCACTCTGTCGGAGACAGATTTTCAGAGGATTTCCATAGATTTTCTTATTCTGATATACTATCACGACGATCTCGCAGTTCACCCCGTCCTCAAATGAAATGAGAGTCCAACCGATAGTGGTTGCGGGAATAAATATTCTTTATTACAGATGAAATAATCTCTTATTTTATCATGGCCTAACTAGGTCTTTTGGTGCCCGTAGTAAAAATCGATCTTTCACACCCTACCACTAAATATATGTGAAAATATGTAAAAAAGTTTATAATATTTATTCAGAATGAGCATTTCTCCTAGAAGTAGTCAGAATCCGTACTATCGGAGTCGTCGTTCTTGCGACTGAGAATCTTATTCAACTTAACTTGATATATATATATATATATATATATATATATATATATATATATATATATATATATATATATATATATATATATATATATATATATGTATGTGTGTGTGTGTGTATATATATATACACACACTACTTATATATATATATATATATATATATATATATATATATATATAAGTAGTAATGTGTAATAACCTAACAATGTCCATTGAACTTAATCGTAACTCATTTTTATACTATCTGTTATTCTGTGTACCTCTTCAGTGAACTCGTGTACCTTCGTTTATTGCTATCATAATTTTTTAACTAATTTAATTCTCTACCATCTTAACTAATTCCATATAGTAATTACTGTCCTCAATTTCATGTTTAATTATCTGTTATCTCATTACCATACATGCTTGACAGAAATTCTGACCTAGAGGGCCTGGCCCAGGAAGGTCAGACAACGAGCTCCCGTGCGATGTCAGAATGAGCTCAATAACTCACAAAATGGAAAACTAACAACTTTATACTTTTGTATTATATAAAAAGAAAATTAATTTATAACATTACTTTCTAAGATTTAGTGTCGCCAATAACTTGAGGACTTCATCTTAATTTAAGGTGTTTAAGGTTTCTTTATCAGTGCACAGTATATACATACTCGCATATAGCCCGTCATATGATGGGATCTGTAAAATTTTTAATTTTTCAGAATTGTAAAATATCTTATGAGGCAGGTAATTTTTTTTTTCTGAGAATTATCTGGTATACGCTCAATAATTTGTTTATCTTCCGATAACTGTGGATGCCTTTTAGAATCAGATTGAATTCATTTATAAAGATAATTCGAAGTTTTCTTAGCTACCTCGAAATTACCGTTATAAGATAGACAGCAAAGATTTTAATACTGACAGTTATTATATGGCGGTATATATGAATGATGTCCAAAATTTAGCGAATCGGTTACAAACCGTGTGGTTATGTCTAAAAAACAAACACACAAACGAACAAACTTCTTAATTTTCAAAGATATATAACCTAAACGCTAGACATTTATTAGTTCGGGAAATAGAGTCCTAGACTTTTATAAAACGAATTTGTTGTTAATAATTTTTTTTGCCACAGTTATTAATGGAAGTAAAGAAATGAAACTATCATTTCAATTACCCCCTGGAGGTAGATAGAATTTGTTAATACCTGTGACAAATTTTTCATTGCAACAAAAAAAATCGACTATTAAATTTAAAGTTATCACATATGTACCTAACGTATTATTTAAGCCAAATATAAAAGAAAATTATCGACTTAATATCTAAGTTCAGTAATAAAACGTGTGAAAATAATGCAGACGATATTTAAATAACTTAAAATAAGAAATAATTTAATCAGATGGTTAAAGGAATGACGTCATAATGCTAGAAAAAAATGTTATTTTTATCTATTGTGGGATAAATTGATAAATTTAATCGCCTGCTCTTAACCGAGGAAAATGGGCCTTGAAATAATGGCATTAAATGCTCGAAAAAGGGGAAAGGAATGGATTTCGAACGTTTTAAAGACGACAGTATTTTATGCCGTGATATGAAGCATATTTATACCAATTTATTTTAGAATCGGATCGATAGTTTAAGAGAAAATAAACTTTGTTCACTTTGAATCATGCTAATCCTAACTCATCAATTCCAAGTCCAACCGCTTCATAAATTTGAGGATAGACGGACAGGTAACTTAGGCTATTATTATAAAGGGGATTCCCTAACCATTCCTGGCTCAACGAGATGTTTAGATATGATTTATCAGTTTCAGCTTGCTGAAAGAAGGTTTACATCATGCTTTCTAACAAGCAAGCATAGAAAGACTGTAAAGCTTTACAGGTTCTAATTCGAATATTTCAGTGGAGTATGTACAAAACGATTCAGAAATGTCTAGAGATTTTAAAGATGTAAATTTAAAAAAAAAAAAAAAACGAAGGTTTAAAGGTAGTGTACTCCCTTAAATAAGATTGCTTCTAATTCCAAATCATAACTATGGAAAGTGGTAAAACCATCAAATTTAGATTTTGTTAAACTTTAATAAATTCATAAGAAAGTTTCAAATGTGTCGTATTAAAAGGAAATGTAACATATACTCTTACGTCACTTGTTTTAGTCTTTTCTAGGAGTAAAATACACAACCGTAAAACGATGTTTTCATCATCTATAATACAACGTGAGTGATTCGCTGTTATTTTATTGTAACTACTCTTTTGGAAATCTATTTTAAAATCCATTTAACACTCTTAAGCACGTAGGCGTTAATAAAACTTTTTTTGCTAAATAACTTGTTGCATCTTTCCTCACCAAGTGTGTTCTACGCTTGAGTGTCTGGAATTTCACGTCTGGTGCGGCAAATTTTAAAGGCAACATTTCGATTCGAATTTAAATATGAACTGGAAAATTAACTGGAAATTCAAATTAACAAGGAAAAAGTTTGAAAACATTTTACAAAATGTGAATCTTTATAGCTTAGAAGACTAGATCATAATTATTCCATATTATTTTTTATCGGATTAACTGAAATGCCGACCAGTGCAAGTAAAATTTTAAAATAAGAAAATGCCTTTGTTTTTTTCAAGAAAAACTGGGGTGCGTAGAGATTTTTTTTTACATGTATATGGGCTGCCGACGAAACAGGCACGTATAATTGTTTTGACAGCTGGAAAAATTAATTTTATAAATTTAAAATATTTATTTAAAAAAATTTCAGGATTAAATGTAAAAAAGCCTTTGGATTTTTTTATTCATTGATTATTTATTTTGAATATGTTTCCTTTTTGTTTATCAGTTTAATTTATAGCTTTTAATAAATATTTTTTGGTTCTATGCTAATCTTTTTTTTTTTTTTTTTTTTTTTTGCAAGAGCTATTTAGGTTTTCTAGATTTGTAACAAGAGGTATTTGTAACTAACTAAGCAGGATGTATTTTCGTTACAATGAGAAAATAAACAAGAAAATTAATGTTCTGTTTTATTATGAAGCTGATAATGATATGTAAATAATAATGAGTAATAATAACAATAATGATGGTTCCCGATGGAAGAAAATTTTAGAGACAGTCTTGGCCTGTAGAGATATTGAAGATAATATGTAATATTGTCCGTCTGTTTAGTTTGATTTGACATGCTTTAGGGCAGTAGTTCCCAGCCTGTTCAGGAACACCACCTCCTTTACAAGAAAAAATATCGAATGCCCTCTCCTCTTCCACAGTAGTTCACGACGCCATACATTAAAATATCGGTTTGAATTCAGTTTCTTCTTCAAGGTCAGTTCAACTCCTGATGGTGGAGGTTAGGATTGAAAGGATTTTGTCAAGGGACAGTGGAACATGTAATGAGAAGTGCCACCTCGATTTCCAGATGATAACTATCAATTATGTTCTAGCTATCTGTTATGTATATATCTTGATAAACACGCTGGAAACAAACCATGGCCTGTTAATAGACAATTTAAACGGAGTTAATTGTGTTTATTAACTAAATAATAGGATAATGTATTTGTCTCTGCACAAGTAACTTCCTTAACATGATACTGTGAACCCCCCCCCCTTTGTCCAGAACTAACTACCGGAATCAGCTGATTTGAAGCCTCCTGAGAATTCAGCTAAAAAAAACTATTAGCTGGAGTTCCCAGGTAACTGGAACCGTAACTGACCTCCAGGTATAAAAAGCCTATTATTTTTGCGACCTGGGGGCTTTTCGACTTTTTTCTTACGTAGGTGCTTTGACCTCGTGGAGGCTTCGCGTCTTTTGACCGGAGCCAGCTTTCCTAGTGATTAAGTTCTGGAGATTCGTAAAGTCCGCTCATATAGGGAGCAGCAGAGTCTCTGATACCGAACAGGGGATAAATAGGGTTTGCATTGCACCCTGGAAAAGCATCCCCACTTGTGTGAGATTATTTAATCTCTTTTCTTTCGACTGTGATCGTCGTGGTGATGTTATGCAGGCGACAATCCTTTGCATTTCAACTTGTTTTGAGAGATTAGAATCCCCTTGTATATAGCCGTATTTACTCAAGAAATAAAAGTGATTTCCAATTTTATCGTGACTGTGACCCTTCTTCACGCTATCTCTTCACTCGAGAACATGGAAGTCATCACAATACCGATCGAGTTTCACTCTCGTAAATTTTACGGCCTTCATGCGAGGTACTCACTGCTAACTCGGCAGGAGTGGTCCTGGTTACATACCCTGACCTGAAACTAACGTGCTAGAAACATACTTCGAGCACAAACATGTTCTCAAACAATACAGAATTATTGTGTTGGAGAAGCTGTAATTAATACACATGGTCAAATGATCTGGAATTTAATTGCAATGCAGGCCTGTTCAATCATAGCTAAGCATCAAGTAAATGCCAGCCACATTCCGATCAGTGTGGTAATGGGTGAGAGCAAGAGGAACATATGTAACAGGGGCACCATCCAAGAGAAGAATGATTTTACGAAATTTTAGAATGAAATTCTAGAGATGGAATTTTAAAAATAAATCTTAAATGCCCTAAAAAATAAAAAGGATTTGCGTATGCCCAACTCACTACTCTTTTAAAAGTGTTTTTCCTGTGTTTTCAGTCTCTTTCTGATTTTGAATCACTTGTTCTACATACCCAACAGACAGCATACTTCTTCTTACCAATCTACCTTACTCGACTCCCCAGGAACGTAAGGCATTGCCTTAACCCATTAATCCCCATTAACCCATAACCCATAATTTCTTTTTAAATACTGCTAAAAATATCTTGTACATTTTTTGTTTCCTTACAATGAGTTTCCTTTTCAGAGAAGGTAAAAGGCAATCTTGTAAACAACTATAAAAGTAATTTCTATTATTTATAAATTTTCCATTTGGATCGACACTTAATTTATTTATTTATTTATTTTTGAACAGCACACATAAATTTACTTTTTCGCCAGGTACATAGACTAAATTCGTGACAAATCCCTTTATCTATTATAAAATCCCATTTTACAGTACTTATTTTACATGTAATACCAAATAAATATTTTTTCACGAAGTTTTTTTCTATTTCATAAATTGCATGCTTTAATGTTTAAAACGACAGTTGATCAATAACGGTACGTGCTGTTTAAACTTTGTATTTATTTTATTCTGTGCAGTCTAATGTCGTTTGTCATTCTTCCTGAAAATAGTATTCTTTTATAATGAAAACTCCACAAATTTTAAGCAAAACATTTGGTAAAATTTGGGATTGTTTGTATAAAAACCTTAATTTGTCCACGAGTACACGTGATATCCTCATAAAAATGAACACAGGTTATTACAAAAAGTTTCTTAATCGTGTTAAACTTTCGACGCATTTCCCACATTTTTACGTAGTTATCCAAAAACGAATTAGATTTTCATGAATTTCTTGAAGGTCAGTTTGAAGTTTGGGAAAAACATCTCGGCTTAAATATTTAATGTCTTATACGTCTCTCTTTAAAAGTGGAAACTGTCATCCCCTGTTAATAATAGCTTAAATTATCTGTCCGTCTGTCCTCGAATTTATAAAGCGTTTGGACCTGGAATGAATAGAAGCATTCATATTGATTCTTGATGAGTTAGGGTTAGCAAAATTCAAAGCGAGTAAAGTTTATCTTCTCCTAAACTATCGGTCCGATTTTAAAATAAATTGGTATAAATATGCTTCATATCACAGCAAAAGGTTCGAAAAGGTTCGAAATCAACCTCTTCCCCCCTTTTCGAGCGTTTAATGCCATTATTTTCAAGTCCTATTTTCCCCGGTTCAGAGCAGGCGATTCAATTTATCAATTTATTACATAATAAATAAGGCGATTTCACGCAGTAGGGAAAATTCTCAAATTATGACAATTCTGGCTTTAGTTTCAAACGGAAGGGCAGTTTATCGTTTGTCTATTGGTTGTTGTAAACATGAAAATGAATGGGAAGGGCATTATAATAGTTCGTGACGTTGCGACAAATTGCCTTATAGGTAAGAATAACATTTTTTTTTAGCATTATGATGTCATTCCTTTCACCATCTCATTTAATCATTTCTTATTTTAAATTATTTAAATATTGTGTGCTTTATTTCCATACGTTTTATCACTGAACTTAGATATTAGGTAAATAGTTTTCTTTTATATCTGGCTTAAATAATAAATTAGGTACATATGTGATAATTTAAAATATAATCATCGATTATTTTTTGTTGCAAGATAATTCTCAGCCAAAAACAACCCTTTTTTTACCTGCCTCATAGGGTACTTTACTGGAAAATTAAAAATTTTACTGACTCCGTGATATAACTGATTATATGCTAGTGCAGTATATAATATTGTATATTATATGACAATATGTGTTTCAGGTAAATCGTCTGCTTGGTGCTTTCAACGGTTGTAATTACAGACTATGGGCCGATCCCACTGAAGTCGTTTAACGCCAAGCGCGATTAATCTCTGTTTAAACAGAGAATTGTGTTCCCCCATTGGTTGGTGCCAGGGTTAATCGGGGCTAATCGTAGCTAGCCGTTAAACGACTTTGGTGGAATCGGCCCTTTATATATTTCGTCTACGGTTGTAAAGATGTTTTAAGGCCTATCCACACTATGGTCCACTACAAGCCATTACCACCGTCTGGAGGAGGTATGGTTGACGATGACAGACGATAAAATGGCCTTGGCGGAAAATGGCTTCGGAAACGGTTTTTCTCCACAGATCAAAGGCAGCCAGATGTGGAACTAAAGTGCGCAGTAGACCCTATGGATGAATCCAAGAGCTCGGCTCATTTAGTGGCCCACTGTGTGGATGCAACCAGTACACCATCAGGAAGTGATGAACAAATGGCCATATTGTGGAGGCTACATTAGAATAAAGATGTTTGCATGTAGGAGTTCTGTCTTAATGTTATAAGACCTTTTGTCTCTTTAAAATATATATAATGAGGAATTTTCACGTTTTCTAATTTTGATTTTAAAGGATAGCAGACAAAAAAGTAAGCAGGACAGTAGCTATTTTTCTTTCATTTGGGGGCCTAATGAGTGATTTCTAATGGGTTTTATAGCGGACTCTTTAACGTCTCTCAAAAACGATACTTTTTCTCCGCCGAGTTTGTGACGTCATCGTTCATGTCGACACCGAGCGCCTATGCTGTTTACATGTTAAAAGGCGACTTTTAAATTTGTTTTTGTGTAAAGTATCGCATATAATAAAAAATTTTTTGTTATGTCTGGCATTAAAAAATCATACTCTAAATATTGTATTGTGCCACTCTGTAAAAATACAACAACTAATTGCAATGAGAAGATATTTTTCAGCGTCCCGAAAGACCCACATACACGTTAAATCTGGACAACTGCGATGAAAAGGGATGAGAAATTAAACCCCAAATTATCATATAAATCATCTTTATGGGTTTGTGAAGACCATTTCTCGATAAGTAAATGCTTACTTTTATTTAAATATTACTAATTTAGAACAATTAAAGTATATAACAATACATCTATACCTTTAAAAGGATTGTTGATTAACTACTGCTATTTAAGTTTTAAAACTGATAATTTTCGTGTATTATCACAGAGTTCAAGTACAATAAATATTTTATAAAGCATATAAATATCGAAAAACATATAAATATCTAAAGCATATAATTATCTAATAAATAACTCGGGGGAGGGGAAGGTTATGTATTTTCAAGGTATTATAAATATTTTCTTCAGAGATGCATACTTTCTTGTGTATCAAATCACAGTGATATTTTTCGATTAAATTGGTGACTAATTTGAAAAAAAGTATAACATTTTAAAAATACTTAATAATAATATTACTTTAAAAATTAAATTTAATTTGAGAAATTTTATACATATTTTAATTTGACATTAATATTAAAGGCAGTAAAATTGTATTGCTATTTAAAAATGTATAAATAATTAAGTAAAGCCTTTTAAAGATTTTAAATTTCTTTTCATCATATTTAAAATATCTAAGAATTGGTTTGGTTTTGGAGTACTACGGTCTACTTTTTGCAACACGAAGGCTAATGAGACCGGTCTCACAATAAATACCTCCTCTAATTTTTATTTTAATATTACATCCGTCTCTATTTATAAAAAACGATGCTACTACAAATGTGTGTATATGATATATGTATATTTATTTGACTTGTTTGTGTTTACAAAGAAAAGAGCTGTGTTTAGCATGAATAAAGTATTAATACATGTTAAGTAAAATTGGAAAAAAAATATAAATGATTTTACACACCTTTGGGTTTTAATTCCTCGTATTTCTGCTCCCATAAAATCCGGGTTTTTTGCCAAGAAAGAAAACATTGACATGCTGTCAATTTTCGGGAGGTTGTCTGATTGTCCTTTGGTAAATCCAGGTAGAAGAGACATTTATGACAAATTGAGATAACTAAGCTATCTAGATCGATAAAATAAACCTTCAGGTTTAAATAAAAATAAATTTTGATAGCTAGAAAATTTCAGGAATTTGCAAAAGCAAAATCGGAAAATAGTGCGCGCTTAAAAGCAATACAAAAATATTGGTCTGCATGAACGATGAGATCACAACCAATCACGGAGCGTTTTGATGTCACGTGATTTTCGCTTAACTTTAAAATTAATTTTTTAAATGATGGACCCAGCTTTTTACATTTTTCAGAACATTTTTGGAATCTACGAGTCTGAAATTATCAGAAAAATACTAAGTTGTTCGAATCCCCCACATGTGCAAATTCCTCATTATGTTTGTACAATAAAGGTCTCAAGATATAAAAAATTACAGAAAATTGTCTCAAATAATATAATAGTTATTTTCTTGTAAATGTAGCAATAGTTTACAGCTTAGACAAACTTCATGGTTTGGAAGAAGAGTTAAGTACTTCCAACAACTGAGCAGTATCAATTACCTTTTAATTCAAACACACACCTGAAGAGAGAAAATATAATAATATATTAAGGAAACTTATTAAAAGAACTTGAATTCACAATAAAAATCAAAATACTGATATAACATTTTGAGATAATTATATAACAATACATCTTCAAAAACTTTACTTTTGATCTAAACTTAAATCAATATTCCTTACGTAAATAGTTTCAATGATAACTAATTTCTCCAAGATTTAAAATATAACTGAATAATTATCTGCATTATTCCCTTGGTATTTAAAATACTAGCATATAATCCCTAATTAATGAATCAGTTAACATGGGGCATATTTTAAAAAGGGGAAGAATTATGAATGCTATGTAATTAATTTTACAAATTCGATTTACAAGTTATGTGTGTACTACTTATTCTAAAATGAATATTACATAACTCAAATATATATACGATACATAATGTAATAATAATAATAATATACAATATTAAAATAGTTGCCCAGTAAAACTTTTAAGTATTTATTAAAAATATCAGTTGTCTTACCTTAATAAGATAAAGAGAAAAGTGATAATTTCTTAGATAAATATCATAAGTTCAACAGTTTCAGAATCTTTCGTTTGTGAAACATTATTAGTAAACGGAATAAATCTGATAATATATCTACTCCAATACACAGTAATAGCCCTCGTGAGTAAAACAGTAGACTGTAGCTCTCCAAATCAAACCAAACCAAACCAATATACATTAAAAAGTTCTTAAAATTCCTTCATTTGTGTTTTTATAATATTATCAATAAAAGAATACATAGAGGAACAATAAAATGTCAAGAATTCATTACTTCTTTCTTGAAAACTGTTGACAATGAAAAACCTTCTTATGAAATGAACAAAACAAACAATAAAATTGTATTGAAGTTAACTCAATGACTTGTATAGGGCGCTGGCTGTTTTCCCTAGCTCTTGCAATTGAATTAGAAGTAGCGATGGGCAAGTGATCAGTGATGGAAAAGGAACGGACTGAATGCTCCACTAGTTCTGGTTTTTATCTTAAAAATTGTGGCAGTATAAATCTTCGATACCTTAATGTTTACGTTTCTCTTTTTCACAAAATATTTTCCGCTAGTCACGCATTCACATTAAAGTCATCGGCTCTTATTTAAGTATAGGCTATTGTAAGTATTTTGTTTCTAAATGTTATGCATTTAAGGGTTAAATGGAAAATTTCAAAAATATGTTATTACTGTCTAATTTTATAGATCTAAATTTATATCATTAGTTTTGGAGTACATCTTACCAAAGTTTGCATAATTTTGTACTTTTTCACGTATTGTAATTTTACACATAGTTTATCATTAAAAAAAAAAAATCAGGGGGTTAGGTGGAAAAAATATGCTTTCAGTTAAACTAAAATATCTAATAAAAATCGTCTGTGGACATTTTGACTATAAAAATTAAGGATACACTGCTTTTTTTTTTTTTTTTTTTTTTTTTTTACAAAATTTCAAACTTAATGAATTTTAAGTAGGAGAATCAATTATGCCAAAATCTTATGATTTGGCATCATAGGCTCACATGTTATTGACTATGCATATCACAAGGTAAATATTTCCTTCAAATTGCATCGTTTATGTAATAAAAGAAAATAATTAGACCAATTTTGCTATAAAAATTGAGAATTCAGTTTCGGAAAAATCTACTTAAGTAGCATTAATTTTTAGAAACTTATAAAATATTGTCCTCATAATTACTATTTGGTTATGAAAAATTTTCAGCTGTAGTTTGTAATATGGTATACATTTATACTATCCATGAAACACAAATATAGACGTTAGAATTTTATTTCAAAATTATTTAAAAAAAGGTCATTTGTATTGCAAAATATCTAAAACTGTAATGGAAAACTACATATATCCAGAAAACTATTGAAAAGTTTAAAGTGAAGGAGTTATTGAAAATTAAAGTAAAAGAGGAAGAAAAGGAATTGAGTAAAGTAGCAATAAGAGCAATACTGATTGAAATCAAGTTGGATCCCAAAGTAAGTGTCATTAACTTTCTGTAGAAACTTCTGTAAATATTAATAAGCCTATTAATGCTCAAGCTGCACAAAATGCCATTAGGAAGGATGGTTATAATAATAATTGACTAGCCTGAAAAAGAAAAAATTATTTTATTTTACAAAATCAAAGGAAACATTTAGAATTTGTATATCTCAACAATCATAAGTATAAAGCATTTATGGGAAGGATATTTTTATTGACAAAATTTTTAATATACTGAAGAGCAAAAAAAACAAAATTGGTATAGTCTTGCATAAGCAGATAAAGAGATAAGAAACCAATCAGAATATGGTGTTGCGGTCGTCAATGCCTATATAAGACAACAAGTGTCTGGCACAATTGTTAGATCAGTTACTACTGTTACAATGGCAGGTTATCAAGATTTAAGGGAGTCTGAACATGGGGTTATAGTTGACATATGAGACATGGGTTGTGGCATCTCTGAGGTAGTAGTAGAATTCGGATTTTCCCATGCAACTATTTCACTGGTGTATCATAAATATTGGGAATCCAGTAAAACATCAAACCTCTTACATTACTATGGCTGAAAAAAGATTGTGCAAGATTGGGACCAATG
This sequence comes from Pardosa pseudoannulata, assembly GCA_032207245.1. NCBI lineage: Eukaryota > Metazoa > Arthropoda > Arachnida > Araneae > Lycosidae > Pardosa > Pardosa pseudoannulata. The sequence goes on along the minus strand of CM063510.1, from coordinate 47,912,769 downwards.
ATGACTGGGGAAGAATCATTAAACATGACAAAAGTGCAACCCCTTTTACAGATTGCTGCAGATTTCAGTGCTGGGCCATCAACAAGTCTCAGCTTACAAACTATTCAACAATTATCATTGATATGGCTTTCAGAGCCGAAGATCAATTCGTGTACCCTTGATGACTGCACGGCATAAAGCTTGCCTGGGCTTGTCAACACTGACATTGGACTGTTAATGATTAGAAACACGTTGCTTGGTCAGATGAGTTTCGTTTCAAATTGTATCAAGTGGATGGATATGTACTGGTATGTAGACAACCTCATGAATCTGTGGACCCTGGGGACTGGTGGAGGCTCTATGATAGTATAGGGCACATGCAGTTGGAGTTATATGGGGCCCCTGATACATTTAGATACAACTCTCACAGATGACATGTACTTAAGCATTCTGTCTGATCACCTGTACCCATTCATGTCCATTGTGCATTCTGATGGACATACATATGCAATGTTCTATTCAGAAGAGATCTCCACCACCTTGTTCTGTTAGGGATTTATGGACAGCCCTTGAGGGATTCATGGTGCCATTTACCTCCAGCATTGCTTCAGACATTAGTCTAGTCCATGCCGTGTCATGTTACAGCACTTCTGTGTGCTTGCGGGGGACCCCATGTCATATTAGCAGGTGTACCAGGTTTTTTTTTTTTTTTTTTTTTTTTTTCCTTTTAGTGTATCTTTAATAGTGTTGGTCATTGAACCATTTGGAAAAAGCAAAATAGTTTTTTTTTTGTCCCCCCCCCCTTAAAAAAAAAAAAAAAAAAAAAAAAAAAAACTTTACAAACTATGAAGCATATCAGTGGTATAGGAATTTATTCCAACGAATGCTATTATGTATCATATCAGTGGCATAGTGTATGGCAGGGGGAGGATGTAATCTCCATGTGGATTGCAATATATATGTATTATATGTAAAATTATTGCTATATTAAGTTTGAGTTATTAGTTGAAGAGGTAAACTCCCATGAAAAATTTCTAAGCCCCTGCACCACATTGTAATACATACATACTTTAAATAAATAAATAAAAATCTGAAAAGGGGTTATGATAATAATATTATATTCCAGTAAGACAGTAACCCCAAATAAACAGCACAAATGAAAAAATAAAAAAAAAAAAAACTGGGAAAATCTAATGACTTCATATAATTGGAAGCAGTAACTATGTTCTTCCTCAGGCCCCAGATATCAACGAAAATCTGTGGTTCATGATTAAAAAGGCTCTACAAAAACACAAAATGAACAAAGATGATTTAAATATGTTTTCCAAGAAAAACTGAAAGAGTATAACTTCAATTACAATTTTAAAATTAGCCAAGGTTGTGGCACGATGCTTGGAGGCAATAATAAAAGCTGATGGACATATAATGAGATATTGACATTTCTTAATTTACAATCATTCTAATTTCTATAGGTGTTTCTAGGTCACGCTTTCTTATTTCCCCATTTGTTTCTGTGGTAGGGACTAAGCAGCATGTGCATGCACATTTATTTTCAGCACTTAAGTTAGAGATTTCATTCTAATGCATGCATATGATTTGCTTTTCTTTTGTCTTGTAGATATTTATTCTGTGATTATCTGATATTTCTTATTCTTTTTTGCATCTTTTTATTCATGGTCTTAGTCAAATATTGCTTTATATTTATACTTTTAATTTTATTTATATTACTTATATTTTTTACTCCAGAAAATAGCCTGAAATACTAATATTCAATGTATACTTGAAAGGGCTTGTTGAATCTAATCCAGATGCTAAAACTTTGGATTTGTTTTTGCAAATCCATCAAGCCACTGCTGATGTATACAGTGTTTTTAAAAGAACAGTTCAAAGGATTTGTGTTGAAGCTTCCAGGATTGCAACAAATAGTACTTAAATATTTAATTCAAAGAAAAATATTCCACTTAAAAGACCTGTGAGAGAATTGAATGATTTCAACAAAAGTTTTGTACAGTAAACTGTATAAGAATTTTATGATAGAGGAGAATATCATCCATATGGAAATTTAAGAAAGCAATAAGAAAAAATTAATTTTTCAGGGTATACAAACCCCTGTGACAGTTCTAAAATGACATGGTTTCAAATATAAAAAATGTAATGATGAGTGAAAATTTTTAAATAAGTTATATAACTGTGACTTATTAGTCCTTAAAATTATCTAAATGTTCAATTGCCTTAACCCATTAACGCCCAAATTATTTTATTTTGACGCACTGACATATAATTCATAAATTGGTCTTTTACCATCAACATGAATATTATTATCGAATTTTATCAATACGTACCTTAGTTTTTTTTTTAAATGCTGATCTAAAAATAGATCACTGGGCGTTCGAAGGATATATTTTAGCAAATACACAACAATCATTAGTACTTCAATAACGTGGTAAAATCGAACCAAATAGATAAAAACTAATGCATTTTCTTTTAAAAAACGTTTATTTATGCAGAATTTCACAATATTACAAAATGCACTTAGTAAAGCTTAATTATTTTAAAATAATAAAATTTCAATGTTTCTACAGTTTAGTGTGGAATTTGAAGAAACACTTCTTGCATAAAGTTTCATCGCACTTCACACAATATGTTAGGGGCCTTCCTTGGCACCCTACAAGTCGACAGCGTCTTTTGCCCTTTCTTTGTCCCATAATGTGATCCCTTTTATAAAAGCGAACATCATGACTGAGATTAGCTTTTGAGGATGAAGGAAAACTGTAAGGTCGACCTTTCAAAACTTTTTTTCCGATTCCCAATTTTAGATATTTTACAGCAACAGATCTTCAAAAATCTTACATGGGCATAGAATCACCTTTATGAACATTTCTGTGCAGAATACTTGCATTAATCTCTCCAAAAGGAGTTTTATCTTGATTTGTCATTCTTATGTTCATCTGCTTTTGAAATGTCTTGGAAATGAATATATGACTTTATTTCTAGGTAAGCATTTCTATTAAAAAAGTCCTGTACAAGACCTATCACTAAATCTTCTACATCACTCCAATAATATCTTTCACTTGAAAGAGTAAGATAGCCAAAATATATCAAAAACCTTATAAATATCTTTATATCTTCTTTAGTGATAATTAAATCATGGTCGTTTTTGACATTTTTAGCATAGAGAATAGTCTCATCCACAATTACGTTATATACTTCATCAGAAAAAAGTTTTTCAAAGCAATGATGCAAGATGCATTTGCAAGATCATTTTCCATTGCCAAAATATTATTCTTATAAGTTTCCCCTAATTCCGACCATTTGGTATAATTCGGGTTTTTTTTTCCAAACAATTTTTGGCTTTTATGTTTTTAATATTTTAGGCTTCCTCTCAAACGTTGAAGGTAAATCTATTTAATCACACTCATCTTTTGATATTACTTCTATTTTACCAACAATATCATTTACAAATGGAGCATGTAACTTATCTATTTTCTCTTCATCTGTCAGTTCATCTACATCAGTGGATATGGCAATAATATCCTCTTTACGTTGTTTAGAAAACAGATAATCAACTGCATCCTGAAAGCTATTAAATACTTTTCAACTCATATTTTCATCTAAAGGTGAAAAAACGTAATATTACCAGGGTCAGGAAAAAAAAAAACGCCCGAATGCCCAGTGATCTATTTCTAGATCAGCAGTATTTTGACACTAATTTTTACTATTTATATTTGGTTTAAGATAACACCGGTTTATATTCTGATAGCTACATCTATGAAGATGTTAAATCACCAAAAAAAAATTTAACTTTCGCTTATTACTTAGCTGTTTTCAGTGTTTATGCTAAGAAACGTAGAAAAACGGTGGAACGAAAGGGCGATACAAACTTTCTCTTATCGCTTTAGATCAATGATATAAACAAAACAAGAAAACCACTTGTTGGTAAACAGGTGCGTGCCTTGTCTTGCCCCCTGTGCAGTATAGAATGTGTGGGTTTGGTTTAAGGTCATCTAAAAGCGAGTTTACCAAGCCATGTTTAGCGATCTAAAAATAGATCACTGGGCGCTAATGGGTTAATGATATTAATTCTATCTATAAATAATGCAATTGTGTGTGCAAAAAAAAATAATAATAATTGAGTGTAGAGTCTTGTGTGTCCACGGCTGTTCTTTCTGATGACTGCATGCCACATTTCTGTACCTGCTCGCCTATTGTTATTAGAGCAGGTATTGTGGATTCAATGAAAGCCTGTAGTGCTGATGATTAATTATTGCAGCGGCAAAATCTTTGAATATATATTTTATTAATTATATGGTTTGTTAAACATATGTACATTGGTCATCATTAACCACAAAAACATGGCTGAAATAAGACCGAGAATAACCAAACTGTGCTGAGCAGATAGCACCTTTTTCGGTCTCAGCTCTTTCCAGAATAATGTCGTTCTCTCTCGTTTCGAGCTTGGCTCTCCCTACTGCTCTACGCTAGGGCCGGGGTGGAATTCCCCCCCTCCTCTTGGTCAAACTTTTGCCTCCATGGAAAAAATGTCCTTCTCTGCAGCTGGCCCGGGCTTGGGTGGCATCCTTCCCCCCTCTTGGTGAACCTTTCACCTCCCTAGAACAGGGCTTATCCACCCTCTCGCGATGAGTCAGTTTTCTGCTGCCGTAAAAAAATGTAGGTGTCCATGTAACACCAACTCGAGTCTTGAGTCTAGTATTACATTGAGTTTACTTTTTCAGTAGATTTTTTTTAAATCTTACAGATTGGAATATAACATACAATTTTAAATTCTTCTGTAGTTTTATTAAAAAGAATATCTTAATTTTATAACTTTGAAACAGGTCTAAAAGAACTCATGAGTTTTTATGTAATTTTATTAAGTATTCAGAGATTAGTATAAGCAGATTTGTTTTCATCATACATTATGACCCATTGATGCATGAGGCCTGTCCTGATGTTAACTAGGGTGGTATAATTCAAAATTGATGTGGTTACACACAAAAAATGTTTTTACACTGTATATATGATCAGTGTTTCTGATCAAAGATAAATCCAGTTTAACGAAAAACATCACTAAGAATAGAAATAATCAAAAAAGAACTCAAAGTTTCCACAAGGAATCAAAACTTTTAATCTATGTAAGAACTGGAGTGGGAACTTGGTCAAAGTTTCAATGCATGCCAGTTCAGCACCCTCTTCTGGTTGTGGTTTTTTTTTTTCTGTAAATGAAAGTTCTTTAAAATTTTCAGAGGAATTTTCATAAATTGAATTATAGAAAAAATATCATCATCAGTGCTGTTTTTACCCATTTGATAAAACTTTCTTTCAAAATATTTAGTTAACCTTTTTTTTTTTTTTTTTTTTTTTTTTTTAGAAAAAATATTCTTTATTGTTTGCTGGATATATTTTTGAAAGAATAAATTTCTGCAATAGTTTTAATGATATATTCACTCCATAATGAAATAAGTTTGTATTGTAATTTTAAGTTAAAAAGTCTAAATTAGAATAATTTATAGTTCATTTTTTCTTATAGGTTTTGGATATATTCAACATGGTATCTCGATCGACTGTGTCTGTAATCATAATTGGAGATGAAATCTTGAAAGGTCAGACTAAGGATACAAATTCTCACTTTCTGTGCAAAGAGCTGTACAAATCAGGGATTAGTGTATCTCGTGTGTCTGTTATTCCAGATGATGTTGATGTTATAGCAGAAGAAGTATGCTTAAATTCAGAAAAGTATTCATTTGTTTTTACCTCTGGAGGTATAGGTCCCACTCATGATGATATAACATATGAAGGTATTGCTAAAGCCTTTCAGGAAAAATTAGTTCTAAATAAAGACTTACAAAAAATTCTTATTAATTTGTGTCTTAACATGGGTTTAGATGAAATGGCAGCCTTTAAAATGTCACATGTGCCAGAATCTTCTGAAATCCATCATATTTTTACATCTAAGAAAAAAATGTCGTTTCCAGTTGTATCTGTGAAAAATGTATTTGCTTTTTCAGGTATACCGTCCTATTTAGAGTATGGATTTATCCAGCTGAAACATCTTTTTTCTGGGAATTCACATGAATATTTCTGCCAGACTTTATATATTGATTGCAATGAGTTTATTATAATGGATATTTTAAATAAGGCTGTAGAGGAATTTAGTGGCATTGTTAAATTTGGGTCATACCCTGATGTTGAAAATGAATATTATCAAGTGAAACTTACCCTGGAAGCTGATTCTGAAGAATCAGTTTCAAATGCAGAGGCATTTTTAAGAAGTCATTTACCTCATAATACTGTTGTTGGAAGATATCCTCCTCATTCTGATGAGGCTTTGATATTGTTACAAAATATTTACATAAAAAAGGCAAAATCTTTTGATCTTGATTTTGCTAATATTGTTGATTCAAGCCTTAAAATTTTAGGAGAGTGTTACAGTAGGTATCCTTTTGAAAACATTTGTTTAAGTTTTAATGGTGGAAAAGATTGCACAGTTTTATTACATCTTACTCATCTGTACCTTGCTAAATCCTACTCAAAAAGAACTGAAAAGCTGAAAGTTATTTATGTTCGCTCTAAACAACCTTTTCCTGAAATTGAAGATTTCATTAAATTATGTGTTGAAAGGTAATTTGTTATGCTGGTTTCGAACAATTATTATTCCATACTGCTGTAGAGAATGTATCTTTAGAATTTCACTTTTGATTTTATTTACTTTTAATTTCATATATTTAGATTAGATTTATAAATTTTTAATTTCAGAGCTGTCAATGTTAAAAACTAGTCTTCATTCTTATTTATATGATATAGATGAATAAATTCCATAAGAATACCCTCTCTTACTATTTCAGTTATTCTGTTTGAAAAAGTCTTTTGTTAAAAAGTGTAATTTTTTCCAAAGGTCAGACTAAAAAACTTTTCATAGTAAAGTGCTTCCTTTGTCACCAATCTATTTTCAACATGTATTACTTTTAATACTATAATAAGATATAATTAGGAGTAGGTGTAGGTTGTTATCATTTAATGACTTTGGAATTTCTTCTTGACATTTCTGTTCTTTAACAGTAATAACACCAATAAAAAAGGACTTGTATGTAAATTTACTTTATTGATTATTAAAGATAAAAGTTTTTTTATATTTTCTAGCTGTGGTGCCCATGCTTACCTTTGTATTTTTATGTCAATATATATATATATATATATATATATATATATATATATATATATATATATAAAATAGTCATATCAATATCTACTTAAATTTTTATGCTTCATTCACAGGTCTATGTTTATAGTTTTTATGGCATGTAATTAAGAACTAGCATTATTAGCAATATTAGTTATGAGCTTATGGATTCACTAATTTAATAAATTTTAAAGGCAAAAACAAAATTTATTAAAATCAAATAAGTAGTAATACAGATCATTACCAATCATTAAATAATCCTTGTTCAATATCAGAACACAGTATACTATGATGCATGCTATCAGATTTCTGACTGCAGGGCTCCTTAACATAGATATGTTCTGAATAACTCTCTGAATACAACTAAACTGACTAATAAGCTTAACTCCCTTCCTCCTCATTTTATAGTATAGAACTTGGAGCCATTTAGAACATACCAGACCTAAAAAAATACCAAAACCATGGCCAACTTTGCGATAGATTTGGTAACAAAAAAATCAGTTACCAAAAGCATTGCCAATGAGTCCATATCTTGCCAATTTTGCAAGTTACCATAGAAACTGTATGTTAACAGTAGGTCTACTGGAGCTCCTGTAATCTAAGTGTTTTTATATCCCAAAATTCATAACATTTGTCATTCCTGGTAACACTCTATTATTTAAGGCATTGAATGCATATTTATTTTTATAAATTATAATTCTTTGTCTGCATTTTCTCTTGATAGTAATTAGTGTTTTATTTTTTTAATATTAAAGGTACAAGCTGGAATTGATTACCTATGATCAGCCAATTAAAGAGGCTTTGAAACAGCTTCAGAAGGATCACCCTAAAATTCAAGCTATTCTATTAGGTTCACGTAATACAGATCCTCATTGTTCAGACCTAAAAATATTTCATATGACTGATAATGACTGGCCTCAATTCATGCGTGTTAATCCTCTGATTTCTTGGAGTTATCACCAAGTTTGGAAATTTTTACGGAGTTTAGAAGTATCTTATTGCAGCTTATATGACAGAGGGTAATTTATTTTTTATTTTGTTTGAGCAATGTTGAAAATTTTTCTTGTATAAATTGTATATTTTTTATCTATAATATTTCTGAATAAAAGCTTATTTTTATTATCATTCCATACCTTCTAAATGCTATGCATTCTTTATAATCATTCTGAAAAATATGAAGTAATTATGATATTCATGAGGGCTTATATATATATATATATATATATATAAAAATTTTTGCCGTATTTTCTCCAAAAGTCTAACAAAGTTTAGTTTCCATTTTTCTGCTACTGTTGAATTTATTTACATATTTATATACAGACATACACAGATGTATTAATTATATATATTCAAAATAAAAAATGATGTTTTGAAAACTTATCAATAAATTTATTTTACTCAAAAATGTTAGTAATGCATACCATATTAAAAGATTATATAACTTTAAAATGAGATATAAACAAGCTCTATTATAGTCCAATGTATAGTTATGAAAGGTATAGTTATTAAATATAGGATTAGATTAAATGATAGGGTTATAAAGGATATTGTGATTGAAAGAATTATTAAATTTGTTCATACTATTTTTAAATTTCTGTAAAGAAGTTAAGAATTTTTTTTTTTTTTTTTTAATTTTTCATGTACTCTATGGATACAAACAGTAAATCAAAAGTTACAGAAATCTGAGACATCAAGATCCAAAAATTGCATTTTTCCCATTGATTTGACATGGAAAGATTTTATACGAATCACTTGTAATATTTAATATCATGCCCTTATATGTTTAGATATATAACTTTTGTAGAATTAAAGCCCTTATTTGATTTTCTAAGGATATACTTAGTAAAAGTCTTCTAATTCACAACATAAATAATTACTCCAATAAAAAGTAGACCACAGTCAAGCAAAAATAAAATTTTATTCATTTTTGGAAAAACTGAATAACATTTGAGCAGCCTGGTCACATACAGATAGTTGAGGGATGGTATGTGCTGTCACACAAAATAAATACTAGTTGAAAACATGCATGAGATTTATGTTTATGAAAGTTTTCTGGAAAAGTCAAAACTGCTAAGTTGACAAAACATGTTGCAAAGGAGCTTGGATACTGCAATAATTAACAAGGCTCTTGCAAGATCATTTCAAATGGTAAGGAAAGAAAATGCAGGTCAGGGATTTCATTCATAGAAAACTTGAGTTACTGCACTTTCATTACTCATAGCTCAGTTTGCATTACAAAGTGGGAATTAAAATTTGGAATATAATTAGTCATTAATCAGATGATTTTTAATGTATTACACATACATACACAGTTACAATACTTATACATTGTAAGAACATTTGAGCCATGACATCATGAAGTGTGTGATGTTATTAAGTGCTATGAATTAGAGACCCATTGAAGTCATTGAAATGCTGCCTACTGTATTTTGAATAATCTGAGGAATTGTGTAATATAAGAGTTTTTTCTTTTGTTACAGTAATTCTCAGTTTTTAGTTATCAAATTAATTTTAGTATTTGGACATTCAAATTGAATAACTTTTGTTTTCCCTGAAAACAAAATACAATTTTCACGCTAACTAACTCTCATTTCTTTTCGTTTTTATTTACTTCTATTTATAAAACTTATTATTTAAAATTATATGTGATGATAAATTTGTTTCTTGTTAGCATTATGATTAGCTTTGATTTAGTATTTAAAATAAGATCTTTATAAAGTTAAATTGAATAAAAACTGAATATTTATGTTTAATTTCATTATTAGATAAAAGTTTGAATATAAAACATATTCCTTGCTGTGTTTTAATTTTTTTCAAAGTATTTCAGTTTTTTATCAGTGATTTTGAAGTTTTTAATGAGTATATTAAAATAAATGGCTGTATACATTTTAAAAATATTTTTAAAAATGATTGTTGAATAGTTTTTATATTTTATACTCATATTTATATTATATGATTATAATGAGATTGTATTTTGTGTTTATTTAATTTTAACTTTATTTAGGTACACTTCACTGGGTTGCCAACATAATACAGTTCCAAATGAGCAGCTCTTAACATCTACCAAAGATGGTCAATCTTATTATTTGCCTGCATATTTATTAAAGAATCCCAATCAAGAACGAGAAGGACGATCTGTTAACAAAACATAAAGTATTTGCTTCTTTGTTTTATTTTACTTGTTGTGATAGGTAGTTAGATTTTTTTTAATTGTGGCATGGAGCAATTATTATTATTTATTAAATATTTCACATTTAAGATTTTATCCATTTACATTTTCTCTAGGGCTATTTTAGCAGTAGCTCAACATACTCAGCATTCATTGCACATTTCTCATTATATGCTGTCTAAGTTATGATTTTGAATAAGGGATTCTATTAAAAAATCTCATATTTCGTACATTTAACAGTTCTAAATCTTAAGGTGGTTATATACTAGCCATATTGGATTCCTTTTGCACCATGTTAGCCTATGGAGATCAGAAAATTCTCCATGGTAATGCTAACAAGTTTTCCTTTCCTTGAAAAATGAGGCAAAGAAAATGCATTTTTCAATTAATCAAATTAAAATCAAGTATATGATGACTATTAATTTTAATTACATGTCTCTTGAAATAGGAGACAGTTTGAAGCAGTTGAATTTTATCTATATGGCTTTGAACTGAATGCTGTTATTGGTGTAGCGCCAGAAGTATGTAACAGTTATTGCTGGCCATAAATGCATCTATGGAATAATGCTAAATTGATGTAGTATTTTGTTTTTGCCAGAATTTTCCCTTATACAATCAATAGCATTCTTATACTTTGGCAAACACGGCAAATGAGGACATTGATAAATTTCTTATTGGCATTACCACTTTACATACAATTTTTCATGTTAATAAGTTGCCAAGTATTTAGTATTAATTTATTAATGTAGTATTTAATTTATTATCTATGCCTTCTGTTTTTGTATCATAGTTTCTTCAGGAGAATTTAAAGGTTACAAAACACTAATGCCTACCTGTCTGTAGGGTGCATTGAACACCCCTATAGAATTTTCTCCCATTTCTTCCATTAATGATTCTCTTAATATTTTATATTTTTTATTGTTTATAAATATAGTAGTAATTAAGATTAAGTTTAATTTTTGGAAATCAATAAGCAGAAGGTTATTTTTATTTGGGTTTTATATTCTCAAACTACGTAGTTTAATAACATAACTATTGCATTAATATGTTTTAATAAATACATATTTTTTTATTTATCTATTGTGTCCAATATTTTAGTCTTTTTTTTTACAGACTTTTCACCTATATCTATATATTATACACACACTCATATATATATGTTATTTTTATCAGTCTCCATTTTATGTCATTTATCTTTACAACCATATCAGCTGATTTCTTTTTGTTAATTTTTACTTCCTGTTTAGTCTGTGTTTAGATGAAATCTCTTTCATACTTAATACATAAATTTCATGATCTGGGAACTAGAATCTTGACACAAATATTTAGTGTATAAAGCTTAAGAAAACTTGGTATGTCCAAGGATATTTTATTTCTTGGAAACTATAACATATTAATTGACTGTCTCAATAAGTTTTTATCAGCATCAATTACTGATCAAGAAGTATATTTTGGATTTATTCAACATATAAAATTAAGATCATAAAGAGAATTTGACTTGCATATACACATAAGTGTACACATTCAAACTATATTAATGATTGAAATCATTATATAAAAGTCTGAACTACCTCAGACAAATCATTGTTCTTATAATCTGCTATTTTTATTTTTAAAATTAAAAAAATAGAATATACAAGTGGTCTAATTTATAAATACAGTTAGAAAATAATTTATATGTGATCATTATTTGCATTCTTTCATAACTTTCTGAGTATTTTTAGTTTGAAGTTTTAGTGAAACATTTCAAATGCAAATATCCATCTTTAAGTGCATGTTTCTGAGTTCATGTAAACATTTTTTCTTTCTTGCAATAAAAAAATATTCATTTTCAGCATTAAGCATTTCAATTGGCCTTCATATATATATATATATATATATATATATATATATGACCAATTAAAGATACTGTATATTTCCGTGTATAAGGCGAGAATGTTTTAGGCTTTTTAAAGACCTAAAGTTGGGGGTCGGTTTATATATGGATCCATGGAACAGATGTAATACATGTGTTTTATGACAACGTTATTTGCCATTGGTGACAAAAAGTCAACAAATCGGCAAAAATAAAAGAAACAGTAAAAAAATAATTTAAAAAAACAGTAAAGAGCAAAAAAGAAAATGCATCATAGCAAAAGTAAATAAAGCTTGTAAATATTCTGAAATGAGTAAACGTAAAAATTGAAAAATAAATTTAAAATAACTCTTACCTGTGTTATAATCGTTCCAAAACAACAGTACGATAAAAAGTTATCTTCATATAGGGTTGCCAGAATTAAAACTTGTTATTAGCATCTAAGTAAAAATACCATTGGTCGTATAGTCTAGCACCACAATTATCAAACCATGCTTCACTGCAGTAATCTAGATAAGTTAGTGTAAATTGTGAAATTAACTAAGATGCATAAAGTTAATTAAAATTTAAAATGTAAGTTTTCTTCCTCGCCACTTTTGAAACGTGCTAACATGTGTCCTTGTATTTATCTTGAGATGTGACCTATCCTCTACCTCTGCAGTATTTAAATTGGGTGCTATGAGGATAAAGGTTTGAGAAGTGTTCATGTAGTGTTTTAATTTAAAGCAACTTCATTGGAAAATATTTCCCCCATTTTACCCGCTTGGTGATATATTTGAACATTCTAAAAAAAATTTTTTCACTTCGGCTTATATACAGGTGTTGAACATTGGATACATTTTTGAAGAAAAATTGTACCCTCAGCTTATATGAGAAATATATGGTATGTTGTAAATATTCAACATCTGTTTAATTTTTCATCAAAAAAGAATGAAATCTGATATTTGAATATTCTCCTTTCATTAAACTCTAAAATGTACTGAAGCTCAAATTAAAAGCATATTTTCTAGTATATGCCAGGAAACCGTTTTCTTAATTTTTTGTTATATTATACATTTCTCTTGTATGAAATTACGATGATAGCTGCTATCAAATAACATTAATTTTTTTTTTTTTCAGCATGACTTCAAGTCCTAATTCTGTGAAGCCAGTAACTTTAGAAGAAGTGAAAAAAGTTATTGATGCATTGGGAAAAATTAGTGAAGGTACCTTGCATAACCATTCTTTAGCTCTGATTGTTAATAAAACTGGTGAAGCAACATTTACTTCATGTTGTTGGAAGCTGTTAAATGAAATTGGTTGCAGCTGTCCATTGAGCAAGCTGATCATTAATGCTGCTAGAAACTATACAAATTTTTGTGGAGAGGATAATAAATATTTTCTATTTATTTTAAAAGAAATGTTCACAACTATTCACAATAAGGTAAATAAAAACAATGAACTATCTATGCGAAAAGAAATAATTAATGAAATATATTCTTTAAAACATATGTTACCATGTATTTTGAAAAACATCCATGATTTGTCAAGAAATAGTGACAGCAGCTTTACCAAAGATTTAAACAATGTTGTTTGGACTTTCATGCTATCAAGGTTTTCTGATTATGTTTCAAAAGTATTGAGCAGCTTGGTTTGTGATTTTATTCTAAATATTTGTGAAAGTCATTCACTTCTAACTGTGCTACCTTATGTCATTTCTCATTTTGACATATTTTGTTGTAAAATTTTGTCCCCTGTATCAGAGTCTCAAATTGCAAAAGGTTTTCTGTTTTATACTAAACTCATTCCATTCAATATAAATTTAGAAGAAGTTAATTTTATTATTGTTTGGGACTTAACATTAAAAATACATACTAAGGATGCTGCATGGATAATAAAAGATGAGTCATTTATCACTCAGTTGAATCCTGTGTATATGTACAAAAGTATTTTTACTTATTTTAAATCTCAGGGTATAAAGTTAATATTTACACCTAGTATGGGTAATAAGGATTTAGAATCTTTATGCAAGGAAAATAATATTTTGCTTCATCAGTTAGAAAGGGAAGAAATTAACCTCTTGTTGACTTCTTTCCAGGTATATCCCTTAGACAGCATAAATGAATTGGTTGAAACAAAGCATATTGGAAAATTGAGCTTTGTGAAGTCAATAATTTTTAATAAATCAAATTTCCTCCATCTACAGTGCACTAATTCTGAACGATTTTTAAAAGCTCATCATATTCTGTTATGTGCTCCATGCAATGTTGTGTGGCAGGAATATTATTCTGAAATCCTGAATTGTTTCAAAATAATTCTACAGTGGCTGAGCCCTCAGACTAATGTATGTTTTGAAGAGGAAATTATAAACAAAATGTTCTGTGAAAACAAGATGGGAATTATGCAGTTTCCTAACAGCAAAGAAGCAAGATCTTGTGACACATGTGCAATATTAAAGCTGAAGTTGCAAGACCCAAGTGAAAAAGGTACACAATCAGATGTTGAAAAATCTGGTGTTGGTAGTGGATTAGTACTGCCCCCTTGCTCATGGGAATTGATGTTCAGAACCGCTATAGTAAATGTTGGGGGAAAATCATTTTCCAGCCTTGTTTTGCAAGCAACTCATCTTGCTATTTCTAAGAGCATTTGTAAAAGAGTTGGAGTTCCATTTGCTAAAGTGAAAGATGTTGAAAATGTGTGTGCAAATTTTATTGAAAAGGGCTATTTTGGTGAAATGAAGTACTTGGAACCAGTTGTGTGCAAAGAAATTATGATAAATAGTATTTTAGATTTAATATTACAATTGTTGAAAATCGATAGTATTGTTTTTGTAAAATAAATTTATTACTACCATAATTTACCTTAAAAAAATTTAATGTGTTTGTTTCGGTACTTATTTATATTTGGATTGGCACCATCCCCTACTTCATGGGCATAGATATTCAGAATTACTCTTGCAAAAATTATGGAAGAATCATTTTCTTACTTTGTTTTTGCAGGCAACATATTGTGCTAAAAGCTTTTGTAAAAAAAAAAAAAAAAAAAAAAAAAAAATTGGAGTTCCACTTGCTACCATTGTTGAAACTATGTTCATAAATATTATTAAAAAGTGCAATTGGGAGAAGTGAGTTACTTGAAACCAGTTGTGTGCTAAGATATTATTATAAATGGTGTTTTAGAATTAATATTACTGTTGCTGAAAAAATATAGTATTATTTTATTGCAATAAATTCTATTAATACCTAATTTATCAAATGAATAAAAGGGGAAATGTATCTGCTTTAGTTCTTATTTATATTAGGAATTTTTCATAGATAATATTGTTTTTGTAAAATGAATTTTATTACTACCTTAATTTACCACAGGAAAAATTTAGGAATTTTCTTACTTTAGTACTTGTTTATATTTAGAATGGAATTTAGAATTCTTCATAATTTTATGAATAAATAAATATTTTTTGTGAAAAAGTGAGTATCTTTAATGTTTATTTGATCATTACTTTACTAGACAAAAGAATTCACATCTCATATTTTGTTTCAGTATTTATTTAGAGTAAGAATAGATCTGGATTATTTGAAATAATTTTAAGGAATAAGTATTTTTAGTTTTGAAGTAATTTCAATGTTCAGTACATCAATACTACCTAAGGCATGCATCATATACATGATTTAAGAAAAAAAAATTATATGAGATTGTGCTATTTAATGCTTATTCTAAATATTTTATGTTAATGAATGAGATTGTAAGTCTCCACAATTTCAATGAACAGTCTTCTATTTTCATATCAAGTAAAAAAAAAATAGTATTTTTTTCTATTCAAAGATTTATGTTGAAGTGGTATGTTCAAGTATGATGATGTGGAAGTTTGTGAACTAACAAATAAAACAGATCGCTTGTTCAATCAGTTCAAACTGATCTTTTGTTTATTTTTTAATATTTCTTAATGTTGTAGTAAAATTAAAGAATTACTTCTTAAACACAAAGAATTGATAAAACAGGATGTTTACCAAATACAATTTTTTTCACATAAATTTTTTTATGTATCATCTCCTAATTATTCTGAAAGTTAATTTAAGGTTAAAAAGAAGCTAAATTCTATTTTACAATTGCATTCGATTTAATAATAATAATAATAATAGTAATAGTAATAATAATAATAATAAACTGCATAAAAGAAAGATGCTTAACCCTTTCGTGCCTACTGTCACAAATACGTACCAGCAAGAAACGCACTCACTTCCCGGTCGATACACTGGCGTGCCAGAGCGTTTTCTCGTTCACCCCCAACCATCACATATGTGTGCCAGTGTTGTGGAACATTTTAAAAACTATAAGTTTTGACACAAGATGGCATTGTAAGTCCATATGGATTTAGATACATGTAGATTTGACCTTGTACTCAATAGGAGAGTAATATGATACACATACAAGTGGTTTTTGATTATATAAACATGAGGGAAAAGGAATGTTTTCGATTGACATGTTTTATGATGGCTCTTTAAATTCCCACGTGATGTTTGTTTATGTAAGCAGGGGAGTTTTATTTTTGCTAAAGCATTGTGTATTTCGGTTTGCAGTCCAGTTTTTAGTACAGAATTAGATCTGACAGACTTGATTTTTTTTTTCTCTTTTTATTGTTAGATTTTTGAAGCGTCAAAAGTGTTTAACTGAGCTTGAAATAGCTGAAATGACGTGAAATATTTCAGATTTCAATTCTGAAACAGATTAAGATATTAGTAATAGTGACACTATAATATATTCTGATTGTTCTTTATGTTCATAATGGATCTAGTGATTCTTATGATGATGAGGAGGACATTTCTGACAAAGAAATTGACAATGTTTCGTCTTTTCACATTCCGGAAAAATCCTCCAAAACGGCAATTGAGTTACTACGAGTGCAAGGACTATCACGTAGGATTGTTTGTAGATCCCTGTTTTTAAAATTTTTCATACAAAAAAGGTTTAAATAACATATTGCCGCATAAAGTAACTTAGCCAACTAGCTAAGTGGCCGAATGGTCAAAGCACGCGATCCAGACGCGGAGATTGTGGGTTCGATGCTTGACATGGCAGTTTATCCAAAGTACGGATTTTTAATTTAAAAATATTGTTTATTGTTTCCTTATGTTCTTGAATATTCTAGATCTTTCTTTAATATGTAAATTAGTTATTTCTCGAATGTTCTGTTCGGGTATAAAAGCTGATACCCACTAGTTGTAGGCTACTTCTTGATCTTGTAAAGTTGCGAGTTGCTACTTAGCTTCAATAAATTCTTCTGTTACGTTAAACGGTGTGTTCATTCGAATCTTCGTGACAAATTTGGTGGAGGCGCCGGGTAACGATTTCGCCATTGTGGATAATTCTGACAGTGTTCGCAGAAGTCTCCGTTTAAGAGAATTACCTCCGGAATTCGGCCTTTACATCCCAGAAAAAAGAAAGAAGCAGATAATGCCCGAAGATACAAAGCCTGTCGTGGTAACTCCTACCTACTCGCCTATAAGGAACCCCTCAACCTTCCGTGGGGAGCCTGGAGACGACCCTCGGAAATGGCTTGCGGAATACGATCGGGTGGCCAAGTTCAACAATTGGGATGAAATGATGTGTCTCGCAAATGTCTATTTTTTCCTAGACGGTACGGCCAAGCAATGGTACCTAAATAATGAAGATATCTTGGACTCCTGGGACGCATTCAAAAAGGGTTTAAATGAACTTTTGGGCGATCGCCATAGGTACACTAAAAAGGCCGAAGAGCAACTGAAATGTAGAGCTCAAAGGACCGGAGAGAGTACGCAGTCCTACATTCAGAGTGTATTAGGGATTTGTCAAGAAGTCAATCCTTCAATGTCCGACGACGAGAAAGTGTCTCACTTAATGAAAGGCGTTGCCGAAGATATTTACCAAGTGCTCCTAATGAAACATGTGAAGACTACGGCTGACTTCATCAAGTGGTGTAACTACATTGAAGACATGAGGCAAAAAAGAATTGGCCGAAAATTTGAGCGACTACCAAACGTCGTACCAGTTGCAGCCATGGAGGACGAGACCGATTTAGTATCTCTTATCCGTAGAATTGTACGCGAAGAGATTAATCGAGTAGTAAATCAAGTAGACGAGTTGCCGGACCCCTATTCCCAGCCGCTACAGACCGTCATCCAAGACGAAGTCGAAAAAGCTTTGGCGCCAGTGGTCGCAAAGTCTGCAGACGCCCAACGACGTCCCACGTATGCAGCCGCTGTAACGAGGAAAGCCAGAAGTCCTGTCCAGAGATCAGTACCCCAGCCCAGGAAAACGGACCTATGGAGAACGACCGACAACAGGCCAGTGTGTTTCCACTGTGGACGCCCTGGACACGTACGCTATTGCCGTGAGAGGAAGGCCGTTTTTGACGATTATCGAGCCCGCCGACAGAACTTCGATGACATTGAAGATGAGTTTCGCCGACCAAGCTTCGAACGCCGTTCGTTTCCTAGTCCTACTAGAGGCCGATCACCAACCCGTCGTTCCCGATCACCGTCGCCATATCGTCGATCAGGTCAATCTCCAAGCCGTAGAAACGAGGAAAACTAAGCACAGCGACCTTTCGAGGAGGTGAGGCCGCATGTAATGAAAATCCTCCATCGGCCGCAAGGATGACGGGTAACCACCTCGACGTTCTAGTAGATAATCAACCGATCCGTGCTCTAGTAGATTCTGGAGCCTCCTTTTCTGTCGTCTCCGATAAGTTTCGTCGATACTTAAAGAAAGTTATGTTCGCTGACGTCAAGAACACTATGCTGAAAGTCGCAAATGGCAATTTTGTTAGGCCACTAGGAAAATGTGTTCTGCGTGTCGTGATAAATAGACGAGAGCTGCCTGTTGAATTCATCGTCCTACAGCATCGTAGTCACGACGTAATCCTCGGCTGGGACTTTTTGGAAGCTTCTCAAGCTGTGATAGACTGTGGCAGAAGTGAACTGTTGTTAGAAGATACTGGCCAAGAAACCAAAGCACTAGACGCTTGGAAGGTGTATGCCACGAAGGACTACAGGCTTAAGCCACGCTCAATGACGAGAATAGCAGTATCAGGACTAGATGTCGGAAGAAACATAAGCGTAATTTTGGACGGCAATAGACACTTGCTGCTCGAAAGAAACCTTGCCATACCATCTATGGTATCCTTATACCATAATGGACGAAATGAAATTTGGATTGCCAACATGCAAGTTAAAGATCAAGTCATTCCTAAAGGAATGTACGTAGGCGAAGCTGAGCTATTGGATGAAGGACATATATGCGAGATTGCGGAAACAACAGAAATTACTAGTACTCTACAGGACCCGACGAATTCCAATACAGATTATACCAAGATGATATCCCCTGAGTTGAGCAGCGAAAGAAAACGCAAATTAGTCGAGCTTCTACAAGCCTTTCCGGGAATCTTTACAAAAGCTAACAGGTCGACAGCCGCAAAGACAAATGTGAAACACAGGATCAATACGGGTGACCATGCTCCAATCTACCAAAGGGCTTACCGAGTTTCACCGACTGAAAGAAGCATAATTAGAGACGAGGTTCAGAAAATGCTTGACCAAGGTATTGTCCAGCCATCTGAGAGTCCATGGTCATCTCCTGTGGTACTGATAAGAAAAAAAGATGGTAGCTGGCGTTTTTGCGTGGACTATCGCAAACTGAATAGAATAACGAAGAAGGATGTTTATCCTCTGCCCCGTATTGACGATACTCTAGACTGTTTAAAAGGCGCCAAGTTCTTTTCTTCCATGGATCTCCGATCTGGTTACTGGCAGATAGAAGTGGATGAAGCAGATCGTGAAAAGACTGCCTTTATTACTCCAGAAGGGTTATACGAATTTAAAGTCATGCCGTTTGGACTTTGCAATGCACCTGCAACTTTTGAAAGAATGATGGATAATTTGCTACGCCATCTTAAATGGACTATGTGCCTATGTTACTTGGACGACATAGTAGTTTTCTCAGAAAGTTACGAAGACCACCTTATCCGATTAAGGACAGTTCTGAAATGCATTCAAGAAGCTGGACTCATACTTAACTCCAAGAAGTGCCTTTTTGCTGCTCAAGAAGTAAAAATCCTAGGCCATCTCGTATCCAGTAGCGGTGTCCGTCCAGATCCTGACAAAGTGAAAGCCGTGACCAATTTCCCTACTCCACAGAACTTACATGACGTACGAAGCTTTCTTGGGCTTTGCTCCTACTTCAGAAGGTTCATTAAGGGCTTTTGCTATCTTGCCGAGCCCCTTCAGGTGCTGCTGAAAGGCGATGCGAAATTTCATTGGGGTTCTAAAGAGGTAGAGGCTTTTGACGACCTGAAGAAAGCGCTTACATCTGATCCAGTATTGGGGATATTCGACGAAAGATGTACTACAGAAATTCATACAGACGCCAGTGGATATGGTATTGGAGCAGTTCTGATTCAAATTCAGAATGAAGTCGAGAAGGTCATAGCCTACGCCTCTAGGACCCTGACAAAGGCCGAAAAAAATTATTCTACTACAGAACGGGAATGCCTTGCCGTCGTATGGGCTATCAATAAATTCCGGCCATACCTGTTTGGAAGACATTTTACGGTTGTAACAGATCACCATTCATTGTGCTGGCTTATGAATCTCAAGGATCCCTCAGGCCGACTGGCAAGGTGGGCTCTTCGACTCCAAGAACATAATTTTTCAGTAAAATACAAATCGGGTAGGAAGCATAACGATGCCGACGCTCTCTCGAGGAATCCAGTAGACGAAGAGACTGAGACGCAAGATCAATTTTTAGCAGTAACTACTAGTATAGACCTCGCTGTCGAGCAGAAGAAAGATCCAGACATAGCAAAAATGATCCTTCCGAAGATCGGATCATCCACCGAAAGGCAATTTGAGTTAATTGATGGAGTCCTATGCAGAAAGAATTTTGATCCAGCTGGAAAGACATGGTTGCCCGTCATTCCCAAACATCTACGTGCAGACATACTTAAACATTTTCACGACGCGCCTACCGCAGGGCATCTGGGCTTTGCGAAAACGTACGACAGGATCCGGAAAAGATTTTATTGGCCGGGAATGTACCGAAATGTTGTTAGATATGTCATGCACTGCCGAGATTGCCAAAGGAAAAAATCAGTTACACAACTACCACCTGGACGCCTGGTTTCTATCCCTCCTGCTGTCGCACCATTTCATCGAATTGGGATAGATCTGCTTGGGAGATTTCCTAAATCTGCCCATGGTAATAAGTGGATCGCAGTATGCACCGATTATTGTACCCGCTATGCAATAACTAAAGCTTTACCAACTGCTGAAGCTGGAGAAGTAGCCAAGTTCCTGCTCGAAGAGATTCTTCTAAAACATGGAGCTCCTCGAGTCATTATTACAGATCGTGGTGCCGTTTTTCAATCCAGACTTGTTTCCGCTCTCGTCGAATTGTGTAATATCGATCATCGCATGACGACGGCCTATCATCCCCAGACAAATGGTTTGACGGAGCGCCTTAACAAAACTCTAGCCGATATGCTGTCCATGTATGTTAACACCGAACAAAAAAACTGGGACGAAATTCTACCATTTGTGACGTTCGCCTATAACACTGCTAAGCAGGAGACAACAGGATTCACACCGTTCTACCTAGTTCATGGACGTGAAGCCGAAACGACTCTGGACACGATGTTTCCATTCTGCCCTGATGATGCAACTAACGATTACATAGCCAAGACTATTTCCAGAGCAGAAGAGTCGAGACAGTTGGCTCGAACGCATACTCTGAGAGCGCAAGATAAAGACCGTCGACGTTATGACTCCAAGCACCGAATGGTGTCTTATAGTCCTGGAGACCTCGTATGGGTTTATACCCCGGTCCGAAAGGTCGGTCTTTCAGAGAAACTCTT
>CM063510.1:47725624-47890624 GCA_032207245.1 Pardosa pseudoannulata | reverse complement strand
TTAATAGCAAAAAACCCTCCAGCCCAGGATACTCACTCGCGAAAGTGACTGCTGGCCTCAGAGATAAGCACGCGTTTGCGCTTCCCGTCGCGAAAGGGTTAAAAGAAAATGTGAATTTCTATATTGGCAATTTACTGCTGTAACCTACTTTTTATAACAATTTACCAACAGTGTTTTCAACAAAAAAAGGTATCAAAATATTTAAATTATAGCAATTTATTTCATTTTTAAACTTTGGTTGGAATCTTCTTAAAGTTGAGTAGTAGTTTAAGTAGTTCTTTTCTATTCTACAATGCATATATTACATGTGTAATTTTTCCTAAGAATTTTTAAAATAAAATATATCAGAAAATTCTTCAAAATCGCTTCCAAAAATGTCAGGAAAAAGTATTTAAATGAACTTTTAAAATTTCTGTAGGTATCCTATAAAAGCTATGCAAACAAATAGAAAATATTTGCAAAGGGAAATTTAACTAAATTTATTCATTATGTGTTGATTAATATTTAGCAAATAGACTTTCATATGATAAGAGTACACGTTAAATTGTTTGTAAGCAAATGTATAATATAATTGTGGATACTTTATTAATTATTCTTTTTGCTTTCTCTCCCATTTGTCCTATCTTTTTTATAAAAAATATGGATATTTTTTATTTTTTCTGAATTTTTCCTTTATTTCTGATATGTTTTGGAAATGATTATATTAATACATGTTAAATTCCTTTCAAGCAAATATAAAATTTCACTGTGAAAAATTTATTAATTTTGCTCTTTATTTCTCCCACTTGTCCAATAATTTTTGGAAGTACATTGATATTTTTGAAAGTTTCCTAATATCTGCAATATTTGGGGGAAATAATTGTATTAGTACATGTTAAATTGTTTATAAGCAACTATATAATTTAATTGTTGATACTTTAAAAAATTTTCTTTTTACTTCTCCCATTTGTTCTAATAGATTTAGAAAGGATGTTAATAAACTTGATATATTTTGGATTTTTTTCATTTCTGATATATTTTGAAAACGATTAAATTAGTACAAGTTAAATTGTCTGTAGGCAAATATATAATTTAAATATACAAACTTTTCTTTTTACTTTCTCACTCATTTGACCAATATTTTTTGAAAAAAACCCTGTATTTTTGATAACTTTTTTCCTTAATTTGATAGTTTTGGGAAATATTTATATTAGTTATTGTTAAATTGTATCATTCAGTTCCAACTGCACTGTAGTATTGTGAAAATGTTCTTTGACACAAGTACACAACTCTTCATTAATCTGTTTAAAAAGCAATTTGATAAACTGTAGCAATTGAGAGTCCACTGCAATCTGCTGAAAATTTTCCTATTGGCTGGCTGCTTGTACCTTGTTATCAACATTTTGCTGGCCTTTGGTTTGGTTCCCAAACTTTTTTCACCCATAGACCCATAGTCTGTTTTTTTGTTTTGAATAGACTCCCTGACATCTTACTGGTAAATTTTTACAAATTCAAATGTGTTTTTGACAGCTGACTCAGAACTACTCACTTTAACAGGGTTTTTCATTAGAGTTGAAAAAAAAAATTAAGCATGTTCAGTTTTATGCATTTACTTTTTATTAAGTACAGAATGCTAATTTTATAATATTGTTTTGTAATTTATACGCAAAAATCCAACTTAATGGATGAGATAAGCTTGATGCTTTGATAGTAAATTTTCAATATTGAACTTTAATTTAGTCCAGTTTACCCTTAAAACTCTGTGGCTAGTTATTTACTATCTGTTATCTTTATTTTTATTTATTTGTTTATATATTTATTTTGAAGAAGATTGGCAACTGTACTGAAAGTCCTTTCTTATAAGGTATGACGTTGGAAAAGCTATCAAAACTTTCTTGCAATGTTCCATAATGCAGAATAAGTCATCTTTCTGATGTAAGAATTGCTGATATCAATCTTTTTTTCAACTGCATTCTTTGTTAGTACTTATTCCTATTATTTCTTATATTATAACCGTTTCTTCAATACCCCTGTATCAAAATGCTACGACCACAAAGCAAATAGCCTGCTTACACATTTTCCACAAATAATTCTAATATATAATTTAATGTAAATATGTGTATTTACTGTTATAAGAAAGTATTTTCTAAGTGTATAGGTACTATTGATTGTGGATTACATTTGCAGAAAGCGAAGACTTTAGTGATGACTGCCTGAATGAAGTCCACTCTTGTAAATCGTCATTTATATTTAATGCATCTCCATTTTTTTTTCTTTGTCTCTATCCTAGACCTCTTATATGACACTTTTATTTTATCATGGACCGTTTACACGTCGGAATAGACCCTTGGGGTTAAATATAGACCACTTAAAGAATCAATGGTTAAATGATATGCGCACAAATTTAAATAAAGGGAATTTGAGGTTTGATTACTACAGTCTATTGTTTTGCTACACTAGGGCTAATGAGATCGAAACCTGCTACTTAAAGCCGAATCCAAATAGCTGCGAAAGCCCATGTCAGGAACGGAATTCGAACCCTCGAAATCCAGTATTGAAGAACAGTGCTCTAACTTTCGACCACCGTCCGGAATTTGAGAAAAAATAAATTATTATGGAAGAGACAGATAATGCAAATAATTTAATTCGCTATAATTTCCATCCGACACTGGTCCGAGGTTCGATCCCCGGGTTGGGTAAGGTTGATTAGCCTTTCACCCCTTCAGTGGGTAGACAAGCCGAGGATCAGACATGCTTGGAAACTAAACACTGCGGGTTCCGTGTAAGGCAACTACATAACCAGGACATATGCTGCACACGCCAGAAATGTTCATAGATTAATATACTATAAATGTTTTTTTAAAAATCGAAAATTTTGTTGATTAAATAGATCCTGAGACCCCTTAAATTACATACTATAATTTCTAAAATTACTGCAGTTCATAAATGAGAACTAGCTGTAATTGTAATGCAAGAGTTACTTGAATCTCTCTGTTTTTCCTTCCTTTTAGAAAGTAAAAGCAATAGAACAACCGGGGAAAATTTCAGCTGAATTACTCATTTAAACCCTCTCTTAATCGATTCGGACAAGTTCCGCTGTTACGACTGCACATACGGAAAACGAAACTTCATTTCATTTTTCCCCACCACCATGTGCGTAATTTGGGAGGAGCAATTGCCCGTCCCCAGAATTTTTAAAAGAGGAACGAACTTGTAGTTTTCTCCTTCAGATTTTTAAGATTGTATTCACATATGAAATATATGATTCGACATTTTGATGTATGTTGAAGTTATTATGTTTGTATTAGTGTTCTTAAGAGTTATTCTATTTACGGTTATCATCCTTTCCTGCGAATTGTTTAAAGCAAGTATGTGTACTCTAATAACTGTATGTTTCTTCAATTTTTCAAAACTTTTTTTTCTGGAATAAGTACATGCCATCGAAAAAGGATTTAACAAGAAACTAACAGATTTATTGTTTATAGGCCATAGTCAAGGGGAGTGTTCGGGCCCTCCCCTCCTCGTCGAAATCCAAAAATTCTAAAAGACCGTTTCGTGGAAAGAAAATTGAGCATGCTTGCCCTCTGCTTCTCTGTGCATAGACAACAGTTTTCTTAGAAAAATGATTTCGGTTATAAATGTCTTGCGGGGCCGCAGGCTTTATCCTCACCCCCCCCCTATGGTCAAGATATGGGGTGTGCTAATTTCTGTAATCCGTTGTATATCGTCCTCCTATCACGGTGAGTTTCTGGAGACAAATTCGATGTTAGAGAATAACTTCAACTTATCACGTTAGACTAGATTTTGGTATATAGCTAAATTTCACTGATATAGTGATTGATTTCATAAAAAAAAATTTTACATTAGTAGAATATTAACAAATAGGAGGAGGGAGAAGCATAAAGAAAAATCTATGAACAACTCCCGAGATTTTTATTTATTTTGATATAGTTTAGTTTTAACATAGATGCAAATATTACTTATATAATTTACATGGCATCAAGTTATCACTAGACAGCAAATACTTACATTTTTGAATTTTAAACAAGATAGTGTAAGAACTCGGAAATAATTAAGCGGATAAGAAAACGAGCTTGATATAAGGAAATGTACCATTCTTTTCACCAACAAAATAATATATTTATATGTAATATATCAGATAAAAAATGTGTGACATTATTAATGTTGAATTTACTTTTATGTTAAATTAATTTCCCTATTATGTTATTTTTTTAATTAAATGAATCCTAATAGAAATGAAGTACTTTATTTTTATTTCATAAATAGCATGATATATGTAAAACAAACTTTTTTATTTTATACATGTATAAAAGGTATGTATAAATTATTTTTGTAATAGGAAAAATTTAATTTCTACGCACAAGGAAGGCAGGGCCGTAACTAGGGTGTAGCAATGGTGGCATTTGCCACCGGCGCATCAGTTAAAGGGGCGCAGCAACAAAATAGAAACTAGGAGGACGATTCACGCACAGTTGGAATAAAAAATCATTGAAAAATAATTTTTCTGATAAGTAGAACAGTAGCTGTGAAAAATTGCCAAAATATTTACTGCTTTCGTAATTATTTTCCCCGTTTATGTTATAATACTGGCTTTAACTCCACTGCGATTACTGTTCGGATCCTTGTACGACCCTTGTCAAAGGAATTTTGACACTGATCGATGGACAATTGAAGGGTCTACGTGGTTCGAGAAATGTGTATGTGTGTGTGTGTGTGGGGGGGGGGTTCTACCAACAGTACGGTCCAACTGCAAAGAACCCACGGGCCACAATTCCGGTCACTGATCACCTGGCGAGCCGCAGTTTGAAAAAGTTGAAGAATAACCTCTTACCTCTTATACATAACAATTAATAGTTGAATTATTAATTATAAAACAATTTGCTTACATTTTAATGGGAAAACTGAGGCCGAAGCCGAAGAAGGTCTAACAATGAACTGTCGGAGAGAGAGCTACTGTGACGATTTTTGATAAACTTTATGGAAGAAAAAGCACTTTCGCATAAACATGTGCTCCCAAACATGGAAGCTATTTTCAGTCCTAAGTCACGCAGATTTGGAAACCGTTCAGTTGGAATCAACTTGAAGATCTCGGGTCCCTTTTCAGTTTTTGTTTGAAAGAACGTGTCAGCTTGGAGATCACAGAAATCTAATTGTAAGTTGGGCGGTTGTTTTTCAATTCTTGCTGTGACTGGGTTACTAAACAGAGCCACGTCATTCTTAATGCTCTCAAAATCTGAAAATGTCGTGTTGAATACATCAATAATAGTCTGCAACTCAGGGCAAAATTCAGAAAAATCCAGCACTTCCTCACACTCTGACGCCAAACGACTGCAGCTGGCGAAGGGAGATAAGTTATTTTTTTCACAAAGTTTCATGGAAAATTTTCAACTTGTTTCTAAGCCCATTGATGTGTGCCATTAGTTCAGACACCAGTTGGCCTCTTCCATGTAGTTTTAAGTTCACGTCGTTGAGGTGGCCAGTAATATCAGTTAGAAATGCCAGGTGACGTGAAAAATCCATGATTAAATGTTTTTGTTCAAGGTTTTCTGATGGAGAAAACTGGTGAAGGAAAAGAGGGCTTTCTTTTCTCAACTCAAAAAATTTCTTGAGGCAGTTTCCGGCACTAAGCCACTTAACTTAAATGTATATAACCAGATCTCCGTATTCTGCTTCAATTTCCTCCAAAAAATTACAGAACTGCCTATGCATAAGAGCCCTCTTGCCGCCTCTGATCATGTTGATGACTTTCACAACTTTTTTAAGGGTTTCAGTTTGTTTCACCGATTTAACGCATAAAGCATGCTGGTGAATGTTGCAATGAAGTGCAAGGCATTTCATTCCATTTTCTCTCAAACATCCAGTCAATCCTATCTTTGGTCCTAACATTTCCTTTGCACCGTCTGTAGCTAGGACGGAACAGTTTTCAAAACCTCTGACACTGTTGACCGCTTTTATCACTGCTTTAAATATGTCCCTACCCTTTGTTGTGGAGTAAAGAGAACACATGGTAAGGATTTCCTCTTTGATCTCAGTCTTCCTTAGAAGTGCGAATGAAAATCAAAAGTTGACTGGTGTCCGACTGGTCTGTACTATCGTTGGTACACAAGGAGAAATAGCAGCATTTTTCAATCTCGCAGGACAATTTCTGTTGTATTTGGTCACCCATTTCGGCAACTCTTCGTTGGACGGTTTGGTGAGAAACTGGAACTGAATCAAAATGCTTAGCCATTTTGCTATCACCAAATACTTTTGTCATTTCTACAGCACATTTTTTAGCAACGATGATATCAGTATAAGGTTTTTTCGCTTTAGCAAGCTCAAGTGAAATTGCATACGAAGCATGCAAAGCATCGTACTGATCAGATTTTACTTGAGTAAACATCCTAGTTTGTTTTTGCAGTTTTGATTTCAGTTCTGAAACTATCAGATCTTGCTTCTCCTTGATACTTACTGTGGCTTCCATCGTGAAGACTCGCGTAGTACATTTATACATCATATTTGCACACAGCCACAGATTGAATGCAAATCAAGCACTGGAGTTTGTCCTTTCTATTCGTGATGAAATACTGGGTTTCCCAGCGGTCCTGGAACACTTTATTCTCACTGTATATCTTTCGTTTCTTACTTTTCGTTGGAAGATGAAATATTCACAATCAACAATAAAATTAGTTTTCACACGTTCCCCCCAAAATATAGCTACGGTACAAGAGAGGTTTACTTCATATCCAAAATCTGCAAGCTTATCTGAGAATTGACGAACGCAAGCTCTCAATTTCTTTTTCGAAATCAACAAAGACCGCAGTGGCAGTTCATCCGGTCTTTATTTTTAACCAATTGCGATCAGCTTTTGCTTATCTGAAATGTTTCTCTGTTCCTTCCCTGTCTCCCTCGCCTGGTATTGCCAACGCGAGACTATACTATTTCTAAGAATTTGTTTGAACACCAACGTGCAGGGAAAGACTGCTTGACCTTGACCTATGGATGCCCTGTGCCTTTTTCTCCCAATACAATGAAAGGAGTGAAAGAGAGATCAAGAATCAACTTCGGGGACCTCGGCTTGATCAAGAATGGTAGTCTCGGATGCTTCTTGATACCATGAAATTTCAAAAAAAGAATATGCTGAATAAGAAGTTGGCGGGCCGCCAGTTGGACAGCCCTGCTCTATGGGAAAAACAACGTAAACTAAACACTGCAGGTGATAAAAATGCCCAGGACGTCCGGAAAGTAAGATAAATGGACACAATATGGGGTGGGCATGGGATTCAGTTATTAGGAACAAAAAACTAATTAAAGAACCATTAACTAATAAAAAAAAAGTCAAAGTACGTCATTCGTTTGATCAGATTTGATCAACATAGTTCATCGTTTGATCAATTAAAAAAATATGTTTAAAAACTGTAAAGGGAGACAACTTTATGTATTTTTAAAATTAATCTTCCCTTCAAATAAGCGTCATTAGATCAGATTCAATCAACCATTTTCGGGGTTTAATCAACACCGAAAATGCCCCCAAAGGTGACCCAAAATCATAAAGTGACTTCACTCACTTACACATGTTGAAATATTAGGACAATTTTAGGGCCATTCGAAAGAACATCATAGGATCCGATTTAAACAACCATTTTTGGCTTTTGATCAACACCAGAAGTGGCTCAAATTTGATCCAAAGATGCCTCAAAACAACATCAAATAGGGAAAATTATTCCGACAATGGAGGACTCCCATGTCGGAATTTAGGAACAATTTTAATTGTCATTCGAATAAGCATCGTTAGATCAGATTCGATAAATATCAGAGTGTCCCCAAATGTGTAGTCGAACAATAGAGAGCGGGTCTTTGATACCGGGGTTCACGGTTTCGAATCCCTCTGATGGAATGGATGTTTGTAGCCGTTCGGAATAGGCTTTAAACAGTAAGTCCCTGTCACATTAGCCGTCTTGAGCAAAATAGTAGACCATAACGTTCCAAAACCAAACCAAACCCCAAATGTGCGCCAAAATCTTAAAGTTCAATCCATGTTTTAATTTCGAATAATCCTAATTATTAGTTTTATAATATGTAAGAACTCCAGACTATACTGAAATAATGTTAGTGAACTACACATTGGTATTTATACTCATTTGAAAAATAAAACGATACTTACATTTTAATGATAACGTGTGTTTGATTGAAGAGAAAGATCAAGAAGACAAACTAGTATTTGAGAAAGGTATGTTGTATTTTACATTCAAGAAAATAAATGTCTATATCTTTGGAAAAAATCAATTTGTATTTTGATTGGAAAAAACCAGCCTAACTTAATTTTACTTAGTTGAATTTTGTTTTTACTTAATTGATTTATTAGGTATTTAGAGCTTAATCTTACCTCCCTTCGATCGCAATATAAATATATATATATATATATATATATATATATATATATATATATATATATATATATATATATATATATGCAAGCTTAGAGAACATTTTTCTGAAGAATAAAAGAAAGGAATCACCATGTTTTGTGTTTGCATCGATTTTACATGTATAAGATATTACCATTATAACAAAATAAACAGTAATAAAAATAATAGTTAAAAAAGGGTTAAAACATTACCGTTTTAGGATTATTGAATACCCATTATTGAAAACTTTTGCCCCTACTCCGGTTGAAACTGCCAAGTTACGCCTCACCACCACTGAGGGCACTTCGTATAATTCAAAAACGATTAGCCATAGAATGTTAAAATTTTGCTATTATGACTGTTAGAACATCAAGCTGTGCATCTCCTTTCTTAATTGCACAATCTGCACTCATAATGAGTATTAATGTTGTCGGTCGCAGACTACAACAGTACACCAGGCCCTCGTGTTTGAGAGAAGATAGTTGCATAGTACTTGGGCCCGAGATTTTAGGATGGGGGAGGCCCATGAATCTGTTTTTCAAAATATTTTTCTCCTCGAAAATTTGTAAATTTTTTTTGAAAATCATCGTTCCATACTTCATATCTTCAATGACGTTGAAAGGAATGTCTCTATCTCTCCCCACCCACCATTCTCTCGCAACATTGCTCTGTTGCAATATTGTTCTGACCGCTGCTCCTTCTTACAAAAAAGAGAAAATAGGATAACTTTTCTTGTTATATAGGGTATGTATACTACCTGCGGTATTACTTATCCATTTCCTACTATAAATAGATTAAAATTTAAAAATTCGACAATTTGGTTGGCATATGTCCATTTATATGTGATATGGCTGCTCATGGAAAGGTGGCTGCCATTGCCTCCCCAGGCTTAGCCTGACACCTTAAGAGGTATCGTTTGGAAACTTGGACATTGAGGCCCCGAACCTATTGTACATCCTCAGCCGTTACGAGACAGTTGCATTTGCCGACTGAGCTACCGCTGAGCACTTTATAATTTTACATTCTTACACACTCTATAATTTTTTTTATATTTTGCATTTTTATGAAGCAATAAAACAATTATAGAAACAGTGTAGAGAATGACAGTGGTCATCATATTAAAGATATTTAATATGATGACAATAACATTTACAAGAAACAATCAAAAAATGTCATGCCATCTTGCTGCATCTCACTTCTCATTTTCTCGACCCTCTAGGTGGTTTATTACCTGAACCTTCCACTGTAATGAGGGGATGCAATATAACAAAACCAACCTCTACAGTCGTGGCCAGGTATGCATCCTTGAATGTGAAAAAAATGTACGTATATTTGCATGGAGTCTAGTATAGATTGCTGAGATAGGCCGAGCTCCCTTGTAGAGGCTGCAATCCTATTAAATGTATTTATTAACATTTACATGAAATAGTCGAAAACACATCGTGCCATCTTGCACACTGCATATTGTCTATATTATACCCTGTGCCGCTAGGTGGCACTATGTTTTGTTTTTACCTGGACGTTCTATGCTGGGGAATGCAGACGTGCAAAACTAACCCCTATAATAATACAACTAATGAAGTGTAATGTTGTTTGAAGTAATATGATACAAGCTGTAATTTGAATCAACGCAAGGATCTGAAGACCATGTGCAAGTAGTGAACACATAAAACAATGACTATGTTGTTGGAATAAGGAATGCATTATCTGTTAGTATGTTTTTTTTATTTTTGCATACAGATTCTGCGCTAATTATGATAATAGATGAATTTAGACGAAATCGTTGCAGACAGATACATTTTTATATGTAACGTGCTCGACATTTTATCAAATTGAAATATAATTCAAAAGCAGATATTATTTTTATAAATATAATGGAAGTTTCAAAATATGCGTAAGCCTAGGCGTTATCTTTATGTTAAATATTAAAATTTTATCGGCATTTCTTTCAGTTTGTTAGTCCCTAGAAAGAGTTTGAACCCCCAAGCCTCTCATAAAATACGTTATTATTATCAGAACAACGCTGTGAAAATCTGAAAGTTCCTTTAATCTGTTGTCCGCAACTACAAGATTATATACATCTATAAGAGGAATTCATTTGCCGTGATGGAAATTTGTTCTCCTCAAAACGCTTCACTTTCAGGACCTTCAGGATGGTAGGTCAACTGGATTTCCTGGGCCGAGCCCTCTAATCCAGAGATTTCTTACAGTAAGCAGAGAAATTGACAACGAGCAGAGCATAAAAACAACTAAAAGATGAAAGATGGGGATAGAATTTTGGATTCGTGAGTTCATATCACAGTCATATCACTTCCTACTTCCTCCTCCCTTTTCCTTTACTGCGAACATTCTTTTTACTGGTGATTGTCAAAAGGTGGTTTTATGATATGCTCCTCTAGACTTTTTATCCCAAACCTATTTTTATCTTATTATAGTGCCCTGATTGTGAAGACACAAAATATCTATTATTTTCGTTGTCTGCACTGAATGTGGAATAGTTACCCAGGAAGCATGTGCTCTTTAGATACGTAAATACACTACGCTTTTTTAAATGCAGTAAAAACGGCACACTTTCCAGATATATGTTATCAGCGGTTAAGTTTCTTTCGCAGTGACACCCAGGCACATAATTGCGGTACTTTAGGATGCGAGAGCACCTAGATTGTAAACTGATGTAGGAAGAGAATCGTCTGTATCTCGAGATAAATAGAAAAATAATTCTTAGAACTTTTCGATGGTAGTGCAGTGGTGAGGGAAGACAATTTATTTTAACTTTTCCGTATTTTTATGTCTTATTTAAGAATTTCCAATGTATAGTCCGGTTTCTTGATTATTGTTACGACACTTCCGGTAGACACTTATAGCGCTTGGAACCCAATTTGAAAACCGCGATTCAAAATGATATTTCGAGGAAGAAGAATGAAATTATCTGATGCGAAAGATCCTAAAAAACAAACTCGCAAGGTTTAGGCTATTCTTATTTGTAACTGTTTAAGCAGTCTAAAATTGCTTGCAAACTCATTAGATTTTCAAAATAACTCTTTAAATATTACCTGAAAAATAAATTGAACCCTTCTAACAATTTTTCAAGAAACTTTTTGTCACGTTAGTGAAAGGAGAAAATGATAAATTCAAAAGTACTTTTTATTGTCCCTCTCCCTCGCAAAGGGCAGTACCATACGTAAAACATTTGTATATATCTCACTAATAGTGAATAATATTTGTTGTTCTGTTAATTGAAGAAAATGGAAACAATAATGAAATCTATGTGCTCAATCAGATAATGCAATTCAGAAACTGAGATAAAAAAAAATTACGTAATGTTTGTAAACTTAAATTACACTGCTCACCGACCAATCAGAGTATTTTGTATTATTGAAGCTTCCAATTGGCTGTCTATGAAGTGTTTCGGGAATTACCCTTTTAAAAAGTTAGCGCTTCTTCCGACCGTAATGTGGTATTAAAGTTTCTATTCATCCTTAAAGGTTTTGGTATAAATTGAAAATATCAAACCAAGAACCGATAGTAGATGTTGTAGATATAAGTTGTAATTTTACTTTGTAGTTAGCTTTTGTTTTAGATTCGTTTTGAAAATAAAAAGGAAGTAATAAATAGTTTACTGTTTGTTTTTCTTTTGAAGTAATGTGTCATTTCTCAAGTTATTCCAGTTGGTTTCAAATGTTACTCTGACATTAAGTTTGTGTTCAGAATCTTATCATTTGGTTCATTCATATTTTTATAGTTCCTGGATTATGTCATACACACGACAGAATATTACCAGATTTTTTTGTTTATTTGTGTGATTTGAAGCTGAATTATCTGACACCTCTATAACAAAACCAAAACTTCGCAAGCTTGGTTTCTAGTTTGTGCTACTTGATATTTAAGAGAGCATCTTTGAAGAGGACTTAAAAATTTCTGGTGGTTAGTATTTTTCTATAGTCTGTTTTATGTAAATTCATTATGAGGAAAAAGTAAGATTAATTTTTTAGCATTTTTCAATAGAATTTGTAATATCCTTATATTCTGAAATCTTTTATTTGCTATTTATATAAAATCTAAAATTGACTTGCATTTATCGTTTTAAATAATTCTGTGAATAGTTTTGATATCTGTTAAATAAGTTTTGTCTTTCAATACTTACTTTAAAATCAATATTTAAATTATTTTGTTTAATGAATCTTCTAGGTTTAAATATACAATTTAGAATTATTATTTAATAGTAATTATAATAACTATAATAAAAACTTTTTGTCTGTTTGTATCTACCTTTTTGAAAGATGTGTTGGTATTGTAAAACAGCACTGTTGATGCAAAATTTTATGTAACTTTTCATTTATGTTTGAAAGTTTGTAGTTAAAAATAAATGTCAATTTATTAAGTTTTAAAAATCAGTCTTGCATATTTAGCAATAGAATTCAATCATGTAAATTTTCTAATAGGAAATATAATAATTTTTCATTATAATTTAGTGCATTAAAATTGTTTTAAAAATTCAATATGTTCATATAGTTGATTTCAATATGTTTTTATAGAAACTCTGAGAAATCATTACAATCACAGCATCTATGAAGTAGTTATTAAAAACAAATCTATTTAAAAGTTATGGTTGTCTGAGTTTATTGGAATGCTATTTCTTTTAATTATAAAATATATTCAGAGATGCTCTGTAGAATGCTATTCTTAAATTTTTCCTCAAAATTTAAAATGGGATATCTGTTTTTATGTTGTTTAAAAATACCTTTATTAAAAAATTAGTATATTTTTGGAATAAATTTTAAAACACTAATAAGTTATATTTAAAAAATATTGTTAAATTTTTACTTCTAGTTTTATAATTATTTAAGATATTATTGATAAAAGTTGAAAATTTTTAGAGTATCCATTCATTCAACCTTTTTTTAAAATTTTTTTTTCTAAAACTAATGTATCTATACTAATATAGAAATTTTGAGATTTTTTAAGGTGTTATTTGATGAAGGATTTGTATATACTCTATTTTGTATAAATTACAGATATAATTTTGCAATCTAATGATTTTATTTGTCTGTATTCTTATCTTTTAAAAAGTTAATACTTTAAACCATCCAAGTTCTGAATGTTTTTTTTATTTATTTTTTTGTTATAAGGTCTTGATAAATTGCTATATTGTTTGATAAAAATATTTTCATAAAAATTTATTTTAAATTACCTTTTCTAGAAATACTGATCACAAGCTTGGGGCTATTCTTCAGCAGATTTACAAGATAGATGTTGCGTTAGAAGCTGATCATGCAGCTAAAAAGCAACTAGTTTTGTCATTCCTCACAAATTTTAAAGAGTACTGTATGCAAAAAAGTGCTTTGTTTGCAAAGTATTTTCAACACTTTTTTCTAACTGGCAGCTACTTTGAAGGCTTGAGGGTGAAAGAAGCTACAGAATTTGATATAAATGTTGCATTTGATTTGCCTTTTAGTGAACTCAATTATGTGGTATGTAATCTATTTTTCATTTTTATAATGTTAGCTTTTTTAGGCATGAAAAAGTATTAAAGAAATTATGTTTTTCTGAATTTTTATTTTATCTGAGATATATCTTAGATCATTTTCTTTTTCATACATTCATAAAAAAATTCCTACATAACAGAATTATGATTCTCAAGGGCCTAATATATGATTATTAGCTATCTTAGATTTTTAGGCTGTAATACTATGGTTTTAATTTCCTGTTTGGGCACATTGATAAATTTGTTATAGCTCTTAAAAATTTTTTAGTAGGTAGACTTAATAATTTTCATACTATATTTCAATTTTTTTTTTGCCTATTTACCAATGAGCAATTTCAAGTTATCTTTCTATGATATAACTTGTGAGGTGGGGGGTTTTGATATTTAATTGTAAGGTTGTGTTGCCTCTTAAATTTTGTATTCTACATCAGTGGCTTTCAAACTGGGTATCACCCAGACACCAGAGGTACGGTGGCAATAACTAGGAAAAAAATTGTATGATTTGATACTTCAGGGCTGCCAACCCTAATAGGTGTAAGGCATTTGTGATGCTATGCCTAATACTTGCCTTAAAAATCTTATTATTGATCACTTTCCCCCATTTTTACTTCCCTCTTATTTTCATTAACTTAATCAGTATTATTTATTCAATTGATGAGCTTATTTTTTCACTTCCTGAATTATTTTTGGTTTCTGGCTGGTATTTTCTGAGCAAGCCATTTGGAGGTTACACAGGGTGGACTATTGTCATTTCTCAATGACTCATGAGTGATGGCTCTGTGGTCCAGGATTATGCCTGCCACCTCACAGAATTTCCTCTCCTCTCCTTTGGTCACCCAGATACTGTCTGGAAAGTTTAACTATCATAAAGTTCCTCTGCTCTGATTCTAGCCCATCTTTTTGCTTGCAAGGTTTGCACTAGCCTCACTAATTTTGGCATCATGGTTACGAGCTCTGCTAGAGCATCTAGTTATATTCCAAATTTGCTCCACCTAATAGTAACTCTACTACAGTCACACATTTTTTGTACTTGCAACATGGCAGGTATGCTGGTTACTTCTGTGGGCATCAGCCAAGTGAAATTGTTAAGTATTTGGGATCTGCCTACCACTCCTGGGATATGCCTGGAGGGACTCATGGCCATATAGACCCAATTCAGTTTATAAATGTTATTCAAACTTTAGACTTTTGTTTTTTTCTTTATACAAAAAGATATGGTATTTAATTTATCTGTTTATCAGTTATTTTGGTACTTTTTCCTGTTGTGAATATTTTAGCATTTCTCTTTTATACACAAAATTTTTTCAGTAAGTCTCATCAGGTTACAAGTATTGTCAGTTCAACTTTATATTTTCCAAATTGCATAATGATTTACTCTTTTTAACATTTATAAAAATTGATCTTCTATTTTAATTAACTAAAATTAAATTTATTTCATAAGTCATAAAATATTTTCTTACAGGTTAATGAGCTCCATAGTCTTCCTTCCTATGCAACTCTTCAGTTAAAATCATGTGAAGATTGTGAAAATATTCCATTATTTGATGCAGACAATTATCTTATAAAAAAGAATATATTACAATGGTTTCAATCACTTATTGATTCCTTCATTAATTCACATATAATGCAATATCCTGATGTTTTGTGGGTAAGAATTTTTTAATTTCTTCTTTTATAAGGATTTTGGGAAACAATAATTAAAATTTTTAAAGTTACTTTAAATTAGATCAACAATTTTCAAGTAACTTTACATTAGATCAACAATTCTGTTGTAGAAATTATATTGAATGTCTACTCTAATTGATTCACTATATATTTTTATTGCATTCTAAAATATTTATAACTAAGGTTACTTTAGTCTAAACTGGCAAAGGCATTATCTTAAATTTTAAACTTACAATATTAGCTAATGGTATTCTTAGAGCGCTTTCCAACTTAGGATTATGGAAAATGTTACAATGAGTCTGAGTGTTCACATTAAATTTTACTATTGTGAGTTGTATTAAAACTGTATAAATATCCTTGCAATTTATTAGAACAAACATATGACAAATTATAGTAGTTATTTTACAATAAATGTTTGTAATAAATGAAAGACTTGGTGACTATCCTTACATTTATTGAAACTAAGTGTTTAATTGTAGCAAATTCTGTGATGGAATTTATTTAATCTTATTGAAGCTTACTATGACTTAATGTTTTATATATTTATATAAATTCTTTCTTCAGATTAAGGCAACAAACAGTGGTCCTGCCAGAACGATCAAAGTTTTACATAAATCTGTATGGATTAGTATTGACTTAGTTCCTGTATTTTCTTTAAATATAAAGCATCTAAAGAAGCTGGTGGATTTTGGTGACTTTCTGAAAGCAAATGAAGTAATTATGCCTTTAGTTTATTTTTTAAGATGTTGTTCCTTTAATTATGGAATTTAAGATTGAAATCTAGTTGATGAGTATATTCAGCCGTTTTGTTGTAATTTATGTAAATTAAAGAATAAGAATTATTAGAAGTTTTTTTAAAAAAGAAATTACGTTAATATTTTTACTTTAGTAATTATATTAACAGGGTGACTAGCAATTGGGAAAACCAGGAATAATTAGAGAATTTTACAATTTTGGAATTAAGAGGTATTATCAGTGAAATTGTGAATTTTATTTTGACTTGAAGGTATTTTCAGTGAATAAATGTTATAATAAAAAAGTAACGAATTTTGCCAGTCAAAATAAAATTTAAAGAGTAAAGACGTGCAGATTTTTTATTTTAAATGAAAACATGGAGAAGCAAAACTGGAAAGTTTCAGAAAATTCAGTTGAAGCGAAAAAAAAATATCAAAATTGATTAAAAAGCAATTGGAACAAAAATGTCAATAATCAAAGAAGCTAACAAAAAATTAATACTATTATGAAGCAAATAGAATTTTTAAATTTATAATGTGCAGTTTTTAATTAGGGTGCATTATTTAAATATAAATAAAATGTAAAAAAGCAGCACTGTAAGAGTTGTCATAGTTTTTTTTATAATTATTTTATGAAATTGATTAGTCCTTTTTTCCTTATGCTAGTTATTCTGAACTTATTTATGACAGAAAAGAATATTTCTAAGTTTTAAATGCATTGGGATTTTATTTGTATATATTAAAATTTATAACTATTTGAATATAAATTCATACCTAAAAATAGTTTTATAAAATAATTGAAATAAATTGTGTAACAAGTAAGGGGATTTTATGTTTTATACTGGTTAAAGCTAACTAGTGATAAACAATGGGATTATGTCTCTTTTACTAGCCAACTATTATTTTAAAATTTATTTTTGAAAATGTTGACTCACTATTATGTATAATTGCGCATGAACTTTGTTCTTTATTTAAAGAAACAGATAAAACATGATAAAAATGTAGGTTATGATTCCTTTAGTTCTTGGACTGTAACTGTTTTAATTTAAAAAGTTAAAACATTTAAAACTTGATAAATATTTAAAAATTATTCATATAGTTCTGACTGAGGTAACAAAGTATTTCACATAATGGCAGAGAAGACACTTTAAACTTTATATTACTTTTTTATCAATAAGATTATATTTTAATTATTTCATTTCATTTGTTCTTTACTTAAGTAAAAAGAAAAAGAATTGTTTATTGCAGTGACAGTTACAAAACCTGAGGAATTTTAGTACCCTAATTTTGTGATAAATATATTGATTTGCAATTTAGATCTGTGTGCAGTTTTTTCAAAGTCTACGTCGAATTTATGGAGCTATTTGAAATATCATGCTCTATAATAAGAAAAAGAACTGTCCTTTTATTTTTAAAAATTAAGATAAAAATTTTAAGTTTATTTATTCATTTTTAATTATTTATTAAGTAATTTATTATTAATTTCAAATTTTGTTTTACTGCATTTCAATGGATCGTCAAAATTTTATTCTTATCAATTAAAAAAAAATGAAAGATATCTGCATTAAATTTAGAAAATTAAATTTTTCAGACTGAATATTTATTGCGTTTGGAGAGTCTGTAAAAAAGAAAACTTTAATAGAATTTCCAAAATTAATCCTTTACTATAGAAATTCAAATTTTTGACACATACAGTTATTTCGTATCTTCCTGGTAATATACAAAGACTAGAATTAGAAAAAAATATGTATATAGATATATATATTTAATAATATAAATATATATAATAATATAAATATATATAATAATAATATAAATATATATAATAATATTATAAATATGTATAATAATAATACAAATATATATAATAATAATATAAATATATATTTATATATATATTTAAAGTGTAATGTAGCAAAGTGTTGCTAAATAGTTTTGTTTACACTCTTTTCTGTTTAAAAGCACAAGAGTTTTTATAAATATTTCGAGCATAGCGATCACAAAAGTTAAAAATAATCAGTTCATTAATATACATGACTAATATTTTATCAGTTCTGCATGCAGAAAGTATAGGTTATATTACGCATCTACCTGCCAGATATTGGACTAATGAAACCGTTTCGGTTTAGATTGCTATTGACTGTCAATTATTTTTGCTCTACAAATGCTATTGGCCGATATCTACTCTTTAAGCTGATTCTAAATGGCTACAAATATCCATATTGGGAAGGAAACTCGAACCCGCATAATCCTACATTGAAGATCATTTACCAGTGCAAGGAGTTTAATTTCAATTTGGGAGAAATATAATTTTGCATAAATAGGCTATGTAAATTAGCTGCAATGTTTTAGAATAATAACAATTCTGTTCAATATGTGAACAAATTATTTCTGAACGATATATATATTTCTTTTAAGTGTTAAAATGAATTACTCCAAAAAAGTTGTTTTTACCTTTCAGATATCCTAATTTTTAAAATCAAATTGTAATTCTAAAAATTGTAATTCAGGACAAAAAAGGTTTAGAATGAAAGAATGCTAAGATAATTCAAAAATAGTAATATACCCTACTTTAAAGTATTATCATGATATATCAATGATATCAATACTTTGGGGATATATTGCAATATTAAATTTTTAATATTGTTCAGCCCTATTATATATGTATATGTAAGGAAAAGAATAAGACATTTTCAAAGATAAACTAAACTTACATGAAGGGAAAATTAAGTAGATTAGCTTGTGGACTTGTGTAAAAAGAATGCAGATAAAAAATGAATTTAAACTGTACAGTGCTAAGTAAAAAATAAATAAATAAGTGCTTGAAATATGCTTGAAAAATAAATTTGTAATACTTTCAGAACTTGAAAGAGGTTTATAAAAATTGCTTGTCAGAAGAATTAAAAAAAAAAAAAATGCAGCAATGATTAAATGAAGCAGGTTTAAACACCAGATGTCTGGAAAAAAAAAAAAAAACCCAGTTATTAATGAAAATTATTTTTAAAACAAGTTGGTTTTGTCAGAAAATTATTAGTCTTCATTTTTTTTCTTTTTTATGAGATGAAGTTCTGTCTGTTTAATTATAAAATAGTTACCAAGCATTACAAAAAATTTTAAAAACCGGTTTAAAATCTTTAAAATATTATTTAAATTGAAAAAGGAACAACCAGTTAATCTGGTCAGTTTCCAAACTGAATAGTTACAATTAGCAATGTAGTAGCATACAAATAGTAATACACTGTTGAGTTCTATATTTCAGATTTTTTGCTTTTTATAAGAACAATATTTAACAAAATTTTTTCCTTTTTTTAAAGAAGATAGAAATTGTATTTTACAGGTAGGAGCAAAATAATAAAAAAATTTCTTCAACTTTGTAGGAAGTTAGAACCAGCTATATTGTGCCCAAACCTCTAAAGCCAGAGCTGTCTGCACAAATACCATCTCATATGTCTGAAAGAGTGTGGAGGATTCATTTTCCAGAAGCAGAAAATGCTATAATTAAAAGAAAAAAGAAATTAAAACGAGTGATTAAATTGGTTAAAGTAAGTTTCAGTTTCTTTTTTCCAGTAAATAAATATTTTAAAGAAGTTTGACATTTTATTCTGTGTAAATAATCTTGCTGTTGGTTATTGTTAACAATAGTGTATTTAGTTTATTAGGTTGATTGCTTTATATTAAGTATATATAATGATTTAAATTACCAGATTAAAGTTAAAAAAATCATTGATTACAATTAAGAAATTAAGAATACCCTTTTTTTTTTTTTCATTAGTGAATTTTGCTCAACAGAGCAAATATTCCATATGTTTACATCTGCTGTTGATTGGATGTTGTTTAATCAGAGATTAGCAACTTTTTAACTAAAAAAGCAGGTAGAGAAATTTTATGTGATAGATTTCAAACTACTATTCATGGCTGTAGTTAACTGAAGATGTAAAGGTGGGGAATCTTTTAAACTTTTAAGGGGGTTAGGGGATGAAAAGTGTCATGCTAATGAAGTTAATTGGCCATTAGAATACTAACTATTAAACACTGAATGAAATCTTAAATGTTAATTATAATAACTTTATAGCTTTTATTAATATCCATATCAATTTTTTTTTAAAAAGTGATGTACACAAATTTTAAAATATCTTGCAATGCATTCACTGAAAATATTTTGTGAATGGTCCAGATATCCTAGACTCCCCCTGCTAATACGTTCTTGGTTTCGGTGACACAATAAATCATTAATAATTTCAAAAGTAAAACAACTTATTTTTATGAAACAAATAACTCATTCTGTTAAAAATAAATTTTTTTCATAAATTTAAGTAATATAAACTAATACAAAATGTGATATTTTTTGCACATTGTTTGTCCCC
The DNA here is from genome assembly GCA_032207245.1 of Pardosa pseudoannulata. Taxonomy (NCBI): domain Eukaryota; kingdom Metazoa; phylum Arthropoda; class Arachnida; order Araneae; family Lycosidae; genus Pardosa; species Pardosa pseudoannulata. Next base: position 47,869,989 of record CM063510.1, on the reverse strand, counting down.
TATATTTGTCTATCAGAAAAGAATTTATTTTATTGTTTTTCAAAATTAATGAATTCATTTATAAGCATATTCACATCCACCACCACCTCCACTCACTTTAGCTTTAGAAAAGTTCTGAACATTCTTGACTTCTGTTTGGAAGTATATAGTGCTTACACTAACAATATAAAATTAGTGTAATATATACTTGGAATTTTTTTTAATTTAAAAGGCTTTGTGAAATAAATGATGAGAAAATTGACTTTACAGGCTCTTAGAGATAAAGAAGACTGGCCCATTCCTTCATATTTTTTGAAAGTAGTGGCATACTGGCTGGTGAAAAAAAATCCTGATGAAAATTTCTGGAAGAAAAAAGATATTGGTTGTTTACTTTTATTGGTAAGTTTTAAGTTTTTCTGCTTTTATTAGATAGTTAAATATTCCTTTTAATTATAGATTGTATAGTTTTAGAAATTACTACAATTAAAACTATTTGCCATTATGAAACTTACCTATAACGGCAAGGTCATAATTTTTTTTATGCTGCTATTTTCTTATTTGGATATGTTAATTTTGATTTTTAAAATTTTATTTTTTTTTATCCATTTGAAGGTAACAAGCTTAAACTTATATATATATATATATATATATATATATATGTATGTATCTATGAATTATAATGATATAAAAGAAAAAAATTTCAATTTCTGGAAATTAAACCTTTTTACCTTTTAGAGTTGATTATATGAGCATTTAGCATAGTGATATGACAATTTTTTAAAGGCTGAATTATTTTATCAAAAGGAAGCTTTTCATTTTTAAAACCTTTATTTTATCTCATTTTTTATCTATTCTTGTATACTACCTGTTTACACTAGAAATTCAAGTTATTACTAAAAAGATTTTTTTAAAATATAAAATAACATTTTCTTTAATACAGTGGTACCTTGTTTAGAAATATACCTTTTCACCAGAAAAGAAAAAAAAAAGATTAGGGATGTAATGGATATTGTGTATCTGGTCTATTCAGTTGAAGTATGGATATCTGGAGCCTTGCTAAATATCTGGCTGAAGATTTATATATCCAACTATCAAATCAAATATCCAGATGTGGAAATTTTTAGAAGCATATTGTCCTCAGTCAAAAAGTGGATTTTGAAAATTTTAAATTAAAAGGTTAGGTTTCAGGTAACACAAAAGTATCGGTCCATATAAAAATTATAATATTAGCCGACATCAAATGTTACCCCCCTCTCCATACTCACAGTTATCTCCCTGAATACCGTTTTTTTTATTTTGCAGTGTTGATCAGTATTTTCCTGATATTTTTCACTATCATTTTTTGATATTTAGTAATGTTTGTGAATATTTCACTGATATTCTGGAATATCACTTTTTGACAGTTAGTAGTGTTGTTCACATTGTGATATTTTTGTAATACAAACTAATTCATTTACTTTTTCTTGAAGTAAGGCTTTTTCTATTTGTATAGAAGCTTTACATTTAAAATTTGTATTATCAGGCAGTTTTCCTCAAAGCAAAAATCTATGGCAGTCGAGTTCTACTTTGGCTGTCTCCCAGCGTTCTAAAGAATCACAATAATTACAATTATTTGTATGTTGTTACAATTAGTTGTACAATTGTTGTACAATTAGTTGTTATTGTTTTGACTCATCCGGAATGGTGGGAGGGCAGAATAGATTGACATGTCTTAACATTCATCTAATGTAGTATTGTATGTGAAAGTCATAAAATATCCTTTAATGTCAGAAAATTATATTTATTTTTACAAATATTGATAGATATCACTGAACATTATTAAAATATTTTTATGATACTATAACATATTGTTACCAATTAAAACCTAATCAAAAAAGTGAATTTTGTGAATAATGGCAAATTTGTCAAATTTCATTTTTCAGAGAATATTTCTCTCATAAGCAATGTAATAAGCTTTTAAATGCTTTCTTTTAAACTTTTTAAAATTTAAATTTTACATTATGTGGATTGATATCGGCAGATGTCCAAAATTTTAAATATTTGGCAATTTTTTTGTACAACATTGGTCAATATATTTGTGTGATTTGGATTAGAGGGTTCAGAAGTTTTTACAGTTAGTGCACTTTAATAGTCTGAAATAATATTTTAAAAGTTTGAAAAATATTCAGCTCTGTACAAATGTGGTCTTTATGTGCTTTTTGTTTATTTATATGAACAATTAAATAATTTGTTTTCCATTCTGATATATATTTATGTTTTGGTATAATTGTTTGCACTGATTCTAATTTTTAATTCATCTTTTTTTTTTCAGTTTCTTGGAGCATTGGAAAAGCATTTAGCCGATGAGTATTTAGGACATATTTTTTACCCAAGGTTTAATCTGTTTCACAGTTTGCATACAAAGCTGCTGCGAAATTTGAAATTGAGAGTTGGAAAGATTATTCAGCAGTTGAAACATCAACCTAAATCAGCATTTATTATTTATAAAATCATGCACATTTCTCATTCATCCCTGTCACCATCACTTTTGAAGTATTAATTTACTTCATTTCCTGAAGGAAAGTAACATCTCATCACAAATTTTACATTGGTTCATGGATTTCTTTTTCACAAAGTAATCTCGATAATTGTTGTCAATATTATTTCCATTTCGAGGCACATGTTATCACTTTTGAAGCATTAATTCACATCATTTCTGAAGGAAAGTAGCATCTCATCACAAGTTTCACATTGGTTCATGGATTTCTGTGGATTTCTTTTTCACAATTTTTTTTCATCTTCGTAATTATTATTATTTCCAATGCAAAGGCACATGCTTTTATAGCATTGGCCTGCTTAGCATAACATTACTCCCTAAGGTGGGACAGCTCAATCAAAGTGTAATTTAGAAGCAGTGGCTGTGATAAAGACTCCCAGGCTTGGCCTACCACTTCCAGAAGTATTATTTGAGAACTCAGAGGACATTGTGACCACAAAACTATTTCAAGTGCCCTAGCTGCTATTAACAAACATGGCTGGATAATTAAAGTTCTAGTGTAATTTTTAAAAAAATGAGCATTTTCTTACATCTACTTGGTGCATGTTTGTGAACTTCTTTTACTCAAAATAATCTGGATAATTGGAGTTTTATTATTTCGTACAAGAGATTATCATAGAGAAGTATGTGCACTCAAACTAAGTTTTAAATGAGTGAAAATTTAACATATATAACAAACAGTAGGTTATATGTGAACAAGGGAATGTATGATTTCAAAACTCACTGCTGGGATAGATATTCATAACTGTACAGAATCATCTCTAAGCTGTTGGTCTTGGTCTAATCAACCCTCATGTAACAAAGCTATAACATTCCAAACTAAATCAACTCTTTACATGAAGGAATAAAATCAGACAGGAGAGAAAGGGGAATGAACAACTTTATAAAACATTAGTGCAAAAGTGGTTTTGAAACATTGCAGCAAGAAAACTGCCAATGAGTAATAAAATTTCTGATCAATAAATCATCAAAATGTGTGTTTATATCAACAGTAATTCACTGAAAATTTTGTATTTTATTGTGAAACTTATGTATTAAATAATGGTTATACTGATATATTTTGTTTTGGGTCTTGTGAAATTTCTTAATTTACATTATGTATATTGCATCCTTCTACAATGTTAACATAATTTTAGATGCATATGCCCATGACACTAATTTAATCTCCTTATAAAAACTAGTGCTCTCCAACCTGTTTTTGTGTGGAGGATAGGAACATAATAAAATAAATCACAAAAAACTCTCTGAACTTCATTAGTGATACTTGACAACTTTCACAGATTATCCATACAGTTTATGGTTGTCTTAACTTTATGGATTCAAGTATAAACTGGGGATCTTTAGTTTTTGTTACCATGAAAATGAAAGTAAAATTAAAAAAAAAAGCACAATTAATTTTTTATTTTAGTATGCAAATTGAAAAATCTATTTGATTTTTGCAGAAATTTACAAAAAAGCTTTAAAAATATGTATAAATGTGCATTTGTGAAAAGCAACTTTCGAATATGACATTATTTTCCAATTTCTTATTTGATTCTTTAACAAATTTCAGTTTGTAAATTTGACTTTTTTAAAATTTAGATTATTAAAATCAATTTCTATAAAAATTAAAAACTGGTAAGTCAAAGTTTGATAATTTTAATATGTTGTTTTAGTGATTTTGATAAATAGGGTATTCAGTTTAAAATAAAAGTTAATTTTTGTTTTTTTAAAATGAACTTTAAAAGTGGTGTTACCACTGGTTAAACAAATTTGTTACTACTGCATATGAATAAGTCATTATTTTTAAAGCGGTATTGTTATAGATTTGTAGTGTTAATAATTTATAGTGTTACTGAGATTTTTTTCATTATACAGAGTACAGGTTTCAATATAAATAGATGCTATAATAATACAAAATTTTTTCATTTTATGACTAAAAATCATTTTTGATTTATGTGCCACATCATTAATATATGTTATATTAAAATTTATCATTATATAAAGTTGTAAATTGTAATCAAAATTGAGGTGCACAACTAAAGGTTATAACAGTCCAAAAATACAAAGTTTTAATATATTTTGGATAATCATTTTTGAGTTATACCCCACAGCATTGAATTTGGGTTATGACCCACAGCTTTAATAATGTTATATTGAAAATTTTCATTACATAGAATCAAAATTGTAATGAAAAGGTGAGGTACTAAATTAGATGTTATGACAGTTTTAAATACAAAATATTGACCTATGACTAATTAATTTTGAGTTATTTGTGATACATATGCACGTCCATACATATGTCAAGAGTAAACTAGTTATAATGAGTTCAGAAGTGGTCAAAATGGATATTTAAAGTTTCAGAATTAAAGTTTCCCTGTTTGCTCATGCATAAATAATACAATAATAATGAAACTGAAGAGAATTGAGTTAGGTTTGGTCAAAATAAGTATTTTCATTGAAACCGAAGCACTAAAATTTATGTTGATTATAATACTTCCTTTACTTTAAGGAAGTAAAATTATTTAGGCAATAGAGACTGCATGAAAACAATCCATAGACAGCATCAAACCAAAACCTCATGATGTAGTTAGAAATTAGCTTTCCAAACACTTTATTTATTCCCTTGATTATTCATTTTTAGGTATGTGTAAACAAAATTAATAGAAGTTATGGTCAAATAGGAAAAATAATAAATTTACCCTTAATTCATTAGTTATTGCTGTTATTGTTATCGTTAATTATTGCTATTAATTAATTATTAAATATTGCTATTCATTACCATTAATTTATTGCTGTTTTAAATTAAAGGTCAAGAGGTATGCTAATCACAGGATTATTATCAACTAATGTGACTAGATGAAGTAGTATGTACAGGTAGTAAAATCTGCGATAATGGATAATTTATATTTAAAATCCTTTTTATCTATGTGTGCATACTATGCACTTCAAAATGTCAAGACCTATCTTGATGAAATTTTGCATGGTATTCCAGGTCAGTTCTGGGAAGGTTTTAAGCAAATCAGATTGTTTAGATGTTAAGGTTGTTTGAAGATAGAACATGTTTTAAGATCTAAATTGCATTTGGGGATTCTATTTGGCACCATTTGATAGATTTTCCTTTTAATTATAGGCTACAATTTTTAAAATGTTTGAAGTAATCTGAAAGAGTTGTATAATTCTTTTATTTCTTTAGATTATTTTTTTAAAATTGATGATATAAGTTAAATTTAAATGAATGTGTTATTCGTTTTATGATAATGAGTTGTTTTATTTTCAAAATTATTCACATTGTTAGTGTAATATAATTTAAAACTAATTTGAATTTTTAAGTAAACATGACCTTCATTTGGGAATCTGAATTATTGAGTATGTAATATAGAGTGACCATATGCTGGATTCTTTTTAATTTGCATACTATTTTGGTAGCCATTTGTTGCTTTTCTTTTAATTTACATTTTAAAATTAATTTGTATTCTTAATTTACATTCGAGGATGAAATTTTTTTAAAAAGGCAGTATAAAAAGATGACATAAAAACAGGTTTTGAGTGCATATGATTATTCCTTGATGTAAAGTTGTACCCAGAAAATGATTTTGGGTTGGGTCTACTTATTCAAGATGAAAATTAAACCTTTTTGTACTACAATGTAACAAATGCATTTACCTACAAGTATTTTCATATGTATCAGAATGTCATTATGTATAATTGTCATATGGTATTTATAAAAAAATTGTACATATCTAATCGACAGATGAAAATTTTTGTAAATTTGGTGTGTGTGTGTGTGAAGAGGCTGGGAGAATGTCCCAAACCCTTAACACCCCCACACATACACACATACCTTGGTATGTTCTTGTCTAGTGCAGTGTTTCTCAAACTTTTTATCCAATGGAACCCTTTTCTTACCACATACAAAATAACAGAACCCCATAAATAAATATTACTTGAGAAACTGTGGGTCTATTATTTGTCACTGATTCGATATGAATATAAAAACTATATGAACTTAAGAACTAAGCTATAAAATTATAGGTAATACTCTCAAAAAGTGACACGGAAGAAAAATTTTTCAAAATTTTTTTATCCTTTATGGATACAAGCAAAATAATACAATGATAAATGTTTCATCTCTTCTTGTATTGTACTCCTGTTTTGGTTTGAATGACTCAATGTCACATTGCTTTTCTCTTTCCTCTGGACTATTTGTTACTATTATTAATACTATGTAATGAATTAGGGAAAAATTAGAAAATGATTTTGCAGATTTTCTTTAAAATTTTGATGGTGTTTAAAGATATTTCTAGGAACTCCTGGAGAGTCGAACCCCAGGGATCCACGGAACACACTTTGAGAAATCCTGCCTGAGTGGATTTACAGCCTTTGCTCTAACCACCCGTTATGTAAAAATTGCAAATGCATATTAGATTAATCATCATGAAATGAGTAATTTGGGAGATATTACTTTTTTAAGTAATTAAATTTTATAGTAGAGCAATAGCACTAAATGGGGGCAGCTGATTAAGTGCAGTAATAAAATAGAAAGAATATATTTTATTATAGTGCTACATCTCTTGAGTTGTAAAAGGAAGTAAATAAACCAGAAAGGTACTTCATTTTGTAGAATGTTTTATTTATGATTAAGAGATGTTGTTTATTATTCCATAATAAACTAAACTGTTAATGTATCTGTGATTATTTAATCATAACATGTTGAAACCTGTAAAAGTTGTCCTATATAATGTGCAGTGATATTTTATGTTGCTAGAATTTATTATAGCTAAAATATGGATTGTTGAAATGCTTGAGATAAATGAGTAACTGTTATGACTTATTGTTAATTGCTTTTTAAATTTTTAGAATATTTTGATTAATTTTTGTTTTGACTTTTCAAGATATTTTTCTTAACTAATGTAAATATATAACATATAATTCTGTTGCAAACCTCTACAGGGGCCAGGCTTCCTGTACTTCATAGGTTATTTTTCTATTTCTTTATAGAAAAAAGTTGTAGTTGATTGTCATGAGAAGCAAAGTGAACTAAAAAAAATAAACACACATCCATATACAAATACAGTGAAAAAAAAAATGTTGGACACTAAGGAGAACCCATTTTGTAGTGCAATATTTTAAAAGCAAGTTGTACTTTTAAAATGAAACATTTTTTTAAAAAAAATGGTAATTTCTTCCACGATTAAGATGACTGGTTTGAATTTCAATAAAACACTACATATAATTTTAAAATAATTTAAAGATAAAGTTTTGAGATTTCTACATCCCCCCCCCCAAAAAAAAAAAAAACTTGGGACATTTATTTTATTCGCACTATACACTGCTTTATGCAAATTTTTAAGACAGTTAGATTTTTGGCACAAATCCAAGTCAAAGCTTTGAGACTGAACTGTTTAAATTTCTTTTTCTTGAAATGGAGACAAATCAAACTTCTATAGATATGAAAAACTTAATTGTGAAACCATGGAAAGAAAAAAAAAGCAAAAGAGGTATTGTAGAAATTGGGAAAAAGCCTCATTCAACAGTGCATTACGTAAGTAATAACTATAAAAGGTATGGATTTTTCCACAAACCAAATGAAAGTGGTTGGCCCAAAAAGATTTCTTCTACTCAGTAGAGAGGCAGATACTGAGATTTGTTAAAGAGAATCCTACCATTTCTGCAGTAAAGATAGCAAGAGAGTTAAAGGGGACATCTGTTGTCAATGTGCAACCACAGACGGTAAGAAATTTTTTATATTCTATGGATTATAGAGCCTATGCACCACAAAAGAAATCCTACTTATCTGCCAGAAATGTGAAAAAACGTCATGAGTATGGTAAAATCTATAATGCAGTCCCAAGATATTTGGAAGTCTCTTACTTAAGTTATTTTTACTGATTAAGATATTTTTACTTTATTTTTCTTAAGTTATTTTTACTGATGGAGAAAAGAAGGTGCAGAACTTAAATCAGCAAATATAAAAGTAACTGTTAAACATGGTAGTGGTAATGTTATGTTAAAGGGTGTAATGGCAGCTAGCAGTATTGGAAATTTAATGTTTATTGACAGTACCATGGACAAAATGATATATTTAAATGTTCTAAAACAAAATTTACCAGACGCAGCAGTAAAATTGAATTTAAATAGAAACTTCTCTTTTGTCCAAGACAATGATCCCAAGCATAACGTTCAGGTTGTAAAGGAATGGTTATTATATAATGTGCAAAAAGTACACCCCATCATTTACAAAGTCCGGATTTAAAACCTATAGAACTTTTCTGGGCGTTTATGTAAAAAAAAATGGGGGAGAAGAAAATAAAAATAAAAATGAACTAAAAAATGCTCTTCAGACTATATGGGACAGTGTACCAGCAGATTTCCCTGAAAAGTTGGTCCTTTTAATGAACAAAGGATTAGAAGCTGTTATAGCAGCCAATGGATATCACACAAAGTATTAAATGCTTCTGTTTAAAATTTAAAAGTTATTTTTTGTTACTTTGGATAAATGTACAAGTTTTGTTCGGCTATCTAAAGTGATATCATCGTAATGTTCTTTTAATTTATAATTTATGTTTATGTGCTACTGAAATTAAAACAAGTTTGATTTATTTTTGAAATTGTATTTTTTTTTTTGGATTTTATTTTAGTTGAAAAGCATAATGTAATGCAAAATTATTAAACGATGAAATCTTGTAACCTTACTGTCCAACTTTTTTTTGGTTCACTGTATGTATATTTATATACCTCTTCCTTTGCATAACATTAATTTACATTCCCAAATTTAGTGACTTGGTAACAGTAATGGTACTTATTCCAGGTCATGTGATACCCATTTTCTATTAAATATTTTTGCTATGACTTTTTTCACACAATTTTTCTAATACAGATGAGCCTAAAAAGGACTTAGTCATTAATATATATATATATATATATATATACACACACACTTGTGGTGTGATACAGATTCCAATTTCAAGAAATCACACCTGGACAGCTTCAAACTCGCTTATATTTAAAACTTTTTCCAACTAGCAGATTATCTTAAAGCAAAATTTTTATTAGACTGCACAACATAAGAGTTCTCTACCAATTTATATAAATGGGTTTTATATCTATGTTAACAAATCCCCTTTCCTTACTAACCATTGTTGGAAATGATTTGAAAGTTTCAATATGTTGAGCTTGCTTTTACAGCTTGCATTTACTTTTGTTTTTTGTGACATTTTTAGAAGACGATTGTATGTATATAAGATTTTCACTTTTAGTTCTGTTATACTGTTATTTATATTATTTATTATAAATTTTTTATTTCTGAATTTTTAAATAAAAAAAATTAAATTTGTTTTGTGATATTTTTTTAAATAATTGCACATTTCTAATTAGAACAAAGATTTTGGGAGTTATTTGGAATATATTCAATAAGGGAGCAGTAATGCTAATTATGTTAGATTACTTGACACATGCTCAGTATTTATAAATTTGTTAGTACTGGAGCAGGAAAGACTGGCCTAGTGTTTTTCTGGCAGAATATAGTTCTTGCCATGCCACTGGCAGAAAGTGATTGTAACCAACAGTAAATGGCAATTAATAGTTAGATAATTATCAGTGAATAAATAATAGTTTTATTAAATATAAAATATTTTCTTTAACAAATAGTAATTTTGCTTTTTTAATAACATGAAATAATTGCACAGTAAATACATAATTAATTAAAATTCATTTCTCTTATATTTTGTACTTTAATTATTTACTTACATATTTTTACAAGATTTTAATACTTAGAAGTTTAATAATATACAATATTAATAATTTTAAAATGTACAACACAAAATTATCATGTAGGAGTTTTTGTTTTTTAGTGAAAGGAAATTAGCACTATATAAACAAAATATATATGATCATTTTGAAACTTTTTTCTACTTTGAATCCCATTCATAATGTTTAATCTTAATTTTTAGATGTTTAGTCAAATCTGATATTTATGCCAATTATGAATAATTGCGATTAAGTTTGTTAATACTATTTCTTTCGGTTAATTTTTGTCACCTAACTGAACCTAGTTTCTGGCATACTGGTTATAACTAGTGGTTTTAACCACCCAGGTAAAAACTCACCAACAACTAATATGCATTTAAAAAAAAAAAAAAAAACTTTTAAGAATTGATATATAGCTAAGATACATGCTTTGAAATTGTCAGAAAACTAGAAAATTGGACAAAAAAGCGAGAAACTAGAATATAAAAAAGTTTAGAATTTATAGACGATACGAAATTGAATAAAACTTATCTCATTTACATTCTACCACGACTATCTGATCTTCTAAAACTATATTAGAGGTTAGTGCATCGTTTGTAATGCAATTCCAAGCTTCCTAATTTGTTACATTTTCCCTATTTTTATGAAAATTTAAGGAACTAAACCGCTTGTTTGTTTAACAGAAATTTTAAATATTTTGATTGTAATGTAGACTTTAAATTCCTTTTCTTTTAAAAGATATTTTAAGAACAGCAATTTAATGTTTTACCATATAAAGTACTAAACTGATTGTTTTGATTTTATTTTGGTATTAGTAGAACAGGCGATTTATTCGAATAGTGGCTCCATCTGTCAGCTAAAGTCTAAGTCAGCGATGAACAAAATGTATGGGGCATACATAACTGAACATCTTCCTAAAAGCGCCGAGTCAGTTCCTTTTAGTATTCTACTTTTATTTATATGGTATTTCGATCGCCCCCCCCATTCCTACCCAGTTGACTTCATAAAACATAGTTATTGGCGGAATTCTGTTATTAGGAAAAAAACTCATCCAAATATTTTACTAATATTCTTTATAACTTGGAAGTCTGGGAAAACGATGAAATCTGAAATGGTGTATAAATAAGGTAAATCATGGTGATATGAATAGATTATTTTTAATAGTAACTGGGAGTACTTAACACTTTATCAAATGTAACTTACATTTAGAGTAATGCTTTAACATTAAAAAATTGTTTTTTAATTGATACCTGCTTTGTACAAGTTGATCACGTGATTGTATATGTGCGTTTTATAGCCTTCCCCTCTGCAAATATACTATAACTGTTACTGCTCTCATATGTACGATATTTTAATTTTGATGAAACATCTTTGCTTCAGGAAAACTCAGAAGGGTCTGGTGGGTTGAAATGGGTAGAGAAAGTGTAATTTCTCATTCAGTACTCTTTTCCACTTAAAAAAAAAAAAACACTATAAACAAGCAATTCTTTTGCGTGTATTCATGCAGCAGGTTTAATACCATTGTTAAAATAGTTTTATATATTTTTTTAAACTGTAAATTTATAATTTTTTGCTTCATCTTTTATACCCATTTTACCCCAGAGGTGGGATAAAATGAGTAGTAGATGGGGTAAAATGGGTATTGATTAAAAAAAGCTAATAATTATGCAATATTTGGTTAAAACGTTATTTTTTCACTACAAATACATTAATTTGTGATATAATTAAAATTTACATTGGAAAACTACGATGGCCACGGTTATTAAGTTAAGGTTCCTTTAAAATGTTAATAATTTGATCCTTCTGAACAATGACAATATCTTTATCGGCGCTAATATAAAGTTCACTAACTGATGATTTCCTTATATATCTCACTATGAAATCTTCCCCATCCATGCCAATAATCTGTCCAATAAAGCTTTTTATTGAATTTCTCCCAGCATATTTTACGACAGCCTAATTGCCGGTAATTATTTTACGTAAATCAAACTTACAGTTTGAGGTTAAATCATTTTAGTCCTCATTCGAATCTGATTTAGAAAGATTTCTTGTGCCTTGTGGACTAGCAGCATTATTTTGTTTGGTGAATTTTATGTTTGAGTCCTTCTTTTTTTTTTTTTTTTTTTTTTGTTGTTGTTGTTGTTGTTGTTGTTGTTGAACGAGCAATTTTTCTTCCAAAAGATGTTCTACTACTCCAGAAACAGCCATCTCTTCTCTGGCCTTAGTTTGAACCTACTTTCTTTTTCGTCTGACATTTTCTATGGCTATTTTTTTTTTAATTCCTTCCGATCGCAATGGTGAAATTGTTGTAAGGATGGCTTTTTTGAAATTCTTATATGGAGAAGAAACGGCAAAATTCGAAGTGGTTGAACTAGAAGTTTGCATAGAAAAAGCTTCGATAGTAGCTGTACTTTTTTGTGTTCAACAGCATTTTTGTCACTAAGATAAGTCCAGCTGCTTTAAAACCTTTTACTGCATTTTCTCCCTTCACAGTGTCAAATAGCTGTTTCAGCAGATTAAGGAATGCCGCTTTGGACACTTTTTGAAGATAGTTCTCCCTGTACCCGGTACCACATCTTCAGGATTTTTCTCTAGGCAGAATTCATAAGGGTAAATACTTCGACATCCAACGGTTGCAGGGCATAGCTTGAGTTTGGTGGGGGACAGAGGATGATGATGCTATTGTCCACCACTTGTTTTACTGTCTTATTAGTCAAGTGAAAAACCCATCCATGACCATTGAATATCAAAAGGAATGGGGTTTACCGGGTGTTCATCTTGTTCGAAAAAATTTCTCATCTGTATCATGTATCCACCCTGACTTTGTCCAGTCATGTAATGCACTAGCTAGTTCACTCTTGGTCCAAGTTTCATATAAATTTAGACTTTTACACAGTGAACATTGGAAGAAAATTTACAGTCGCAGATGTACAAAACAGCGGTGTAAACATGTATTTTCAGGATTACGAGCTCAGTTTTACTATCATTGAATTAATTTACTATATATAACAAAAAATAAATTTAAAAATACTATGAAATATTATTTACACTAAAATTGAAGTGCTTGTTTAAATCATAACAGCTTTAGAACTTTATAATAAATTGTTAAGCCTAACCAATACCTATTTTCCCCCATAATACAAAAATATAATCATTAAACATAAGATATTTAAAATATTGCTTATCTGTTTTTGTAAAACTGTTGTTCAGAAACCCTTTCAGTAGATTACTGAAAAAATATTGACTATAAACCAAATAATATATTACTTTTTTGAAGGTTTTTAAGATTTTAATAAAGAAGATTGCATTATTGACTTGCAAACAAGGCAATCTATGGTGACAGATGCAAAATATAAAACTTTTTTAAGGAAAATAAATGTTGTCAACAAATGCCTAAAAATATATTACAAAGATAAAATATTGTTAAAAGATTTGATGTGTCTCTTTTAAGTAAATTATAAAAAATACCCATTTTACCCCACCGAATCCTACTCATTTCAGTTTGATTTAACCTTCAAACTTGCTCTTTCTTCAGGCTCTGTGCTTCTCAGTTGTAACCCCACCAATTGTTAATTTATTTATCTTCTTGAGGTCTAAGATAGTCTCTCATGAACCAGAAGCATTTTTAGTCAAAACGACGGGACTGCAATTTTCCGATGGTAGATGCGGGAAAACGAAGAAACTCGGTACGATGAACACTGGAAGTGTTACGGGAGTTAATTCGGGACCAACTGAATCGAATGATCAGTTCAGAATAGAGGCTCCACTGTATTTATGTTGGTGTTTTTTCTTGTATGTTAGCTGCCTCACTGCGGCGAGAAGGTAACAGAGGGCGAAATGGTTGGAATGACTATATACACTCAAGACCCAAAACATTATGACCACCCCTACATTTTGCAATGAACTCGCCTAGCTGAAGTGGAAGGCACGTGATCAGATGGAAGTGATATTTAACTGCTGCTGGAGAGTCTGAAGAATCATTCTTTCACTTACTTCTGTGTGTGATTGGGAAAGGCTGTGGATCTAAGCGATTTTGATAAAGGGCAGATTGTAATGGCTCGGAACAAGTATTTCCGAAACTGCACGACTCGTGGGTTGTTCGCGATCTACAGTTGTTAGTACTTATGCAAAGTGGATGAATGACGGTGAAACCAGCAGTAGATGACATGGTGTTGGACGTCCACACGCTATCAAAGAAAAAGGTCATCGGAGACTATTTCGTGTGGTGAAGCAAAACCAGAGTCAAACAGTGGTTCATCTGACAACCCAATACAATGCAGGGCCAAGTAGAATAATATCGGATCACACTGTTCAGAGGACACTGTTGGATATGGGGCTACGCAGCAAACGTCCCACTCGTGTGCCTTTGCTGACCAAGCGTCATCGTCAACTGCGTCTACGCAGGGCCCGGGAACATCGCGACTGGTCCATGGATCAGTGGGAGATAATTGCCTGGTCCGATGAATCACAGCTTGCAATTCATCATGCCGATGGCCGTGTCAGGATACGCCGTCTTCCAAGTGAACACTTGCTCCCTCAATGGTCATACACAGGCCGGTGGTGGAGGTATTATGCTTTGGGGGACGCTCTCTTGGGGGTCTCTTGTTGTGGTAGAGAAGACCATAAATGCTACAGGGTATCTGAACATCATTGTGGACCAGTTGCATCCTTAAACGGCCTCTGTTTTTCCAGCTGGAAATGGACTATTCCAGTAAGACAACTTCCCGTGTCACAAAGCTAAAATAGTGTTGGAGTGGTTCCAGGAACCTGATGCTTAATTCCAGTTAATGTCCTGGACGCCTAACTCATGGAATCTCAGTCCGATAGAACAGATTTGGGATGCCATGGGAGGGCAGCTCAGACTTCAAAGACCACCCATTCACAATATCTCGGATTTGCGTAACCGTTGCTTAAACATCTGGTACACTATGTCTCCTGCCATCTACCAAGGACTTGTGGCATCCATGCCAAGGCGGGTTGAAGCTGTGTTGCACGCCAAAGGTGGGCCAACTTGTTATTGACAGGTGGTCATAATGTTTTAGCTCTTGAGAGTATCTTCCACTAATACCACACTGGGTGGAATGAAAATTTTCTTTAATTGTGCTGTCCTGTCTTCTGTTTTATAAAACAAATATAAAAAATACCAAAAATGTTCAAGATTGTAAAAAACCAAATAAAAATTTAATAATTTAAAATAAAAAATATCCTTCTGTTATTGTTAAATTTTTGTACCAGAAGTTTAATTTTTCTCATCTATGTGTAATATTACTGAGATTTTAGTTCTCCCTGGTGTTAATAGATGGCGCCAATGAATTTGCTCTCGCTATTGCTTTCAGTTGCCTTTATCGCTGAATGTTATTTAACTTGTTTCCTATGTTTCAGAGTCTAAGAGAAGTCTAATTAACCTTTTATTTGGGCAGTGCGTTGTTAACTCATAGCTTTCATATGAGAAAGAGCTCAAATACCTTGCAGATTTCCAATCTTTTGATTCGGAAGTTTCTTCGAGTGTTCTAAATTGTATGCTTGATTACTATGCATTGATGCTCCAAATTATGTTTTGATCTTTTACTTTTGGAAGTTAAAGGAGTGAATTTTGTACTTCTAGGTATTCTGGAAAAAACCAAAACCTTGATCTGTGGGAAGAATAGGCGAAGTACGTCTGTAGCCTAGCTCCTGGTCGGGTCAACCTAGGCGGGAAGGCCAATCCATTAAATCCAGATAAAGCTATCAGGCAAAGCCAAGGAGGAAAATTAGACTATGTGTGGACCTCCAGATCATTTTGGGCTGCAGAAGCTGTAACATTTTTACCTTTATCATGAGTACAGTTCAGTTCAGATGTAATACATCATCAAACGCAATTTAGGTTTAAAAAACGTTCTGTCTCCAGCCCCCTTTGATTCTCAAGCAGTTTGATCTGCCTAAATATTCTCAGGTTTATCTGAATCAGAAGGCAAAATTAGTGATATTTTAAAATTATTTATATATTTAATGCAAACCTTGTGTTATAAGATAAGATATATCAATTTTTAGTTATTAACAGTAAATGTTATGAGTATATATAGTTATATAACAGTGATATTTTGTATATGGGTAAAAGGGAATTCTTTCTACTGTAGCACTGAAAAAGAGACAGTGGAAAATAAAAATGATTTTTTGAAAAGTAATGAATGCTACGAACTTTGAAACACTTAATAGAGATTTTTTTATTACAAAACAATACATAGACACTTAAACATTAAAATATAAGGTAACAACATTTATACAGCTGAGATTTCGTGCGGAGTTCTTTTGCATCTCAAGATTTAGGCACAATTACACCGTCATCTTTCTCTTCTTGGACCTTCTCATATATATTTATCGGACACATGAACTGAGAATTTTTCATAACAGATCACAGGCCAGCAGTGTTAATTAACTGAACTACTTTGAAAATAATGTCTAATATATAGAGATCAATGAACATATTTTCGTTAGCTTTTTCCCTTTCTAAGGAACTTAATGTACTGAAATAGTAGGCGTAGCACCAAAATTACATATAATAATATAGCTTCTGCCATGCGCCAAATCAAATAAATTTATTCCAAATTTAGGAGCATAACATAGAAGGAGGGGGAGAAGGGAAATAGGGACGCCGACCCCATGCGGATAAATCCCTGACGTTGAATAAATATTTAAGAAGATAGATTAAAGCATAATATATTTGTAGTATATTAAAAAATTATTCTAAAAGTGACTAAATTATATTCCCCAATTTAAATTCTATATCGTGATGTCAAAAAGAAGCCCCAATCCAAGAGCTTGATTGCTTCCTTTTTCCAGGAATAAAATTCCTTTCACTTCTTTCCCTATTTTCCATGCGGAACTCAGGAGGTCCTCATGATTTATCCGAATTTTGTGCTTTTACGAAGTCATTTTGTACAATCCATCTGGGCATCTGAAGCCTAAAAAGCTGGATTAAGCTAAATCTCATGCAAAAATTTGAGCCTGTCTCGCTCTGCGGCGATAAGTTTCAAACAGAACGTCGACAAAATCTCTTGGTATACGGGAATTGCAATTGCGTTCTGAGTTCTAAAGCGGTTAAAAAAATGGAGTTATAAAAAATACTTCTTTGACTGGCTCTTTGATAATGGTATGAATTTATTGCAAGAAAATGACTGCCAATATACTTTGACGAAATCATGGGCTAGTTTTTCCCCAGGAATTACATCTTTATAAAAACATAGGACTTGTCAGTAGAAATGTAAATAACCCGTAATTTCGAAGAGGTGGGTATAAACCCGGGAATTTTGGGAACTTTGGGAAAAAATCATTTTAAAAATGTTTACATTCATTTTTTCAACAGGGCTATTTAAGAACTAGCATATTATTTCTAAGAGATTTTTTTTTTACTTTTGGAGATTATATATATATATATATATATATATATATATATATATATATATATATATATATATATATATATATATATATATATATATATACACACATATATATATATATATATATATATATACATATATAGAGATGTTATCCAAGAAAAATAATGTTTTATGGGTTTTGTGACACTACAGATTATTGCCTAATAATTATGTAATAATAAAAATATTGGATATTTCTCAAATGAAAAATATATTCTACTTTCATGCTAAACAGGATACCTTGCTAAATATAGTTAGTTAATCCCAATTATTCATTTTTTTTCATAGCATATAATAGTTAAATTTTGTGAAAAAATTAACTTTTGAGGTCTACAACAAAGACAGAAATAAATGGTGGTTTTCATTATGTCATAGGAATTGGCGACTTCAAAATACTATAAAATTCCCATGTTTTGGAAATTTTCAAAATTTCGTCCCCCAAAAATCAGGTTTTTTTTCCCCTGGTTTAAACTGGGTTTTTTCCACTGTTCACAACTCTACTTGTCAGAGAGACGGCGGTGTTTAAATTTCGAGTTTGTTACATACACACATACATATTTATGTATATAATGATATCTTAACTAAACTAACCTACTTAGTTAGGATTATATCATAAAATAAATTTCTGGCAATTCTATTACATTTATTCGAAATCTTTTTTTAGGCGTGCTATATATATATTTCAGCTATTTTTAGGGTGCCGTCAACCATAAAATGTTGAAAATCACCGATGGACTTTGTGGTCATTGATAAAGAAAAGGAGTTAATTCTATTTGATACGAATACTGCCCCATAAATGTACAAAAAAAAATGGTAATAAATGGGCTTTCAAAATGGTAGTATTCCACCAAAAGTACAAAGTGATGTTTTTAATCTAAGAAAAAAAAAAAAAAAAGTCAGTCTAAGCGAATGCTTCATAACTCGAATAAAATTTTTGTAATAAAAAAAATTTGTCAAAAATTTTGCGTTCGAATCCCGATCTAAGAGTTTTGCTTACGTTATCATATGAACGAACTTATGATTATCATTCATATATCTAAATAAATGATCTCTTGGAACCATTTTGCGAAAAAAGTTTCTTATTTGAACGTAATACGCAATAAATTGTCGACATTTGGGATGAAACAGCATTTTTTAGCGATGTTTCTGAAGATGAGGACACAAATAATCTATCACTTATTTTTAACCAAGTTCCAATAAGTCATACCGTTAAAATTTAACTTTTAAAAGTTTTTGACTCCATAAAACCCACAGTAACTTCTATGTAAAAAAGTGAGCATATATATATTAGACATTATTTTATGCCGGTTTCTTCTTTGAACACATTCCTCAAGTTAGAGAACTGAAGTCAATTTTTTCAGATTGTTGAACACACGAAGGTGCAGTTCCATCTATAGATCATCTAGGAAGACGAGTTCTGGCCTGTTGACAGCAAGGCACCTCCGAACGGCATCAAGGACAATCCCAACCCTCCTGTCTAGGGCTTGCAGGTGGGCTTCGGTGAGGATCGGGTACACGGGGTCATCAGCCATGCTTTCCCGCATCAGCTGACTGAGCCTGACCGGTCCGTTGTGGAACATGAAGATACGGTTGAACGTGGACAGGCGAAGGACGCAGCACTGCAGGAGGGGGCGCAAGATAGAATGTTCGTCGTGGTGTGCTCGACCAAATCTGGAAAAGAGTGAAAACAACAGAAAGGGCTTACACTTCAGAAGAAAAAAGAGCTAAACACGTTCTAATAAGATTGAAAGAGTAAAGAACCTACCCTCTACCATGGTCCCAATGGATAGGAGCACTGTCGTTTCCAAAGACTGTTATCTCTTCATAGTGGTGTCTGTCCATGTTACCTGGATAACAAAACATCAGTACATTCTGGTTAGTAAATTAAATATTTTCAAAATAGAATATATATCGATTATTGATTATAAGCAATCAAATATGATTGGAACAATTTAGTTATAAGGTTGCATCCTACCATAAATCCTAAAAGACATAATCTACTGTTTACGTTATTATCTCTCGTTGACTTTGGAATGCAGGTGGGGTTGTGGTAGGCATTAGATATATTTACTATGGTTACTTTTACTGACAATGATTCTAAATGCTATTTAAACCTTTTTAATATTATATAACTGTTAACGAAACAATCTACTGCTACATTAGTCTGACTCTGTTATGTTATCTACGCTGATCACATATCCTTCTTTCTAGTGATCGTATATATCTCATATTTTACTCTCGTAACATAAACTAAGATAACTAAAATTAATTTCAACGTTATTATACTAAAATGCCTTAGAAGTAATAAATTAGATAGCTGTTTAGCTATTATATAGGCTTTGATAAAGACATTCATTGAGAAAAACAGAATTATGATATGAAACAGCTACTAATTTTCTCTTTTATAAACAAAGAATAAACGAAACGATTCACAACATTAAGATAATATACTTGGTTGTAAATAAACCTTAAACCTTTCAGGTTTGTTCAGTATTTCCCTGTTTGTCATAACATTCTTAGTTTCTTGACATACTATTTATTAACAAACTAGACATATCTTCCAGTTAAAATAATGTCTATTGTGAACATAACTGATTATTTGCAACGCAGGATTGAAAATATTGATACATAGGAAACTATATATTACCCATGAGAGTTAAGTTTGTTTAATTTCAAAATACAGTAATTCACCCAGTGTAATTTTTAAAGAAATTTTTACAGTCAATGTATGCATACGAGAAACTAGAGTTATCTTTAATAATTATTACATTGAAATTCAGTAACTTATTTTAACTGCAAGTACAAGAGTTCCATGCGCAAATATTAGTCAACGCATGTAAACGGAGATGCATCCTTAACAGATAATACGAAGGTACAAGAGCGTTATATTGTCAATAATATATTCCAGAATGATCATTTACTGTGGAATTATCGATTTCGGATTCTCACATACATCAGTATGTGAAAATCCACAAATTTCAGTAATTGATGAGAATAATGCTATGCCACAAACTCAAATGGAAATTCTATTGAAAAGCACACCATAGCTATTATTCTCTAACTGCGGTTCACAAACGTTTCTCACCGGAATATATTCAGAACATATTCCTGCTAGTCGGTATTAGTTCATGGGTTCGAATCCCGCTGTCGTCATGGATCGGAATATAGCCGTTTGGAATCTGCTTTAAGCAGTAGGTTCCGGTCTTATTAGACACCGTGTAGCTAAATAGCAGACCGTAACGCTCCAAAATAAACCATATTAATTTTATGTATCCAGATGTAATGTTTTTTTTGCTTAATGAATCATTTCGAACTGAATGTTCATTAAAATAGCCTATTTCTGATCTTTGGTTGCTTTGGCAGCCTATTTCAGAACAAAGGTTACTTTGATACAGTATGAGAACAGCACAAATAGAGGATAGGTGATACAGAGATAAATAGAAGGGCAATTATTAGTATGTTTCGACAGTGGTGAGGTTAAGGCAACTTAAGTTTTAATTTTAAAGTAACTTTATGCCTTTAATAATTTAAATGTTTAGCATAGTTTTCTTGATTATAGCCATGACATTTAGTTTGATAGTGTAACAATAAGTTACATTCGGTTCAGGTCCCCCTGGGTCTTCGACGGGGACATGCCGGGGCAGGACCGGTTTGAATGCAGAGAGACTTCGGACTTCTCCCAGCCAATAGAGGTGTCCGTTCGTTTGGGGAATTTTGACCATCTCCCCCCGCCGTTCTGGAGTGGACTCTTTTTTTTTTGTCTCCGCGGAGAGTCGGAAATTTTTTGAGGGACAAGGTTGTTACCAGAAGAGGAGAAGGTGAACGGCTGGCATCCGTGGCTTGTGGATGACCCCCTTTGAAAAAAAAATAGCCATTTTTTTTAGGATTGACGCCGACTCGAGAGCAGTCTTCGATCTACAAATGATAAGTTGATTCAACTATTTGTATTCCTTAGGCATTTATACAAGTTTATAAAATTATTTAATCAAGACCTATTTTTCATGTGTTTCTTAATGAGTTTTAATTTCTTTCTCAAACACTAGGCCAACGTAATATTATTCTTTACAGATAGCTTTAGGATATGTATGATATCGTTTTTAAATTAACAACATGGTTACATGAATGTTTTTTTAGAGAGTATAGTTTAGTTGTTATTAGGCAATAGTTTTGAAATAAATGTTAGTGATAGTTCAAGATTAAGTACATCATCATAATTCCTATCCGTTGAGTTCCGTTATCCATTGCATCTAGAATAATGCTGACTCCAACTAAAAGGTAATTTTATTTTAGCGCATTTGAGGTAAGTGTAGTATATGTTGGAAAATACTGGTTACCAAATTTGTTCCCAAAATGGGAGATTCTTTGATGAGTCAGTTCATTTAACCACTAAACGTCATTAACACTTCGCGTACGGGCTACGTATTTTTACGTTTTTTGTTGTCTGTCACTAGAGCTCGGGTCACGTTAAAACACGTATTTAGTAGATTTGTGGTGGATAAACGCTAACCACCACAAATCTACTAAATACGTATAATTATATGTATGTGTGACATTATATGCATGTTGTTTGCGTTGGAATGCAACTCTTTGCATTTTTTCTTTCAACAAGTTATGATTGTCGAGTGACTCGGTCTTTTGTTGCGTTATTTCGTCTTCAATCGAATTCCTAGCTCCAGAACGTACAAGTCGTGTTTTGTCAATTTGAAGCTTGGTTTTTTTATTGTTGAATACAAAATTGACAAAGATAGTGATGAAGAAATAGGCGTTGACAGATTATCAGAATTTAATTTTAAAAATCGTTTATTTTTGTAATTTCGTAAAAATATTGTTTTTTTTTGTTAAATAATCATACAGTATATATTAAAGTGTAAAATAAAAAAAGTTTCGTTCATAAAAACAAAGTAGTTTTCGATTTATTGCGATTTTTCTGAATAACTAAACTTTAGTGCGATTCACGGAAAACGCCCACTTCACGCGTAAGTTGGCGATGAAGTATACCCGCATGTCAAGTGTTAGAAAGGATTCACGCTGGTAGTTACGCCATCCTCAAAATGCATTTTCAGCAATAATAGAATTTGACTTCAAGTTATTGTAGAAACAAAAATAATTTTGGAATCGTAAATGTGTAGCCTTTAAAATAAAAAATTAATAAAAATTTCACCGCAAAGTTCGAATTTAGAGTAAGCATATACCTTAAAATTGCATACCGCAAAATTGCAATTTTAACCAATTTCCTACACCTACCTACCTTGTGGTAGCTCTCACTTCCAATTGAATTAATAGGTGTAAAAGAACTGCTTCAATTATAGGTAAAATCTTGATGTCCATCAAGTCTTGATGGACAGGAATAATTTATGAGTTCGGGGTTGATAATCTACATAAACGTAAAAATCAAGAAGAAACCTTTTTTCCCCATTTAAATGAAGAATCAGGTAATAGACTTCTGATGGATTCATTCGGATAGAGCACCAAATTTCTTGGACAATCAGAAGGTTTAAAGTCGGCCAATGGGGAGATCTAATGTATCATGTTCAGAGTTTACAGTGACAGTGTACTATAGTCCAATGGATAGCAGATATAACAAGAGTGGTGGTGGATTAACTATCTTAATTCAAAAGCCAATAATTTTAACCAAAATTAAAAGCTAGAGCTTCCAGTGGTTTATTTTTTTCTATTTGCATGATCAGTGGGATCAGTGACAAAACTTATAGTACTCAGAGTATCATTTGTAAAAATTTTTATGAAAAGTAGTTGTTAAATTTTGAAGAAAATTTGGAACAGAAGGGAAATTTTTCCCCGGTAAACCTCCAATGCTCGGATAAACATGGAAAATTAGATGCCATTTGTACTGATGTACACGTACATTCTGACGTTTCGAATATCTTGTTGCCGAAAGATAGCCGATTGGTTAGGGTGCTGGCCTTTGGTACCGGAGTTCGGGGGTTCGAATCCCACAGTGGCATGGATGTTCGTAGCCATTCGGAATCGGCTTTAAGCTGTAGGTCCCGGTCTCATTAGCCCTCGTGTTGCAAAAAGTAGACTGTAGCCATCCAAACCAAACCAATATCTTGTTTCCGAATTGTCAAACTCGGACTTTGTATTGGAATGTGTAGGGTGTTGCTCTTCAGCACCTGAGTATGATGGTTCGAATCTCACTGCTGGTGTGGATGATTGTAGCCGTTCAGCCTTAGCTTTAAGCTTAAAAAAATTAGACCATAGTACTCCAAGCCAAACTAAATTTCATGTTCAATTGGACACGGGGAAGAAGTTGATATATTGTGTTTAATAAAGTAACTGATAAAGCCTTACTGTCCTTTGGGTAATTTGGTGAAGGAAAATTTAGTCCATTCATAAAATAAGTTTATAATAATTTAGAATAACTTATCGAGATATTTTCAATATCCTTGAAATACTAGAGTGCGTAGCCGGACAATGGCCGAATGATAGAAAGCTGCTTTTTGGTACCAGAGTTTAAGGATTAAAATCGCGCTCCTGACATGAGTATTCGTAGCCGTTCGAAATTGTTTCTAAGTAGTAGGCGTACTGGCTTTATAAGCCCTTGTGTATCAAAGAAATAGACCGTAGCTCTCCAAACCAAACCATATGAAACCATGGTGTGTTAACGATTTGCCTAATGGTAATATTGCCATGCAACTGAAAGTTTGGTATTATGAGAAGTCTTTCCTTTACCTGTCAAAAAGTCGAAGACTGCCAGATCCATGAGATCGTAGAGTCTCCTTCCCTTGTCGTAAGGCGGGGTCTTCTTTATGTTGTTGCAGTAATTGTCGTCCGTCTCCCAGACCGCCTTCCTCCGCTTGTTGTAGGAACGACGCCAGGGGCTTCGGACGGGCTTCCGGCCCAGCACTTCCTTGGGCGGAAGCCAGGCTGCCAGACTGCCTTCCAGCATGTCCGGATGACCGCACACGGCATGAGCGGTGTCGCAGTAGTACGTGCACTGGCCATGGAAGCATATGTTGCCAGCTGTAATATAAAAGAAATACTGGCTTGTACTGATATTTATATGGTTACAATTCAAACTGAGCACCTTAGAAATAATGTAGTGTGTAACTGGGAATTACATGTGTATATAGAAATAAAATACACGACTAGCGAAATGTCCCCTTGTGACATTGTAAAATTGAAATGTCATTCCAGGGAAAACACAAAACAATAGCTACAAAAGTGAACAGCATTTGTTTCCATTCTTTAGAACTGAAGGTTAACACAAAATGTAGGGCAATATATGTGCAACATTTAAGCCATCTTACTATATAAAAATACTATGCGTACGTACGAATGATTTAGATGCTTGGCATGTTGCAATAGCTTCTCTGTTTGATAGTCCAAAATGTTACATATAAGAAATCTTTGACATTTAGATATTATGTGTTTTTACCATCTTCTACTATTTAAGTCTGCGAAGGCGTTGATCTCATAATTGGAGGGTCGAGAGTTCGAGATTCGAATCGGTCAAAGATACTCCATGTTCAATAAGTGGGGCTGGAACATGTAAAACAGATTCGAGGTCGCAATGTCCTCCAAGTTCAAACAATACTTCTGGAGGTCGCAGGCCAAGCTTGAAAGTCTCCGTTGGTTTCTACTTCTAAATTACCCAGTCTATTTTGTCCCTGCTTCTAAATTACGAAGACCTACTTTGAGTTGAAACATTTTTTCACCCTAGTGGTGCAAAAGGCGCACTCCTTTGATTTAATTCGTGTGCCCTCAAGCCCACGCGCTTAGCTCGTCCAAGTGACATTGACAACAATAACAGGAATTTGCAAACGAGTTAAGTCTTAATAAAATCAAGCTTCATTATTCATTCTACAGAATGTAGCTTTGAGATCACTTTAATTTAAGTTGTAGGTTGATAAGTAGATTCTGAATTTGAGTTAAATATCGAAAAGTAGCATAACATATAAATGTTGTTTTTTCAAAATTGTGTTCCTGTTTAATTATTGTACAGTTTTTTATAATCTATTAAGATGGATTATTTTATGATTTTTAAGAATCAAAAGAAGTGTTTACTGTTTTATAAATGTTTGTTCAAATTTAGTATGTATTTAAAGATTCATGGTCTATCTAAGCGTATATACTTTCTGCATGCACCGAGAATTTTATTGAACAAAGGAGGGGGGGGTCCAAATTGTAATGGCTGGAGGGCTGGCTCACAAAGTTATACGTCATTGTAGGCCACAGTTTCCTAATTGGCTAATTTCCTTAAAGGAATTCTAATTACAATAGTTACATAAAATAATTTGCATCTTCCCATTTCATAGGTGATAACGACATTGGACGAGTTTGAACGAGCAAGGCAACAATGACCATGGAATAAAAAAAAAATCTTTTCCAAAAAATTGAGTTAGAAGTCAAATAATGAAGTACAAGGGAATCCATACAAACCTGGGGATACGAAAAAGGTTTTGAGCAAGTCTTCATCTGCAAAAGCATAGATTTCTTCTGTTATATTTAAAGTTCTGCCCACCACAGGGGGCGCTCTACGAAATCCAAGAAGCCTGAGAAAATTGAAACTTTAGTCAGAATGGTATCAGACAATGAACTAGTTTAATATACATACTATATCATTTGTTCTAAAAGTGGGAAAATCAGTTTTTCGGTAAGCCTCGCTTTCCTCACTGGGGCGATGCGATATATTATATAAATTTTGCTGCTATTGACATTTTTAACACATTACATGCGGGAACGGGCGATTACCCACTTGGCGTGCCAATTGTTATCTGCGGGAGCGAGTAATCTCCCTTTTGCGCAGAGTGTGTGTTATCGGCGGGAAAGGGAGATCACCATTATTTTTTCTTGGTATTCTCCCGCTACGCGCGTATTACCGCATTTGCTTGGAAGTTCTACCCACGATCCTGTAATTTTGCCTAAGTTTTAAAATTCTATTAAAAAAACATCTAGTGTCACCTTTCCGTGCTCATTTTTAAGTTACTCTAGCTTCTAGCTAGCTTAAGCTTACCTTTTGCTCTTTTACTTTAATCATTATCTCTCTCGCGTTAAACTTTTACCTGTGTTATCCTACTCTGCCCAAACTCAAGCATCCATTGATAGTTTTATTCCTTCTACCCATCCATAGCCAATTCAATTCATTAGTTGTTTGCCCAAATCATATGTATCACAGAACTAGAGGGCTAGCTCAGGAAGTTCTGTGCCAATTCATCCTGTGATCCTGTATTACGCATTCGCCATGCCCGCATATAATGTGTTAATTCAATTTTATAGGTTAGCTAGGATAACTATGAATAAGTAAATGCTTTCCCCGAACTGAGATCAAGATTCCATGATTTAAGTTCGTAAATAAATGGAGGTCAGTTTTCTGTCATTTTACTCTTTGACTATTCTTTCGTTATATCAGTTGAATATTCTTGTAATCATATGGAATTTTTGAATTTGTTTTTCCTTCTATAGTTTAACACGTTGACTGCCAACTACGAGATAACTCGTAGATCGCGTTCTTTTCTAGGACATCAACTACGAGTTATCTCGTATTGTGTTTACTTGCCATTTTTGTGCAGCTACAAATAAACTCGTAGTGCTAATATCGATAGTTGGCTTCTGGAAAAGAACAAAAAATCAGTCCTCTTGGAAAACAAATAATTTAAGACCTTGTTGAATTTCTGTCCACAAATTAGAGTTTTTAATAACATAATGTGAGTAAATAAAATCGTCATTTTAGCCCAGATTCTTAAAAATTGCCGTGGCATTCAACGTGTTAAAAAAATGGATAGGTTTTTTAAATCAGCAATAAACGTTGCATGAGTGAAAATAAGGAAGACCGATACATCAACTAGTCTCAAGTGTGAAAAAAAGGCTTAAAACTCATAAAAGAATGCTATTTATTCGAACTTGGACCGAAACTAATAATAAAAAAAAGAGATTAGAATGTTCGAGTATTATTAAACATGCTATCCTTTTTTTTACAACCTCAACAAAAGTTATTGATGTTAACTATATTTTATAAGAGTCAGTTTCATTAATGTGATCGCCTGTAAAAATCCAGATTATCCATCATGTAGGGCCTGCAGTATGGCTAGCCGAGTCAATGACGCGCTAGTAGGTTCTCATAGGAATTCGAACTCTTACGGACTACTATTCTATAACAAGCTGACGGAAGTTGCGCGGTTGAGGATCTATCTAAGCAGTAAGTAGTTTGATTGAACTGGTCTTAAAGATTATCGATAAAGTTTTAGCCTGGGAAATTTGTGGCCAGATAGTAATATCTACATGCTCTGTGAACCACAAACGTACACCGCGTGCAGTAGCTGTATAACACGTCATGTTGCCCTGATATAAAATGCCACAGTGATGAGAAACAATCTGCATGTAGAGGTTGAAATGTCTCATTAGGATATCTACATTGATCCATAGGTCCATCCACAATGACGAGAGCACTCAGAGTACGCCACGAAAACATTCTTTAGACCACAATACTGCCTACTCTAGCTTTACAAACCAGGAAACTGTTTCAGGCTGCTTGCTTTCCGGTGTTTCACACCAACGTCCATCCGTACAGTGGAGCGAAAAAGGTGATCCATCAAATAAAGCCACCTATTTTCACACATTGGATAGACAGTAATAGTAATGACTTGCAAAGTCCAACTTTTATTATAGATGTACTGTCGTTAGCATATGTGCAAAAACCATCCGTCCGCTACGTAACCTAATACAACGTTCGCTGAATTGTAGTTTGGTATACACATGCGGTAATTCTTTGGCTCATTATTTCGGTAAGTTGCACGTCAATTCAACCGAATGCATACCCTCAACCGTCTTCTGCCATCTATTGCTCGAGGTACATGACTCTTTCCCTTAGTCTGTTTTTTATAATGCCATTTTTCATGTACTATACACTTCAACTACGGTGCGCGAGGTGTTTACAAATTTCACAGCTGCAGTATATAAATATATATATACGTATTATGTTACACCAAATTCATTTCGAAATTGTTTTTAATTATCAACTGGGACACAAGAAAAGGTTTAATGATCTTACTTGTCAAGATGATATGATGCTATTTCACTATGATGTCTCTCGAAATCAGTGAAATAAAAATGGTCAGGCAAAGTTTCGTGGTCCCTGGGGAACCTGAAAAGAAAAAAAAATCACAGTGAAGCTTCATAGAAACTATATGCATTAAATACATTATCTTTGGACACATCGAATCTTATTTTAAAACTTTGTGTTTCAGTATATTTCCATTTACTCACTTGACTATACTTAGAACTTAAAAAAAACTTTAAACTTTCTCTTTTTGTGTAAAGTTTTTAAATTCTAAAGTATGCTTTCTGTTTTCGCAGTTTAAGATTGATTAATGAATGTGGGTTATGAACACTGATTAAGTTGATATAATTAGAGAAGCAGAAGAGTAAAGAGAATAACGAAGGAATCAATTCGATCTGTTAGCCTGCTATTATCAGTTGCACTGGGGAAAACTTTTCAGTTGTATTTTTTTATTACTGTACATTTTGTAGCAACGGAGTCGGCCATTTTTAAATCTAGTGCCAGCAAACGCGAAGGATCATATTTAATGTGGTAAATTTAGTGTAAGTGTCCATTCCTGCCCACTCCCATTTTCAAGGGTGTTCTGATGTACTTGTTATTACTTGTTATCATGGCCTGAAATTGTATTACCAAAAGGTGTTCAAACAGAAAAAAGTGCTACATTTGCAAAAGTTAAAACAATATGAAATTATTTTTAACATTTCCTATGTATGATTACAAAGAAAGGCCATTCTTTGTAAAAGGGAGTCTTTAGAGAAAAGACTTAAAGAAGATCAAAGGACAATTACATACATGACTTAAATCTCCCTTGAGAAGCTTCATCAGTTAATCAAAACTATCATAATTTGATTTATTATACTGATATCTGATATAAGACAAATGTCAGACGAACCCCAAGCTACCATACTAAGTAAAACCAAAACGGATAGTCTTACGAGTTTAGAACCCATTCGACATGAATGCACAGAATCATTTCGTGAAACTTTTGGTAGTAAAGTACAATCAGAAAAGACAGTTTATAATTGGTTTGCAGAATTTTGTCTAGGTGGTTCGTCAGTGAATCTCGTGAAGGACGATCAAAATCAGTAGTGATTCCAAGAAACATCGATGCTGTGAGCAAGATGATTCAAGAAGATCGGCGTGTGATGTATTGTGAGATAGAGGTATCCTTGGCATATCACAGACTGTAATACATTCGATTTTGCATGAACATTTAGTTGCTAAAAAGATTTGTTACAGATGGATTCCGCACAATTTGACAGGAGCTCAAAAAGAGGCTCGTGCAAATTGGTGTAAGGAAATGCTGAAAAAAAATTCAAATTGGGAACCCCAAAATCCATATACAACATCGTTACAGGCGACGAAACTTAGATATATTCGTATAAGGCTGAAACTAAACAGCAGTCCACTGTCTGGGTGTTTCAAGATGAACTGAATCGCACGAAAGTTGTTCGTTCACGAAGCACTTCCATGAAAATGATTGCTTGTTTCTTTGGTCTTATAGTACATTTAGCAGCAATTCCTTTAGAGGATTGAAAAACTGTTAACGCTAAATGGTATACAGAAATTTGTTTTCCAAAAAGTCATCAACGAAATCAGGAAAAACAACAAAAATCGGCGCATTAGTCTTCATTACGACAACGACAGCTCCCCCACAGCACGTGAAACAATTGATTATTTGAAGAAAGAAATAACGAATTACTCAATTCAACGAATTACACGAACTTATTTAACGAATTACAGCAATTCCCATTGCCAATATTTTTCTGATTTGTCACAGAACAACTTTTTCTTGTTCCCTTATGTCAAACAAAAAGTGCGTGGACAGCAATTTTCATCACTTGAAGGCGCTGTTGATGCTTTACAAAATCATGTTTCTGAGATTGCAACCTCAGAGTGGAAAAACGGTTTAAAGAATTGGTTTGAATGGATCGAAAAGTGCATAAATATTAAAGGCGAATATTTTTAAAAACAATAAAACAGTTTGTTCCCCAAAAACTCTTTTTCATCCAAATTTTTGTAAAAATTTAAAAGGCATCCTTAATACGACACATTGCCTCGAATATGAACAACTAAGTCTAGACGTGAAAATGTTATAATTTTCTCTTAATTCGTATTGCTGGAATGCCGTTTTTAGACCTATAGGATCCAAATTTCCTTTTGGGTTTCGACCCCCCCTTTTTTTTGTAAGTTAGTTCTGCCTATCGAAACAAATGCACTTCAGTAAACATGATTTACATCCTTGAAATTGATTATCTATTGCTGTAGGCATTAGAATTATAAGCAAATATTAAAATGGCAGAAAATTTACTACGCCATTAATATTTTGCCTCTTGCAGGATTTCTCCTATCAAACTAATAAAAATGAGTTTATGACTGCAGCTAGTTAGAGAGGTGGTCCAAAAATATAAATAAATGTCAGGGAAAAAATAATCTAGTCCTTTACTCAAGCACTTAAGTAGAGTAAAGAAAGATAAAAAAAAGAACTAAGCATTACCACGCATGAATACATTAACCTCTGAAACAGAGATATAAAACAAGAGCAATATATTTGAATATAAGCTAAAAGAATTCTTTAGGATGTAGGAAACCTTGTGAGACATCGACATATGTAAATATATTTTACTTGTTTGTGAAGAAAAATTATATATCGCTTACCTGGTGTGTATATATGTTAATATGTATGTATGTATGTATGTATATGTATATATAAAATATATATATATATATATATATATATATATATATATATATATATATATATATATATATATATGTATGTATGTATATGTATATATAATATATTTGAATATAAGCTAAAAGAATTCTTTAGGATGTAGGAAACTTTGTGAGACATTGACATATATAAATATATTTTACTTGTTTGTAAAGAAAAATTATATATCGCTTACCTAGTTTGTATATATGTATGTATATGTATGTATATATATATATATATATATATATATATATATATATATATATATATAATATATTTGAATATAAGCTAAAAGAATTCTTTAGGATGTAGGAAACCTTGTGAGACATTGACATATGTAAATATATTTTACTTGTTTGTGAAGAAAAATTATATATCGCTTACCTGGTGTGTGTATATATGTTAATATGTATGTATGTATATATATATATATATATATATATATATATATATATATATATATATGTATATGTATATATGTATATGTATATATATATATATATATATATATATAATATATTTGAATATAAGCTAAAATAATTCTTTAGGATGTAGGAAACTTTGTGAGACATTGACATATATAAATATATTTTACTTGTTTGTAGAGAAAAATTATATATCGCTTATCTGGTTTATATATATGTATATATGTATGTAGATGTATATATATATATATACATATATGTCTGTGTATATATATACATATATATAATCCATTAATTATAAACTGCTGGACAAAGAGAAATCTAATCAGCTAGCAGTAATAACAAACGATGCAGTCTGGCCACATTGAAGAGAACGGCACAAGTCTAATTAAAACTTTATTTTAGAGCTGCT
Organism: Pardosa pseudoannulata; assembly: GCA_032207245.1. NCBI lineage: Eukaryota > Metazoa > Arthropoda > Arachnida > Araneae > Lycosidae > Pardosa > Pardosa pseudoannulata. The sequence continues at coordinate 47,837,755 of CM063510.1, read as the reverse complement.
AAAACGGACATCTTTAAGAGTCAACGACAGACAAAGGAAAAACACAAAAATCACTCTGCTCGAACAGAGGTGCACCCAAGAGCGAAGGCAGAAAGCATTTTCCCACTTACTCAGCGAATTTAAGTGTAAGATCAGGAAAAACGAGGAGCCATTTGCATTTCCACACATTTTTAGGCTGACATACTTCCCGAGACATTTGTAAGTCTTATATCCTAAAATTATCTTTATATATATTTATATTTAAATAGCGTCTATTTCTTACACTGGTCCAAATGACTCAAAATACCGTTATCGCAATCCCTACTACAGTAGAACCTCTTTTTAACGACCCCACGATACAATGACCCCTTCGTTAGAACGACCATCTTAAAAATTCCCAATTATTTTACCATAGGAATAATGTTAATTTTGAATCATTACAACGACCCCAAGCGTATTATTTTTCTATGGAACGACCGCCAATTTTAGTCCACAGAACTCATGAGCAAGTGGGCTATTTCAAAATTATTGTACTGTGGTACAACTTCCAGAAATCTGTACTTCTCTCTTTGTGTTTGCTTAAAGGAGGGGAGGGGGCGTGATGGAAAGGGGAGAACTAAATCTTCAATTATCTTTTGATGAATTTGTTGAGGTAGACGAAACTTTACAGTGCTGCGAAGAAAATTGGAATGAGGACGATTTTATTGTCCGTATTACCGGAAATGAAGAAATATGCGATTCCGACGACGGAGAAGAAATCGCGTAAGCTTTTGAAAAAGTGAATGAAAAAGAAGTCTTCAATGCAATGAATGCCTTGCCTCAATATTTTGAAGAACAATTTAATTCTGAAGATTTCCTTCAAAATCTAACGGATATGGAATCAGTGATAATGAAAAATTCCCAAATGAACTTGAAACAGGCTTCAATCAAAGACTTTTTTTCAAAAATTTAGTAATGGAAATACAAATAAATAGAAGTGTAATCTAGATATGTACTGTTGCATCATTTCTTTGCTCAATTTTATTATTATTTTTCAATTCATTACAACGACCATATGATGTTGGTTCCACAGAGGGTCGTTATATCGAGATTCTACTGTAATAAGATATTAAATTTTCAAGGAAAATGGCTCTAAAGCAAAATAAATTAATTTTAGAAGTCCATTGCCCCCTTAAAGACTTTAATTCTTTGAGCTGAAAAAAAAAATAGAAAAAAAAATTTGGGTAAAAGTATGGAAAAAAGTTACCAGAAAAAAAATTAAGATCTTGTCGTTGCAAAATTAAAGCTGAATGTGCGAAAGTGACAGAAGAAAAAAAATAACGTGAGAAAATCTGAACTATAAACACTTCAAAACGGCGTAAAACTCCCCAAAAACTATGTTATCAGTCGTGCTCCAGAGAATTCCTGCTTATTTCCCCCTTTGAACAAGATAAAAATTTATTACCTGACCTTGAGGCTTATTTTTTTCTCTCTCTTCAAAATGAAGGTTATGCATTTATGAAGCTAAGCATTTATTTTTTTAACGTTTTCATTATTCGAGGGAAAAATGTTCGTGTAAAACTGAACGAAAGCTTGAGATAGCAGAATAAATAACGTCGTCAAAGTGCTTGTACGTCGCCGCTTCTGGAACAGGAAGCATTTACACGGGATTTTAACACAAATTGGTGTTGTAATAGAGTACGCAAGATGAAAGACAATCGACTTTGCCGTTTTTGTCGTTGGTTGAAGCTGGAAAGATAATAAAAAAAGGAAGTCGAATACAAAAGGTAAAAATAACGGCATGGAACTCTTCTATTTAAGAATTTATGTCCGGGAATTTTTTTATACGAACGCTGGATTATTAAAAATGAATTCGGAGTTGTATTTCTATATGAAAGAGCTTTCGATGACAAATAAAGGGTATAAAAAGTGTTCCAAATGGATTTTCACACTTCGTCGACTTCATGTCGTATTGCCTCCGAACAAAATTTTGGCTATAAAAAAAGATATAAAATCAAAAGGATGCCAACAATTGCTTGTTGAGATGTTTTATTTCACGGCGAAATCGTTTTTATATTTCTCTTTATTCCAGAGCTTGCTGATTTCAGTTTTCGGAACTTAGCAGTTTTCTTCTTTATTTTATTTCTTCATTTTTACTTCAGTAATGTACATCTTATAAGTATTTATTGAAAGGAAATTGATTTTTAGATTCAGTGAATTAAACTTTTTCACGACAGCATATTTTTAACTACAGTGGATTCCACTTAATGTGATCGCGGTTAATGTTATCAATCGTTTATTGTTATCGAAATCACTTGGTCCCGATTTTCTCTATTCATTTGTATGTTAAAATTATTGCTTTATGGGATTGTTACATCGGTTAATGTTATCAGTTTTCGAACCTCATTTTAACTGGCAAAGGAATATTCACAATATATTCAGAAGGAACCCATTCTTTCCTTTCGCTGTTGCTTGAATTTCGGAGAATTTTCCCTCATTCACTTATGGAAATGGGGAATGAACAAATGAGTGCGAAATTACACGTTCTTGGAATTTTTCAGAAATACGCACACCCTGCTGGTGGTCAAGGGTTGTCAAATAAGCAGAAGGCAACACATTCTTATCGGAACTGAGAAAGAGAGTATTCACATTTTGTGCCTTGATTTTGCGAAAAAGATTACCAGAAATCTCAAGAAATGATAGAAAATCCTTCGGATATGACCTCTGAAGAGTTCGAGTCATGAGTGAAAGTAGATCAAAACATTCCAGTAGCTTCCACATTAACAGAATCTGAAGTCTGTCAGATTGTCATAGGAAAACAGACGAATGATGGAACTGATGAGTCAGATAAATGAGTCAATCTCTTGATACTGAACAACCTCCTACAAATGCTTAAACGAGAAATGCATCGAAAGTGTTGTAACATTATGATTACGAACAATTTATCAATGAGGTTCTTAGAAAAAATTGTAAATAGCCAACAACTGATCAATTTTTTTTAATTATGTATACAATTCTTATGTTTTAAAGGATAATATACAGTACATAAATATGAGTTTTTTCCTTTTATTTTGAAATTTAGTAAGTGTGAATTAAAGGTGGAGGGGGTAAATTTATCTAATTTTGCATATTGTTTATTGTTATCAATCGGTTACTGATATAAAAATTACGGTGTCCCAAACTGATCACATTAAGCGGAGTCCACTGTATTTGTGAATACGTCCCCACTGCTATTCAATACAAGCTTTAATTGAAAATACATAAAAAAATTGGATATAAAATATATAAAATTACTTTAAATAAAATCCAGATAAAATGACATTAATAATGTAAAAATATAAGTACACCGCATAATTGTTTAGAAGTCACAAGAAGTGTCTTCTTCAGAACTACACAGAAAATTGCTCTGGAGCAGATAACTGCAGAGTGAGTTTTGCCTTACACTTTTGAGAAAGCCAGCAAATTAAGAGCGGAATAAGGTGGACATTGAAGTGAATTGCAATTACTGCAGAGTGAGTCAGTAGTGAAATTATTCAATGACATATTACAGCAGTGAGTCTTTGTTTCATATTGTGGTAAACTGTCAGGAACTGCAGAGTATTATCAGTAGTAGAGTGAATCTATAGAGAAAATACTCAATGGCGGAGAACGATATTGTGAGTCACATTGTAGTTGATTGTCAGTAGCTCATCTCATAGTGGAGTAAACTTTTAGTAATAACATAATCCGAAAAGAAAATATTCAGACTCACTTTGCTGTAGTAAACGTAAGAATAGCACTTACATTGTAACGAATTTTTAGCAATAACACAGTGAAATTTCGAGTAGACTGCAAATTCACTTTGTGGTTGACTGTTAGCAAACAAAGAGTGACTGCATACTGCAGAGAAACGTCAGCAAATTAAGAGCGGGATTTGGTTAACTCTGCAATGAACTGCAAGAATTGCAGAGCGAGTCGGTAGTGAAATTATTCAACGGTAGATTACAGCAGTGAGTCTTGGTCCATATTATAGCAAACTGTCAATATCTTCAGAGTGATTCAGTAGTAGAATGAATCTATAGAGAAAATACTCAGTGGCAGACAACAGCATTGTGAATCACGATAGTGATTGTCAGTAGCTCAGCTCATACTGGAGTAAATTTTCAGTGATTAACAGAATCTAAAAATATTAAGACTCACTTTGCTATAGTAAACCTGAAAATTAAACTCCCGTTGTAAAAAACTATTAGCAATAACCAAATGAAATAACCAAGTGAAAAGCAACTATTGGAGTATACTGCCAGTTTGCATTCTGGTTGACTGCTAGCAAACACAGAGTAAGATTTAGCTCATACTGCAATAAACTTACAATAGCAATTAAGTATGAATAGAAAATATCCAGTCTCACTTTGTTATAGTAAGATCACACCGTAATAAACTGTAAGTAATAACATAGCGAAATATGATTCACTATACTAAACTGGCCATAATGAGAGTGAATGAACCAGAATGAGAGTGTAGAAAATATATCAAAGTATTTGTTCAGATTGTCCTTATAGATTGCATTAAGGAAGACAAGAAAACAAATTTACTTAAAGAGAGCTGGATACCGAGACCGTTATTGCGCCAAAGAAAAGAAAAGACGTAAAAACTGAAATGATCTATAAAATAACCCTTAAAAATACCGAAAATGGGTATGCAGGGTTTGCGCACCTGGCTTATTTATTTCTCTGCCATGTTTTTCTTCCCATCGTATGTCCGTGGTAATGAGAACTGGAACTTCCAGAAATTGTGTGTCTCATGCTATGCCAGCTGGACAAATTGAAGAAAATTCATGCTTTTAAAAGGGTTTTCGAGAGCTATTTAATATCATATGAGAATATTTTTATATCAATCTTGAAGAACAGAAAATAAAATTTGACTCAGCGAAGTTGATGCAAGTGAAAGTGATGAAATGACCAGGCTATTAAAAATATCCATTAAACTAAGAATGACAAGTATATGCTCTAGATTTTCTTATATTAAGCTACACACGTGCATATAGTTGATTGATAGATAAGTGCATACAGTGAAGTCGTATTCACTGATAAGGGATGTGGAATTTGATAACTATGATTTTACTCGCCTTGCCCATACATTTACTTTTTCATCACGTTCATCGACTGAAATCTTGACAAATAGATTTATCTGATATAATGTTTAGCGTTGAAATATCATGTTTACATGAGATACCAAATAAATCTGTTATCACGAAATCTTTTTCTTTTTTAGACTTAGTCGTCGTGTGTCTTACGGCATAACACATATTAACTGAGCAGGCCTTTTCCTAAGCTCTCTTTGCCGAACGATGGTCGAATGGTAAGGTGCAGCTCTTCGGTATCAGAGTTCACGGATTCGAATCTCGCTGCTGACATGGATCTTCATAGCCGATCAGAATCGGCTTTAAGCAGTAGGTCTCATTAGCCCTTGGGGGCAAAACAGTAGACCATAGCACTTCAAACTAAACCAAACCTAGCGCTACATCCAGGCTTGTTTCCTTTCTTCGCTGTACAGGTTTTTATTATGAAATCTCAATTCTGTGATCTTTATTTTGTACGTTAATCTTTATTTTAAGTTTTTAAATACTAATTTTCAATTTAACAGTTTTTTGATTTAGAATTTATGAATTTTCAATTTTGTTTTTAATTTTCTTATATTGTAATAATCTACCTTGTATATATTTTCTATTTTACTCTCTCCGTTTGTTTGATTTTTATGTGCTTTTAACGTACAATTTGTTGTTTCTTCTATTTTATCCTCAAAATTCCTTTCTCTTGTGTTATTTGCTTTGTTCTTATCTGTTAATTTGTTTTTAATTTCGTCTTGTTTGGCGCAGTTTGTCTTTTCATGAATTAGCGCCACTAAATTCCAATCAAACAGCCAGCATAAACCAAACCTAAGTCCTCTATATCAGTCTCTTAAACTGTGGGTCACGACCTTAATTAGAGTCGCGGAACCTTCAGCAGGGGATCACCAAATTTTTGGCAGTTTTCATAATTTTTTAACTTATAATAATTTTACGATTCCCATGCATTATTACACGATGTATTTGAAATTAGATAAAACAATACGGAAAAAGAAAAAGAAAAACATTTCGACGCATTTCTTTTAATTATAGAAATGTTTATTTTACTTGATTTGCGCGTGACGCTGTTAGTTCGTCACAACCGCGCGCAAGCAAGATCAGTGTGTTTCGGTAACACATGCGTGTTGGGGTCTTTTCAATAGTGACATTCCAAGTAGCTTACTTAACCCTTTAAAAGTCACATTTAAAATTCTTTCAGATTTAACGGAATTAGGTTATAAAAGTTGTCTGCAAACTTAATAAATAGGAACCATATGAAAACAAATTTTACATTTCCTTGATAGGTAGGATTTTTTTTTTGAGGAGGGAGGGGGGTGGGAAATTATGAAACCTTTTCCTTTACAGCAAAAGAGCTTTTTAAAATTAATTATATTGGAAGAACAATGTATAATTATCATCAAAATGAGGTAATAAATAGATAACTACACAATTTTTCATTGTTTTTTTAGGTAGGTGTTTTCATTTGAAGCCATGAGGAAAAAAATCAAATTCCAGATTTTTATATAAAGTAATTTTAAACTAATATATTTTAAAGGAAAAAATAAATTATGCCAAATTCTATTATCTATTACTACATCAAAGAGTCAATCACACAGGAAATCGAAAAAAAAAAAAAACTCCTTCGGATGCTTTTAAAAAGAAGAGAAAAAAGTATTAACAGATGGTTTCGCTGCGAAACCACTGCCCATTAAAGGGTTAAGGGACAGACTATCGTTAATGCTTGAATTTAACCAAGCAATTGAATTTATTTTGTTATTGTATTACATTTTTAAGTTTGTAACATTTAAAAATTTCCCATTGTTCCTGTCATATTCATTGTAACTGTAACTTTTTATGTTAACTATAATATTTATATAACTGTTTGGAACGAGATTTTTCAGTATATATTGTTCTATGATTAAAAGTTGAATGGAATACGAAAGCGGCTTGTGTTTTTTCGTGTTTAAGAAACAATTGTTTTAAAGATAGGATTTATTTCTCAGAGCCATTTTTCTCGAAGCCATTAAAGTTTTGATACGCTGCTAGCGTAAATGCGTTAGTTTTCGTTTAAAGAATAACGTATTAGCTCCATTTCTTAAAATTAAAAATTGTAGTTAATGATCTAAAATAGTAATAGTATGTTACAGTACAAGTGGAGAAACTGACAGCTTCACTCACATAGGTGTTGGATTTGCGCAATGCTTATGGGGTCCCACAAAATTTTGGTAAATATTATACCCCCCTCAACCAAAAAATTTAAGAAACCTTTCTGTATATCAAAACTGACCCCTGCTTTTCTCAATATATTCCTGCAGCATGCTGTCAAAATCAAGCTTATTAAAAATGAATTGACTTAAACATCTGGAGGTAGTTAGATCTGACAAAATATGTTCACAAAAGTTCTAAATTAAATTTCTAATTTCTATTTGGGTATATGACTTACCTCATGGGCTTGAAGAGAGCCTGACCTCCATTTTCAAACGTTAAAACGATTTTGATTTGTGTGCCTCCAGACAGTTGCTCTGAAAAATAAAAATATAAAGAACTAAATAACTAAAAACATCTGCATCAAGATAAGCTTAACAAATAAAATAGAATAATGTAATAAAATATTGAAATGTTTCAAATAAATATAACCTATCATATTGGGACAAAATATACTCACTTCATAGTGAAATCACAGGAGTAAATTGCAAGGAAAATGCTTTTGGTTACTTATCAGATTGAAAAGAAAAAATCTAGGACTCAAACATTTGTTCAAAATCAAATCTGATCTCACCAAAATATTTTTTTCCTCAAATAAAATGTTACAACAGTTTTGCGAATGAATAAATACTTATAGGGACATCATAGAATGGAGTTTCCCATCAATGCCCCAGAAAAATTTCTTGACAACCATTTTTTTTTCACCCGTAGGCAAACAAATAACTCACGTTTGATACAGGAACAAAGCGATTAAGAACGTAGAACTTTATTGATTTCTTTTGATAGAAAATCAAAATAGAGGAAAATACGTTGTCCCGATCCATTTCCATTACAGCAAACAGTCCTTAATCTGGTAAATCATAATATAGGTGACGAAAGTACTGTATTAATGTAGTGAAATCCCTGGTATTGGAAGCAGATAATGTACAACTGCTAAAGAAACACAGTAAAGTTATATTTAAGCATATATTACCTCAAAATATGTGGAAAATTGGGTTATATGAATTTGGGAGCATTTTACACTAAAGATAGTTCCAAATTGTGATACGTTGGAGGTAAACTAAAATTGGTACTGATATTAGTTGACATTCCGGCCATTGGCTCAGTATGAAAATATTGATGGTTGATTTTCACTTCAGCTCTACTATAGTTACATCGGTGGGTATGTTGAATGTATTAAAAAAGACAGTGGTATTTATGAGAGGGTTATTCCTATAAAACAGATTTAGAAATTAAGAAAATAAAGGGGGAAAATTTTAGAAGGATAAGACCACACCTTGAGTAAGGGGAATGCAATATCTTATGAGATAGACAGGACCTGCGTACGCTTGAAAAAAATCTTTAAAACTTTAAATATCAATTGTGACTATTTCGATGTGACATCTGTACACCTGTAGGTATGTATGTATCTATCTCGCATAGAAAAGAACAGTTAAAAATAGAATGTTGAAATTTTGTATTGAGAACTGTTGCAACCAGTTGAGCACCTTCTACACCCTATTTTACGAAATATTTAAATATAACTATATTAACACTAACGGACATAATTCAAAAAAGGATTAGGCGTAGAGAGTGGAAATTTTGTATTTAGAATTATTGCCTTATCTAGATGTGCACTTCCATTTTTGATTGCAATATATATATATATATATATATATGTATTCATTTATATATGCATGTATATATGTATGTATACATATATGTATATATGAATGTATATATATGTATGCATATATGTAGTATATATGTATGTATACATATATGTATATATGAATGTATATATATGTATGCATATATGTAATAATACGAACTTAACAATGACTGAGAGGTTGACCCAGGTGTTAAGGGCCTTTTTACTTATAACGTCATGCTAGCTGACCCCTCAGTTTGTCCGTCCTCCAACGTTATGTTAATAAACGTCTTTAGCTTAAACGGTGTCCTTTTCATGAGCCATGACTGCAACCACCCATCGTGAAGTCCTTCTTATTACACATATATATGTATATATACATACATATATGAACACAACTATATGTATATATATACATACATATAAGCACACACACACACACACACACACACACACACACACACACACATATATATATATATATATATATATATATATATATATATATATAAAATGAAATAATTGTAACTGAAATTCATGCTGTTGGTCTCTGCCAAATGGCAGTACCTCCGCTCAACTCATTACTGAACTAATGTATACTATGGATTGTTGAATCCTACTCGTTGCTAAATATAATATTTTATAAATTTTAAGTGATATTATAAACTAATATTTTAGCAGTTGTATACTGCCCATTTTATTAAAAAATTGAAGGATAGTGTCTCACTCCCTAATAAAATAAGTTTTAATGATTTGGTTTATTTTAGTTTGAAGCTAAGCGGTCTGTTTTTTTTTTGTTAATTTAGGATATAAAGAGACCATTTAAATTCAGAAAAATGTATAATTTAATAAGGAACGGGATCTAAATCAGAAAAAGTATAAATATATTTACCAACTGCTGTGATCTTTTGTTTAGCAATATCTTGCAACATGGCGTCGACGACTGTCGTGTCCTCAGGATAGAGCGAGTATTTGCTGATCTGGAGGTGGAACTTCTCCCAATTCGTCATATTTTCTCTGAAAAAAAATATCAATGAAAATTTCCTTAGGTTGGATAGATATGTGTTATCATTCAAAGCTGACATATTTTAAAATGGACGAAAATCACCAATTATAAATAATTGGCTAGTTTGATTTTGAAAGCTATTGTATACTGTATTACTACACGGAAATTTATGAGACCGGGGCCTACCCTTAACACTTGGCATGTGGATATACTTCACCGCCAACTTACGCGTGCAGCGGGTGTTTTTTCGTGAATCGCGCGAAAGTTTAGTTATTAAAAAATTGCAGTAAATCGAAAACTACTTGGTTTTTATAAACAAAACTTTTTTTATTAAAAAAAAAAAACAAACAAACAAAAAAAAATATTTTTACGAAATCACAAAAATGAACGATTTTTTAAATTAAAGTCCGATAATATGTCAGTCCATATAGCTTCATCACTATCTTTGTCACAACGGCTCATTTTATCAATTTTGTATTCAACAATAAATAAACCAATCTTCAAATTGATAAAAAAACGACTTGTATGTTCTGGAGCTAGGAATTCGATTGAAGACGAAATAACGCAACAAAAGACCGAGTAATTCGACAATCATAATAACTTGTGGAAAGATAAAAATGCAAAGCTTTGCATAGCAAAGTAAACAATGCGCATATAATGTCACACAATACATATAATTATTTGTATTTAGTAGATTTGTGGTGGTTAACGGGTATCACCCACAAATCTACTAAATACGTATTTTTACGTGACCCGCGCTCCAGTAACAGAGTGCAAAAAACGTAAAAATACGTTGCTCGCACGAGAAGCGTTAAGAGCCGATTCCAAATAGATACGAACATCTACTCCCTGGAAATCCACCTTCGAACCTCTGGGACCGAAGAGCAGGCAGCGACGCTACCATTCAGCCATTGTTCGGCTAATTATAAATGAAAGAGACATATAATCGGGTAATTTGAAATTATATTGGTGCTTAACCCCTTAATGCACAGTTTTTTTTTGAAAAAGGCAGGCCAAAAAAAAAAAAAATAATTTTTTTTAATGTAAAAAACACAATTTAGAACGTTGACTTGCCAAAAAAAATTACAAAAATACAAAAATAATCAAAATTTTTATTGCAATTTTGGATTTTGATAACATTGCAGAAAATAGTCGAATATTGTTATATTACACGCACATCGACTTTTTTTTTACCTTTCTTTTTGAATTCTTATTTTAGAATAAACATTATTATCAGTAAATATATCTGTGCACGTTCGAATTATCTCGAGTGTGCACAGTTTGGCTAGTTTAACACTCTCGAGTTAACTCAAGCGTGCATGTTAAGGGGTTAATTCATTTTACTTCTCATTTCTCTTATATTTTTTTATATTAAATTTGTTTATATTCTCTTAGTATACTCATATGAATGAATTTGTAAACATGTTAAGTTTAATAAGTTATTTGTGAGTATTAACGTTTCATTTTTGTAAACTCGTTTTTATCAAATTTAGTGTTTGTTTTGTAACATGTAAAATTCGCTTTCATGTACCCAGCATTGTCGATTTAAGTTCAAAAGGAATCGGTAATGTATTACCGATTCGTTTTCTGTATATATTGTAAATTCGTATGTATCAGTTTGCACCACAAACTGTAAAAATTTCTATTAACTTTAAATAAATTCAGCTATCCGTTAGGTCCACTTGACTGTGGGGAAGTTAGTAGTTAACAGGTGTCTTCCCCTCACCCATTTGTTTCGGCGGCTATAAGCCTTTTTGGTCGATCGGGTGAGAGGATAGGCATGTCGCTGTATGACATAAATTTGCTTGCTGTATAATATAAAGGTGAACTCTAAGACTTAATTTGTATGTACTACAGTCTACTGCTTTCCTACACAAGAATTAATAATTCCGGGACATACGGATTAACACTAAACATACCATATAACGGGTCAAATGACCCATAAGGTATATGTAAAAAATGCGATGAGAAATGAATTAAAATAATTTGTGTTTATAATACATAAAAGTCAACTTTTTTGTATTATAAACACAAAGAATAAGAATTTTTAATTCATTTCCCATCGCATTTTTTACATATACCTTATGGGTTATTTGACCCGTTATATGGTATGTTTAGTGTTAAAGCCCATTCCGAAATGAACCTCCATGCTTTCAGCGGGATTCTATCTCTCGAATTCCAATTCCGAAGAGCATCAAATTGTGAACTAAACGATTTAGTGAGGAATATACAATTTGTATGAGACACATTTGTGTGTAATATCTAAAAAAAACCCTCTGTCAAAAATAAATAACTGAGCGAAGGCCGAATGGGATGATACAGTGGACTCCGCTTAATGTGATCAGTTTGGGACACAGTGATTTTGATAACAATAACCGATTGAAAACAATAAACGATATGCAAAATTAGATAAATTTAACCCTCCCTCTTTAATTTACACCTTATATTTATGTACCGTATATTATCCTTTAACACATAAGAATTGTATACATAATTAAAAAGATGATCATTTGTTGACTGTCTACAATTTTTTCTAAGAAGCTCATTAATAAATTGTTCGTAATGATAATGTTTTTTAAAGTCATCGGACCGGTGTTGTACTCCACGTTTCAACACTTTCAATGCATTTCTCATGTCAGCACTTATAGGAGGTGGCTTGATATCCAGAGATTATTCATCTGACTCATCAGTTCCATCATTCGTCTATTTTCCTAATACAATGTGACAGATTTCAGATTCTGTTAATGTGGAAGCTACTGGAATGTGTCTCCGTATTTTCATTTTCTTTATTTCTTCTAGTAAGATCATCACGAGTTTTCAAAATTTTGCACATTAGAGGCTGAGAAATGTTACGCTGACTCATTTTTGATAACCTATCATAACGACATTAAAATTTTGATTGTTTGTTTTAATGTTAAATCATTTCGCTTTCTGGCTTCCATATCGACAAGCTGCATGTAAGCGAGCAAAATTCCGGCTCGTGTAATTTCCCACTCTTTTGATCATTTCCTATTTCCCTAGGTGGAAGAGGGAGAATTCTCGGAAATTTCTTCTGGATACATTGTGAATATTCCTTTGCCAGTTAGTTCGGAATCTGATAACATTAACCGATGTAACGATCACATACGGCGGTAATTTTAACATACAAATAAATAGAGAAAACCGGGACCAAGTTATTTCGATAACAATAAAGTAATGAGGAATTTGCACATGTGGGGGATTCGAACAACTTAGTGTTTTTCTGGTAATTTCAGACTCGTAGATTCCAAAAATGTTCTCAAAAATGTAAAAAACTGGGTCCATCATTTAAAAAATTAATTTTAAAGTTAAGCGAAAATCACGTGACATCAAAAAGCTCCGTGATTGGTTGTGATGTCATCGTTCATGCAGACCAATATTTTTGTATTGCTTTTAAGCGCGCACTATTTTCCGATTTTGTTTTTGCAAGTTCCTGAAATTTTCTAGCTATCAAAATTTATTTTTATTTAAACCTGAAGGTTTATTTTATCGATCTAGATAGCTTAGTTATCTCAATTTGTCATAAATGTCTCTTCTACCTGGATTTACCAATCAGACAACCTCCCGAAAATTGACAGCATGTCAATGTTTTCTTTCTTGGCAAAAAACCCGGATTTTATGGGAGCAGAAATACGAGGAATTAAAACCCAAAGGTGTGTAAAATCATTTATATTTTTTTTCCAATTTTACTTAACATGTATTAATACTTTATTCATGCTAAACACAGCTCTTTTGTTTGTAAACACAAACAAGTCAAATAAATATACATATATCATATACATACACATTTGTAGTTGCATCGTTTTTTATAAATAGAGACGGATGTAATATTAAAATAAAAATTAGAGGAGGTATTTTTTGTGAGACCGGTCTCATTAGCCTTCGTGTTGCAAAAAGTAGACCGTAGCATTCCAAAACCAAACCAAAACAAAATCAATTCTTAGATATTTTAAATATGATGAAAAGAAATTTAAAATCTTTAAATGGCTTTACTTAATTATTTATACATTTTTAAATAGCAATACAATTTTATTGCCTTTAATATTAATGTCAAATTAAAAAATGTATAAAATTTCTCAAATTAAATTTAATTTTTAAAGTAATATAATTATTAAGTATTTTAAAAATATTATACTTTTTTTTTTCAAATTAGTCACCAATTTAATCGAAAAATATCACTGTTACATTTGATACATAAGAAAGTATGCATCTCTGAAGAAAATATTTATAATACCTTGAAAATACATAACTTTCCCCTCCCCCGAGTTATTTATTAGATAATTATATGCTTTAGATATTTATATGTTTTTCGATATTTATATGCTTTATAAAATATTTATTGTACTTGAACTCTGTGATAATACTCGAAAATTAGCAGTTTTAAAAGTTAAATAGCAGTGGTTAATCAACAATCCTTTTAAAGGTATAGATGTATTTTATATACTTTAATTGTTCTAAAATAGTAATATTTAAACAAATGCAAGCATTTATTTACCGAAAAATGGTCTTCACAAACCCATAGAGATGATTTATATGATAATTTGAGGTTTAATTTCTCATCCCTTTTCATCTCAGTTGTCCAGATTTTACGTGTATGTGGGTCTTTTGGGACGCTGAAAAATATCTTCTCATTGCAATTAGTTGTTGTATTTTTACAGAGTGGCACAATACAATATTTAGAGTATGATTTTTTAATGCCAGACATAACAAAAAAATGCTATTATATGCGATACTTTACACAAAAAACAAATTTAAAAGTCGCCTTTTAACATGTAAACAGCATAGGAGCTCGGTGTTTACATGAACGATGACGTCACAAACACGGCGGAGATAAAGTAGCGTTTTTGAGAGACGTTAAAGAGTCCGCTATAAAACCCATTAGAAATCACTCATTAGGCCCCCAAATGAAAGAAAAATAGCTACTGTCCTGCTTACTTTTTTTGTCTTCTATCGTTTAAAATCAAAATTAGAAAACGTGAAAATTCCTCATTGGTAACCTTAACCGGCGATCATATTAAGCGGAGTCTTTTTTTTGCAACATGAGGGCTAATGAGACCGGAACCTAGTGCTTAAAGCCGATTCCGAACGGTTAAGAACATCCATGCCACAGTGCGACTCGAACCCACTAACACCGGTTCCGAAGATCAGTGCCTTAACCATTCGGCCATCGTTCGACACTCTGATAAAGAAATAAAATAGACATAAAATTTAGTAAAATAGCCTAAGTTATCTGTCCGTCTGGAATGAATAGGGGCATCCATATTGAATTCTTGGTGAGTTAGAGTTAACAAATTTTAAAGAAAGTCTTTAAAACGTTCGAAATCCACCCCTTCCCCCTTTTCGAGCGTTTAATGCCATAATTTCAAGCTCTATTTTTCCGGGTTATTAAATTTATTAATTTATCACATAATAAATAGGAAAAATTACATTTTTTTCTAGCATTATGATGTCATTCCTTTAATCATCTCAATTAATCATTTCTTATTTTAAATTCTTCAAATATCGTCTGCATTATTTTCATACGTTTTATCACTGAACTTAGATATTAAGCAAACAATTTTCTTTTATATTTGTCTTAAATAATAGATTAAGCATATAAGTGATAATTTTAAATTTAATCATAGATTATTTTTTGTTGCAATGAAAATTTTATCACTGGTATTAACAACATTTTTTTTTATAAAAGTCTATAAGTCTATATCATGGACTAATAAACATCTAGTTTTTAAAGTTATATGTCTTTATGTAAAATTAAGAAGTTTGTTCGTTTGTGTGTTTGCTTTTTATACATAAGCACACGGTTTGGCTAAATAAATTCAACGTGATTCTAAACTGCATTCACAGTACAGGGAGACTTTAGAGGAGTAAGAAGATAAACAAATTATTAAGCGTGTACCAGATAATTCTTAGCCAAAACACAAACCATTTTTTTACCTGCCTCATAGGGTAGTTTACAATTCTGGAAAATTAAAAATTTTACTGACACCGTCATATGACGGGCTATATGCTAGTTATCATATATTTTTCTTAACGCTTTTGAGCCATTTTAATAATTAAAAATGAATTTATGTATATAATACTATGTAAATATAATGCGGCTCTTTATAAGTCATCTAAAGCCGACATGCGGTCTTCTTTGGCTTCATGCATGTTCGCCGCTGGAATAACAGCTTAAATAGTGGCTTTTACAAAGAAATTTAATTAAAAAAATATATCGAAAGATATAAACCTTATACAAAGAGTAAAAAATGCACGATTTTCCATTATTCAAAATAAAATAAGGGATTTGAGGGAGGGGAAGATGAGAAAAGATACTGGTTTTAGACAAATCGAGGAGATAGTCAAAACGATGAGCGATAGCTGCTATTGTCACGACAACGGCACGTTCTACCACCCTTCGTTCTATTGAAATTCTATTTAGTCTTTAGAAAAAAAAAAAAAAAATCAGGGGGTTGTTTTATGTTCCCGTGTGATAATTTTCCTCAAATTCTTATGCATTTTCTCTCTTCTGGAAGGCTAAATTTATGAATTTGACACTCAGTCAAACCTCGATAATCTGTCCTGTGAATACTTCTAACGTATATTTGATCGTTAAAATCAGAAATATGTACTACATTATTACGTATACTTTCTAGATGAATGTGGGATCTTATATATTGCGGGCAGAGTTTGAAATTTAGTTTTGGCGCGGAATTCCGAAATCGGAAATATGGGTTCATACTTGTCAAAATTCGAACACCAGAGCTTTATAGCGTTTACGAATCTTTAATTAGAATCCTTGGGCTTTTGGAATAAGTAATTTTTTAATAAAAATATCTATTTGAATTAGGGCCGAACGATGGTCGAATGGCAGAGTGATGCTCTTCGGTATTAGAGTTCGTGGATTCGAATCCAGCTGGTAGAATGGGTGTTTGTAGTTGTTCGGAATCAGCTTTACGCATAGGTTCCGATCTCATTAGCCCTCTTAAAAAACTTTTCTCTTAGCTGTTTTCGATTTATAGAATTCAGGATACTCTGATTTTGATGACAGGAATCAAAGGATTCAAAAGACGCCATAAAATGGATAATATGATTATAAAGAAAAAATAATAAATGTAAATAACGATTGCTGAGATTTTTCCTAGATATGATGTTTGCGTCCATATATATATCGTTTATTAGAGTTTTCACCCTTATCCGGAATTTCGTGGTTTATAAAAGAGTACAAATTCTTTTCCGCTAAAATTTATCTTTTCACCTTAATATAATAAAATTTGCAACTAACTTCGAGAAGTTTATATCATATAATACATTAAGAATTTGGGTTTTAAAAGTTTTTTAAATAACTTATTTAATATACCGTATCTTATTTTGAATATAGTTCATAATATAAATGTACGAGCAGTTTATAAATGACGAAAACAGAACACGGCTGTTGAGAGGAGGGTGAATAGCAATGGAGGCCCTTAAGCATGGACAAATCTGGACTTTTCCCAGTACCCTGAAATCACTGCCCCCCCTCTCTTCAAATGTTAGAACTAAACTCTCAAATATTCTTTGTTGACAATTTTGCAGTTAAAAAATAGAAATTTCATCTAAAATAACAACCTTTCCCCAATTACGTCTTTTTTTTGTTGTTATTTATAGTATTGTATTCTTTCTTTCTACGCATTGTATACTTTCTAGATGAATGTGGGGTCTTATATATTTTAGTTTTGGTTTGGTTTGGTTTGGTTTGGTTTGGAGCGCTACGGTCTACTGTTTTGCACACGAGGGCTAATGAGACCGGGACCTACGGTTTAAAGCCGATTCCGAACGGCTACAAACATCCATGCCATCAGCAGGATTCGAACCCGCGAACTCCGGTTTCGAAGAGCAGCGCTCTACCATTCGGCCATCTTTCGGCTATTTTAGTTTTGGCGCGGAATTCCGAAATTGGAAAATATAATTCCGAATATGGTGTTTGCGCCCATATATATATATATATATATATATATATATATATATATATATATATATATATATCGTTTATTAGAGTTTTCATACTTATCCAGTCTTTCGTGGTTTATAAAAGAGTATAAATTCTTCTTTGCTGAAATTTACCCTTTCACCTTAATATAATAATATTTGCAACTAACTTCGAAAAGATTTTTATAATATAATATATTAAGAATTTGGGTTTCAAAATAATTTTTTTTAAATAACTTATTTAATATATCGTATCATATTTTGAATTCAGTTCATATTATAAACATTCGAACAATTTATAAATGACGAAAATAGAAGATAGTTTTCGAGAGAAGGGTGAATAGCAATGGAGGCCATTTTAGCATGGACAAATCTGGACTATGCCCAGTACCCTTAAATCACTGCCCCCTTACAAATCTTAGAACTAAACTCTCAAATATTCTTTGTTAACAATTTTGCAGTTAAAAAATAGAAATTTCATCTAAAATAACAACCTTTCTCCACTTACGTCCCTTTTTTGTTATTTCTATTATATTGATATTTATTTTTAAAAGGAAGCTTTTATTTCAGTGACTGATTTCAGTTTTCCCTCGAGATATTTTAGAAAAAAAATTAACCAGCTAGATTCATTTTAAACCACATTAGGCTATATCAGTATTCAGATAATCCCTCAAAATTGCTGCTATGAAACCTAATACAATATTTATATACTAAGAAAAATTCCATTTTCACGAACAGTAAGGGAATAATCTTCCAAACAATATAATAGGAAAAAAAAACCCTTCTGTTGTATGTTGTGGTATACCTCTATAAACTGAACTATACTTTTATAAAAAATGGACATTATGGATAGTCAATGTAATTAAGAATCAAACTGTTTTCTTACTTCTTATTTGATGTGTTCCATTAATAGTAGTTTAAGGGCCCCCAAATTAGTATTTGTCCAGGGCCCCAGATTATTATCATCGGGGCATGGATGCGGGTGAATGGAAACATGCCTTCCTCAAATTCTTTCATTTTTAGCTTTCAATACATAGTTTTTCCCAATAAATGCCGCCGAACGATGGCCAGATGGTTAGACCATTGATCTTTGGTACCGGAGATCGTGGGTTCGAATTCTACTGTGGCATGGATGTTCTGAAGCCGTTCGAAGTCGGCTTTAAGCATTAGATCCCGCTCTCATTAGTCCTCGTGTTGCAAAAAAGTAGACCGTAGTTCTCTAATCCAAATCAAACGAAGATATACCTATACTAGTATTGCTAAGGTCTTATCACTACACTGTGTTTTTACTTTAAAAAACTTTAAATTTTTATAAATGAATGCAATGGGGATATGCATTTAAACTTGGAAGATTAAAAGATCAGAGCGTAAATAAATGTTAAAACTATACTTGAAGGGCATATACCTTTTGTTAACAAAGTTATATCTATATCTATCTATCTATATATATATATATCTATATATATCGATCTATCTATCTATATTATATCCATCTATCTATCTATCTATCTATCTATCTATCTATCTATCTATATATATATATATATATATATATATATATATATATATATATATATATATCTATATATATATATATATATATATATATATATATATATCTATATATATATATATATATATATATATATATATATATATGACTGAGGATGGCGAACCTCTCTAAACTCATTTTATTTACGGTATTGCATCATATCAAATTTAAATTGCAGGTTAGTTTTATTTTAGTACAACAGTAAGAAATGATATCCGAGGAAGCTTGAAATAGATATCAATTATTTCTATTTCACTGATACGGAGAGAAGAAAGATCTTGATAACTAGGCAATCTAGCTAGTTTTAAGAGGAAAGGCTGTTTAAAATTACTTTTCGTTTTACTTTATTGAAACTTTTCTTTTTATACATGATAACTATTTTGAAACTCAATGTAGAAGTAGATTTTCAGAACCAAGGACGAATATTTTTTATTCTATGCTTTATATACGAGGAGTGTTTTTTTTAAATGCAAGTACTGTTTTGAAATTCAAAAGAAACAAGTGTACTTTTTTATAAATAGAGTGTGGTAGTTAAGACGGCAAAGGCGTTGATCCCATAACCGTAATGTTGTGGGATCGAGTTTTAAGCCGACTAAAGATCTGACATGTTCATTAATGATGGTTGGGCATGTAAAATAGGTTCATGGTTGCAAGGTACTTTAAAGGTCACCTACATAAACTCTTTGGAATTTGATAAAATTAGTTTATAAATATTACCTATGAACCTTATAAAAGCAAAATGTATTAAATTTTTTCTTTACAATCCTTAGAGGGCTTTGCATTAGAGACACCGTATTAGAGATTGAGGGGGGGTTAACTGACAATCCCACCCCCTTGTACCGTGTGAACATAATACTTTTTAAAATTTCAATTATATTGGAGAAACAATAAATAAGTGCTCTTAAAAAGTATAATAAATAAATGATTTAACAATAAATGTTGTTTGAATAGATATTTTTGTTTGGGGTCGTAGATGAAAAAAATCGAATTACTAACTTTCCAGGTAGAGCAAGTTTAAATACATATATTTCAAACGAAAAAAATAAATTAAATGTAGTACTATCATTTATTGTAAGTTTTAAATACCAAAAACATAAAAATCCAAAAAAGCCATTAAGAGAAAAAAATGTTTAATCAGAGGTTTTCCTGCGAAACCATTGTCCGCTAAAGGGTTAAATGATACCCCTTGAGGTGGCAGGCAAAGCCCGGATGTCTTCTGCTTGATCCCTACTGCGAAATTACGTGGACCCACTCTGTATGCGTCCTAGGGAGTAATGTTGGTCGCTTATATGTTGTTCTCATAATAAAATGATTAACAGAATCCGCGGCGTTGTATTGGAGAATACGTAACAGTGCCCCCACGTTATTAAAAATGAAACTTTTTTTTATACCGTAATTTCGTACGTATAGTCCACACCATCGTGTAGTCCACGGGCGCGATTTTTTATTTAAAAAATTTCATAAATCATCAGATAATCCGCGGACTATACGTGCAAAAATATGTATTTTAGTATGACAATATTAAATCATTCTAAGAATAAAAACCTCAGTACAGTAGAGTGCCGAAAACTCTGGATTACACTCAATTAATTCCGCCGATGACCGAATGATTAGGGTGCTGGCCTTCGAAACCGGAGTTCGTGGGTTCGAATCCACTGCGGCATGGATGTTCGTATCGGTTCGGAATCGGCTTTAAGCAGTAGGTACCGGTCTCACTAGCCCTCGTGTTGCAAATGTAGACCGTAGAGCTAAAAAACTAAACCAAACCAAACCAAACCAATTAATTCCACGTGGAATGCCTCCATATGCGCAGGGGACATTTAGAACATTTTCCTACTTATAATTATGCAAGTACTGATATTATGTTTCATATGGTATGACAAATGCGCAGTATCTATTAACAGCCTGAACAAACACCAAGTATAAAGTATTTCTAAGAGAGAGAAACAGAGAGAGACTATGTTTTTATTTTGTTTAATTTAACTTTGTTCGCATAAAACCTTTTCTTCCCTATGTATTTAAAATTTGAAACCATTTATTCTGCCATAGCCACGGAGACGTATTTTAACGGTAGAAACACAGCGGCCTACATTTTTTTGTTCCAGAACCCAGCTATACCCAGTATTACCACAAATGAAAACTCTTTAAACAAAAACACTCTGTTAATGATAGAAATGTAGAAACGACCTTTGATCTTGAACCCATCCACTTGGTGTTGTCAATCGGAGCTGTAAATAGTGACTATCGATATTTTCCCGTACTCCAGGACACAATTTAAGATTGCGCTACTTGCTACTACTGATTCTTTCTGCTTTATGGGTTGTATATTCGTTCATGGTTTATTACCGATACGATACGATGTTTTCTTGACGTCTCGTGAGTCGTGCTTTTGTTTACATTTGATCATCGTTAGCTGCTTTTTTCACCCCTTCTTCCGATTTTGATGATTTGAGAAATGAACCACCAGCAGATAGTCCGCACCGGCAGATAGTCCATGGCAGAAGAAATTTGCTTTTTAAACACAGATAGTCCGTGGACTATACGTACGAAATTACGGTAAATTTGATTTTTACACGAAAACGTGTACTTTTATCTACGTTTTAACATAATTTACGCTAATATGTAGGTACAATATATATTAATATTGTATTGTAGAATTAGCTTTTGAAGCCTATCATCCTAAAAGTCTGCCGTTTGGTTATTCCATGACTACTACTTGATTTTCTGCCTCTGGGTCAACATTTTCGACTCCCAGTTACATAAAGTACTGGTTTGGTTTGGTTTGGAGTGCTACGGTCTACTTTTTGCAACACGAGAGCTAATGAGACCGGGACCTACAGCTTAAAGCCGATTCCGAACGGCTACGAACATCCATGCCACAGTGGGATTTGAACCCACGAACTCAGGTACCGAAGGCCAGCACCCTAACCAATCGGCCATCGTTCGGCTACATAAAGTACTGAACCACTATTCTATAAAAACATACTTTGAAATTTGAAAGACTCATTTATAATAAATATGAAATCGTAAATCGTCCGTACTCTAGAACGTTTTCATCACCTTCTGCAAATTTTCAGTAATGCTCGAAAATCGTTCATTTCGCTGCTCATCCTGTCCATTCGTGCACCCATCTTTAAATGCTCTAACATATTTTCTCAGATCCTTTGAAAAATTTTCAGTTAAAGTCCTTATTTACTTAGCCGAACGATGGCCGAATCGTTAAGGTGCTGGCCTTCGGAACCGGAGTTCGTGGGTTCGGTAATCCCACAGTGGCATGGATGGTCGTAGCCGTTCGGAATTGGCTTTAAGCAGTAGGTCCCGGTCTCATTAGCCCTCGTGTTGCAAAAAGTAGACCGTAGTGCTCCAAACCAAACCAAACTTTATTTACTTAACCATTTTTAACATTTCTTAGCACAGTTTAATAAGTCCATGATTGATAGATGTTTTTATAAAATAAAATTAAAATCAATGAAAGCGTGAAAAAAAACATGGTTAACGATTTTTCAGGAAAAATTTTTGGATAAAATTCTTTGAGCTTACTTCGAGGAAATTTACAAACTTTCGAACTTTTTATTTTCTTTTGTTTTTTTCGATCTTTAATTCTATTGATGAACATTCAAAATTTTATTGACACGCGAAACTTAAAAGACAACCGTGAATTTTTGGTCATGCTTTCACGAGCATCGCGGTCGTAGTTAATTTCAGTCAGTGAAATAAAAGTTCTTCCCTAAGCATCAGTCGATAACAGCTAACAGCGCTTGCTGATGCCATTCCCGTCGAACTAACTTATATTTTTTTTCGCATAATTTTCCCCCTCCGTTCTCCGAGTGCTTTTCATCGTGTGTTATTTTTATTGGGCAGCCAGAGCAATTTCCTTTCTTGCACGCTATTCCTAGATGTCCACGCGAGATTAGTTTTCTAAGAAACGGTCAAGAAGTTGAAAAATAATTTAGGGCAGAAGTGAACAGAACACGCTACGCGTTTTCAATCGAAAAATTGCCACTTTTCGAAGATTTATATCTTGTTAATGTCCATACTTTAGATAAAGTATTCTACAGAAGTAATGAAACTTGATTCTTTTGTGTACTGCAAGAATTACAACTATGTTAAGTGATTAGGTATTTTCTGGTATATTTCAAGCCATTAAAGCCCTGAGAACGTTGATAGATTTTGATGATGTTGGTTATCACGCTATAAAACTTTGAAAATGAACGAGAGTAACGTATTAAAATTGACTCATAAATTTTTTTTCTAAGATTATGACGTCAGATTTCATATTTCGTCAGAAAAATTTCTGATTTATGATTCCAAACTAATAATCTTGAATTATTTGATATGAAATTTTATCTCGATACAGCTTAGTAGTGAAATATTTATCATGAAATGTGATCTTAAAACTGTGTCAGTAAAATATTTAATATGAAAATACTGTTTATTAATATTAATAGTAATTAGTATTAAATGATATCATTAAAATATTATTTAATACTAATTACTGTTTTTCTCCATTCAAGGACAAATAAATAACAAATTACGGCAAATAATTTAAATATTTTTAAAATTTTAAAGTTTAATATAAAAATTTAGGTTATTTCTTTATCTTTCTAATTATTATAATCTACACGCAAATAATCTATATATGGATTTTAGATAACTTATACTGCCAAAATAAGTGTATTAATTATATTTATGCAACAATTTATAAAGTAAAAAACTTGTAAATGTAAAATATTTTCTTATATCTTGCGTGTAAGCCCTCTTTACAGATAAAAAAAAACAACTCATATTTTCTTTTGAATAATAAATATTATATATTTTTATCGTTTTTATTTAACTTCACTTGTGTATCAGTTGATATTTTGAATTCAATTTTTAACTACTTTGACTAGCTACACCTCTGTAATTTTGCACATAGGTTCAATTCTGGTGACATTACAATAATCAATAATAAAAATTAGATTGGAGAAAACAAAATAAAATGAGTTTGATTAATGCAAAAAGCTGTTCAGCGCACTTAATCCCAATAGCACAGATTTTAAATTAGTATTGCCATTTATTTGCAAGCGGCATAACTAAAAACTCAAACAAAATTATAATTTTTAGTGCTTTCTTTGTTGTTTTTCTTGTTAAATAAAAGCGTCTTTTTAGATAATATTTTTTTATATTTTAATTGTTTACTGAAAAC
This sequence comes from Pardosa pseudoannulata, assembly GCA_032207245.1. NCBI lineage: Eukaryota > Metazoa > Arthropoda > Arachnida > Araneae > Lycosidae > Pardosa > Pardosa pseudoannulata. The sequence goes on along the minus strand of CM063510.1, from coordinate 47,813,171 downwards.
TAGATATAGTGTTATATATGAGTTACTCCAACGTCAATAATTTTGAGCGACTGAAATGATCGGTGAAATTATTTGATGGAAAGAAGTCACTAGAGATTGCTCAAAAAAGCTAATTTCTGTTCTTTTTCTCGATTCACCAATAGTCTTGAGACCCCTTACGATAAAAGGGCATCAAAAGTTTGACGAAAACTCATAGCTAATAGAGATTACGACCTTAAATAACGAGAATAACACCTGTTCTAATCTTCCTTCAGTTCGAATCTATACTTCCTTCAGTTTCTGCTACCGTATCAGTAAAGTATTGCTGTTCCTGATGATGTCATTTTTCTATTTCAAAAATAACTGTTCTAATCATTTTCACGAAAGCATAATACTAGTTTTCCTATAAAACTCTATTTCACAGATTTGTTTTAAGGTGTTATAGTACCTATAGTATCCGAATGATAATAATTACAACATATTTTTTGATATACCACCACATAAAACGTTCTGTTTGTTTTTGTAAAAATCTTATAAAAATTTTCTCATGATTAACTTTATAAAAATTATTTAACTTTTAACTCAAAATATCTCAAAGTTTTATTTAAATAAAATGTAAAACATATACACCATGATATACCACTAAATAAAAGTTCTGTTTGTATATCTATAAATCTAATTAAGATTAACATAAGATTAACATTATAAAAATTATTTAAGTTTGTCAGTCAAGGTTTCACTTCTATAAAATAATATAAAACATATACACCAAACAAAAATATGAAATTTTTAGGCTATAAGGTAACATTTGAAATGCATATGTTAGAAATTAAACTTTTACATCACTGTAAGGAATGCGGATCCCACGACCAGTGTTTCACATGTATATGCCTTTCTTGTTTTCAGCAAAATCGCCCCCATTGACCCCTTCCACTCGGCGTTCTTTGAAATTGGAGATGGCCAGCAAAAGAGGGGGGGGGGCTGATAAGGTTCTTCGGATGCGCTCGGTTGTGTTTTTGCAGGCCAGCAGTACATCTGCACGGGAGGACTTCTCTTTTCGGCAGGGATCAAGTTTCGGGAATGCTGAACCCTCGCTCCCCGAAGGAGGGAGAAAAGATCTACAAGAGGGCAGTGAGAGTTCCGCTCGGAGGGTCGATAAAGCCAGCGACCGGGAGACATCGCTCTGAAGTGAGAGAACACGACGACGGTTTTATTCTGGATACGACACTCTCAGCCATATAATCTGGAAAGAATAGGCTCAGAGACTCAGAACTATGTTTATTTTGTTTTACACTTTAATTTTCGTTAAGTTTTGTAAATATATGTTATTTGTTGTCCTAAAACTTTTCGGTGATTTTATGCGTTCCAGCAGCGATCAACGAACATACCTGCCCCAATAAATTAGGCGGGAAGGTCACAAGCAAGTATAGCGCCCCAGAACAGGGTGTTATTACAACGTGACCCCTGGAATGGGGGTGGTTTATTACAATCACACTGAAGCAAAATATTTTTTTCCTTCTGTAAACCTCAATTATATGTGTGTGAGTGAGTGGATATACATTATGGATAAATATTCTACATTTTTATTTTTGCAATGCATTTTAGCATCGTTACATATATACACATGCATCTATGTACGCATGGTATCATCCTTCTGGGAATCTTAAGAAAAAAGAACGTTAAGATCACTCTGTTTTTTATACAGAATACTAAGCGAAAGTTTTTTCTCAGTGTTAAGCAGAAGAAAAAAATTCTGGGATATAATTTTAAGTGACTACACACACACATATATATAATTGTATAAAACACAAGTGGAACTAAATTTTCGCCGGAATGTCTGCCCTTATTTTACATTAACAATAATTCGCCAAGGAATACTACACAACACACGAGCGCTACAGTATCTTGAATTTATGAATATCTTATTTTAAACGAGGGAGGTTGCACGGAGTGTGCTTCATTTTGCATACGCACAAAAGAACTGCCTGCCGTTTTATAAAAAAAAGGGAAGATCTGAATGTGTAAAGGGAATAAATGTTCTTTTAATATTAATGAAATCGTTTTGAGGCAGACAAAAAAGGACGCCTTAGAGGGGTGTGAAATATTGCTCCTTCACCCTTACATCCGAGGATTTGCCTCCCTGTACGAATTTACACGTAAATGTGTTTTCTTGGTGTCAGTTGTACACGGTGAGCGATTTGCAGATGAGCTCCGTCAGACGAGGCCGTGAAAAATCACTTCTGAGGAAACGTGAAAACGGAGTGATTCAAAAACGAGTGCCTACGCGAACGGTCTATTTTTGCCGCTTGTGATAATGAATATAGATTAGGTACTGACGTAGGTAAAACGCGTACTTATCCATTGTCGTTTGTTAAGCGTGTTATATCATACAAAATGATTCCTTACACATAACAGAGTTCCCCACAATCTGGTAAGTCAGGGAATTGTAAAATGGCCAGGGACTTTCAAAGAAAATATAGAATATTTTCTGAAAGTCGGGGAAAATCAGAAAATAAAACAAAAATAGTTTAGAAATTCATTTATTTTTATCAAAAATATTTTGCAATGCAAGTAATGCAATATATAGTATATTATTTCTTTTTATTCTCTCCTTTTTTATTTTTCGCCGAACGATAGCCGAATGGTTAGGATGATGATTATCGGTACCGGAGGTCATGGGCTCGAACCCCACTGTGGCTTGGATGTTCGTAGCCTTTCGGAATCGGCTTTAAGCAGTAGGTTCCTGTCTCATTAGCCTACGCGTTGCAAACCAAATCAAGCCACAACAGTTATTGTGTTACAGTTTATTGGATTTATTTCTCTAAGCTGCTTGCTATAAGTTTATTTTGTGTTAATTTTATAAAAGATAGTCATAAAAAGCTATTAGAATATACTACTTTTAGGTTAGTGATGCCTTTAAATTAATAACTTTTCTAATACTGATAATTAATACTTCTTAGATGTAATTATTTTTAAGCCGATATTACGTATCATTTGGTCAGGAATTTTGTGATTTGGGGTCAGGAAATATCGGAAAATATCAGTGATTTTACCGGATAAGTTTTGCTGAGAACCCGACATACACACTCACGCGATGCAAAGCCCTTAAACTGCTTTTCTCATTGCAACCGTTGGTCGTAGACGTGTACTTCAAATTACAAAAATGTTTGAACTAAAATAAGCATTCCCTTTATAGTTTTCAATTCAAAAGTTAAAATTTTGCTGAAAATTATCAGATTTAATTTTTTATACGTCCCTCTCCCGTTTTTTATCATTAAATACAGTAAAAATTGAAACTCAATATAAGAGCCGTAATAAAGAGTTCCACCTCTGACAAAATTTTGCCGAGATATTTAAAATTGCTAAAAATTGAAAAATTCGTTCTTTTTTCTTTAGGAGATGAGATAAAATATTAAGTATAGTAATTGGAAACTGAAATCAGGTTACAAAGGGGATTTAGAATTTATATTACTTGAAAAGTATGTATCCAATTTCTGTGGATACAACCCTCGTTTATAAACAGGAAATTTTCCATGTTTTCATTATAAAAGAGTCGTTTCAATATGAATGCAGCCCCAAATTACTGTAATTAATCTGAAACCCCTATAACTGAAGGAAAATCAAAGAGAAATTTTTGCGTTTAAATATCTCGGCCGATCTTTGTCTACTGTTCTAAGGACAAATTTCAATTTTTACTAAATTATAATGATAAAGAATGGGAAAATGCAATTGTGCCGCCCGAATGTTTTAACAGGTCATTAAAGATTCGCTGATTCAAGTTTCCCTCCTCATGATATTTTCACAAACCAAACAGATGCATGCTTGTCTTTTGTCTTTGTAAGACGTGTCATGAGTACTTCGACGTTAAGATGAAAATAATTGATTTTTGATAAGTATCTACCTAGTCTTGTTCTGTAATGAGTTGCCTTTCAAGACATGACTACTGTAAAATTACCTTCTCAAGAAAATTCTGGCAACTAAAAAATATGGGCTAGAAATTCTGTCTTCAGTAAAGAATTATAAAGTAATAGTTTTTATCGGTTACATATTTACCTCTCCCCCACATAGATGTACACATATATACCAATGTATTTCATTACATTTGTGTGTCTTTGAAGATTTATAGTACTAAAAATAACCTTTATTTTGAATGAAGAAATGAAGAAATATTCATGAAATTTTCTCGATCTGTTTAGCAAAAGACAGAACTAATTTTTTAAGGACAAATCTTCTACTTATAGTAGTTGAGTTTCAAAATTAGTCGTGGAAACTAGAAAATAGGAGCATGAACTTCATGTTTGATCGATGACGAACAATAATTTTACCGGTTACACACGCAGATATATACCGATATAGGACAAAATAATAGGAACATACATTTAAAAATGAGTCATCCCTCGACTTATCAATAAATGGCTGCCTCGTATTACAATAGTGTGTCCCCTAATGTTGGCTAAAGCGAAGGTATCAATCAGGCAAGTATTTAGCAGTATAAGAGCTGCATGAGAAAATTTTATTCCAAGCAAAGCGTGATTATGTCAGACCTCTCCGATGTGAAAATAGGCATGATAATTGGAGCACGCCTCGCTGGAGCGTTCGTGTCCAGAACAGCCAACCTTGTTGGTGTTTCAAGGACCATTGTGTCAAGGGTTAAGATAGCCTACACAAATCTGGGTAAAGTGTCTTCTGCGAAGCACAACAGTGGGCGAAAATCAAATTTGAAGGACCGTGAAGGACGAGTGTTGAAGAGGATAGCCGACCGAAATTGCAAGACTACACTGCCGCAGATAACGTCCTAGAAGAATATCCGCCTTCGGAATCCCGTATCCATGAAAACAATTCAACAAGAGTTGTATGCTGAGAACATTCATGGCAGAATAGCTATACCAAAACCATTACTTTAAGTGCAGAATGTTATGAAGAGACTTTAGTGGAGACGAGACCACCTAAATTGGACAAAACTGCAATGGGAACAAGCCATCTGGTTTGATGAATCCTCATTTACATTATTTCAAACCACCGGACGTGTGTCCGTGTAGCGAACACGGCAGAAGTATTTCATGTTGACTGCCTGGTTCTAACCCTGAAACATGGAGGAGGTTACGTGATGGTGTGGATATTTCGGCCTACAAGCGCAATAGCTTCCCTTGGATTGGGACATCTCATTGTTTTGAGGAAGATGATCACAGGTGACCATTACCAAAGCATTTTCGAAGATCATTTTCATCCTATGCTTCAGACTCTTTCCCGGAGAACGTCCTGTGTTTCAACATGACAACGTCCCTGTTCATATGTCTCTCGCTGTGCTCAAACATGGTTATATGATCATGAAGTGGAACATCTAACCTGGTGTCCTCAGTCCCCTAGTCTCAATATCATCGAGCCCTTATATTTAGAGAAGAAAGTCAGTACTAGGTTTCCTCCTCCATGCACACTATTTGAACTCGAGACAGCCCTGTATGAGGAATGAGTGCGAAGTCCGGCGAACTTTGTTCAAAACCATTATTTGTCAATCCCACGTCGAATGCAAGCTGTCATTCAGGCTAAAGGGGGCCGAAACCCTTACTAATTCAAATTTTTCATTTTTTTCCAGTTGTTCCTATTATATTTTGTTATATATATATATATATATATATATATATATATATATATATATATATATATATATGAAATTTTTGCTATTAAATGAAACAGATATAAATATAAATAAGACTAAATAAATTCAACTAAATTCAAGACTAAAACTTCAAAAACTATAGTGATGGCTTTCTTAGCGTGTCACAATTTGCAATCGTTGGTTTAGATTATACTTTTCTATCTTTCTCATGTTGTTTAATCTGAAACTAGTTTTCTCTCTAAGGAAAACTTTGAACTTCTTTTTTTCATAGTTTCACTAAGAAGTAATCCGCTTAGTTCGATATGAGACAGTATTTCTACACACTAACCTAGAAAAACAAATGAAAATAGTTATTATACGCTTTCCTTCTATAGATATCTACTATAAAGGATACGGTTTATTATCTTGAAATAAATGACAACTATTGTGACGCCATTGATAAATTTGATTCAATATAAAATAACGGACTGTGTTGAAATGGCCTATTTTATTTCAATATTTGCATTTCCTTTTGTTCTCGTGAAATTTCACATATTCACTTTCCAAATAAAGATATCTTTACGACTGGATGACTTTGAATACAAGATTTAAAGGAGATAAACAGTTATTTCTTACAGTGGTGAATAACATTGACAAATTTAGCTGACAATAAAAAGTCTTTTTTTTTAAACAAACGAGGATTGTGGAATTTATTTAAAATTATAGACTCGATTTACTTGTATTTGTAGAGAGTCCATTTATGGTAACCATCGTGTATTATCAAATATTTGTAGTATGGTATTGTATTTAAAGTGAAGTTGATGAAGGCCTAAAGGGCTTATCACACGAGACGAACAAACTAACAACTGTTTCATTTTGCAGTGTGAAAATGCTGTATTACATGTAGATGTTCACGAGCGAAACAGTTACGCTAAACAATTGTCTATGGGATCTATCTTTGTCTTATGGGATACTGTCTATACAGGTTGATACAAGTAAGCCGAACGATGGCCGATTGGTTAGGGTGCTGGCCTTCGCTACCAGAGTTCGTGGGTTCGAATCCCACAGTGGGATGGATGTTCGTAGCCGTTCGGAATCGGCTTTAAGCTGTAGGTCCCAGTCTCATTAACCCTCGTATTGCAAAAAGTAGACCGTAGCACTCCAAACCAAACCAAACCATACAGGTAAAGCAAACATGATCCTTTTAAATTTTAAGTTTGTTCCATACTTATTAGATGACATTATACGTCTTTAAGTAAAGATTTTTTCTAAGATAAACTAATGGTAAACTTTTAGAAGTCTAAAAAGTCAAGAAATAAATTACTAATTTCATTTTTATTTTTGTTACATATTAGAACTTTATCACGTGTTTGTACATGACAACCATTTCAAGCGACTCTTTACTGACAGTTGGGTGAAATGCAGGTGATATAGGATCGTTTTTTAACTAGAATTTTCCCATCCGGTATGGGAAATGTCGAACCAATCGAATCAAATCAACCAATTAGAGACGAGAATCGTGAGAGCGCTGATTAAAAGACGATCACTGTATTATGTTTGATGGATTGATGTACTGAATTGGGTATATATATAAGCGGAGTCTACTGTATATATATATATATATATATATATATATATACATACTACTGTATATATATATATATATATATATATATATATATATATATATATATATATATATATATATATATATATATATACAGTAGACTCCGCTTAATGTGATCAGTGACACCATAATTTTGATAACAATAACCGATTGATAACAATAAACGATATGCAAAATTAGATAAATTTACCCCCCTTTAATTCACATGTACTAAATTTCTAAATAAAATGAAAAAACTCACCTCATATATATGTACTGTATATTATCCTTTAAAACATAAGAATTGTATACATAATTAAAAATTGATCAATTATTGGCTGTCTACAATTTTATCTAAGCTCATTGATTAATTGTTCGTAATCATAACGTTTTATAAAGTCATCGGAGCGGTGTTGTATTCCACGTTTCAACACTTTCAATGCATTTCTCATTTCAGCACTTATAAGAGGGGGCTCAGTATCAAGAGATTTCTCATCTGACTCATCAGTTCCTTCATTCGTCTGTTTTCCTATGACAATCTGACAGACTTCAGATTCTGTTAATATGGAAGCTACTCGAATATTTTAGTCTACTTTCACTCATGACTCGGAACTCTTCAGAGGTCATATCCGAAGGATTTTCTATCACTTCTTGAGATTTCTGGTAATTTCCCCCAAAATCAAGGCACAAAATATGAATATTCTTTTTCTCAGTTCCGATAAGAATGTGTTGCCTTCTGCTTATCTGACAACCATTAACTACCAGAAGGGTGTGCGTATTTCTGAAAAATTCCAGGAACTTGTAATTCCTTTAGTGGATGAGGGAGAATTCTCTGAAATTCAAACAACAGCGAAAGGAAAGAAAAGAATGGGTTCTTTCTGAATATATTTTGAATATTTCAGTTAAAATGAGATAATGATAACATTAACCGATGTAACGATCACATAAAGCGATAATTTTAACATACAAATGAATAGAGAAAATCGAGACCAAATGATTTCGATAACAATAAGCGACTGATAGCATAACCGCAAACCCCCCCTGTATATATATATATATATATATATATATATATATATATATATATATATATATATATATATATATATATATATATATATATATATATAATGTGTGTGTGTATCAGATATGGAATTTCACAGAAAATAAAGCATTAATTAATAGAATGAGAGCGAACTCTTTGAGAAGCGGAAGAATATGGGGTTGTAAAACTACACTTATTGAAGGATTAAACTTTAAGGCCTGAAATTGATTCTTCCTTTTATATACATGTATATATATATATATATATATATATATATATATATATATATATATATATATATATATATATATATATATATATATATATATATATATATATATATATATATGACATGGACGAGTGGTTAAGGCATGGACGACACATTTCATTTCATATATAAAATCTCCTTTATTATAATCCTTCTGTCCATAGCTATGCCATTTAGAAATCCTTTGTTCTCATACTTACCACGACAAGCGTGGGAGATGTTATCAGTCCGAGTTCCCGCTCAGAACTGTCTCTTTTGGCGTTGCTACCTAAGCAAAATTGCTATGTGTACTTCCGCGTCGGCTTCTTTACTCTGTATAGTTCCGCTCGAGTGTATGTCTTTCTCCTATTACGTTATCGTTAATGAGTTCTAACTATTTTTAATTATAACTCGCTTAATTCTTAACCCCCTTTTTTAAACCTGACATATATATCTATTTGTGTGTGTAAATAAAAATTCTGCGTGCTTTTGTTTAGGTTAAAAATCCTATTTCGTCTTGTTCATTACCCTTTTTTTTCTCCGCAGTCATTTAACTTGAAACATTCCAATATGTAGTGGTCAGTTTTCTAAAATCGGCATCATCGTTTAACGAGACCTTCATTTTTTTTAATCACTATACACCTGTTGGGGTTATTTTTAGAGTGCTGCATCTCGCCCAATAATACCGTTTGTCTGCTTATCCAATTGTCGGTTATTCCGCGTAACCGTTAGAGCGGACGACTGACTTAGGAGATAACGCTGTGTAGCCAGAGATTCTTGATTGGCTTTCTATTACAATTCCTCTCTTGCTTGCGTTGGCAATTTGATAAATATTTTGTGTGTTTCGTCAGAGGTAAGCGATGTTGTTACCACAGGTATATTATACGGGTAGTAGAAAGCCACGATAAGAAAGCAGTCAAGCAAAATTGTATTTAATAAAATTATACTTTTGTTATCCTACTTTTTATGGCTTAATATTATTTTTCATTGCTTTTCCTTATAGTGTATATTTAATAAAATACTACTACTTTATTATTTTTACATGAAGTGGTATTTAAATATGTAGTTGTTTATTAAAAATATATTAAAAGAAAGTAAATACAATAGAACCTCGATTATCCGAACCTCGATTAACCGAAGTCGGTTTCTTCTTCACTTTTTTTTTCACTTTCTACTATCCTCCAAAATTTTCTCTTTACAAACTTGCATTTTTAAAGTTTTATTTTTTCCCGCATTCCTTTGCCGAACGATGGGCGAATGGTAGAGCGCTGCTTTCGCGGGTTCGAATTCCGCTGTGGGCATGGATGTTTGTAGCCGTTCGGAATCGGCTTTAAGTTGTAGGTCCCAGTCTCATTAGCCCTCGTGTGCAAAACAGTAGACCGTAGCGCTCCAAACCAAACCCACATTCCTTTTGTATGCAAGCCGTTCTTTCCAAGCTATGAGTGTAGATAAATACAGGGTGTCTATAAAAGAACTCCGGGGTTTTGAGGCAAAATATTTTAATGAAATAAAAAACATACATACATGTTTTATAGATGACTGGCAAGCTTACATTTTAAAGTTTTTTTAACACTTAGTAAAGTTCTATATGAGCCCCGTTAGTGGCACGGCAGACGTCTAAACGGTATTTTACCTCTTCCCATGTCCTGGCGAGCATGTCTGAGGGGACGGTTGCCACACCATTGACGAATGGTTTTGTCAGAAGGCGGGTTAACACCATAGTTACGTCGAAAGTTTCTTTGTACGGTAACTACAGACTTCGTTTCTATGAGCCAAATAACACATTGAGCCTTTTGTTGCGGAGTCGACATCATTTCAAATTTCGCGACGTCATTTCAAGGTCAACGCCCTGCAGTGCCACCAACAGTTGATACAAACATTCCCAATTGGTATGAGTAAAACTTTTTGAGCTACTCTTTTCAGAGAAATCGACTAAATTTTGCTATCTTTTATAGTTAGTGAGATATGAATTTTTAAAACCCCGGAGTTCTTTTATAGACACCCTGTATTTTGGAATTCCATTTTTTAGAATTCCTTCTCGCAAGCACAATTCTAGGCATGAGTGCACTCTTTCCCACTTTTAAACATCCCTGTTATAAACAAAAACTCACCCCATTTCGAAATTTGGAAGGTCCAACTGCCGAGACCCAGAAGAATCGAATGTTATTGCACCAATGAATATACTTCATATTAAACTAGATGATTATTGATGAATTCTCAATTATCCGAAGTAGGTTCGGTCCCAGTTACTTCGGATAATCAAGGTTCTACGGAAAAAATAAACATGTATATATATATATATATATATATATATATGTATATATATATATGTGTGTGTGTGTGTGTATATATATGCATGTATATACAAGTTTGTATATGCTACATGTTTCTATCTATATTTTCTCTACAACTATACAGTATAGTCTGTGTTATGTGTAGAGTTCTAATAATAAATATGTTATATATTTTCATGCATGTTTTCAAGGAAATGTTTTATGTTTATATGCTTCAATTGGAAACACTTGCGCAAGAAAGAAGCAATTTGTTCTTAGTAAATTCTGCTGCACATCGATTACTTGCAGATCGAAAATGTCTTCAAATGGTAATTTATAAATTTTCATGCTTGCGATTTTCCTTCCCACTCTTTAAACATTCATAGGCAGAACAGATTTTAAAAAATGAATGAATGAATGAATAGGTTTGTACTTCCTAAGTAAACTCCTTTAGAAATTGCCAGCATTAGAAATACTGCACAGAATATCAGAATTCAGTTCCTCCTTCCTCAAAACCAACAGTCTTTTGTCATTCAAATTTAGTCTCCTGGGGACACGGTGAAGCGTAAAGCCGCCTTTTCAACCAATTAGAGATGACGAGCATTTCTCCTCGTTGTACTTTGCTTCAAACACGAGTGTCATACTAAATAAAACCTATCACATCCGGATGCGTTGTTATGCTTGTTGTATAAACGTTTACGGGAGGGCAATATATTCCGTAAACAAGCGGACCGTGTCATGATTGTGCTTGGGGATAAGATGTTATACGATCTGAGACATCTCCAATTGCCAAAATTGGTTTTGTAGAGGGAAATGTATAAATGCCAAACACAATCTGAAACGGTATGGAGGATTGTAGGTGTATTTTCTGTTAAAGTATGCAACTAACTCAGAGAGACATTGTATTTGTATGATTGGCTGTGCCGAAAGCTAAATAAGTATATTTAGCTAGGTAAAAGCGTTTAAAAAGTAAATCAGCACTGTGATATCAAATAGTATAAAAGCCACACAACGGGTGTTGTTATGAAAACATTGGACGCTTCACAAGAGTCACCACAGTCTGCCATACACTTTTCGAATCAATAGTATATTTTACTTTTAACTATATGCTGATGATTCAGTATGTTTTGTTTCAAATAAAATATGTTATTTCAAGAATTTGGATAACACATAGTTTTTATCTAATTTAGTTGTATTTTTAATATGTTAATAAGAACGACTCATAGGAATGATCGAAAGGTGACAGAAATTCTAGGATTTACTACTTGAGGTTGTGGAGATATTTAATTTATTTCATTCTCTGTTTGTTGGGGATATATTTTCTATTCCGCGAAATGAGTGTGCTTTATTTTGCAGCAAAATTAAATTCCTTTTATAAGTGTATGTAAAATAAGTATCTTCTATAATTGTCTAATTATACAGAATGAAATTGAATGTGTGCTATGTTTTAGACTTTTACCCAAAGTTTGAAACGATGGCCGATTGGTTAGGGTGCTCACCTTCGGTACCGGAGTTCGTGGTTTCGAATCCCACTATGGCATGGATGTACGTAGCCGGTCGTAATCGGCTTTAAGCTGTAGGTTCCGGTCTCATTAGCCCTCTTGTTGCAAAAAAGTAGACCGTAGCACACCAAACCAATACCCAAATTTGAGGAAGTTATCTTCGGTCAATGTTGCCCGTTCGCCCCTATTACCTTCAACATTTGAGGGTAAAGCTTGACGCCTTCATATCAGGTATGTGCGAATGGCGTACAGACGGGGACATCCGTGCCTAAAAAACAGCTGCTGAAATTGAAAGTCATCGAAAAGTTTATCAGTGCTTATTTTCTAATCCTGCCCTTCTAAATTTGCATCCAGACGGCAATGCAAAAACTAGTTCACAGAAAGATATTAATGTGTCTGTTCATGTTTTTAAGCCTTGATTATTGTTTGAAGCTACTAAGATGCCCAATGGTAAGAAACTCATTTAGACATAAATTATGGATACCTGATGGTGATGTACCAACCTGCAAATAGTGAGTGGAAACATTAATAGTCCTACATACCTATGTAACAAATCCTAGATTTCGTCACCTTTCGAAGACTCCTATGAGTCGTTCGTATTAATTTGTTAAAACTACAACTAAATTAGATAAAACAATATGTATGTTATCTAAATTTTTGAAATTACATATTTTACTTTAAGGAAAACTTACCGTATCATCAATGTATAGTTTAAAGTAAAATACGTTGATGATATGTTGAAGTTTTTTGGCAGACTGTACGTCAGTCTGAGCTGAATAATGATGGTGTAATGGCGTGCAGTTTCACTTCACTGTATGAGACGATAAATTTAGTAATAACTATATGTGCATGTGCAAGATGCCAAAAAACTTACAGCATAGAATTAATTAAAAAACTCTAGTTTTTAAACAAAAATGAGAGAAAATGTTCATCAATTTAATTTGTTGATTTCATTTTGAACAAGTATTTGAAATTTTAAAAATTTGGTGACGTTTAAATTCTAGATTTGATATAGTCATGTATTAGTCAAACTGGAGAGTTTTATTGATAGCATAAAATTAAAAACATAATGTTAAAGTGAAGACTGACTGAGCGTCTAAGCCAGCCGCACGTATAAGTGGAGTATCCGTGAGAAAATACAAAATTGAAAAAAACTAATTCCTCTTGCTGAATTTGGTTTATTTTGAATATAAATAATGGTGTACTAGGTGTAATAGGAAATAAAAATGTTAATTAGGCCATAATGCCAAAGGGACCATACTCGAAGATCTAGCCAAACATGGTGTCTTGGTCTTAAAAAGAAAAATGGTGTTAGAACTGCCGAAGATTTTGAGCTGCAGACTACTTCCTTGCTATCTCTCTGAGAGCCGAATGATGGCCGATTGGTTAGGGTGCTGGCCTTCGGTACCGGAGTTCGTGGGTTCAAATCCCACTATGGCATGGATGTTCGTAGCCGTTCGGAATCGGCTTTAAGCTGTAGGTCCCGGTCTCATTAGCCCTCGTGTTGCAAAAAGTAGACCGTAGCACTCCAAACCAAACCAAACCTCTCTGAGGGGGCCCGCAGATATCTCTAAAAAGTTCGTTGGACAACGGTACCTGGGCCGAAGATGGCTAATCTTCTGTTAGTAACCCCTCTTGACCAATGGGGTCGAAGGAGGGTCACTCGCATCACTTTCGCCTCTAGGTCAGTTTCGGCCTGGCGTTGTAGAAGTGTAACTCTTTGTAACACATATCTCTAAACATCATCAAAATTATAAAATTTCAAATTTTTTCAATATGCGATAAATAAACTGAATTGATGAAAATTTTCTCTAATTAAAAATCAACAACTACATTTTAAAAATTAACTGGATAGTTTGACAAGTTTCTTTTTTCTTGGGGTGGGGGAAGACTATAAAAATGTACATAATAAATTGTTTAATGCTTAATAAATGCACGAGCTTGATCCCAAAGTACGCTTAGAAGACCTATATTTAGGTTTCTAAATTTTATTTTTAGAGAGAGTAGTAGTGTGGTGTCTATTAATTTTAATTCATGTTCAACTATGCAGAGTTTCAGTTACTCGCCACTTACAGCGCTAGTTGTAAGGCTAATACAAATAGTGACTTGTCTCCAAAACTGATCTTGCGAGGGAATCCGCTAATAAGATTGTCACTGATCACTCCCAATGCCTCTTATAATATTTAAATTTATTCAGAAATTATTTAAAAAAATACTTGTTAATAAGGAAAAAATACAATAAAAACTGGATATCGCACACTTTGCTAAGAATATTTGTGACGTAAAACATTATACGTATTGACTGCAACCAACTAGCCAACTTACAAAATGAAAGCAGAAAAATACTATTAATGTGCAACATTTGCTTGTGAGATATTATATTTTCAGCAAGCTAATCTAAAACAAAAGAAATTTGAAAGAAATCCACTGTTGCTTAAAACTCTGAAGGTTCAGCGTGATATAGGGGAGAAATCGTTATCGCTGGCACATTAACTCGAAACTATTAAAACATTCCGATTTATAACGGAGGTATCTCTCAGCATATAGAAAAAGAATGATGTGTGACATTCATCTCACTGCTGTGGTGAATGTATTTTTTTCAATACACAGACGTGTGTTTGCGGTGTTTAATTTTTCACTGCGTTTCCTCCACGCGTGGTCGAACCTATGTTGTGAGGAAAACGATTGTCTTTAACCACTGGGTAGGAAAGCCTACATGGCTGGAATCATCCAGGTACGTCGACTAATAGCAAGAGAAATTTCACACATTGATGCTCCATATTTGAAGGCTGCTGAAGGTCAGTGGAACTGTCTGAATATTTACCTTTTGTTTCCGGAAGGTATGTTTTAGGTTTGGGGATATTTTGATGTCCAGATCTTGTATCCAACTGGTTTAGGAAGTAAATGTTTTGAAGACCGTCACAGGAGGCAGTTGAACCGTAACCCAGCAGGTTAAAGCCATGGTGTTCCATAAGGAAGAACGTTTTGCTCGATCACGAGCCGAATCGAAATATAAAAGCTACGTGGGGTTTTTTCATCTCCTAACACGAATGTGAGCTTGCTATCCATAGACCTCCAGGTAAACAACCCTTGAGCACGAAATTGCGTAGAGGAGAAATGGGGAACTTTCTTGCCATAAGAAACCACATTTAAATTAGGCACTATGGAGGCGGCCACATAAACTGATATGCATATAAATGCTACTTTTATTAAAGTATTATAGATTATGTATAGTTTTATCAGTTTATAGCTCTATACAGAATAAAGAAAATCATTGTCATTTACTTATTATTAAACATAAAAAGTTACAATATAACATATTGTATTAACATATGAGTGGTAATTTGTTATTAACATTGATATTTTAATAAACAATTATATATTTAAATACCACTTTATATAGTAGTGTTACTACTCTTCGGTAGCACGGATTCAAGTCCCGCTGCATGACTGTTTGTAGGACTTTGGAATCGGTAACCTTAATAGTAAACCTTAGCATTCCAAACCAAATCATATAGAAGTGTTACTTATTGTACACTGCCGAACGATGGCCGAATGGCTAGGGTGCTGGCCTTCGGAACCGGAGTTCGTGGGTTCGAATCCCACTATGGCATGGATGTTCGTAGCCGTTCGGAATCGGCTTTAAGCAGTAGGTCCCGGTCTCATTAGCCCTCGTGTGCAAAACAGTAGACCGTAGCGCTCCAAACTAAACTAAACCAAACTTATTGTACACTAAGTGAAGTTCTAATAATTGAAATGTACAATTTGCTATTAACGTCGCCAGTTGATGAAATTTATATTCTTTTCATACTTTGATTCTATTAATTTAGAGATTGTTGTAATATATATATATATATATATATATATATATATATGGAGTGTTTAAAAAATGACTGGTATATTTAAAAATAAGAAAAAAAAATCAAACGGACAGTGATAGAAATTCACAGTTTATTTCAATATGCTTGGTACAATAATAAATTTCCAGGCAGACAAACTTTAAAATTAGTTACAATATTACACAACAGATGGCGCTGCTGTCTGGAAAAATCTAAACTACGATATTTGTCTGTGGGGACTCTTAAAAGACCAGGTGTACTGCCACTATCCAGAAACAATTGAATGACTGGAACAGTACATCTTTTCTGCATGCGAAGCCATCCCGCCTGAGACGTTTACATGGGTTTCTGATAATTTCGTTCTGAGAAATACGCCATATTATTGCTGCGTATGGTGGATATCTGGGAAAAATCGATCGTAGTTTAGATTTTTCCAGACTGCAGCGTCATCTGTTGTGGAACACTGCAACTAATTTTGAAAGTTTGTCTGCCTAAAAATTTAATATTGTTCCAAGTATATTGCAATAAACTGTGTATTTCTATCACTGTCTGTTTAGTTTTTATTGATTTTTTAAATATACCAGTCATTTTTGAAACACCCTGTAATTAAGTATTAATGCAAGATCTAGTTTTTAAGAGGACCGCAGAAAATCTCTTGAACGCTACTTGTCATCTCAAGGCCGCACTTTCCCCATATATACCCTAGTGTAGGGTTTCTAAAATTGTGTATCACAGAACCCTAGTATTCCGCAGCGAGCCTTCAGGGGTTTTTCAAGAAATTTTGAAGCATAATCAAAATTTTTTTAAAAAATCAGAAAATTTACTGTCTAATTGTCCCTAAACACTTACATAGAATTTAAAATAGTAACTAATAAGCCAGAAGCAGAATAATATGGAACAGAAAACAATATGACAATGAAACAGTGAAATCAAGCGCGACAGTACGGCATCAGAAGGGGTGAACATATTCATCCATGTATTATTTTACTTGTATCATTTCACTAAAAAAAATTCTTACTTTAACTTCACCGTTTTATTATCTATACTTTTAATTACATTTTTATAGGGTTTACCTTGTTTAGTTTTTATGTTTATGTCTAATCAATGATAAATAATATCCTTAGTTTCTCTCTGAGAACCCCTGAATAAATTAGTATTTATTCAGGGATTCTCTCAGGTATGTGCGTGGTAAGAAAAAGGTTCCTTGGGATAAAAAGTTTGAGAACCACTGCTTCAATGGTTAGCGAGCTGTGTTATGAAGCCTCCACACTATGTCTAATTGTTTACCACTTCCTGATGGTGACCTCGAACGATGGTTCACGGGTTGCATCCACACGCTGGGCCACTAAATGAGCCAAACACGTGGATTAGTCCATAGGATCTACTGCGCACTTTATTTGCACATCTGACTGCCTTTGATCTGTGGAGAAAAACGGCCTCGGAAGCCATCGTCCGCCAAGGCTATTTTATCGTCTGCTATCATCGACCACAATAAACCATACCCCCTCCAGACGGTGGTGATGACTTGCAGTGGACCATAGTGTGGAGAGGCCTTTAGAATCACGGTGAATCGGGTTGAAACATCTTAGGACAGGGGGCGCCGTAAAAACATGTTCTTTTACTGTAACTCTGTAGTACGGAAAAGTTGTCTCTCTAAAGTAGCTTAGTAAAGTTCAATTAAAATTATTTTTTTTTGTTTACGTCGTTCAAGCAAGTTTTTTGCTTTATGGCTGGTTAATGGCCAAATAGTAGAGCGCTTCTCTTCGGTACTGGAGTTCGTGAGTTCGAAACAAACTCCTTGCATGGATGTTCGTAGCCGTTCGCAATATCTATCTGTCTATCTATCTATAGATTATATATAGATTATATCTATATCTATCCATCTATATCTATCTATCTGTCTATCTATCTATAGAATATATATATAGATTATATCTATATCTATCCATCTATATCTATTTATCTGCCTATCTATCTATATCTATCTATCTATCTATCTATATTTATATCTATCCATATCTATCTATCTATATCTATCTATCTATCTCCGCCGGACGATGGCCGATTGGTTAGGGTGCTGGCCTTCGGTACCAGAGTTCGTGGGTTCGAATCCCACAGTGGCATGGATGTTCGTAGCCGTTCGGAATCGGCTTTAAGCTGTAGGTCCCGGTCTTATTAGCCCTCGTGTTGCAAAAAGTAGATCGTAGCACTCCAAACCAAACCAAACTATCTATCTATCTATCTATCTATCTATATTTATCTCTTTATCTATCTATCTATCTATATATAGGACTCAGTCTCATTAGCCCTCGTGTAGCAACAAGTAGACCGTAGCGCTCCAAACCATACCAATCCAATCTGCTTGCTCTATAGTGTTTAAACATTTTTCGGGGCATCCTACTATATGTTCATAAATTCATATACACATAAATTTGTAGGTTGTGATGTTGCCTTTCTGGGAGGAAGGTACGGAGTAAGAAAATATCCCTGAGGTTGTTTGAAATTGAGAGAAATCTCCAGCGTCGGATGGTTGGCTGGAGTTTTATAACACTGAGTCCTGTTGGGACATACTGTGCCAAACAAATAGTTAAAATTCATTCTAAAATGATCAAGTCAAAACAGCTATAAAAGGTTGACTGAAGATAAAACAAAAAAGTAAAAAAGGTAAAAACAGTGTAGAGAAGAGACATAAGACCAAAAGTGAAAAAAACAGCGATGAGGCATAAAATTCAGATGTGAGGGTAAAAACCAATGTCTTTTATATTAATATCTTTTATAAAATATCTTTTATATTAATAGATGAAGAGTTAAAATGATGAATACAATGTTTTTTAAACCTGGAACTATCTATGAGGACATTCTTTTCGGAGATGACTGTATTACAGTGATCGCAAACTGGAGCAGATTCTCCATGTAAAAGATGACGGTGGGTAAAATGCGTATGACCAATCCGCAGGCGAATACTTCAGTGTCAGAAACGCCATACAGCTACCATGGCAGGCGAGTCATTGTGAATTATCGAATGAATTATTTCTGATTACTTATTAAATTTCATTAGATTTCAATTCCGTCTTTTTATTAAAAAAGCCTTAAGTACAATACATGTTTTCCTTGGAAAATTTCATTATTTAATATATATCTCCTCCGAGAAAAATGATTTTAATTGTTGCTAAAGAAAGACACAAAATATTCAATTAGACTAGAATTCCGAAAATTCAAAATGTCAGCTCGTTTTCAAATCCCCAGGCAAAAAGGAACGCTTGCATATTCATGCTGCGAAAATGTCGAAAAATACTTTTATAAAACAATTTAACAAGTACTGAAAAGAATTGTTATCAGAGAATATTATTGTAACATAATTTTATTCTAATATTCTCCAGGCTTATCAATTATGAATTAATTCTAAAAATGAATAGCCAGATAGACTCTTTTAACAGCGAAGAGAGAATTAATGGAGTTTCCTTTTCTTAAGTCTCCGAAGGCATTTTCCCTCCCGCAATGTCTGATATCATTAATTACTCACGTAATTAGCCGTTCCTTTGAGTGCACCAGATCATTCATCTTTGGCGGAGATGCCTCTGAGTGCGCCAAAATACGGGGATTTTCTTCCTGAAATTTCAGTTTCAATTCCAGGAGCACACACGGGCTATCTCAATTAGCTACAACCATATCCTTTATTTAAAATGCATGCCGGTCCACGCATAGGCGAGGGATAAGAATTTCTGTATCGATCTCAATTATACGCAAGTTTTGTTTTTCTTTAATCAATACTTGATAATTTTTCGAAAAAAAATGGTGTAAAAAAGTTTGGACAGCGACTTATGAATGATTAATAAAGAGATTTTTTTGGTGGAAGCTGTTATGGTGAAATTTGCATTTGCTTATACATTTTTGTTGAAAAAGAAGTTCATTTTTTAATCACTTTTATTTAAAAAGAATGATTTCATTTTTTAATAACTTTTATTTAAAAAGAATTTCTTTTTTTAGTTGCTTTTATTTAACTTCACTTGCGTGTCAGATGAAATTCTGTAATCGATTTCTAATTACCTTCCTGACTATCTAGAGATTTGAAATTTTGCCCATAGGATTTTTTCCGGTGACAGTATAATATTCATTCATAATATATATATATATATATTATATATATCTATCTATAGATTATATATAGATTATATCTATCCATCTATATGTATCTATCTATCTATCTATCTATATCTTTCTCTCTCTCTCTCTCTCTCTCTCTCTCTCTCTATATATATATATATATATATATATATATATATATATATATATATATATATATATATATATATATATATATATATGATTTATATATATATATATATATATATACATATATATATATATCATAGAAAAGAGAGAGAGAGAGAGAGAGAGAGAGAGGGAGGGAGAGGAATTGATTGGAGGAAAAAATCAGCTTGTTAAAGGGAAAAGCTATTCAGAGTTGTTGGAATCCCAATTGCAGACATTTTAAACTAGTATCACTATCTATTTGCAAGTGGCATAACTAAAATTCCAAAGTGATTTGGACAAAATTAAAATAAGAACATCTAGTTAAGGAAACAATACACATTATATTTTTTATGCGTTTGTAAAATTTTAAAGTTTCTGTTATATTTTAAAGAATATTTTAACATTTTTTTATAGATATGATTTTACGTATAGATTTTAATTAAATAGTACTAAATTGGTAATTTTTCTTGTTTTACAATGCGATAATGATTACTTTCGTATAGTAGAGACTGATTGAAAGATTTCACTGTCTATCTTTTTGAAAATTTTTATCGCTTTTTTGTGATTTAAAAACAATAGTTAAATGTAAATAGTTTTGTATAAAGCATTAAAATACATTTTTATACTAATTTAATTCATCGTCTCGTATCAATTAAATTTTTGAAAAAGAGGCTGGTTTACTGAAATTTTGTGTTGTATTCAGTATAAGGACTCGTAAGGGGACCATACATCTTAAATTTGAAACTTTTAGAACTATATATATATATAATATTCAAACGGTATTCTGTGTCTCAGAGAGAGAGAGAGAGGAGGGGCAAAGGAGCTACTATTGGCAATGAAAAATAGACCAGTCTTGTTAAAGGGAAACACTGAAGAGTCTTTTGTGTAATTCGTTGCTGTAACCTCAGCTACAAGTAAAAATTTATCAAAAATTTGAATTGACAAGTTAACGGAATTTGGCTTAGATCAAACCCATCTTCGAGAATAAAGCTATGAGGCTCTAACGTTAAGGACAAAGGCGGTTTAATGGAGATCGGGATATAATTAAAAAAATTGTTCCCTGCTTTATACTTCTTAAATCTTAAAGCTTTCTCTAACAATTGAAATTATTCCTAAGGTAGTGGTTCCCATAAAATCGGCCTTAATTTATTTTCTGATGAAAATTACAGATTTAAAATAATCTCAACACAGATTGATGTAAAACTATAATTTTCTTTAATGGGACTATTGACTTTGGAGAAAAGCTATGAAATTTATATTAATTTTCCAGTCTAAACAATACAAGTCTTGTTAATTATATTCACGTAAGTTGACTTTTTCAAATGCCATACTGTTTAGCCGATAAGAAAATACATGGCTATTACGGAAAATGTACATAATTTTTTTACTTGCATTTGTTAACTCAGAAAGTAAATACTTTTACAGATAAATTTTAACATTTTCGTTTTAATGTTGATGTTTATTTCTAATTTGTTTTTATAGTTTTTCGGTTTGTGAAATCGTCAGTAATGCTAGTTAAGTAACCAATTAATACCAAAATCATTTCACTGATTCTATAAGTACATAAGTATACATAATTATACAATTTTCTCTTTGTTAATATAATTAATTTGCATTAAAATAATACAGTACTTATTAAAATAATTTAAATGATATCAAATTATTAAAAAAAGTTTATTGCTTTCTTACATATGTATACAATGTATGTACATAATATATGTACATAAGTATACAATTTTCTCTTTTTTAATATAATTAATTTCCATTAAAATAATACAGAACTTATTAAAATAATTTAAATGATATCAAATTATTAAAAAAAGTTTATTGCTTTCTTACATATGTATACAATGTATGTACATAATATATGTACATAAGTATACAATTTTCTCTTTTTTAATATAATTAATTTCCATTAAATAAATACAGTACTTATTAAAATAATTTAAATGATATCAAATTATTAAAAAAAGTTTATTGCTTTCTTACATATGTATACAATATATGTACATAATGTACATAAGTATACAATTTTCTCTTTTTAATATAATTAATTTGCATTAAAATAATACAGTACTTATTAAAATAATTTAAATGATATCAAATTATTAAAAAAAGTTTATTGCTTTCTTACATATGTATACAATGTATGTACATAATATATGTACATAAGTATACAATTTTCTCTTTTTTAATATAATTAATTTCCATTAAAATAATACAGAACTTATTAAAATAATTTAAATGATATCAAATTATTAAAAAAAAGTTTATTGCTTTCTTACATATGTATACAATGTATGTACATAATATATGTACATAAGTATACAATTTTCTCTTTTTTAATATAATTAATTTCCATTAAAATAATACAGAACTTATTAAAATAATTTAAATGATATCAAATTATTAAAAAAAGTTTATTGCTTTCTTACATATGTATACAATGTATGTACATAATATATGTACATAAGTATACAATTTTCTCTTTTTTAATATAATTAATTTCCATTAAAATAATACAGAACTTATTAAAATAATTTAAATGATATCAAATTATTAAAAAAAAGTTTATTGCTTTCTTACATATGTATACAATGTATGTACATAATATATGTACATAAGTATACAATTTTCTCTTTTTTAATATAATTAATTTCCATTAAAATAATACAGAACTTATTAAAATAATTTAAATGATATCAAATTATTAAAAAAAAGTTTATTGCTTTCTTACATATGTATACAATGTATGTACATAATATATGTACATAAGTATACAATTTTCTCTTTTTTAATATAATTAATTTGCATTAAAATAATACAGAACTTATTAAAATAATTTAAATGATATCAAATTATTAAAATAATGTTTATTGCTTTCTTACATATGTTTTTAAAAATTAACATCGCGTAAGATGATGGAAGTCACATATTAAAGAAAATAATTTTTGCAATCATTAGTCCAGAATTTTTTTTCTAGAAATCCAGCTAAATAAAGCTAAACATATGAGGATAAATATTCCATATATAAAATAAACTTCGCAAGCCCTTTTGATGATCATTCCGAAAGTAACGTGCAACAAAACGTGAAGCATTCGTGAGTAAACACTTGTTGAATAAGAATAATAAGTTTGTACAGCTTTGATTCTAAACAACTGCATGAAGTATGTAAAACATTTTAGATCATGTACACAGCTTTAATTACGCATCAGAGTCTAACCTCGGTATTTTTAAATCTAATTGACTATTAAGTAAAACAAATATAAAATAATGCCTAATTTAGTCTTTAAAGAAAATAAAAAAAAAATTCGGAAAAATAGTCGCTTCTAAAAATTAAATTCTAACTAGCCTGTGATATGAAGCCTATTTAGTAAATGCAGTGGACTCCGCTTCATGTGATCAGTTTGGGAGAATGTGATTTTGATAACAATAACCGATTGATAACAATAAACGATATACGAAATTAGATAAATTTATCTTACTCTCTTTAATTAGCATATAGCCCATCATATGACGGGATTAGTAAAATTTTTAATATTCCAGAACTGTTTACCTAATGAGGCAGGTAAAAAATGGTTTGTTTTTTGGCTGAGAACTATCTGGTTCACTCTCAATAATTTATTTATCTTCATACTGCTCTACAGTCTCCCGATCCTGTAATGCAGTTTAGAATCACATTGAATTCATTTAGTCAAACCGTGTGGTTATGTATAATAAACAAACACACAAAAGAACAAACTTCTTAATTTCCAAATATATATAAATTAAAAGTTAGATATTTATTAGTCCGTGAAATAGACTCCTAGACTTATACGAAAAGAATTTATTGTTAATACCGGTGGTAAAATTTTCTTTGCAACAACATATAATCAACGATTAAATTTAAATTAATCACATATGTACCTAATTTATTATTTAAGCCAAATATAAAAGAAAATCATTTACGTAAAAGCTAAGTTCAGTGATAAAAGATATTAAAATAGTGTAGACGACATTTAAATAGTTTAAAATATGAAATAATTCAATGAGATGTTTAAAGGAATGACGTCACAATGCTAGAAAATATTGTTATTTTTTACCTCTTTATTAAGTGATAAATGGATAAATTTAATCGCCTGCTTTTAACCGGGTAATATAGGGCTTGAAATAATGACATTAAACTCTTGAAAAGGAGGAAATGGTTGGATTTCGAACGTTTTAAAGACGACAGTATTTTTTTGCTGTGATATGAAGCATATTTATACCAATTTATTTTAGAATCGGATCGATAGTTTAGGAGAAGATAAGCTTTATTCGTTTTGAATGGATGCCTCTATCCATTCCAGGTCCAACCGCTTCATAAATTGGAGGACAGACGTACAGATAACTTAGGCTATTATTATATAGGGGATTCACAAGTACTAAATTTCAAAACAAAATGAAAAAATACACTTTATATTTATGCAATGTATATTATCCTTTAAAACATAAGAATTGTATACATAATTAAAAAAAATTGATCAATTGTTGACTGTCTACAATTTTTTCTAAGAAGCTCATTGATGAATTGTTCGTAATCATAATCAGCCTTTCATAACGATTTAAAATTTCGAACTTTTGTTTTAATGTTAAATCATTTCGCTTTCTGGTTTCCATATCGACAAGCTGCATGTAAGCGAGCAAGATATAAAAAGTAAATACTGTCCTTCTCATTTCCGATAATAGTGTGTTGCCTTCTGCTTATCTGACAACCATTGACCACCATCAGGGTGTTTATATTTCTGAAAAATTCCAGGAGCGTGTAAGCCCCACTCCTTTGTTCATTTCCCATTTCCCTAGGTGGAAGAGGGAGAATTCTCGGATATTCAAACAACAACGAAGGGAAAGGAAAGAATGCGTTCCTTCTGAATATATTGTAAATATTCCTTTGCCAGTTAAAATGAGGTTCGAAAACTGATAACACTAACCGATGTAACGATCACATAAAGCTATAATTTTAATATACAAATGAATAGGAAATATTTGGGCCAAGTGATTTCGATAACAATAAGCGATTGATAACATTAACCGCAATCACATTAAGCGGAGTCCACGGTATAAATAAATTGCAAAAGCATCTATATTATATAAGGATTAAATTTTACCTTGTATTAGTATTTTCCAACTCGATTTTTGACTCGATTTTTGTTCTCCTTCTAAAAAAGATACCCATAAAATTTCCATGTTCTCCTTTTTTATTATTTTAGAACTAAGCAGGAATAGTTTATTCGAAATCCTTTCCTATTCAGTTTGGCCACACGTTCTATTAAATTGAACTACTTTTATTTCCAAACTTATATAAACGATCAAATCTGACACGCCCCCATTCACCATTCGATAACATTCGAGTCAGGTGGACGTAGATATTCTGAATTTAAATATTGGTTTGCAATTCGATTTCTTTGGGAATTTCAGATTTCGTCGAATCAAATAGGGTACAATTTTTCATTTAGTTTTGTTATTTCAAACAGCAATCATACGTGAAAGAACATATGGATTTTTATAACGTTTCCGAAATTCCATCTTGCCATTCTATTTCTTTTGTGCGTAAGTAAACATTATTAAATTTAAAAAACAGTAAAGTAAATACTCTACTTTTCTTGTTCAAAATTACACAGCATGAAATATTATCGATGTTGAAAAAATATGACTTTATAGTATATAACAGGGGTGGTCAAGACGTCGACCGCGATCGACTGGTCGACTGCGAAGACATTTTAGGTAGTTTGCGATACCATCTCGATAATGACCTCATATACCAACAATTTAATTTATGACTTATGATATAGAATTAATGAACTATTTAAAATAAAAATTTACTACAGTTTACGCTTTAAAACCTAAAACAAACTGTGCAAAATAATACAATGAATTTGTCGTGTTACTGTGGAGAATTAAATAGAAACAACTTGACAAAGTAGGATGCTTAGATTATAATATAATCGAATCAGTACCATATAATCATTATATGGTACTGATTCGATATACTATACACACCGCGGTTTTTGTCGCCAAACTTGGCGACTTTTCGGGCGATGTCTGACGTCGCTGGAGACTTTTGGCGACTTTAAGCTTTCCAAGCTTTTTGGAGCTTTGTAGTGGCAACCCTGGTTCGTAATGGTTCGTTAACAGATGAACATTTAATTTCGTGTTTACGCATTGCAATAAGCTCGTGCCAGCCACAATATGATAAAATTGTCGCAGATATACAGTGCCAAATTTCAACAAAACGAAGTGAATAGGATGGTCAATTTTTGATATATGAATACTTTGATTATTTTCTTCAGTAAATTTTTATTTTGTAAATATTAATATTAAGTTTAAAAAAATAGATAATTTACCATTTTTTCTTGTTAACGAAAATAAATATATAAACATGTACGTTACGTTAATTTAGCTCTGCCATTGGTAGACCGCCTTCGATTTTTTAAATATGGAGTGGACCACGGATCCCAAAAGTTTGGCCACCCCTGGTATATAAGAATTGTTCTTCTGAGAAACATTTTTATGCACTTAATTATATTTTATTATACGTCTAAATTGTTTTTCATGGCAGCACTATTATAACTGTAACAGTTAGTGACATGTAAAGTTTTCTATTAGAAACATATGTTTTAAACACGTAGCGTGTTACCGTAGTCGACAATGTATGGTAAACCCTATTTTCTTTATGCCTTTTTTTTACTGAAGATTGTTGCAACTATGTTCATTATATTTTAATATGTATTGGCTTTTAGCAAAACCAATGTTCCTGTAATTGTCGATTAAAACGTTGTTTTATTTAAGTTTTTAGTATGCAAGATTCACATTTACTCTTCGGCTATTGCAAAATAATTAGATAACTTATGTCGAATTGAAATATTTTTTACTTTTTTTCAACATGATGTATAAAAAGTTTCATTGTAAAAGATATATATGTTATAATTATTTAATATTCATGTCAAATATGAAAACTTGGTGAAAGTTGAATCCAGAATGCAACGGTGAATTAAATAGGCAATCGTGACTTAAAGAAAGCTTTCATTTTAAAACACGTTACGGCCAAAATTTCAAAATATGACTGTCATTTACAGTTTTAATGGAACAGCAATGCAGCTTAGAGCAATTTGTCTTAACGTCACGAACTACTATAATGCCATTCCCATTCATTTTCATGCTTAAAATAGCCAATAGACAAACAATAAACTGCCCTTTCATTTGAAACTAAAGCCAAAATTGTAATAAGTTTAGCTGTGCCCTTCTGAGTGAAATCGCCTTATATTACACGACAACACGTACAGAAAAGAAGAGACAGAGATTTTCACGGAGGTTGGTACTCTAGTTCTCTAAAAAATGCTAATTTAGCTTTTATTACACATTCATAGCAGTACATGTGTCCAAATCCACAGGAGAAATATGTGACTCATGGGTATGCCCGCGTTATTTTTAAATTATGAATAAATTTAATCTCGATGAAAGAAAAGTAACTTTCGAGTTTAAAATAATTGAGTTTACGCTATTTTTGAGCCTTACATATACATGTGTAATATCGTCTGTATTATATATTTATGTTTGATGATGCGAATTAGGAGATAGATTATCTTGCATAATTATGTATATATGTATATATGTATATCAGCTATTCAAATGGATGGAACAATCTTGATGAAATAGTGTATAGTAAGGAGAGTGTCACAGCAAGTAGGGTGGTTCGCCTCGCGGGGTAGGTGTTGGTTAACTCAGCACACCGGGGTGCGTTGCGCTGATTTTGAACTTGTTATTCCTATATCCACCAAAATGTAAAATGAAATTTATTGACAATGTGTGATGAAGCGATTTAGATCAGTAATATAATTGATTAATTCTTTCGAGAAGTAAAATGCTTGGGATCTAAATCTGACCTCATCACATCTTTTGTAAAGGACAGAGTACGGGGATCAAAGGAGTTGAGCCCAAGGAACACTTCGACATCTCTCAACGACCAGAAGTTTCTGGTTCATCCGCTTTTGAGTATCAACCCGCGTTACATTAGAAGGCCCCATACCAGCGGTGATATGGAGTCCACATTATCATCACGTCAATCGAAAGGTATCTACAAGAGCTCCCCAGAGTACAGCCTTGGTACACCCAAAAGATCCACAAAGGTACGCTTTATTATACATATTTGAAATTGAGATTGGATCCTTTCTCCTATATACACAGAGTTAGCTAAGTGGTAGGAAAGTATTGTTATCATATCTTAACTGGTGTGGCACCTATTCTGATTATATTAAAAGTACTGAGTATTCTGAGTATATTAATATTACATACATTATTAATATACAAGATTCAGATTAAGTTTCATACGATTGTATGAAACTTAATCTGAATCTTGTATATTAATAATGTATGTATATATGATTGTAATAAATTGACTTATTTTTACTTTAAAGCTGTTTTCAGTCATTCTTAATTTAGCGTATTAGTTTATTTTTATTTTATGTCTGTAGTCTCACAGAGCCTGTGGTTGGATTTAAACTTAAAATATCTACACAACGCAACCCAAATAATATTTAGTCTTTGGGACTAAAAGAAATAAACAACTACTGTACATTTGATCGCAGGTTAATACCTAAATATAAACGAGAGCTACATGACACAATGCAATTATTTTATTCAATCGATTAATAAAGAGAACAAATTGTCAGTTATTTTATAAAAAATATGAATGAAAAGTAATATACATTTTTATAAATAAACCAGTTTAATTTACAAAGGAAAGAATTTTTTTCACAGCAATAGTATCTGACTTTAGTTCATAAATTTATTACTTTTATTATGCAACTTAATGAAACCTCAAATGTTTATAAGTTAAATTCTACAGGTTCTAATGCAACAAACTATACTTCAGCATGATACTGAGATACTCTCCTTTCTAACTTTTTTTTCCTACTTACTAAAACATTGTGTCATTAAAAGGGTTTTCTTTAGAAACGATGATTTCAATTGGCAAGGTTAGGTTAGGTTTGAAGCGCTACGGTCTACTTTTTTAACACTAGGGCTAATGAGACCGGGACCTATTGCTTAAAGCCGTGTACTATCGGTAACCCGATGTCGGGTGTCGGGTGTTGAATTGCTGTTTCGTTCTGACCGTCCGGCAACAATGCGTTACGCAGGGGCCAAGTCAGCATTCCGCCCATAAAATTTAAAAATAAAAAAAAGTAGACCATCTAGACAAATCAGTACAAGAAATGCAGTTTCCGAAATTGTGGGGGATACTCCGAAGGAGGTCTGCCCAGGTTAAAAGTCCGGTTGACCTGGTGTACTACATGGAACTTTCTGACATGAGAGCAGGTGTTGGTGAGACAAGCAATATATGCACAGGGCAGTTGTGATGGCCATTCGTGAAGAGCTACTTTGATCCTTGCGGTGAGGTTTTAGGTTAAAATCTTCATGGTCGCACGATGGCGCCATGATTAGTGGTGAGCCAGTCAACCAGGCTCCTGGCCTTCTTTATCATTACCGGGTTTTTGATTGGGCTCTCTGGCCAAAGTTCCTTGGATGTGTCAGATGGTTTCTTAAGATGCAAGTCGTACTGCTTAAGCCGATTCCGAACGGCTACGAACATCCCTACCACTGTGGGATTCAAACACCCTAACCATTCGGCAAAATAGCTAAGGTAAAGAATAACTCCCCCCCTCACAGCTGGAACCGTTGTAGACCGCACTCACCACATCTGCTATCATACGTCACCTTGTTTGAGACAGTTAAATAATGGTAAGGTTTTAAGAAAAAGGTGTTAGATTTTGATTTTATCTACTTTTTCCACACATTTATTTCTTTTTTAAATTTCATCTTCCCCACGGTAACCTATTCCGTTGCTATAAATAACGGTGAGATTGTTAACAAAGTTAAAAGGATTTAACATGTTATTTATGCCACGTGCGTAAAATTTTTATACGTACCTCTATTCTCTTTAAATTTATTCATTGCTAATTTCCGGTAGTCAAATGCAAGAATAAATCGACAAATATAACATTTTTATTTCTTTAATTTCTATTTCTGGAGTTTATAAAGCAAATTTAATAAAATGTGTTGTTTGTTTTACGAAAGTGAGTTGTTTTGTTTTCTAAATTGTGTATACTGTTAGTTAGGAGAGGCATTGACGTTATAAGTAATCCGGTAATGTGAAAGAAGGTTAAGTTATTTTGCTAGTTCAAACTGTACTCAAGTAAAAAAGATCATTTATGGCATAAAACATTGGTATTATATTTTAAAATTTGTTTCATATTCACTTGTAACAATAAGTTACATTCGGTTCAACTTTTTTTACCTCTTCCCTTGAGTAATCGCGAAAGACATACCAGAACAGGACCGGTTTGGACTAAAAAGAAACTTCGGACTTCTCCCAACCAATAGAAGGGTCCGTTGGTTTGGGGGATTGTGACCTCCCGCCGTTCTGCAGTGGACCTCTGTTTTTTCTCCGCGAGGCAGTCTGATTATTTTTTAGAGGATAAGGTTGTGACCAGAGGAGAGTAGAAGATGAACGCTGCTAGAATCCGCGGATTGCGGGATAGACCCTTTAAGAAAAATCATCGCCATATTGTTTTTAGAACAGTCTTCGATATTTACAAATGATAAGTTGATTACATTTGTATTCCTTATTCATTTATTTAATTGTATAAATTCCTTTAATCAAGACTTATTTGTCTATATGTTTATTAATGAGTATTAATTTCTTTTTTTCTCAAACACTAGTCCAATGTAACATTATTTTTGCACCACTTTAATATAATTCTTTGTTGTATATTCGTTTCGTTTACTAATATGTAGCCAGAAATAAAACGAATGTTTTTATCAGAGTCACGAAGCCGTTCATGGTGCATTTGTATTATTATTCTTGGGCTTCTATTCCCGAAATATTTCTGTATCATGTGCTCTGAACAATGAATAAGCCTGGCACAATAATCTGTCTTTCTCGATATTATGATGTATCTTGAAAGTTATTTGCTTACTTTAGCGAAACAGTACATAAGGATGAATATACACACATAGTGACATTTACACTTATATTGTTACAAGTATTAAAGATTTCAAAATAGAAATTTGTAATTTTGGAACTATACAGTCGTGTGAAAACATTTCACTTAGGGTATGTTCATGTGTTTGTTAGGTTTGGAGCGCTACAGTCTACTGTTTTGCACAAGAGGGCTAATGAGACCGGGACCTACTGCTTAAAGAAAATTCCGAATGGCTATGAACATCCATGCCATAGGGGGATTCGAACCTACGAACTTCGGTACAACCGATCAGCGCCCTAACCAATCGGCCAGCGTTCGGCATGTGTTTGTTTGGAGAAATGATCCGAGAGCTTTATAAGTTTAGGTACCTAGCTCTAGAACATTGAGCTTCAAACTTTGTCGCCTCGCCGAACCCCTAGAACCATTACGTTCTTTTGATGAAACACATCCCACCTATTCAAAAATAACATTTGAAATAATATTTCAAGTAATTCAATAGGTTATAGGTATTTTATGTAAGGGGAATAAATAGAAAATTTTTTTTTATCAATGTAATACTGCCTAAGAAATGCTTCAAAATGGCCCCTCTGAACGATGGCTGAATATTAGGGCATTACTCTTCGGTATGAATTTATGCGTTTCAATTCCACTTCAGGCATGGATGTTCGCAGTCGTTCGGAATCGTCTTTAAGCAGTAAGTTCTGGTCTCATTAGCTTTCCTGTATAAAAAATGTAGTGCTCAAGACCTAAATGGTTACTTGCTCTAATTGTATATTTTGCCAGACACACCGTAATTCTAATGGTAATGCAAAATAACCAGAAATTTCCCAACCGTTGAACGATGTTTTCTTCAGCCACCCAATAAAATCCTTCTCAAATTATTATAACTCCCAACATTTAAGCTGCTCTTGTTCCCAAATCATCTGCCATAATCGAGAGAGAGAATTTTGCCTTAATCCTCTAAAGAACAACAACCCAGTGTTCCCTCCCGGTATTTATTGATGTATCGAGTATCGCCTTTAAAATTCAAACTATCGGGCGAAATTTCCAGCTGGTGGAAATCTCGAGGGTTTACGAGCTAATGACGAAAACGAGCTGGAGTAATCAGAGGAATGGATAATTATTCGTAATTAATAATATCAAGCCTCGTGTCTTACGGGATTTAATAAGTGGGGCTCAATTATAATGCCATCGTGATGTCTCACATTCATTCTTCGTGCTTCCTTCGCTAATTAATTCCCGCCGAGACGTTATAAAATATTCATCGTATAATATGTGGATATAGAATTACTAATTCGGAATTTATGGACCATAGAATCGGAGATAATGTAATCGGGTACAGTTACATTTATGAATATCTTTGAGATGGTTTAAGGGGACATAATGCATTTCGAATCGGATAATCTTCATAATTGTCTCGATTCAGAATCGATTCACCATGAAATATAAGGTCGGGAGTACATCTTCTAACTTCTTTAAGGCTACAGTAAATGTTCGGCTGGGAAAAATTTGCCTGAAAATTC
Organism: Pardosa pseudoannulata; assembly: GCA_032207245.1. NCBI lineage: Eukaryota > Metazoa > Arthropoda > Arachnida > Araneae > Lycosidae > Pardosa > Pardosa pseudoannulata. The sequence goes on along the minus strand of CM063510.1, from coordinate 47,780,307 downwards.
GATATTCTATTTCATTGAATTGTGAAATAGAATTAAGAATAAGAAAAATAATTTTTTAATACCCAGCATCTTACAATTAGTATATTTATTATAAGACATTTTAATTTTAGTACATTATTCGTAACTATTTTAAATACATTTTAAAACAAATATTATAGAATTTTATAAGTCTGGAAAACTCCGGGGTCATTTCTAATGGTTTGGTTTGGTTTGGTTTGAAGTGCTACGGTCTACTTTTTGCAACACGAGGGCTAATGAGACCGGGACCTACAGCTTAAAGTCTATTCCGAACGGCTACGAACATCTATGCCGCTGTGGGATTCGAACCCACGAACTCCGGTACCGAAGGCCAGCAAACTAAACAATCGGCCATCGTTTGGCCATTTCTAATAGTTACGATGACAACTGGGGAAGGGAGCGGCTTTTCAGTATCGAAGTTCATGGGTATGAGTCAAAGTTGTTCGTAGCCGTTCGGAATCCACTTGAAGCAGTAGGCTCCGGTTCCATTAATTTTCGTGTGGTAAAAAAGAAGATCGTAGTCCTGTAAACCAAACTAAATCTAACCGTTGTATACCTTCAAAATTTATCGACAAATTACTTTACAGAGCATAGAAAAGAAGTTAAGTAAAATTAATATATTTTCAACAGTAAAAGTCGACCTTTTTTTAATTAAAAAAATACTATAAATATTTTGTAAGGTAAAAATGAATACTTTAAATGCTATTATTTTTTTATAGCTATACTTTCAGTTAATGCCTAAAACTACGATTACTGGACTAAAATACTGGAACTACGTTTTATTTTAAGGCTTAAATGATATACTATGAATAAAATAGTACCATACATTTATACATAAAAAGAATACACATGAAATATTTTCAGTAATTTTTGCTTTGAAGCATTAATAATTAATATCTTATAAAATGAAGCCCAGTGGCTTTGGGGTAGCGCTTCAAGCTCCAACGGCATAAGTCCGAGGTTCGATCCCCGGACTGGGCAACGTTGACTCAGCCTTTCATCCCTTCAGTGGGTAGACAAACTGAGGATCCAGCATGCTTGAGAGCTAAACACCGGGGGTTCCACTTGAGGTTGACCACCTAACCGGTACATATGCTTCGCACCCCAGGGCTCTTGGTCTCGGAAACGGAGATTGGCACCGTAGGCCCATAGCCCCCTACGGGCTGTTGCGCCGAGGAGTTTTAGTTTTATGTTATAAGATAGTTAATATTTTGCCTTGAATTATTTGTAAACTTCGTCACACATGTAGATTTATATCAACGTATTGAATTTTCATGCAGATTGGTTAAAAATAAAATAATTTTGAAAGTCCACTATCACTTTAAGGGTGCGGTGGTCATTACAAAACTCGGAAGTTATTAACTGATAGGTATGAAACTTTGCACATATTTTGTTAAAACTAAATTAAACTCGTTTAAAAGATTTTTGAAAATAAAACATAAGAATTCAAATTTTTTAAAATAATTTGTTAATTTTTAAAATATTCCTTGCACGTTATTTTTCCTTTATTTATTTTTGCGGTCTTATTAATTACATATCTGTTTTGAACATTTTGGGGTATTATTTTGAGGATAGATTTAATAATTTGTTTAGAATATATTTTTATATCTGTGCGTTAAACTAGGGACAGCATCGGTTTTTCTAATTTTAAGTTGAGTTTTAATGATTTAAACACAGTCGAAATTTAAAACTGATATCATGTATTATTTTAATATACATTAGGTATGTCTGGTAAACTTATTGTAGGAACTTATGAACAATCAAAACGCAGTAAGCATTTGGAAAATCGACAAAATTTTTCATTAAAAAATAAATTTATATTCTGAATAAAGATATATTCTGATTTTAAGAAAATATTTGATGCGAATTATTTAGTTATATGCATACAAATTTTAAATCCTTATTTAATGTAACTTTGACATATATACACTGTCTACCAATAAGTATTTGGACACCTGTGATAGAAAAGAAAAACTAACTTTATTCAAAATCAATAGTTGGTAGAGCCTCCATGAGAGGAATTACAGCGTGAACCCTCCGGGGCATACTTTCCACAAGTCTTTGTATTACAGCTAGTGGTATTGTCTTCCACTCGGCTTAGAGTAGACATACAAGTTCCTTCACCAATTTTGGACGGGTAGTGCACCCCTTAGTTCGGCGATCCAACTCGTTCTGGCAGGAGACGTTCACCAAGCAGACGTCAGACCCAGATCCTGCAATCAGTCGTTCCAAAGAACCCGTTTCCACTGATCTACGGTCCAATTTCGATGTGCTTTGCACCACATTAACCGTGCAGCGCGGTTGGACTTTTTGACCAAAGGCTTATGGGCAGCAGCACGACCATGAAAACCAAGCAGATGTGCTTCCTGACGGATGGTATTCATTGAAACAGTACTCCCGGTGCCTGTTGAAACTCCTAAGAGATGAGGGCCATCGGTTGGGTGCGGTTCTACGGAATACTCTGGACAGCACTCGTCGGTCTCTATCTCCCAGTTTCGTTGATCTGCCAACTCGGGGCACATTCCTACAGTCACCGCTCACCTTCCACTTCTTAATCACATATGCCACTGTCGATTTTGGGTACTTCAGATCGCTAAATATATCCCTTAAGGATCTGCCACATTTGTGATACCCGATAATCATACCTTTCTCGAAATAAGAGAGCTCCGAACTGCTCTGCATCTTGCCTGCGACTAATGCCGATGCTGTTTCCTACACGATGTATACCGGCGGAGGCCGTGAAGTACCTCAGGACAGCAGATATCGTCATTTGCATAGTTGTCCAAATACTTATTGGTAGACAGTGTATATGTACAAAGTTACATAACTCTTAAGTTAATAATTTATAAAAAAAGTTTTTTAACATTCACTGCTCTCTTTAGGAACCTAATGACTATCATTAATTCGAAACATAAATTAGTTTTCTCTGGAGTTAAAAAAAGTTTCTTTAGTTTTCCTAGCAGTTCCTTTAGTAAAACGGAAACTTTGAAAGTATCTAAGATTTGAAAATTAAAAATTTAAAAGTTTATAAACAATTGAAATTGTAAAAAAATTACTATTTATCTTGCTATAAAATCAACTAAATTGCTAATATACTCGAGATTCAGAGAATAAAAAATATTTACTTCGAATTTGATATAAAAGCGTAGTTTGTAATACATATAGTTCAAAAGTAATATAATGGGCAAGTAAATTTTATTATTTTTTTCATACAGTATACATGTTTTATGGTTTTTAAAATAAAAATATGTTACATGAAAATACATTATTTATTGTTAAATAAATAATGAAGCTAAGGTTTTTATTATAGATTTTGTAAGAATTTTATTTAAAACGAGTAGAACTTGCTATTTTGAGATGAATAAATTACTAAAAAGATTTGAAACTTAATTTTTTTATTAACGAATAGAAACTTTGAATGGATTTTCGCATGATTGTAACTCTACGAATTCCTTGCATTAAAAACAAGATTTCTTTATATTAATAGCGCAAGTGTTAATTTTTTCATAGATTTTCTTTATCGTATTCAATGAAACTGTCTACGCCGTCATCAACAATTAACTTATTTAATTCTTTATGAACAAGTTTGTACAAAAAATTGTCGAATTTTACTGCAAGTGTCAGTAAAAACTTAAAAGGTATAATTTTAGAGATATCTGAAACACCATGTAAAGCACATAAAAGAAAGGCCTTAATAGGTCTAAAAAATTTGGAGCGATAATATTAATGTTTGAATTTGATTTTAAAACTTTTTAAAAATTAAATTTAAATTCAATATCTGTTCAAACTATACTTTCCTGAATATACTTTAAATAGCATTCTGAAATACAAATAAATTGCAATGTTTAAGTTAATATTTAAAATAAGAGAAAAAATTATATGATAGCATGTCCCTATTAAGCTTCACTAACAGGATATATCAGATGTGAAAAGCTTAAAAAATTTAAACATGCTTCAACCATCTATACGATTATAAATTACATTGCAGCTTTTTGGCAACTTTTATTTGGGCATTTTTATGAATATATATGCACCATGTTTCAGTAACAATAATTTATCGCTATACTCTTTCAAAGATTACTCGAAAAGCTTCATAAAATTCGTGCTTGAAGACACTTGCTTAAAGGAAACTCCGGTGATAACAAGAAAACTGTGTTTTATAAAGTATTTCTATATGTTTAAAGTCATTTATCTTTCTTTTTCTCGACATAGAATACGGTAGAAATAAGTAATATAATCCAATTTTTATAAGGAATTTCTTTGCCGTGTTTACTTTCTGTTTTCTTTAGTTCGTGTCTCTTGTTATTTCTAAGGAAATCTCTCTTTTGATTTTAAGGATGTGTAACAGAAATGATTTGTCACTGTGTTATGTATGATTACTAGCGAGAATCTGTTATGTTTAGGTAGGAGATGCTCTTTTTTCGAGAGATTTTTCTGACATCTTAAGACTTAATTTGAAAATAATAAAACCTCTATGAAAAAGTTTTTTGTAGAGTTTAAAATAAAAACAAGTAAATTTACTGTTGTTCAGCTTTTGTTTTGTAAAAAATCAGTGAGAAATTTGTCATTTAATCAACGTTTTAATGCTTATTTGTTTCCATTAGATAAAAAATATTCTCATTTTGCTTTTGAAAGAAGTAATTTCTTTAATTAGCTTTCAGTCAACATTACTTAATTGCTATGTAAATGGATTTTGATATTTTCTCATTGTACCAGACACAGCAAATACCACACAAAATTGAAAGCTTTCAAACGTGTTCATTAAAGGTGACTGGAACAAGTAAAATATTTTCGTGGTCACAGTGTCCTCAAATTTCTCAATCAATACCTCTGGGGGTGACAGGCCAAGCCTATGGGTCTTCTGCTTAGTCCCTGCTTCAAAATTACGAGGGCCCATTTAAGCATGCGTCGTACTTTCACCCTTGTGGTGCTCGTTATAAAAAAAAGGCGCTCCCCTTTGTCTTAAAACGAGTAGTCCCCATCTCAATCGTGCTTGGTTTCACCAAGTGGACAACAACAACAACAACAACAAAAAAGATTGTTTGAAAAATTTTCCAAACAATCTTCTTTTTTCATATTTTTGCATATATTGTCATATTATGCACGAATAATTGTAAAATGATATTCTATGAAATGATTTGTCTTTATTGTTCTCTCTCACTTAGCTCTCAATTCTTTTTTTTTCTCCTCCCAGGCTAAGTTTTTTTTAGCTCCTGGAGCCATGCGAAGCTTCAGTGAGCATTTTTCAAGCACGCCGAGTCACGGGGGTTCCGCAGGGTGGGCCAAAGTTCCGTCGCAATGACCTTTGAGCGATGGTTCCGAGGCCCAGAGTTGCGATTGTGGCCTCTCAAAATTTCCTAATCTTCTTTTTCGGCTCGCTTCGGATTCCCGTCTTGCCTGGTGCAACGAGCTAAATTCCCACCTGCTTATTTCTTAGATTTCGGCGTGCGTGGTTCGCTCCACCCTCACTAATTCTAGCGTCAGGAGGTCCGCTTAGCACCCAGTAAGTAATCCAAATTATCTCCTCATGTAGCGCCCGTCTTCTGCGTTCGCTCGTGGATTGCACCTGCGGCGCGACGCGCTCGAGCCGGGTACTTCCAAGGGTTTGGTTTTGGAGCGCTACGGTCTACTTTTTGCAACACGAGGGCTAATGAGATCGGAACCTACTGCTTAAAGCCGATTCCGAACGGATAATAACATCCATGCCATAGTGGGATTCGAACCCACGAACCCCGGTTCCGAAGGGCAGACCATCGTTCGGCTACTTCGAAGGGATTAGTGCAGGGTTTAGTGGTCTGATACTGGCGATCTGCCCACCGCCGGGATAAGCCTGGAGGGCCTCACGGCTATATGGGCCCGGTTTAGCGCTTGATTGTCTATATCGTTAGAAGAAAAATAGGTATGACACCTAATAATCATACGTAAAGATGATTTTTCTTCTCTGTCCAACATTTCAACAGATACGCTTGTACAAATTGTGCTATTTTTCAGTTTGACAGGGAATATATTGTTTCTTTTTATTTCGCGTTATGTTGCCGCGTTAATTCAATCAATAGAAGAGGATAGACTTTATTTTGTAATAAATTCTTAATTCGGGATTATTATACATACTTTTATGGTTACAAGTTTTGATATAGAACCACCTGTCATTTTAACAGTTCTATAGAACTCAGACGAACGTCAAGTCAATAACAAAGTTGAACTGAATATGGCTGTGATTAAGTAATTGAGTATACTTTTCTCCAATGTCTTATAAAATGAATAGGTTTCAAATAAATAGTAGTATATTGTAAGAAGGAATAGCTTACAATTATAAAATGTGTCCAATAAGTTTTCATTTGCTCTAAAATGCTTTTTAGTTGTTCTAAAACTGTACAAAATTAATTGAAGTAAACTATTTTTTATTAAATAAAAGCTTACTGAAAGACATAATTAAATGTTGTAAAATTAATTATTGGAATTTTACACAAGATACTGGATTGTCCAATGGATTGAAAATTAATAAAAGGTGAGAACCTACAGAAATATTCATATACCAGGCAGACAGGATTTCAGCTGTTATGATTTATACAAAATCATATATGTGTGTGTATGTATGTATGTATGTATGTATGTTATGTATGTTATGTATAAATGTATGTTATATATATATATATATATATATATATATATATATATATATATATATATATATATATATATATATATATTACCAATGGATAAGCTACTTAGAGAAAGGAAGAATTTTCCCGGTTACTAGCATTTCAGATGGGATTAAGTCCGAATAAAGTATACCTCGGAGATACTGGACAATTGCCGGCAAACCCCACAGCATTACTTTGATTGAACTGGGTTACTTGGAGCCTGTATAGAGGAGTTTTATTGCACAGGGCATACATTGGCAAAATGATTAAAGGAACCCTGGGGACGTATTGGCGCAGAAGATTTAAAATGTACCAAGACACCTCAAATCGAATTGATTTCACCCCGAAAATAATGTGTGCAAGAATAAATTATTGCTTATTTTCAAAAGACAATGCAGCTGGTCAGCAGTTGGAGACTTTGGTTTGGTTTGGAGTGTCAAGGACTACTGTTTTGCTCACGAGGGCTAATGGAGATATTGACTTCAAAGCAAATATCTCATTGCACCAATTTATTTTTCTAAGGAAATTTTAGAAATAAAAATTAAAGAGTCTGTGTGTTGTAAATTTTTGTATACATATTTTGTTTGTAATATATGTTTGTCTTTATACAGTTGTCTCTTTAAATTTATTAACATAAAATTTTTTCTCTCAGCTTTAAATCGAGTTCTTATCTTTTTCTAAATAACAAAAATGAATTTATTTTCCTTGTTTAGTTTTTATTTACTATGTTTTCCTATTTGATATTTATTGAATTTTTGTGATTAACATTAATTAAATATGCGTATGTACTCATTATATAATATTATATTTATTTTTAAATACATTTTTATTTGTACAATACACATTTATTATGATTTTTAAAACAAATTTTTATTTAAAATTTAATTATTTATCCAAATTAACATGTATTTTTTTTAATTAAAATTTAACTATAATTTTTTTTATATATTATTTTTTTTTAAATCATTTAAATTTTTATTTTAATGTATTTTTTTGTTATTTTTACTTCATATATATTTGATCTTTAATATATTTATAATTATTATATTTTTTTTTGTATCTAAATGTTTTTATTTTTATTAAATTTAATTTTAATAGAAATATATTTTTCTCTCAATTTTTTTTTTATTGATCTTTAAATTTTACCGTAGTTAAATTTTTATTAGTAAAATTTACTCAAATTCTAAATCATGATCAAAAATAAAATAAATAATTTTTGATTTAAAAGAATTTTTATAACTTTTTTTTATATTTTTTTTTAAATTTATAAATTTATATATATTTGAATTTTCAAATAATTTATTTTATGTTACATTTACGTAGATTAAAATTTTTTTTATATTTCATTTGTTTAAATTAATTATAAATAAATATTACACATATTTAGTAAAATATCCACTTTTTCAACAAAAATATATTTAACACTTCGCATGCGGGTTACGTATTTTTACGTTTTTTGCAGTCTGTCACTGGAGAGCGGGTCACGTAAATATACGTATTTAGTAGATTTGTGGTGGATACCCGCTAACCACCATAAATCTACTAAATACGTATAATTATATGTATGTGTGACATTACATGCGTCTTGTTTGCGTTGCTATGCAACGCTTTGCATTTTTTCTTTCCACAAGTTATGATTGTCGAGTTACTCGGTCTTTTGTTGAGTAATTTCGTCAAGTCGTGTTTTGTCAATTTGAAGATTTATTTTTTATTGTTGAATACACAATTGATAAAATGAAATGACAAAGATAGATGTGAAGAATACACTGAAAAATCGTTCGGACTTTAATTTATTTAAAATCTTTATTTTTTTATTTTTAAATAATTGTTTTTTATAATAAAGTGTAAAATAAAAAAAGTTTCGTTCACAAAAACAAAATAGTTTTCGATTTAATGCGATTTTTCTGAATAACTAAACTTTCGCGCGATTCACGAAAAAACGCCCGCTGCAAATATAAGTTGGCGGTGAAGTATACCAGCATGCCAAGTGTTAATACTAGTTAAAATATCCACTTTTATAAAATATGGATATTTTAACTATTACTGCATATATTTTTTACTGGAAAAATGAATGTTCTAACTATGACTATTTTTTTTTCAAACTTAAGTTTCAGCGAATGCTTACGATTATTGAAGTTTTATTTTAGTATCTAAAAGATATTTTATACATAATGATTCTACTATAAATAAAAGATGGAAGTGGAACATTTTCAGTTGTTTCTTTTAAAATTATTAATAATAAATTTAAAGTTATTAAGACTTTACATGGAAATAATAAGCAGTTTCAAATGAATGTAGTACTAATTGTATATTAAATCCCCTATATAATAATTGTCTAAGTTGTCTATCCATTTGTCCGTCTGTCATCGAATTTATGAAGCGGTTGTACCTGGAATTGATACAGGCATCCATATTGAATTTTTTATGAGCGAGTTCGAAATCCATACCATCCCTCCCTTTTTGAGAGTTTAATGCTATTATTTCAAGCCTTATTTTCCCTCTTATTCTATACTAAATTCATTGTTATAGGGTAACGAGAACGGAGCGTAATATTTAAACTGGACTGTTTTTACTCGACCCTAATATACTCTAATTAGTTCCTTTACCATGTGTAGGCTCGTCACGTTCGGTGTCCATTTGATCTTCGTACTTCTCAGGTTGACGGTTCTGTCCCTGATGCAGCCAAGTTTTTCTAACTGTCTAATTAGTTTCATATTTTCTGATTTTTCTTTTAAATTCTTATTTATAAAGTTGTTTTATTATTTTTAAAATAAATTTTTACTATTTTTTTCAATTTTCTATGATTTTTATTTTATTAAATTCACGTATTGTTGTACGGATGTCCTTGGCCACATAAGCATTTCATATTTTGTATCCTTAAGTTTATGTAATAATAGTTTAAGTTATCTGTCCACCTGTCCTCGAATTTATGAAGCAGTTGGACCTGGAATGGATAGAGCATCCATATTGGATTTTTGATGAGTTAGGGTTAGCAAAATTCAAAGTCTATCTATCTTTTTCTAAACTATAGATCCGATTCTAAAATAAATTGGTTTGAATAAGCTTCGTATCACAGCGAAAAATACTGTCATATATAAAACGTTCGAAATCCTCCATCCCCCTTTTCGAGAGTTTAATACCATTATATTAAGCTCCATTTTAAGAGTAGGCGATTAAATTTATCAATTTAACACATAATAAATTGGTAAAAATAATAATTTTTTTCTAGCATTATGAAGTCATTCCTTTAACCATCTCATTCAATCATTTATTTTAGATTATTTAAATATCTTCTGCATTAATTCCATACTTTTTATCACTAAACTTAGATATTACGTAAAAAATTATCTTTTAGATTTGGCTTAAATAATAGATTAGGTACATATGTGATAATTTTAATCGATTATTTTTTTTGAAAGATAATTCTTGAGCCAAAAAACGAACCATTTTTTTACCTGCCTCATAGGGTATTCTGGAAAATTAAAAATTTTACTGATCCTGTCATATGACGGCTATATGCTAGTTTTAAAGCAGATTGGTCTAGAACAGAATAAATGGATTTTGAAAAAGCCCACTATCCACTTAATGTAAAAGGCTGCAGATGTCGCACAACTACCAATGTTTTAATAAAAGCGCCAAAAACAGCACCTCAGATGAAGGTGTAATTTGCTATTAAGTTGGTGGTGTTGTTTTCAAAATATTGTTAGCATAAAAGTGCGTCTTCTATACATGTCACTAAGAAGGAAAATTTTCCTGATTTCTCTATAATTTTATATTTTAATCGCTTTTATAATAAGTAGGTGCCTATTTCTTTTGGGATATTCATTCTGTAATTATTAAGCATTTGCCTGTCTTGTTATATCACATGATATATGTAGCTAATGCTTTACACCTTGTATATCACATATATACACAATGTACTATATTAACACATTATATGCGGGTACATTTCGCAGCGGAATTTTATGGGAGCAGGTGTTTTGTGCTTAAATTTAGTTATTCAGTTATATCTCAATAGATAAAAAATTATTTAATTTTTTTAGCCAAATTTTCGCATTTTATAGTAAATTATATAAACAAATATATATATATATGCATACATATATACAATATCATTTTCGAAAGGATAAATAAAAAGTTGATTTTAGATCTAAATTGATTTTTTTAATCAACCTCCTGTTCTGTGGTTCCGCATCGACTGATGTAAAAACTAGTTTTTATTTGTCTAAATTTTTCCAGAATCTATGTAGTAGACAAGAACATTCAGCTTAGTTTTCCTGTATATACCGTTATTTTTGTACCCAGAAACAAACCATGTTGTTACACTAACCGGTACTAGTACGTGACCAGCGCTCCAGTATCAATCGTCAGAAAACGTACCAATACGTGTCCCGCATATAATGTGTTAAGCGGAAAATAGTTTGGTGTAGCTTCTTAAATTAAGTTATATTTTTCAGTTTAAAAGCTATATATCTAATGTAGATCATATAATTATTTTCTCATATGACGACAGCCAAAGGGTTAAGAAGATATTTGGTTAAAACCCCAGAATGCTATCCTGTTTTTGTCAAACATTGTTGCTATTGTGTATAAAAATTTATTTTCAAGCAAGGAGAAGCAAATGATACTTACGCTTTTATTTAAAAAAAAAGTAATTTCAACTGCACTATCTCGTATACTCATAATAAAGAAGAGTAATTATTTTTGCTATTCGTGTCTTTTGTTCTTACTTTTTCAGAACATACGGACACTATCACATAAATGTCTTTTAGCTACACTAAAACAATATTTTATGAACTTAAATAACAGCATAAGAAATGGATAGCAAGCGGAAGTAGCCTTTCACCATCCGAAAGTAACTTAAAAGTTGATAGAAAATTACACTTTTGATATAATTGACTCATCTAAAATTTGAGTCTAAACGCACCCGAATTATCCTATTCATATACAGATGTACACACACATAGATATAATTCCAAAAATGGGGTTTTTGGACTCAGGTAGGTCCAAAACGTAAAGATCAGTCAGATTCTCGGTCGAATGTTTAGACGATTACAATACTTCCCCTGTACTACGTAAACAAGAATGTAAAAATGATTTAAAGCCCATAAAAGTTGTTTTCTGCGTTTAACAGCTTGTTATTTTAATTACAAAGCATTTTCGTGATAAAATAGCGTTTTAGTGTTAAAACAACGTTTTGAAGTGCTATACCAGTGTAATTGATTTAAATTCTGGACTTAAGAAATACATGGTATGACTTATGTAAATTTCCATAATCGTACCCTTTTTGGTATTTTTGCTATTTTCTTCAAAAATATAACTTACGCTTGTGTACAATAATAAAACACTATGCTTATTTTTTACCTTTCGTATTGTCAGTTAGCAATCTTAAAATATGAGTTATGATAGTGTACAAACAATTACATACTATGCCTATTTTTTACCTTTCGTGTTGTCAGTTAGCAATCTTAAAATATGAGTTACGATAGTGTACAAACAATTACATATTATGCCTATTTTTTACCTTTCGTGTTGTCAGTTAGCAATCTTAAAATACGAGTTACTATAGTATGCCAGTAATTACGTACTATTCCTATTTTATACCTTTTATATTAAACAGCTTTCAGAGCACATAGGCTTTTCTTTCTCCATCTATTCGTCTGTGTCAATAAATCACGCCGGAGCCCCAAACCGCTCCAGTAAGCCGTGAACAAAGATCAACCTGCGAAATACCGCCCCAAAAGAAATGGCCGCGTCTGGCTGCCCATGAAATATGCTTTCCAAAATTGACCCAGATGCCTGAGCTCCAAAGTGCAAATGTTCTTTTATTTTCACTCGCTGGATTTTATCGGTGAAAGGATTTGACAGGTCCCCAAATACCTTGTAAATCTTTCGACGGCGGATCGAATACTAAATGGTAAATGGAGGAGACTTCCCAATGCACCGGATTTTTTTTTTCTGGTGGAAAATAAATAAAATTATGTATAAGAATAATTTAAACTAATTTTTATTTTATATCTATAAGGAAAATGCGTAGAAAATTTATAAGAGATAATTGGAAATTTCCAAAAAATCGTTAGAAACGCACCTGAAATGTTTGAAATATTTATAAATGCAAAAGTTTTTGATAAGGAAAATTTATTGAATACTATTAGTGTTTTCAGTATCGTGTTTTGGGGGTAATGATTATATTGTACAGAAGATGACTGATACTAAAAAACGTTTAACTTCTTTGTAAAGGAAGTATTATAACCGTACACAATTTCAATGTTCAGATATCAAAAGAAATACTCATTTTGATTAGATTCGAAGTGAAGTATGTACGTACGTAGTACTCTTAAACGATAAGCAGTAGAAAATTGAAGTTTTATATTCAGGACATTTATCGCATGGAGTTGTGTATTTTTGTGTGATTATAATTTCCCCTCTATATAACGAAAAAGTTTCAATATAACTATTTTACCGGTCTCCACTAAAATAGTAGTACTTGTGTCTCATTATATAACTAATATACACTTCTTTTTATTCAATAGAATCCCATTTATTTTTGAACTAATATGTACTTCACTTTATTAGTAAAATTATACTAATTTTTTAAACTATAACATGACCCCCTTGAATGAATACAAACGCTGCATTATTGAATACGATTATACACATTGTTGAACTAATATTTATACTTGTTGATTGCTCCACTATTCATTGTCGAATGACTATACACTCAAGAGCCAAAACATTATGACCACCCCCACATTTTGCAAAGAACTCGCCTGGATGACGTTGAAGGCACGTAATCAGGTGGAATTTGTATTTAACTGCTGTTAGAGAGTCTGAAGAATCATTCTTTCACTTCCTTCTGTGTGTGATGGGAAAGGCTGCGGATCTAAGCGATTTCGATAGAGGGCAGATTGTAATGGCTCGAAGGCTCGGAACAAGTATTTCCGAAACTGCACAACTCGTGGGTTGTTCGCGATCTACAGTTGTTAGTACTTATGCAAAGTGGATAAATGAGGGTGAAACCAGCAGTAGATGTCCACACGCAATCAAAGAAAAAGGTCGTCGTAGACTGTCTCGCATGGTGAAGCAAAACCGGAGCCAGACAGTGGCTCAGCTGAAAACCCAATACAATGCAGGGCCAAATAGAATAGTATCGGAGCACACTGTTCAGCGGACACTGTTGGATATGGGGCTAAGCAGCAAACGTCCCACTCTTGTACCTTTGCTGACCAAGCGTCATCGCAACTGCGCCTACGCTGAGCCCGTTAAAATCGTGACTAGTCCATGGATCAAACGGAGAGAGTTGCCTAGTCAGATGAATTGCTATTTGTCATTCATCACTCCGAGGGCCGTGTCAGGATAAGCCGTCTTTCAGGCGAACAGTTGCTTCCTCAATGTATAGTAGGTCATACACAGGCCGATGGTGGCGGTATTACGCTTTGGGGGACGTTCTCTTGGGCGTCTGATCATCATTGCGAACCAGTTGCACCCTTACATGGCCTCTGTTTTACCAGATGGAAATGGAATGTTCCAACAGGACAACGCCCCGTGTCACAAGGATAAAAATGTGTTAGAGTGGTTCCAGGAACATGATGCTGAATTTCAGTTAATGTCCTGGCCGCTTAACTCACCGGATGTCCATCCGATAGAACACATTTGGTATGTCATAGGATGGCAGCTCAGAGTTCAAAGACCACCAATTCGCAATATCTCGGATTTACGTAACCGCTGCCTAAACATCTGGTACAATCTGTCTCCTACCATCTACCAAGGACTAGTGGCAAACATGCCAAGGCGGGTTGAAGCTGTGTTGTGCGCCAAAGGTGGGCCAACTCGTTATTGTCATAATGTTTTGGCTCTTGAGTGTATATTCTTCGTTGTTCATTTAATATTTTATAAATTTTTGATGTAGTTAAAATGTAATATTTTAGCAATTCTTTAATTGCCAACATTATTAACACATCGGAGTATCATATACCAAAAATTTATAATCATTCGAGAAGATAGGTACGAAAATAACGTTCAAGAAAAATATTTATAGAAAAAGAGTAATGAAATAACCATTTTATCATGTAAAAAATGTTTATACTAGATATTTCAAATAAAGAATTGACAAAATTTGTATGTTGCAATATATCAACAGTAACTAGATTCATATTATGAATCCCAAATAAATCATATATTCATAAGGGATAGGACAATTAGATATATAGCCGAAATATTTCAAATATTCATAAAATACAACAGATTTTGGTTTACAAAATCTTTATGAATTATTTTTAGTGGAAACTTCATTGCGTTTCACGGTAACAACTATATTGATTATGAGATGATTGACACTGAAAAGTTTTGCATTTGAGGTATGTTTCACAATTTATGGAGATAATAATATTAAAATTTAAGTCAAAATT
This sequence comes from Pardosa pseudoannulata, assembly GCA_032207245.1. NCBI lineage: Eukaryota > Metazoa > Arthropoda > Arachnida > Araneae > Lycosidae > Pardosa > Pardosa pseudoannulata. The sequence goes on along the minus strand of CM063510.1, from coordinate 47,765,237 downwards.
TACCAATTTAAGAGTCCGCTATCTCTTGAAGAAAACCTTTTTCTGAGCGACGTTGGGTCTCTTTTATTCGGACGTTGCCCATTTCGAGAATAAATAAGCCAAATCTTTTCTGGAAATCGCGAAACTGCTTTTGTGGTTCAATCTCACCTTGCCGCTTATTTCATTTCCGTTCCGCGTGCCCTACAGGCTCCCCCTACCGGAGAAACGGCAAGAAACGATTTAATATACCTTTATGGGCAATACCTCGCCGCGGGATTGCTCCGTAAAGCTTAGAGGTGCTCGGGTAAACAAGATTTATTCGGTGTGGGCACTATTAGTTCCCATTTCGTTCGAATCTGGTCGTAATCCTGGACCGATCGCAGAGGGGCTTAGCCGCTTCGGGTTTGGGTGCGGGATTCATTTAGCCAAGAACTTTTCTCGATATGAAGTCTCGTTTGTTTCGTGCTGGCAATTTTTCAGAATCTATGTTTGGGAAGTTTTCCTATGGTTCCAGCGCAGCTTATTCATCTAGCTTGAGAAGAGAAATACACATACACACTTACGATTTCAATACAGATTTCAAACTTCTATTGCTATAGTGATTTTCTGTTTTCTCTTGACTTTTAATCCCCTGATTATTTTTACGCAAACGGTAGTTTTTTAGTGGCTTGTGCTTTTTAACACATTAATGGCTGGACAGTTGCATAAACGGCATAAAAATTGCAAAGATCTGATGTTTTTCATATACAATTGGCAGGTGATTTAGAAAAATGAAAGAAAGGGTCAAACGTAGCAATTGTGAATTTAGTTTATAATGTTGAGAAGTGTAGAAGTAATGGAATCGTATGTAAATCACTTCCTCGATATAATTTCAATGGCTTAGAAAGTTAAGATTAAGAAAAATCGAGCGTGAATTGTGAGAATTTTGAAGAACTTTAGGGGCAATAATTACACACACACACACACAGATACAGATAGAGATAGATAAATAGAGATAGAGAGATATAGATAGATAGATAGATAGATAAATATATAGATAGATATAGATAGATAGATATAGATGAATAGATAGATAGATAGATATATAGAGAGATAGATAGATAGATATAGATAGAGAAATAGAGATAGATACAGAGACAGATAGATAGAGAGAGAGATAGAATAGAGATAGATGGTATAGATCTCTCTCTCTCTCTCTCTCTCTCTCTATATATATATATATATATATATATATATATATATATATATATATATATATATATAGAGAGAGAGAGAGAGAGAGAGAGAGAGAGAAAGAGAGAGATAAGATAGATAGAGAGAGAGATAGAGATAGATAGATAGAGAGAAAGATATAGATAGATAGATAGATAGATAGCGAGAGTGATCGAGAGAGATAGATAGATAGAGAAAGAGAGAGATCGAGACAGAGAAGGAGAGAGAGAGCTAGCTAACTATATGATTTTTAGGCTCATTTACTTTCAGAAATTGCGAAGAAATCAAGTGATATAATGAAATCGTAAAACGAAATCTTCATGAACACATTTTTATTATAATCTTTGTTTAACTCCTTACCTGTGGAATATATTTGAGAAAAACGTGCCAAAAATGGAAAAAAAATTCTCTTTAATTTTGTTCGGTATTATCATCGAAATGTTAGAAATAGATTATTTTGCGATAAAAATATTAAACCGAAATAACTACTATTTTTAATATTTTCACATATATGGGAAATATTAATAGATTACATTAACTTTTGCTCAAATGACAGCAAAATAAATCAAATGACATAATTTTCTGGATAAATATAATAAACTAATACAACAATATTATTATCTATATCAACTATTATGAATTCCATGTCCCTCAGATTCCTTTGAATTTCACAAATCCTTTACAGTATCCGAAAAATAGCGACAAATGGTTCGAAACTGTCGAGCTTTTTGCGTGAAAGTATCTTTATCTATTGGGAAAATGGCTAATTAAATATTATGCATTCGACGGACCGATTTCGGGATGATGGAAATGAAATGCCGTTTTTTCTCTTGCCTAAGCTCAGGTCGAGTGTTCCAAAAGCGCATTTTCGTTGCCCGAACTGAGTTTGGGCGACTAACTAGGCAAGAGGTTAAAAAGACGTTAGTTAAAAACCTTCTATACAATACAAATAGAAATTATAGACAAAATAATATCTACCCCAACTCCCCGCTGAATCCGCAGTAGTGAATTACATAAATAAATTAATAAAAAGCCAAGCATAGAAGGAGAGAGAGAAGGGGGAGGGAGAGGAAGAATTCTGTATAAATAAATTTAACTTTTTAGCTATAATCAACTTTGGGGTAACTTATGGGCCTTCTTCAATACAAACATCGATATGAAAACCGTAAATAATAGACCCCATCTGTGCCTTCGTTTTCTCCCGAGAATACAAATGTATCTTTGTACCAAGCAACAACGAACCTCTCCCAAAAAAGCATTTACTATAACACATTTTCTCACCATTTCCGTGTCGCATTTATAATTCAGGAAAACATGCTCCCGTTCGTACTGGATCGTGAATATTAGAAAAGGTCTGCGGGTGGTCCGTTCCCGTAATTATTTTCAGGAACGTATCACGGCTATTTAGGGTTTCGGCCAAACAAACGTGGGGCAGACTTTGCATTAATACATTCATCACCGAGAAACAAAGACACGGCGTTACTAAATGAATAAAGCGGGCTTTTAATTACTTGTACCAGAAAAGCTTTTATAGTTAGGCGCCACTATTTTTAAATGCCATGACAGTTTTTTAAATGGTTTGTGTTTCCTTTACTTTATCCAGATTGTGCTGTAGTTATTAGATACATACAAAGGGAAGAGCGACATTCATGGATGTTTGTTAATTCATGGATGGCTGAACGTTTATAATTAATAAATATTGCAAAAATCGAAAGAAAGAAAATCGCACATATAAAAAAAATGTTAAGGATTTTTTTTTTTAGTATTAGTTAACCCAAGAGGTATGCAGTGGGTTTGGTTTGATTTAGATATCTAAGGCTACTGTTTTGCTCACGAGGGTTAATGAGATTGGGACCTGATGCCTAAACCCGTGTAGTACCTATAACCAGCCACCCACCTGAAGTCGGGTGTAGGGTGTTGAATTGCTGGTTCGGTCTGACCGTCCAGCAGCAATGCGTTACACAGGGGCTAAGTCAGTAATTCGCCTATAAAACTTAAATTAACAAAAAAAAAGTAGACAATCTAGATAAATTAGTACAACCAATGCAGCTTCCGAAAGTTCAGGGGATACTGCCCAGGTTAAAAGTCCGGTTGACCCGGTATACTACATGAAACTTTCTGACATGAGAGCAGGTGTTTGTGAGGGAAGCAATATCTGCACAGGGCATTTGTGATGACCATTCGTGAAGGGGTACTTTGACCCTTGCGGTGAGGTTTTAGGTTAAAATCTTCATGGCCGCACGATGGCGCCTTGATTAGCGGTGAGCCAGTCAACCAGGCTCCTGGCCTTCCTTATCAGTACCGGGTTTTTGATTAGGCTCTCTGCCCAGAATTCCTTTGATGTGTCAGAGGGTTTCTTAAGATTCAAGTCGTGTGTCAGAGGGCGGTTGTGCAGATAGTGATTAGAGTCACCGACTGAACCGCACACACAGTTTCCCGATGAGCTATCCGAGACGTTCGAACGGTTATGAACATCGATGTCAAATTCGGGATTCAACCTCACGAACTTCGGTACCGAAGAGCAAGGCTCTTCCATTCAGCCATCGTTCTGCTATTTGCAGTGGGACCTCAAGCTTTTGTTTCCACATTATTAATTTTCCTGCATTAATCGTTCAATTATTTTGATCCCGAATTTATCTTTATAAAACCATTGCTCTTTTTTTCCGCATTAACTTTTCCTTTTATTCTTTATTTTCTCCTCATATCTATCCGCTGGCCGATCGGTTAGGGCGCCGATCGTCGGTACCGGAGTTCGTGGATTCGAATCCCACTATGGCATGGATGTTTGTAGCCATTCAGAATCGGCTTTAAGCAATAGGTTCCGGTCTCATTAGTCCTCGTGTGCAAAACCGTAGACCGTAGCGCTGCAAATCAAACCAAACCTCGCATCTATCGTTCAAATGTTTCGCTCTCGTAAGTATCTTCTTCTTGAAAGTATCGTTTTGTGTTGAAAACTGGGTAAATGAGTTTAACTCTCTCTCATTCTCTCTCTTTCTCTCTCTGTGTGTGTTTGTGTACTAATTTTAATAAGACTGTTTTAAAGTTGCGTTGAACGAATTTCTGGTTCATCAAAATAATTTCCTAGATCATCAGAAGGTTTTTATTTTAAATTGGGGTGATGTTCAGTTGAGAACTGTTATTCTTCAATAAAATATTAAAACACAATAATAATCACAGTAGCTAAACATATAGATGCACTCAATTTGTTGTTCTGTAGCTCCCACTGCAGTGTTCATAAGAAGAGAGATTATCTTATTTCAGTACTATCCCATCTTTGTGTATGATTTCTTCGTAGTACATGATGTCTTGTGAGTACTAACAGTTTAATAGATGTTATCCGGACGATGGCCGATTGGTTAGGGTGCTGGCCTTCGGTACTGAAGTTCAGGGTTCGAATCCCACTGTGGTATGGATGTTCGTAGCCATTCGGAATCGGTTTAAGCTCTAGGTCCCGGTCTGATTAGCCCTCGTGTTGCAGAAAGTAGACCGTAGCACTCCAAACGAAACCAAACCTCTGTTTACTATTAAAATCACATGTTTCAATATATATATATATATATATATATATATATATATATATATATATATATATATATATATATATATATATATATATATATATATTGCTGCATAAAGAAAGTGTGCCGACGAGCTCAGTCGCCGAACGGTCAAAGCACGAGTTCCAGACCCGAAGTTTGTGGGTTCGATGCTCGCCATGGCGGTTGATCCAAAGTATAGATCTTTAATTTAAAAATGTTATTTATTGTTGCCTTATGTTCTCGAACATTCTAGATCTTTCTTTAATATGTAAATTAGTTATTTCTCGAATATTCTGTTCAGGTAAAAAACTGATACCCACTAGTTTTAGGCAACTTCTCGATCTCATAAAGCTACGAGTTGCTACTTTGCTTCAATAAATTCTTCTGTTAAGCTAAACGGTGTGTTTATTCGAATCTTCGTGACAATATATATCACAGAGAACATTGACATCTCTCTCTTCCATGTATATTTGGGGACACTAACAATTCCCGGAAGAGACTAGTCAAATTACAAGAAAACTGCAGACAGAAAATATCCTATATACCGCAATACAAAGGACATCAGCTTCACCCAGAAGTGAATAGGAAAAAAACTAAAAGGGATTCTCCTCGTGATCTCTGACGAAAAAGTATATTTCTTATCTACCTGTCAGCGGATGCCATACTGTTATAACAATATTCAAGTCCCTAAGCAATTTTCATAAAAGCCGAGTCATTTGTTTCGGTTACCATATCAACCGCTCTACCGAAAATGCCGCTCTATCTGGATTACTTCCTTCTATTTACTGTCTTTTGAGTAGTTGGCCGAAATGAAAAACTGTCAAGGGAATATAGAATAGTTCCCCTTCTGATAAAAATGAATTAATGGAATTGGAGATAATGCTAGGGAGACGTGTAGGCAAATAACTCTGTTAATTCGGCTGTCCACCCTAAAACTGCATTACACATTACGCGATTGGGTTTTTGAGTTCAATACAAATTCAAATTTTCAAATTAAATTTAAGTTCTTGGTAACCAGCTAAATTAACTGGGGTTTTTCACCAGTGTAATACTGCTATAAAATCTTAATGTCATGGGAGAATGATGGCCGAATGGGTAGATCGCTGCTCTTCGGAACTAAAGTTCGAGGGTTCGAATCCTATTACTGGTACGAATGTTTGTATCTGTTCAGAATCAGATTAAAGCAAGAGGTTCAGGTCTCATTAACCCTTGTTTAAGCAAAAAGTCGTTTCAAGCAAATTAACCAACCTCAGTGTCATGCACAAATACGTTAATACCCATCTCATAGCTTCGAAACGTAGAAAAACTTGGAAACGCGTATCAAAGTTAAAATATTTTAAGATAAACTAGATTTTAAATTAAAGTATGGGCATGTAAATTTATAATCAAACATTACGAGCGATTTTAAAATTTTGTTTTCTGTGCCTTATATACACTAGTCTAACGTTTATTTAGGACATAATAAGTTCTAGTAAAATAGTAAAAAGCCACAAACTTGCATGCTTTCTCTAGTACATTCCAACAACAAAATCTCATTATTGCTCATTATCGACTTCATTCAAAATTATACGTCGGTACTCCACCCTTTTGGGCTTACAATTAGGCATTCTTACGTTTTTTCCTTCGTCCTCAATTACTATTTATAGATATCTCAAAGGGTTAATCGATTGCTAAGTGTCTCTACTAATAGAATCCTTTCTTGATGTGTTTTTAAAAGCCGGTTATTTTGGTCATACTTTTTTTTGTGAGCTCTTGGGAAATTACAAATTGCCGAGAGATATGGGCACATATTACATATTAAGTATTGTGGTTAATATAGCAGATAAATTATATTTTCAAATGTTAAAAAAATATCAGTAAATTTATAGGTTGTTATAGTTTAGTGTCCATTAGGTAATGCTTTTATAACACATCCTTAAAGTACTTTGCTTTTAAGCATTTACTGTATTTGTACTTCTATGTATTAAATAAAGGATGTATTGTAATCATGTCCCAGATAGTATGCCTACTTGCAGCAAGTTAGATTTTTTCTGGATAATATCTTGTCATAACAAATTTGACGCGACATCCTTGAAGTAAAACTCCTGCAAGTTAAATGGAACATAAAGCGACCATTCATTTGCAAAGCTATTTTACTGCAAAACTGTGGCAACTTTGTCATGATAACCTTGAAGCAAACGAACATTCTTAGACTTGTTGCAGTCTTGTTTCAACCTTGCATACGTGTCATGCTGAACTTTCTGCAAGTCTGCAGGCTTGCAAAGCAAGACTGCTGAAAGTTTGCTGCAAACAAAATTTGTTATCTGGGGTGAAATGTAGGCAATCATATTTCAAGGAAGTACCTATTTTGACCGTTTCTGATTCTACTTTGATTAGTTTAAGCGTTACGTTTTTGCGTACGGAAAAACTTTAATTTTGAAGCTTTATATATCCATTTTGACCATCTCTGCAAGCAATTCGATTAGGAACATCTTCTTGTCTGTACGTACTTAAGCATTTTACATAACACAATAACGATTATTGTAAGCTTCAAATTGAGTACCTCCTTTTTTGATTGCAATATGCACTGTATAAAACAAAAAATCAATATAACGAATATTAATGCTGCAGTTGACTCCAGATGACAGTACTTCGACTCTACTCACACTCGCCGTTACTCTGTGAAACAAAACAAACTTTGAATCTTGAACTGAATGCGCAAATGATAATTCGGATGCATCATACAATCAAAATAAAAAATATATTACGTAATAGTCGTACCAGGAAGTCCTGTTGTATTCCCATCAGATTTTTTGTTACTATTTATGAGTGCTTTGATGTACGTATAATTAAAACGGAACATAGTTCTCAATATAATCTTATAAGATTTTTTTAACACGAAACACAATTTTTTATTCTGATTATTTTTTCCGAAGATATCTAGTCCTGAAATTGGTTTAACTATCTCACAGTTTTCCATCCCATTTGGTTTCTAATCTTGTAGTGTTTCTGACAAAACATAACAAAACACCCACAACTTCAGCGGATCCACCTCAAAGTTGTCACCTCTCCCCTCTCCGAAGGTCTAGGAGAGGTTAGTTCCACCCGCAGTCCAAAAATATACTTTGGAGGTCGCGAACTGGAATTCGTGTTAGAAATTAAAGTTTTAGAATATTTAGTTTAATCCCACAGAATATACTTTTAGTCTTTATCTCTAAGAGGATGGGAACAAACTTTTCTCCTCACATATGAAATTAAGCCTCGAGTACAAATCCCGATAAAGTTCCCAGAACTTTATAGAATCTTATAAAAAAGGCCCCAGATGCAATATTTACAGCTCATTTCATGTAGAAGCAAATACATCTTGCTTTAAATATTTCATAAACCATTTGAACAACTAGAAATACAAAAAAATAGCATTTTCTATACAGATCAGATAAATATATGTATATTGTATTAACGAACAATGCGGGAACCATATACCAAGGTTCCACTGTATTCATGTTGGGGATTTTTATCATACGTTTTAGATTTTTCACCAAAATACTCCAGAAATTCTCTGATTTATCTATCAGAACAGCCCTGAAAGAAGACTAAGCCGTCACCAGATGCGGAGCGGATTGGATTTGAACGTAGTGAACTGACCTTACGATTTGTGAACCATAAATGTACATTACATTAGAATTCAATCTCAATTTTGATAGGAAAAATGTTTCTCTCTTATAAAATTTCTCCAGTTAAACACGAAAAGTATTAAAGATATTTTATATTCATAGTTTATAACAACCTTTTATACAATATAAGTAGTAAATATACAACCCTTTATAAAGTAAAAATGGATTGGTTGGTTGGTTTGGAGTGCAATAATTTATGATTTTATTACTCAAGATTGAGATCAATAGAGCGTGTTTTTCTTTGCTAGTTTTATACCACATTAACAAGAAAACTTCCTCATGTCTTCTCAGTACTTCACTTTGCAAGATCGTATAACATCATAAATACTTATTACTGTGTATATAAGATATACATTTGTGAGAACAAAATAAAATAGGAACTAAATCCAAGAAATGTTGTAGTTTTTTCTAACATTGCAAACGAAAGAAAAGGTCCAGAAAACATTGGAATAGAAGTATATCCAGGTATGTATAGCTGTTTTAATCCTTTACTTCAATGCACGCAAAGAAGGTAAATTTGTTTAACTTGGTTGGTGTTTCTCACGTTCCGACGCTATTGCGCGTGTTTCTTAATGCTATTCATATTATAATATTTTATAAAATGCAAATAAAGTCATACTGATTTCTAGCGTCCATTTCTGTAAAGTGTTCTTTCTAGTTAGATTAGTTTGCTGAGGGAAAAGCCAACTTTTAAGTAAAATGACATTTGTTTAAGCTGTAATTATAATTTAGATAAACAAAAATGAATTAATTTAATGCTTTAACAATTTTGACTGCTGATTGAAACGCATGTAATTGATTTGAAAGCAAAATTGGTTATTGAAACTTAGCTTGTTTTAAGCCCAGATAGTATGCATACTTGCAGCAAGTTTGATTTTTTCTGGATAATATCTTATCATAACAAATTTGAAGCGACAAACTTGCAGCAAAATTCCTGCAAGTTAGAAGGAACGTAAAGCGATCACTCCTTTGCAATGCTATTTTGCTGCTACTCTGTGACAACCTTGAAGCAAGCGAAAATTCTTAGATTTGCTGCAGTCTTGTTTCAAACTTGCAGATCTGTCATGCTGAACTTGCTGCAAGTTTGCAGGCTTGCAAAGCAAGACTGCTGTAAGTTTGCTGCAAACTAAATTTGCTATCTGGGAGGTATGGGAGAATATAAAGAAACCGTTAAGTGTTGAACTCCTTGGATGACTGCTAATTGAGTTCACTATAAATTGGCCAAGTATAAAGCAAGAACAGTTGGGTACATTTAATCTGTGGTCACCTAGATAGTAGCCTCTGTTACCCCACCAAAACTCATTGGTTATTTCTCATTGGAGTCTCTAGTTGTGGACATGTATTTTCGATAATTTCCTTCAATTGGGGAGTATTGCAAAATTTTTTGTAAAATGTCTTAGTTGATGAATAAGTGAATAAACCAACTGTCCTTTCAGATAATAACTAATTTACAAGCACAAAACTCATTTTTGAGGCATGGGACAAATTTGTCATATCAGTATTCTTAATAAGGATCTATATGTTTCAACAACTTAAAAAAACAGTTTACAAAAAAGTTTCCCATTAAAAAAATTCTTTAGTTAAGACCATATCACATGTGAACCTATAGATGTTGAAAAGTTAACGGGTTCAGTTTGGTTTCTTTTCCCGATGAAGAATGGGTTGAATTAATACTTATGATTAAAAAAATAAGCCGATTAATGGCCTTATCATGCGTCAATTTGAATCACAATAAATTTTTTTGCTAAGAGACTATAAAATTGCATTCTTTATTCGGTTGTTTGGGAGTGCTACGGTCCACTTTATGCAACACAAGGACTAATGAGACCGGGATCTACAGCTTAAAGCCAATTCTCAACGGCTAGGAAAATCCATGTCACTGTAGGATTCGAACCCATGAACTCCGGTACCGAAGGCCAGCACCCTAACCAATCGGCCATCGTTCGGCCCTTTTTTATTAGGAAAAGGTATCCTAGACTGAAGCCGTTGCTTTTTCAAGTCATACAGTTTGACGTGTGCTAAGAGCTTTAAGTGTTCATTTAGGTGATCATTATTGTACCCCAATTTTTTTTGTTAATTGGTATTCAAACAAGTACCTTTTTGCACTCCTACGACGAGTATAAATCGACATCCGTTTTTATCTCAGGAGCTCCTTTGTCAAATTATACTCGACATTTTTTGAAAACCAAACCAATAGATGCTCAAATAGAAAAATACCTGGAGCAGGAAAACAAACCAGTTTTTTTTTCTTTTTGATGTGTGAAACGTACAACACTGTAAATAAAACTAACATTTAATTGAACTAATCTTTTTAATTATTTTTTAAAATTGTTGTATTTTTTAGTTTAAGAATATTTCAAATAAAACACTTAAAAGCGTGAAGAGCTGTTTCTAGGAAAATTGAAATATAATTTGGAGGGCAAAGCGTTAAAGGAACAAAATGACTTATATTTATTTTTATAAAAGGCCACGAATCAGATAAGTTTGAATAATTAAATTCATTTAATTATTTAATACATTAAAAGGAATTGTATTGTAGTATTCATCAGTAGACTGCACAAACACCAATATTTGTAATTTTAAACTATTTTTCATGTGTTACAACATAATCTTTGCTATCCACACACCCTTTAACCAGGGGAAACAAATCTGCCTACTGCTCACTCTTTACAATAGAAAAGAGTCGTAAGAGAAAAATACACTGATTATTATATAGCGTAAGTAGTTATACGAGTAAATATGTTTGCTCAAAAATATCCATTTAAAGATTTCTGGGAAGCGAAATATATAAGCACCGTGAATAACTGAACAAAATTTTTGCATTAAGAACCAATCTTCTTTACCTAGGGTAGAAAAAAAATCTCTTTATCAGTATCACGAAAAATATGAAAGACTCTGTAAATAGAGAATTACTTTATTTAGTCTCTAAAAATTTTTAATGAAATTTCACTACTTCTAACCAGAATTCTCGTTACTGTATACTTATTTAGTTTTTTTCCCAATTATCTCATTTTGATTCTAGCACAATCTTACTGAATTTGATGTTATTCATTTTAAGAAGCTTTTATGAAGGTTTATTGTGAATTAATTTTTAATATATCATCTCATTTAATTTTCAATAACTTAGAAAAATCAAAACATGAATTTCCTATTGACTAGATGAAAAATTTACAGTTCAGTTTGCGTAAAGAATATATATATATATATATATATATATATATATATATATAATGTGTGTATGTGTGTATGTATGTATGTATGTATGTATATGTATATATGTATATATATGTATCTATATGTATATATGTATATGTATATATGTATGTATGTATATATGTATATGTATATATGTATGTATATGTATGTATATGTATATATATGTATGTATATGTATATATGTATGTATATATATGTATGTATGTATATATAAAAATATAAAGATATATATATATATATATATATATATATATATATATATATATTTATAAATAATATGTATGCACAATTATGTATGTACATGTATATATATGTATATAAAAACGTATATATATATGCATACTTTCAGGGCCTAGATTAATAATTGTGCTGTGCATGCTTACACGCAGGCGGCAGAATTTCAAAGGCGGTAGCTAGAACATCCATTATTCAGACGGATTGATAAAGGGCGACCAAATATTACTTTGCATAAATGCGGCTGATGGTCCAGAACCGGTATATGTATGTATACACACACACACACACACACATATATATATATATATATATTTATATATATATATATATATATTATATATATGCATATGTATATATATATAGGATATATACATATATATATACATATATATACATACATATATATACATATATATATATATATACATATACATACATATATATCAGTTGAGTGGATGACTGAATGAAATTCTTGCATTAAGATTCAAACTTCTTTATGTAGAAAAACATGTTTATAAGCATAAAAAACCTTTTTCAGTATTCCATAAAAGTTGGAAATCTCTCGAAGTAAAGACATTTCTTTTATTTAATCTTTAGAAATTTTTAATAAAATTCCACTGTACTTAACTCAAGTTCTCATTACTCTACAGTTATTTAATTTTTTTCCTGAATTACCTTATCTGAAATTCGGTACAATCATATTCAATTTCAAATTCCTCTTTTAACATTGAAGGAGCTTTTAGGAAGGATTATTGTGAATGAATTTTTAATACACCGTCTCATTTAACTTCCGAATTGCATTTAGAAAAATTGAAACATGAACTTGCTGGTTCTTTCTATTAACAAGAAAGAATTTTGGAGTTCAGTTTGCGTAATGAATATGATCAATGCTTGATGACCTTTATAGAAAATGCATGAGAATCTTTTACTTTATTTTACCCAGCGGTTGTTGAGTATACGCGTAGTTCGTGATCTCAAAAAATTTTTATCTTACAAAATTCCAGAGGGATTTTATCTAAAGCGTTTGTGTTCAGTTGCAAGAAAAATATTTAACGCATAGAAAAAGAACTCAATTTGCATAATGAAATATGTAAAATGAATATTTCTGTAGAATTTAGATACGTGAAATATTAGATATATTTTTATACATTGGCGTTATTTTCATACCAAGAATCATAGTACAAGTATTAAAACCCATAAATTTATCTCAAAAGACAAAATTAAAAGACAGAATTTAAACTATCCACAAAGTGTGTTTAAGTTTCATGTTTGGAAAAATTACTTCATTGTTCAGATATAAGATTATGATTTTGACAAATTTATTTAAAAAATGGAGAATTGATACTTTTAGTTTTAAGTTTTTATCGAACATGCCTCTCAGATAAATTCCTAATCATATTGAGGCATGCAACAACAGGCGAAATTTTCAAAGTGCTTTGTGCAGCATAAAATAAAAGCATATGATTCTATACATAAAAAATTAGTTAACTTATTTTGAAACAACTTATATTTAACACATTGTGTGAGGGTACATTTCGCAGCTGAATTGTGCCGGGAGTGGGCGTTTTGCGCGTAATTCAGTTAAATCTCAATAGATGAAAAATTATTTAATTTTTTAACCAACTTTTCGTATTTAATATTGAAATATATAAACAAATATATAAATAGAAATATATTAATATCAACCATAAGATTTTTGTAAACACAAAATATATTTTTTAGTGGATAAATTTTTAATAGTATCTTAAATATGAAAAATCAAATAGAAATAGTAGTATATAGTTTTAATTTTTTCGAATTATGTTATATATAAACATTTTTACATTGTAAAAAAAATGAAAAGAGCAATAAAACTAATAATGTAAAAACTAGTTTTTATTTGCCTAAAATTTTCCAGAATCTATGTAATAGACAAAATCATTCGGCTTAGTTTTCCTGTATATACCGTTATATGTATATATAATTCCTGTATATACCGTTACAAACCATGTTGTTAAACTAACCCGTACTAGTTGTGAGAGTACTTGTGAGAGTTGTGTAAGTGACCCGCGGTTAAGTATCAATCGTTAGAAAACGTTCTAGTACGTGTCCCGCATACAATGTGTTAAAATCAAAATATAAAAAGAAAAGTACATAACAAAATTTAAAATAGATTGTAAATGTAATAAAAATATTTAAAATCCCTTCATATTTTTCAAGTGTAAAAAAATTGTCGACAAAAAACTGCTATTTTATTGTATTAGCCTGCAGAGAATAACAAGGCGATATGGTTACATTTTTTTAGAAACATAGCACTAATTTTTTTACTACTAATGTGCAAAAGTTTTGAAAATCAAATTTAATAAAATTTTAATTAAAATGACATATAGATAGTCATACAAAAAGGTATTATAATTCCACTACTAGAGCAAATTTTTCAGTGCAGTGTCTTAATTTATGTTAAAATATGCTTTAAAGGTTTTGAATCTGTTAAAAATGGGAAATTAAAATTTTTTTAAGACTAATAATGATACTGTACCGCATTAAACACTTTTATACGAAATTATATTGTTAATATGCAAAAGTGTTTAAAATTTCAAGTTAAATTATTAATTATTTCAAAAGTTATTATCATATTTAAAATTATCTTTACTAAAATTAGTTTGGATCATTATACATACTTCCATACATATTTCCACTGATTTAAGTGATACCTTGTAGATTTTTTAAAAAGAAACCTAGTTGTCCTTAAACAGAAAATATTTAGAAAAGAAGATAAAAATATTAAAAATAGACATTTTTCCAGTACTAAATACCTTAGAAGTTTTTTAAAGTAGACTTTATATCAACTTTAGCATGTTGTTTCATCTGTACTTTAAGCATAATCAAGATCTTACCAGGCACCACACGTTCTTGTGTTAACTTTATAAATCTCACGATTTGAAAAGGTAGAACTATAGAAATTGCAGACAAATTTCATCCATGTTAAAGTCCGTTGTCATCTTAATCTACCAGTAGGTTATTTAACAATTATAAATTGGTAAATTTTCCAATAATTCATGTTACTTTCATAAATAAATCTTCTTGGAAAATGTATGTCACAAGTACATTTGTAACAAGTCCATATATTAAACAATTGGCAATGAATCATTTATGTATTTAACCTTCATATATTAATCTTAAATGTATTATATATATAAATATATATATATATATATATATATATATATATATATATATATACACATATACATACTGTGTACATTTAATATATTATGGGTACAATATGTGTAATACAGTTCTTACGTATGCAATGTATTCAAAATGCCTATATATTAAATACCTCCTATACATACAATATATTAAAATACTCTACGCGTTAAAGCTAAATATTCGTTTAATATCGCATACATTATACAGTACATTAGAGAAATTATACCTTAATGCATGTATTAAAGGTATTAAGTGTAGTGTATTATACATTTTCTTGAATTAAACAGAATATTTTTTATGTATATTACTATTATTATGCCTATAAGCACTTATACTTAATTATGAGCTTGAAAATAAAATGTTTAATACATATATTTATTAAAACTTTAACATACGAATTGTAAATCCTTCTTTATTTTGAACCAACATGTCATAGAATTATTCTTTTGCTTCCAAAGCCCAATGTCAGTTTTTAGCAGATACTTATTAATATATTATTTTACGTTGCGAATTTAAGTTATGACAAGGGATGAACTATTATTATTTAAAGACTGCTGTGATACAAGATTGATTTAACGGGATTTTTCTTTGTAAACTAGTAAAACGAAGAAATAAATTTTTCAAATTATTTGAATAATTTTTATAAAGTGGGAAAGGTTTGTTATTAGTAATGTATAAAATAAAGACTAAATACATAAAGAAATATTCTTCTCTTTTGAAAATTCAAAACTATTTTACTTCCATGATTCTTACAATGTACTAACAATGAAGACATGACATTCTAGAGCCTCTGTCATTTGTTTAAATATGTTTAACGTATTATTTTTCAACAATTATGCAGAATTTTGAGTAAATCTTCACTGCGCCACTTAATGTTTTTAAGTATATGTATAAAAATTAATCATGTATGAGAAAAAAATAAGGTGGAAGTTACGACGACTTTACTATCTAAATATATTTAATCTTGATCATGTTTGTCTCCTTTGCCTTCACTCAATAGTCCTATATTTTAAAAGGGAAAAATGATCTTGACTTCTGCATTATTATTAAGAGAAAACTGTAAAAATATTAAAAAATAAACATTTTTCTGTACAACATATCTTTAAAGGATTTTAAAGTAGATTTTGTATTAACTTAAGAAGATTGTTTGATTTGTATTATTAAAAATAATAAAGATCTTACCAGACACAACACGTTCTTCTGTTAACTTCATAAATTTCCCAATTTTAAAAGAGAGAAGTACAGTGACGAAGTTATAGAAAAATATTTGATTTCCTGTTCATTTCCCAATCTGTAAACTTGAAATATGGTTGTTGAATTTGGGCTTGTCAATTTATTAATTTTTTATTCATCGGTAAGTTGAATACTAAAAACTTGAATATTTATTTTTCTCCAAAAAACAGCATAAAATGCAAGCATTGAGTATTAAATACTTATACTAATTTTTAGTTAGTGCGTCGTTAGTTGAAAGACAAAATACTTAATAGTAATTAATACAAAATGAAGATTTTAAGGTAAAACTACGTATATAGAATTGCAGGAATAAACATATGTGACTATATTTTTCTCTACCATTCTTTTTTCCTTCCACTTTAAACATTTTTTACGACTTTTTCAAGAGAAATAAATTATCCAGACTTTTCTTTCAGTTATGAAAGTAATGACGGATATACGGCTTGATTTTCTTATCCTCGCCCAATGTGTAAACATGAAAGCTGATTGTATAATCAGGATTTGCTATTTTACTATCTGTTTTATTCACTAGTAATTTGGCAAATAAAAATTTGAATATTAAACATTTCACCCAATATAGCATAAAATGTAAACATCAAGTGCTAAATACTTATATTAAATTTTAGTTTGTGCGCCTTTATATGAAAAATTAAATACTGAATAATAACTAATACAAAAAATAAATAAATAAAAACTTTAACATCTTTAATGTGAAAGTATATCTGTGTGTAAAGAATTGAGGATATAAACATTGTTATTATTGTCTCTTGATCATGTTTCTCTTTTGTTTTACAAATTTTTGTTACTTTCTAGAGAAAGAAATTGAACGAGGTTTCTGTCTCAATAATGAAAGTACTGCGTTTTTTTGCGGCTTGATTTCATATCCCTTGCCCAATATGTAAGGGGAAAATCAAGTTGCGATTGGGATTTTTAAATGTAACACTTTTTTCCGTAAATGAAAAATCTAAATACAATTTACCGGTAATTATTTCTTGGGAAGAATGACATAAAATATATTATAGGCACTAAATACGTATAATATTTGGTTTATTCATCTTTATTTTAATAAATGTATTTTAGTAAAATATAAATAATTGAATATCGACAACAATCAAAGTAATAACTTTATAATTAATATATAAAATATTAATAAAAATATGAAATTGATATGATTAAAAGGTAAGCACGAGAGCAAATTTACAAATACACGAGGTATTTTTATATCTCAAGATATTTTAAAATTCCATTTGTAAAATTAAAGATTATTAATAATTAAAAATGACTTATTAATGTATCTAAATTTTGGGCAGAGAGGCTTAGTTTTGTATGTGCAAAGTAATATCTATAAATTCGAAGTGTCAATAATGCACATAACCGAGAAATAAACGCTGCTTCGAAATAGTTAAGTGTCTGCATAATGAACGGTTGCTTCTAATACGTACTTTAAATCTTATGATTTGTAGAATCGAACATTGTAGAAATTCATGATACTAGAACCAATTCGAGTATTTAAAAAAACTTCGAATGCACGTTTTCTATTGACGATATATATGGTAATTTACATGTAAACTGGATTACCGGCATTTCAAACCCTAGTTGTGGTACGTCAATTGTGGATAAATACGGCTCTTATGTATAAATATGTGGAATAGCCTGAAATATGACTGAACGGCCGGTATTTTAATTAAAATAGACCGATTGCATTAATTTATATGCTAATTATAAAATATTGTTATAAATTAAAATTGTATAAATTGAATATTTTAAGCATATTTTAAAATTAAAATTATTATGAGTTAAAAATTCTTAAAAAATGTAATTAAATTTTTTCATCGTTTTATCGTTTCTCTGTGAATTTAACTAGTTCATAATGTACATAATCACGAAATAAACGTTGTTTTGAAAAAGATGCGTTTCATGTATGAATAAAGAATGGTTGCTCTTACCAGAAATTCATGGTACTATTAACTATAAATATGAGTATTTAAAAAAAAAGTTCGAATGCAGATTTTCTATTTGAAAATGATCGGTAAAGTATTTTAATTTATCAGTAAATATTTTGACGGTATGTTTGGTAATTTATTAGTAAACTGGATTAAAGATATTTCAAACCTTAGTTGCGGTTAGGTCCAGAGTAAATGTGGATTTTATGTACGAATATGTGGAATACCCTGGAATATGTCTGATTGAATCCTATAAATGCGAATAATTGAAACTAAATAGATTAATCTCAGTAATTTATTATAAAATAATAGACAATTATATGAATTTAAAATGCGTTAAAAAGTTATAAAATTTGGGAGATCTGTTACATATCTTTCACAAATAATTGCTTCTAAAAATATCTTTCCATTTACTAAGTTCTAGCACAAAAGATTTATTATCTAACATTTTTTTCTCTTTGTAGTTGTATCTTTAAAGACAGAGAAAAAAAGAATGATGTCGCAAGCGAGATGCTGCAGGGACGGTATATGGTACTCACCTAATAGGAACATTCAGCAAGTCTTCCAGCGTGGGATTGTGCTTGGGAAGGACGAACCTGGGCGGCCACATCATGTACTGCCGGAAGTTCTCGTTAAAAGTCGTGTACCGGAAAAGGTCACTAAAATTGTCTCTGGGCTTGACCGTTGTCCGGGGAATGTCTGGGGTAATGGTTGTGGTGGTGGTTGAAGACGTGGTGTTGGGTGCCAACGCTTTGGAGTCCACCATCATCTGTTGATTGTTGTTGGCCTCGCCGGACACTTTGGATGTTTCCTCGCGGTTGAGGAAGCGCCTCTGGAGGACTGGGTACTGATGTCCACTCACGTGATCATAGTCGTCCGGAAGCCTGTTGACTATGTGCATCTCTGTCTCGAGTACCAACAGGATGAAGAAACCTGCAGTCACGCAACAGGCGATTGCCACGAATCTCTGCCTGAGTTTCATCGCTGCATATAACAGAATAGAACTTTTTTCCTCGCCAAAGTATATTCACCAAAAATTGATATCTTCTGATGCACCAATTTTTTCTTTATCAAAAATTAATAAAATTCTTATATATTTATATATAAATTTGGGTAAAAGGCAGTAAAAAATTATAAAACATAAACAAGGAATTATTTTATATATTCAGTCTTAATAAATAAATAAAATTCGTACTAATATGATTTATAAAGTATGCTACACCGTAGGTCTAGAAAAGAGTTTATGGAATGAAAGTAGAATGTGAGTAGGTCTCCAACCATTTCGAAAGAGAATTTCCCTCCTTGTCGGTTCGCTTCTATAATGACAACACGTGATGTTCTTCACTGGTGGCGAACGGATCTTCTGCTCACTTCGTTGCGCACGCTTGTATCCATGGTAACTTAAAAGGTGGTAGATTCATAGCAAGGAGCTCCGTTTCTTTAAATGTTTTATCTGAAAACGCTCTTTTCTTTCCTTTTTAAGTACTTGTGTCGTTTCAAAAATTGGTCCTAATTTTTTTATACGTATAAAAACAATTTCATCGATTCTATTATTTTAAACACTTTATTGCTACTACGTTTGTATTTCATTCCCTTATATAAGAAAGGTTAAATAATATATCTATATATATTTGAAATGACAAAAAGATATAAATAAGATTAGAAAATTGCACTTCCTAGAGAATATATAGCTTAATAGTATACTGTTCTTTGGTGATAAAAAAGCAGATAAATATTAAAATCCTCAGACTTCTTACGATACCACAGGGATCTTTTTAACTGAAAACCGAATGCATAGAAAATGAAAATGCCAATATTTTTCACTTTTAAAGATATACATTGGAATTCCTTTGGAATTATGAAACTTTCATTTCGATATGATTTTCTCTTTTGATATTTTGTTTCACACGTCTAGCGAAGATTTCCTCGCAGCTTTGGAGCTATTATATTCTGTTATCAGAGAATATAATTCTACTTCAGCTGGAGATGTGTTTCAGTGTTTAACAATTCCTAAACCTGAAAGAAAAGATAAATTTGTGAAAGATAAATCATTTTCAAAGGTATAAAATGAAAAAAAAGAACAATCATAGAATGATTTTAAGGAATGCATTTGTTTAAATACATACTTATACATTCCTTAAATACTAATTATATTTATGAATATGCATGTATATATATGTACGTGTACTGATTTTATATATATATATATATATATATATATATATATATATATATATATATATATATATATATTTATACCAGCATTCTATCCATAAACATGTTTTAGAGGTTTATTATAATTAAATATTATAGACTTCTGGTAGCAGAGCCCCATTTTTGGGGTACCTTCCAAAACTGTCCAAAAGGTGATATCATTTATACATACATACATATATATATGTATATATATATATATATATATATATATATATATATATATATATATATATATATATATATATATATATATATATATATAATCCAAAAATATAAAACTACTGGACACATTAATTATATAGCCCGTATTGTTTTTACTTGCCCGGGGTACTGGACGAAGGAGAAACCTTAACAGCTAACAGTAATAACGATGCAGTCGGGCCATTGAAAGGGACCGTCACAAGTTTAATTAACACTTTATTTTAGAGCTGCTGAAACGGACATCTTTACTAGTCAACGACAGACAAGAAAAACACACAAAAATCACTGTGCTCAAACAGAGGTGCACCCAAGAGCGAAGACGAAATAATTTTCCAAGGGCAAGAAACTTACTCAGCGAATTTAAGTGTTAAGTACAGAAAACCCCCGAGCAATTTTCCGGCCACAGCTGGAAAACGTTTTGAATAGACAGACAATTTACATCTATATGACATAAAGCTTTGGAAAGTGTATCAATAGAATTTTTAGTCGAGGACCTCCTTTGATTAGGACATTTAGAGGCTTGGAAAAAGATTTTAAGGAATTATTAAAGCTAAATAATTTTGATATATTACACACACACACACACACACACACACACACACACACACACACACACACACACACACACACACACACACACACATATATATATATATATATATATATATATATATATATATATATATATATATATATATATATAACATGATCCACTGTTAAGGCGAATGGAAATCAGTCTTTCTTGATAATAATAAGTTTATTAAATCATCGTTTCATTTAAAAGCAAAACGTGCTCCATTTTCATTTGTTCGTGGTGGAGCTAAGCGTGGAAAGGTGTTGACAGCTCCATGTCCACTCGCTTACTTACTCATAGCGGTTCGCTTAATCATCAATTCTGCAAATATCTTTCCGCAGGATCGGATTACTCCAAAAGGTTACGCAAACGTGGGTCTGTTTTATTTATTTTATTATTATAAAAGAGTTCCCTTTTTAAAATCTTTTATAACTGACGTAAATTCCAACTATCCCTATTTTAGACCTGACACACACACACACACACACACACACACCCATATATATATACACACATATGTACATATATATATATATATATATATATATATATATATATATATATATATATATATACACACACATTATATATATATATACATATAGAGCTGTAAGTGTATATGTAATGCCAGAAAAGTAAAGACACCAATTCCTATATTCGAAATTCATCTCTTTCTTTTAAACAAAAGAATAAAAGTTATTTTTAGGATAGAAATAAAGGGAAAACAGAAAACTGTTATTATTATCCTTGGTTTGCTAGCACCATATATATTGTAACTGGTATATGAGAAGAGTTAACAATCACAGTTTACATAAGAACGGCTATAAGACTACCGTTTAAATTGTATGGCTTCCTCTTGTCGTTTTCCAGCATGTTTTGCAAGTTTTTAGCTCCTATTTAAGGTAATCAGGTTTTAATAAAGTCTTAAGAAGAAATAAAAGACAATACTTGCGATTGACAGTGTCTACGTCCTTACTGACGTTTTTTCATCGATATATATATATATATATATATAAAAATATATATATATATATATATATATATATATATATTTATATATATATATATATATATATATATATATATATATATATATATATATATATATATATATATATACAAATTCAAATGATATATCCTAAAGTAATAAACTGAAAGAAAATATAATTTTACTTTAATACAATATCGAATGTTTCAATGCACTCTGCAGCAATTAAAAACATCCAAAGGTATAATAGACTATAAAAATAAATAAAAACTGAAAAAATAGAACCTCATCGTTAATTAACGATGTGTAGCAGGGTTAGAATGCTGATTCTGGCTTTGTTTGCTCTTTTATTAATTGATTAATTTTGCTTGATGTTTCCTTATGGAGTTCTTCCCCTATTTATACTTATTTATATTTTGTATACTTTGTGTTTGTATGATGTTTCCAACGTCTGGGAGAGTTGATGCATCAAAAGAACTAGTTTTAAGTAGAGTAGGGGGGGGGTCTCAACCCCCTACTCTGCTTAAAACTAGTCATTTCGAAACATCATATCTATGGTTGTTTTTGGTCCACATATAAAGTTCTATTTTTTTTTTGTTTTTATCTATTTTTATTGTTTACTATATATATATATATACTATATATATATATATATATATATATATACATATATATATATATATATATATATATATATATATATATATATATATATATATATATATATATATATATATATATATATATATATATATATATATATATATGTATTCTTTTTTCAAATGTGTGTGTGTCATAACGAAAACGAAGTCGTGGGTTTGAATCTCACTCTTGGAATGGTTGTTTGTAGCTATTTGGAATGGGTTATAAGAAGTAGGTCCCACTCTTATTAACTCTCGTGCTGCAAAAGTATACACTGTAGCGTTATAAACCAATCCAAACAGACTATGACTCGAAGCATCCACTACAGTTTAACCATTTTTGTAAAAAACAAAGGTGTGACTTGTCTATTTTTCAGCTATGCTTCGAGGATATAAATCTATCTCATACCCAGTTCAGTGGGCACGCAAAACGTGGTTGATGTCGCCAAATTCTAGATCCGAGTTTTCTGGCAAACCTTGGCAAGCCTTCTATTTTTTATTTTCTATTTTTTTTAACTTGTATTCATCTTAACAACAATTTTCTTGTTCATTTCAACCCTTTTTTTTTGTTCAAAATATGCTTTGAAATTGGGTATAAACTTAATACAAAATGAAGCACAAATTGTGAACATCACTTGGCAACAATTTGGCGATCACTTGTACAAAAATAGAGCCAAAAACATGGTGGCCGGCCCCGGATCTGGGATTCTACCTCTTCTTTTGCACCGGAATTCTAACATCTATCACAGACAATTAAAATTCACATGCAAGATGAAATAATCCACATCTTATTGTCAGAAATAGAAATCAAAATTCAAAAGTTTAATTTTCTTCTCAAACTGCCTGAAGTACATTTGTTAGGTTCATGCACCAAAAACATCTTGCAATGCTCGAGATATGTCTTGGAGCTTTAATAAACGTGTTTACTCGAAAAATTAATTTAATCTGAGCGAGATAAAAATCTGAATTTAGTTCGTTGTTTATTAAAAATGCACGAATTACAGCCCAAAACCATTTACCGATACTCTGATTATGAAAGAAGTTTGGTTGAAATGTTTGTGTTTGGACTTAGAGCGGAGGAGTTTGACGCAGCGATTAATCCTTCCGAGATCTAAATAATGTAAATATAGTGCTATGATTAAGTTTCAAATCCTCTTCGAAATAATTTATTAGATGTAATCTCATAAATAAATAAACTGTGCCTTAGCTCAGGTTTGAGAACAAGATTCGGTTATTATAGGTAGATTTGAAAACATTTTTCCGGCTTTAATTTGTAGAAATGGAGACATTTCGTGCGCGTCTCTGGAGTAAGTCATTAAAGTGAATATAATATTACTCTGAAATTTGAGCAGAACAAATTAATCCAAAAATAGATGAGACGAGTGGTTTAAAGGCTGCTTAAACCCAGAAACAAATTTCACCATGAATAATGTAATGAAGGCATCAAAGAATTCAGTCTCTAAGGCCCCAAATGTCTGTCACGTCTAAGTATTTGTAAGTTAACTGAGAAATCAATGTAGTGTTACTTCAAATATGTTCTATCTGTTTAGTTTGAGAATTTCTAACGGCAAATGTCCCAAAACTTATTATCTGATGATTAAGTAATTTTGTATGCTACTAGGATTTTGAGTTTATATGCAGGAGACTTTTATCCTAAATGCATGAGAACCTTGGCGTATCTAGCGTATTTTCGTAAACAGCATCTTTGGATTCATAGATGTGAATTGTGATACTAGGACACAACGCCACGCTGCCTTTTGGAGTGTTAATTTTGGTTGCAGTCAAATCCGTCTGACGGATGAAGATAAATGAATTTAATGAATGTATAGAAGTGTTTAGTGTTAGAAGATAGCTTTTTACTCTGTGGTTAAATTTCCCCTCATTGTTTCATGACTATGCATTATGGGATTTAGTTGAGGCTGAAATCAATTCTTTTATATAAAAAATATTAAATTTCATTCACATCAACAATTTTAGTCTTAATTTTATTAGATTAAAATATATAGTTACAGGGTGCTACCATATTGCGGTCCAGATATCTCACAGGCGACTTCTAATGACGTCAAAAATCACCAGAGAGGAGAATTATAGTACCAAATTCCCATACCTGGTGACTTCTGAAGTCACCAGGTCATATTTCAATATGGTAGCACACAACATAATAAATAAAATCATTATTAGCAATGTATTTGTAACCGCGTTGAGTAAATTACAATTATAAACAGAAATTACAAGGTTAATTAAAAAAATGGAAAAGATGCATTATAGACGCCGAGCCCGTCTGTCATGCTTTTTTTTTGGCGACCCACAGAAAAACGCTGTTTGAAATCACCAAGTAAAAAAACAACATGGACGGTACGCGTTTTTCACAATTTATAGCATTTTATAGTACAATTTATAGAACTTTCACAATTTATAGCATTATTAAATAAATCATAATTTTTTTACGTTATTTAATTAAATAACAGATTAGTAATATTTATGGTATATCAGGATAAACATTATATCATTCAAAATATATATCATAATAAGCACTAATATAAAAAAAATTAAATATGTTCATTGTAATAAATAAAATGCAAATAAATTTAATATAGCAACACCCCCATAAAATATATAAAAAAAATGAGTTTGGCGAAGAAAAAAAAAATGGCGTCTATAATGCATCTGTACCAAAAAAAAAATTAACTATTTAGCGATTTTTAATGCATATATTCATATATGACATATATGACATTTTAATTATAATTATATAATCTAAAATACATGTCTGGCTATTGACAATTTTATCCCTAAAATGGTTTTGAATGTGTTAAAAAGGGGAAATTAAAATTTTTTAAAGAGTAATAATACTACTGTACCGTATTAAAGACTTTTCTACGAAATCATGTTGTTAATATGCAAAAGTGTTTAAAATTTCAAGTTAAATTATTAATTATTTCAAAAGTTATCATTTCTGAAAATTATCTTTACTGAAATTAATTTGGCTCATTATTTTTAAAATAATATTTCCTTTGATTTAAGGGATACCTGGTAGATTTAAAAAAAAATTGTTGTTAAACGTATAAACAGAAAATATTTAGAAAAGAAGATAAAAATATTAAAAATAAATTAGTACTAAATATTAAGTTTTTTAAAGTAGTTTATATTTTTATCATGTTGTTTATCTGTACTTTTAAATAAGATAAAATTCTTGTGTTAATTTTATAAAAATTCATTTGACTGAATTGGGTTCTGAAATTAATTTATTTATTAACATTTTTTCATCTCACTGAAACAATCTGTATATATAATTTATATTTTAAATTGTGTAAACACTTTTTATATAATAAAAGTGCAATGATTAGAAAAATTAGATATAAAAATTATTAATTTCTAAAACAGTAATTTTCCTTAGTTTAACTGTTAAAGGATTAATTATAAATATAATGTTGGTTTTAAGTTTTTTTTCTTTAATTAAGTAAGAGTTATAATTATATTACGACTTTTAAAGTCGAGAAAAGCAAGAAATACAATTTTGGTTTATTACCTTGGTTTTTGTAAATATTGTACTCCAAATTTGCCAAGGGAACCAATTTAAAGTGACCCAATTCATGATTTAAGATAGATACAATTGCACCAACATTTCTCATCTTAAAATTATAAACAGAAATTTTAATTAAAAATTGTTTATATTTCGATATAAATTTATGTATGATATATGTATGAATTTTAATTTATAATTATATAATCTGAAATAATGGATTTTATATTAAAAAGACAATTTTAAGTTCATTTATCTCATTTCATTGTTTTTTAACAAAACATTTCTGTTTAGAATAATTTATATAATAAGTAAGTGTCTTATTTTGAATTGATTAAATTCTCAGTAACATTAAATTAAATTTATTCAGAATAATAGTTAAAAATAATTTTTTTTTTACATTATGGTATTTTTATATTTAATATTTTTGTTTTAAATTATTTAAAGTGGATTATCATACGTTTTCTGATTAAATATTAAGCAATAAATATTTGTTAAATAGATTAAGTTATAAGTGATAATTTTTAAATTCAATCATCGATAAATTTTGTTGAAAAATATTGGTATTTTCAATAATATTAATACAATTTTAATTATAATTTTTGCATTAAATTTTGTTTATTTATAAACATTTATTATAATTATATTTAATACATTTCTGAATTGAGTATAATTAAATAAATTTTGTGGCAGATAATAAAAACAACATATGCATTCAACATTCTGATTAAAAACAAGGTCATTTAACTCTATATATAAATACTTCACGTAACTTAGTTTCGGCTGTTAGTATTCCCCTTGTGCAGCAAAATCTGCAGCTGAGTACCTTGATGTTCCTCTCCCTTGCAGTGATGCAAAAAAAAAATATATAAAAGATTGCTTTCATAAAATTTGGCAGAGCACTTGGGATGTAAATATTGATGATAAGCTGCGTAATATCAAGCCAAATATTGAAAAGTGGCACCATCTGTCGTCCAGAAAGCATGATGTCATCCTCACTCGTCTCCGTATCGGACACACATGGTTCACCCATCGTCTTCTCTTACTTGGTGATCGCCAAACGATGGTCGAATGGTAGAGCGCTGCTCTTCGGAACCGGAGTTCGCGGGTTCGAATCCCGCTACTGGCTTGGATGTTTGTAGCTGTTCGGAATCGGCTTTAAACTGTAGGTCCCGATCTCATTAGCCCTCATGTGCAAAACAGTAGACCGTAACGCTCCCAACCAAACCAAACCTTACTTGGTGATCACACACCTTCATGTAAAATTTGAGGTACAAATGCATTATAGACGCCGTGTTTTTTTCCTCCAAATTTGGCAATTGTTTAGTGGTTTTATGGGACGATGAGTGGGTTGATGTGTTGGCCCTGGTGGTGGGGATGGCAGCTCCAATGTGTTCTTGCATCCCATTGGTGCACGTGATTTCTGACGTCAGTATCCGGCACTATTCGATAAATTTGCATGTTAGTTGTTCTTTTGGTTTTCAGATGGGTAGTGTCGGCTAGGTCAGGTTGTATTTCTTTTGTTCTTATCATTTTCTGGGATTTAGTAATTTAGTTATGGGAGTGTAGTTATTTCAGTTCTCATGTTTTTTTTTTTACTTGGCGATTTTTCAAAACACGCTTTTTTCTATTAGTCGCCCCCCCCAAAAAAATGGCGGATGGGGCGGCGTCTATAATGCATCTGTTCCAAATTTGAAAGATCAACATGTCCGTTAAACACGCCCTGATCGACTGTCCCATCTTTAATCAACATCGTCTCCATTATTTTAACTCCTGACTGCTACTCCTGATATCAAATATCTTTTAAATGCGTCGCCACATCCTGATCTTTTTACCTTTTTAAAATTCATTGGTTTTTATCCTCATATTTGATAATATCACACCTAATTCGCTTTTTTAATTCTACATACGTGTCTGTTCGTACCTTTTGTCAATTCATCGCTTCGATTCCAAAAAGGTTTAAACTTTGAAATTATTTTTAAAATCTTTTACATTTTAATGAGTACTTGTGTTTGGTACAATTTATCCCAGGAGGATTCAGTGCCATTAAACCCCAATCAACCAATCAACCATCCCCTTGTGGTATTTGTTTCTGATTGGCTGATCTCTTACACCCTCTCGGCACTATAAAAGTGAATATAAAATGTTTTGACGGCAAAGCACCAACGACGGATTGACTCAATAAGCTCAACATTTTTATTTTTCAATTTTTCTGTTTATTTTTCGTAGCCTAATGACTCTTAATTATCCAACATGGATATAACTCTACATTTTTAATGGATAAAAAATATACAGTTATAAAATTCACTTTATAGGTTCATAACTAAAGAATTCATAGTTATCAAGCCATCAAAAATTCTCCGATACTCCCTCGGGCGTACCATCCATTCTTTCGAGATGCGTCCGAGCAGATGGAAATATCGATGATTCGAAACATCCATTTCCCGAGTGCAGATGTAGAAAGAGGAAAGGAAAGTATTTTCTCTGTGTCCCGATGTAATTTCTTGCGATAACAGAGAAGCACCGAGTACGATGATATTAAAGGTAGAGTAGTCCTGAAAGGAGCAGATATCATATCCGGGGTAAATCATATAAAGGGGGCTTCATCTCTGCACAATGGAAAAGGGATTACCCGATAGTGCGATAAGAGAGTTCGACTCTCTTCGATATTGACGATGGCCATATTAGCTCCAAACGTCAATCGAGTATTAATCGAAGCTGCATTGTCAATAAACACTGACTGGTGATTATTGCTATTAGTTGAAAGGTCTCTCTCGAGAATAAAACAGTACAGTAACTGACATTAAAAGGTTATCGACAGAAGCGACTACATTTTCATAGTATACAAATACTCACAAATTGATGCTTTTTACAGGACAACTTTATAGGTACTCATAAATATTTAGAAGATACTTCCGAAATAAAATTATCTTTTTCTGTAATACGTTGATGCTTATCCTATGACTTAACTCTAAAGAAACTATAAATAACTGTCTTCTGTAATTGATTATACAATTTAAACATCTTAACCCTCTAAGCGGTTCGCACGTACAATTTTCGACCTCCAAAAATGTTCCGAAAATGGATGTAGTGTACATTTCTGCTAGTGCTTTCCCCAATGGAGTTTTGAGGTAGGAAGGTCAGGTCGATTGTTTAGGAACTGCACCCCTCTTTGACTGACATTTATTGAGGGATGCACCCCTACTCTCTGAGGCACAAAGACACTGATAGCTTCTCATGGCTTTGTCAATCTCTATTTCGAAGTATTTCGTTTGCAATAACACATGTATCTCTAATTGCACCGCTTAAATATCTTGGATGACTTTAGTAAAAGAATATAAATAATTCTCTTAAAAATACTTTTATTCCTACTTTTAGAATCCAATATTTCTTATGGAATGATTGTCGAAACTTGATGAGCTTTATGGTATTAAAAATTAACAATCTATAATGTCTATTTATATATCTATTTCTAACCGGAAGTAAAGGGACAATAACGAGAGTGGGTTTCCCGTATTCCAATCTAGTCGACAAAGGGTGAAGTAAAAAATCATAGAACACTTTGGTCGCTGACACAATAAAACTTTAGCGTATTTTTGGAGACTTTTTTCCTCCGTGTGTGCCCTTCGGAGGGTTAAGTAATTATAGAAATAAATTTATTGTTTGGGAATTGTATTGGAGCAAATTGAATCCAGGTTTTTACTAGATTATTACTAACTACAAAATTAAATACGTACTGAGTGATCAAAAAGACCGTATAAACTTTAAAAATTCATAATAACCGGAAAAATAAAAAAAAATGGTTTACAGGGTTAGTATCGCTAGATCATGGGATTTTTTTTAACAGAAAAAAATAAGTCAAAAAGAGTCGATAGAGGGCGCTGATGTACACAAATCAAAGAATATGAAATGCAAATAACAAACAGAATGCCTCCAAATCGTTTATTACAACAGTATGTGTTCCACATGACCACCACAACAAATGGTGCTCGTACTGTTTTTTTCTGTTTTTAAAAAATGCCATTTCCTAGCTATACTAACCCTGCAAACCGTTTTTTATTTTGGTTATTTTTCCTGTTATTACGAATTTTTAAAGTTACACGGACTTTTTGATCACCCAGTATTTTTTTTGGTAAATACATTTTGAAATTTTATTACTTTAAGATTATTGTATTTAAATCAGTTCTTCAGTTTTCCTTGTAGTTTATTAATATTCCTACATGCTTCGTGACAACTCCCGAAGGTCGCACGTTAGATGGTTTTGCTTGGCTTGGAATTACGGTCTACTTTTTGCAACACGAGGGCTAATGAGACCGGGACTTACAGCTTAAAACCGATTCCGAACGGCTACGAACATCCATGGCACAGTGGGATTCAAACCCACAAACTCCGGTATCGAAGGCCAGCACTCTATCCAATCGGCCATACGTTAGATGATTTAACCATTTTTGATTAATGTATATGTCTTGAAATGATAACTTGCTCTCTCTCTCTATCTCTCTCTATATATATCCAGTTCGCAACCAACGTCTCTTGGACTCGACGCATCGATTCTACTCTTATTAGCGTTGCATCCACACGAAGAGCGCTGGTTCATATTGAGAGACCAGCGTCGCGTATGCGTAATCGGAGATCGCAGCATTTTATTTTAATTTTTAAATGCTAGATTTAATTACTAGATGGCGTTAAACGTCAACGGTTTTCGCAACAGTTGACTCGTATAGCATTTACGTGTTGGTCCTCAAGGGGACATATGAATGGTTGATTGGTGTTGTGTCCATTTTAGAAATCATATAACTTCTAAAAAGAATGATGATGGTTACCATTGCTTTGAGAGGTTTGTCTTCGTAATTTAAAAGCAGGGATTAATCAGAAGACCCTCAGGTTTATTTTTCCACCTCTAGAGGTATCGTTTGGTTACTTAGATGAAATTGCGACCACGAACTTATTTTACGAGTTAAAATTGCCATTAATCAACGCAATGGATATCTGGATATATTTTATATTTACTTTATACTATATTTATTACTATATTTATTTATTTTCATATACACTCTATGAGCCAAATTGGCTTACAACCGTAAAAATAGGTATACCACATTTGATAATGCGAAATGAAGGTGTCTGCGGGGAAGCGGAATGAAAGTTTACATATATTTTATTACTTAACTAAAAACCAACGTGATTTTGAAAAGTGATATTAAAGTTTTATATATATATATATATATATATATATATATATATATATATATATATATATATATATATATATATATAGTGATCAAATTTTTAATGAGTCAAATTGACTCGTTTCGTAAATCTAGTGTTAATATGTAGGCCGAGGTTTTACTAGCACCAAGTTTTAAGTCGGTCTGCAATAAATGCTACAAAAATTATGCATAAAAGAACAGACAAGAATTTTAATAGCCAATCAGAACGTTAAGCAGAAATCACACTGGTATGCGACTGGCATCACCACAGGCTTAAGATTTATATAAGATATGAGTGGAAATGAATATAGTTTTCAAAGTATAGTATTTCAAAGAAAGCGTTTCACATTAAGACAGCGATTTCAAAGATAGCCACTTTCTATGACATCGTTGCTTTAAAAATAGCCTTCTAAATTTTAATGAAATTTCAAATTTTAAAAACCAATATTATTTCAAAAGTGTTTCTCAAGGATGTATTTGCATTCAATATAATTTATTTTCAATTGTTCTATCCACCTTGCGACTCCAATGTAGTTTGTGTATGATCACCAAATGGGGTTTTGGTCTATAGTTTTCATAGCTACTCTCTACTTAACAGAAATAGTTATTCCTTCTGATTTTATTTGAAGTATTGCACAAAAATGAAATGAGTATGTGAGGTTGAAAAATCATAAAATTTTGACCCAGATCTCACAGTAAATGCTTGAAAGTTTGGGGAATTGTTTACATGGTTTACATATACCTTCACTAAAAACGAAAAATTGTTACAGAAACGTATAAAAATTTTACACAACTTTTTATTAGCCATCAAATAAAAACTCTGCTTATTAATAGGTTAAGATGTATTTTCGTTTAATAAGCAAAAGTAAATTTCTTTTCCATGGCAAATTATGATTGATATATTCACGCATTGCTGTCAAAAGAAATAAATCTTCACATTTATCTCTAAAAGTTATATTAAGTACATTGAAAACGCAGGTTATACAAAAATGAATACTACGATTGAAAGGTTTGGTTTGATGTGGAGTGCTATGGTCTACTTTGTGCAACACGAGGGCTAATGACACCGGGACCTACAGTTTAAAGCCGATTCCTAACGGCTACGAACATCCATGCCACAATGGGATTCGAACCCATGAACTCCGGTACCCAAGGCTAGCACACTAACCAATCGGCCATCGTTCGGTCGAACCTCGAACCTGTGTCGTGGGAGCGCGAAACACTACCTCAACGCAACTGGGCTTACGATTTAAAGAAATACTTACGTGAGTGTATGCCACTATGGTCAAAAGAATCATATAAAATAGTGATGTGTTATTTCTAGGAGTTCACATCCCAGCTAAATTTTTAAGTAATAAAACTATTTTTCAGTGTGGAATATTTTAGTGCAATCTGAATACAGAGGCATTTTGCACATTGTGCATATATAGTTTTAATTTTACAGAATCGAAAGTTTTTGTGTGGATTTGAACGTATAATAAAACCATTAATACCTTATTAAATCTTACAATGTCCTAATACTAGATGAGATATACATTACCTCTTATAAGCCTCTTTGTCCTATAATGACTAACAAATACACTTTTATATTATATGTAATACATGGAAATTTTTTTGTACTGAATTGCAAATGTACTCTTTACCTGTTTTCAAATAAATTTATCGAAACAGTATTTGATTTCAAGAAACCTACTTTAATGATTTAATAGTCTTTACGATGGGAGTTTGTTAAATTTAATAATACAACTAAACCTATAAACTCTTAAACATTTTTGCTCTTTTTACGGATAAAGGTCGACCTGGGTTTAATTCTTGTGGGAAAAAAACTGGGTTTTGATGCTAAACAAGTTTGGAGAGTAGAAATCCAGATGACTCAAATAGTAGAAGAGTAAACAAAATTTTACAAGTTCTGCCAGAATGAGCACGTGTGAAAATAATAGAAGCATAGCAACTGCGGAAAATGGCTTTGAGCAATAGCGTTTTAATTTCATTACGGATTTACTTTTAACTTTAATATTAGTAAACTTCTACTAATGTCGTTTGACACAATTACTTTTATGTAATACTTGAAGAATAACCATAGATATTTAGATTTCAGTTATCTTCAAACATAAACAAACATACATGCTTTTGAGTGTTAAGGTCAATGTTTTAAAACACAAGGGTTGATATCTACTGCTCAACGCTAATTCAATCGGCAGTAGCAATGCACGAGTATACAATCGAAACCATGGACTGTGTTATAGGCAAGTAGCGCAGTATCTATTCCTTTATAGTTCGGATATGTGTCTTTTGATACACACGCACACACACACACACACACACATATATATATATGTTATATATATGTGTGTTACATATATATATATATATATATATATATATATATATATATGTGTGTGTGTGTGTGTGTGTGTGTGTGTAATGAGACGGACTTCTCAATGGATGGCTGCAGTCATGGCCCATAAAAATGACACCGTTTAGCTAAATATCTTTATTAAGATAACATTGAAGGACGGGTTCGCACTTCATCATAGGGACAGGATAAACGGAGGGGTCAGCTAGCATGAAGTTATATGTACAAGACCCTTAACACCTGGGTCAACATCTGCGGGAAAATCTCTAGAAAAATCTGCCTCCGACAGCGTACATCTCCTTTTTGTTTGGAAATTTCCTAAATTATCCGCTAGGGCAATGTAGAATTATAATGGGTCAGACCCCTTCTTTGAGGGCTTAAAATGTAGAGCTAGTGGTCAGTTTAGGTTAGGGGTTAAAAAGGGGAATGCAAAAGGATGCGGGAATTTTTAGCCCTTGACTTCGGATTCGAAAATCTCTGAGAATTTTCTCGGGGTGTTTTAGGGGTTTTATTCAAAATGTACAACAGTAAACCTACACTAGTTTCCCG
This sequence comes from Pardosa pseudoannulata, assembly GCA_032207245.1. NCBI lineage: Eukaryota > Metazoa > Arthropoda > Arachnida > Araneae > Lycosidae > Pardosa > Pardosa pseudoannulata. Next base: position 47,730,774 of record CM063510.1, on the reverse strand, counting down.
ATACAGTTTACTTTTCCTTATATATATATATATATATATATATATATATATATATATATATATATATATATATATATATATATATATATATATATATATACATACATACACATATGTATTCATTTATATAAAGAGAGAAAGAGGGGGGGAGAGACTAATTACTTTAACCAGAGGGAGGGGAAGGGGAGTGAGAAGAGAGACGCTGCTTTTAGCCGAGGGTTTGGTTTGGAGCGCTATGATAATCTATTTTGCAACACGAGGGTATAGGATACGGGGGCCTACTGCTTCAAGCCGATTCCAAACGGCTACGAACATCCATGCCACAGTGGTATTTGAACCCACAAATTCCGGTACCGAAGATCAGCGCTCTAACCATTTGACCATTGTTCGGCAGACAAGATAAGGGAATGGAGAAGAGGAAAAAGAGACTCTACTTAAAGCAAAGAGAGTGATTTAGAGAGACTGAATTACTGGTTACAACGAAGACGGGACAGAAAGAGAGTGGAGAAAGGCCCTACACTGCTTAAAAAAGAGAAGGGGGACGAAGAGGAGATATATAGATATATAGAGAAAAAGGGATTTAAAGCCGATTTTAAAAGCTTAAAGTTATTTAGTTTAGCAGAAGGATTCGAACCTACGCAATATGGATAATATACATACATATATGTTTGTGCGTATGTACACAAATATACAAGTTTTTTACTTAATTTCTCCTTTATAATATGAGATTAACGTTCAATATTGTCTGTTTTCATTCACTGTATGTAAAATACGCTACTTAATCATTATGATTATTAATTATTACAATACTAATATATTTAAGTTAAACTGCTATAAAAAAGGAAATAATTTAGTAATTTTTTCTATCACAGAATCAAGATGGACTCGAACACTATTTATTGAAATTTCTAAAATTTTCTATTTCTATATAACGTATTGCGAAATAGACGTTGTCGTCAATCATAATTTTATATTATATCAAACTTTAATCTTTTTTATTGTAGTTTGAAACACGTAGCTAAAAATATTTTTCTTGGTTTACCAATTTAATGCGCTTTCTTACAGATTATCTGTCATTTAAATATTAAACGATGTCTGGAGCTAACAACAAGTACTGTCTTCAAATTCAAATTCTGAAAACTGAACGGTATTTAGTCTGAAACAGCAACTTCGGATGAAAAAGTCTATAGAATATTGGATTTTATAGACTTTAGGAAAGGATTTATCTATAATTCAAGATATTTCACTTTTTAAAATCTTACTAATTCTTACATTTGTTTAACTGATAAGAGGAAAATATATAAATATGAGTTCTATTGGAGAAGAAAAGTTTATTTTTATGCACCAGTTTTAATCGTGTTTAGAACCAACTTGACTGTACACTGTAAACATAATTTTATTTTGAACGCAATGTTCGTGTTGGACAAAACAATGTAAGGACCTGGTTCCTCACAAAACGTCTAATGACGGAATTGCTGTCAAGAATAAGTAAAGAATAGTATTTTCCCACTTTTTTGTTTGAAATTACGTTTTCCAACCTTCTCTTGGCTCACACACCAATTACTTGTATATCCTACTTAATTGTACCCCTTTATAAAAATAATTGTATTTCATAAAATTTGCTAGTGTGAGTGTGTTTATTTGTTTGCACTATACATTTTATAGGGTGACCATGTATTCGCATTATATAATGAATTTACATTGAAAAATTACATTGAAACAGGCCTAACCGTCATTCCGTATTATTAACTCACTGTAACATATACATAGGTATGTGTTTGTTCAAGTTTCCCATTTATCTATTATTTTGTCATATTGCATTTACTAATAAATTGTTTAAACACTTCGCTTGCGAGAAACGTATTTTTACGTTTTTGCAGTCTGTCACTGGAGCGCGGGTCAACGTAAAAATACGTATTTAGTAGATTTGTAGTGGATACCCGCTAACCACCACAAATCTACTAAATACGTATAATTATAAGTATGTGTGACATTATATGCGTGTTGTTTGCGTTTCTATGCAACGATTTGCAGTTTTCTTTAAATAAGTTATGATTGTCGAGTTACTCGGTTTTTTGTTGCGTTATTTCGTCTTCAATCGAATTCCTAGCTCCAGAACATTTAAGACGTGTTTTGTCAATTTGAAGCTTGGTTTTTTTTATTGTTGAATACAAAATTGATAAAATGAGCCGTTGTGACAAAGATAGGGATGAAGAAATAGATAGGGATGAAGATATCGGATTTTAATTTTAAAAATAGTTTATTTTTGTGATTTCGTAAAAATATTGTTTTTTTTTTTTTGTTAAATAATCATACAGTATATATTAAAGTGTAAAATAAAAAACAGTTTCGTTCATAAAAACTAAGTAGTTTTCGATTTACTGCGATTTTTTTGAGTAACTAAACTTTTGCGGGATTCACGAAAAAACGCCCGCTGCACGCGTTAGTTGGCGGTGAAGTATACCTGCAAGCCTAGTGTTAATAAAAACACAAGATTAAAAAAAAATTTAACTTTACTGTATAATATTATGAATATTATAATGAATTAAAATAATTTTTATGAGTTATATAGAAAAACGTTTCTATGGTAGTTTTTTTTAAATTTAAATTTTGTTTTTATATACCACCAATCAACAACTCGAATAATACAAGTTGGATAACGCTTGCATAGGTTATCATTGCTATTTTATAACATTAAAAGTAACATTTTCTCTCTTTAATAACGAGAATAATCAATGCAAATCTTCAAAGAAGATCGAGGAATGTCCTATTTAATTCTAAACCTTTTAAGGGAAATGAAGCATTCCATAGAAAGCAGAACCAATTTCCCTGTCGGGCAATTCCTTTGAAGAACCACAATAGAATTCCAGCAAAGAGAATATTCTGCTTTTTTAAATGCGAAATGAAAGAGATTCAGAGAATCAACAATGTAATGATTCAAATCCCAAGTGACATTAGAAGGCACCATTGTCTTAAACTGCTACGGGGTTACTACGGAGTGATGCCACGATGAATGGAGAAATCGAGCGAGAAAAATGAAAGTGGCAATACAGAAAAAATTGCAATAATAGTCGAAGAAAGATAATGGTAATCTAAATAAATTGTGTTCTAATGAGCTTTGAGTCATTTGCATTTCTTCTTTTATGTATATGATTCAATGTTGGATATTTTAAAGTAATCGACCCTGCTGAAATCACGATTTAACAGTTTAAGGACGTGAGTGCCCGTAAAGGTAAAATCACTGTTCTTTAGTTAAATGAAATTATAATACAAGGTATTTTATTATGGTACAGTTTTCGTTAATTAAAAACTTCCACATGAATTTTTGAAAAACCTCTAAATTTTGCTACATCACCGTACCATAACACTAAAGAACGGTTATACTTGATAACAATTTAATGAAATTTTAATGATGCATTGAACTGAAAGGTATGGAATATTCAAATATAAGTTATTGACATTTTGTCTAGGTTTGGTTTAGTTTGGAGCGCAATGGTCTTCTTTTCTGCTACACAAGAGTTGAAGAGACAGGAACCTACTGCTTAAGGCCGATTCATAACGGCTACGGACAATAATGCCACAGTGGGATTCGAACCCACGGACTCCGGTACAGAAGATCGGCCATTTTTCCAAGAATTTTTGATTTAATGTATTCAATGGATTATACAGTGGACTCCGCTTAATGTGATAGCGGTTAATGTTATCAATCGCTTATTTTTATCGAAATCACTTGGTCCCGATTTTCTCTATTCATTTGTATGTTAAAATTATCGCTTTAAGTGATCGTTACATTGATTAATGTTATCAGTTTTCGAACCTTGTCATAACTGGCAAAGGAATATTAACAATGTATTCAGAATGAACCCATTTTATTCTTTCCCTTCGTTCTTGTTTTAATTTCCGAGAATTCTCCTCTTCAACCTAGGGAAATGGGGAATGGACAAAGGGGTGGGAAATTACATGTTCCTAGAATTTTTCAAAAATACGCACACCCTGCTTTTCTGCTCTATTTCTGCTTATTTTATATTCAAGCATGTTTCGAACGGTTCTCGAACGTTATTGCCAGCAGCAGATTCAAATCCCCCGACTCTGGTTCTGAAAGACAGTGCTCTATTAAATAAGTCACCGTAAAATATTGCACTATTGACACGGCCCTGGTTAGATAAAACTTTAAAAAAAAACATTTATTTCCCCAGTTGCCAAACTTAAAATGAATAGAAAGATCGAATCACTGTTTACAATTTTGTTCTTCGTTAATTGGTGGGTGTCGTGTCTATTTAGAAGTCGTGCGATTTTTCATAGAAAGATGATGCCATTACCTCGAAAGGTTGGACTTCTAAGAGTGGGTCTTTGGAATTTAGGACCAGGGACGACGCAGAAGACTCCAAAGATTGGTATACCACCTCCAGCGGTATCGTTTGAGAGTCTGTAGGATATTACGAACACGAACCTATTTTATATGCTCTACCCGCCATTAATGGACACGGTGGATCGTTAAGAGGTATGAGCTACAATTTTGCTTTTCTCCGGTTACGAGATAGCTTCCTTTGTCGACTGAGCTCTCTGCTTAATAAGCAACAAGATCACTTACTCAAAAAGCAATATAAAAAATGGATGTTTCCAAATGTGAACGCAATATTTATAAGAGTTAAAAACATTAAGAACAGTTTTTTTCTGCGACTAGAAGTATTGAAATACTATAACTTTTGTATGTACTAGGTATACGTTTTACCACAATTCGTAGTATTACTGATTGTTTCCTGTATTTACAAGCACAATTCCTACTCTCAAGTAAATATTTGTTTCAAAGATGGTGTTGCCTATTTCTAAGGTGGAGAAGAACTGTACCATTAAAAGAATCACTAAAAGTTCCATAAGCAATAAGTTCCATAACCTTTTAAAGCTAACCAAACTTAAAAAAATATTATCTTATTGTCTGTAAAATAATTTTTATAAGTCGATGTTTGTTAAAATAAGGTAGTACATGTCGAAAAGTAGATGACTTGGATCTAAATAATATTGGGGCGAGGGTGAAGATTATTTTTTTCACCAATGAAGCAGTTACAAATAATTCGGCAGTATCCCAGTTCGGGGGGCCCGCCGAACCAAGTTCAGTGGGCACGCCAAAAGTGGGCGATGTCGCCAAATTC
>CM063510.1:47720624-47723124 GCA_032207245.1 Pardosa pseudoannulata | reverse complement strand
CAGAGTGCTTAGTGATATGAATTTCACTACTTTAACCTCAGAACGACAAGGGTCAAACAATAATTTAGAGAATTAATGCACAGTTAGCAAACATGAAATTTTGCCCACTCGCAGCACTTATTGAACCAATTAGATTAAGAAGGAGTGCGAGGTATAAATTTGTTCTCAAATAAAAGTTGTGAGTAACAACGCGTTGCCTAATTAGAAGGTTAATTAGGCTGTTCCTCGAATTTGACACAAAGGAAACAGTTTAGAAACTTGCATTCGTAGCATACATGCATATGAACACAAATCTGCACGAGTTCGTTCTGTGCCAACTAGCAAAGCCAGGCAGAATGAAAAGCTCAAACAGTTTTTAAGTACATAGAACTTCCAGATTTTTTGTCTGCCCTCTGTATAGAAAAGAAATCGACAAGTAATTTTAAATAGAGGTAATGATAGAAATTTAGATACAAGATTTCGTAATCCAATTTTCCTAATGCAGGTGGGCCAATCGATGGGCGAATAGGTGGGGGTTCTTCAGTACTAGAGTACATGAGTTCAAATCCCACTGCTGGCATGGATGTTTGCAGCCGTTCGAAATTGACTTTGAGCAGTAGAACCTGGTTTTGCTAGAACCCTCGTATAGCAAAGCAGTAGACTGTAGTGTTCCAAACCTACCAATTATCATGTTATGGCTCACTGCTAATATGAAATATGTCTCTAACGCAGTTTGAGCAAGCAGCTGCTTTAGACGCTGATTTTGTATCATGTGGCACTATGAAGGTTAGGTACCGGAAATTCAAAAACAACGACTATGACATTCAAGAAACAGAACACTGGCTGCATGTATTGTTAATGAGGTCTGCCTGCAAGGACTTGTGAAAGAAGATCAGTATGAAACCATTCGAGAGCTAGCTAAGGAATTAGACGTTAGTGCCATGTCCATTAGTCGCGCTATGCATCGTATAAACTTGAAGTACAAGTTGAATCGTTGGGTACAGTGTGAGCTGACACAAGCAGATAAGGACAGACGTGTTCGGGTCTGCACTAATCTGTTCAAATATCAACGCGAGGACAAAATTCTGGACCAGATCGTCACTTGTGGTGAAAAGTGGATTTACTTTTACAACACTAGCCGAAAAGGAGGTTAGTCTGCTCTCGGTGAGCCCGTCGCAAATCGCAATTTGACCAGTAAAAAGATCATGCTTTGTATCTGGTGGCATTGCCGTGGTCTTATCGAGAAAGAGTTTATACAAAAAGGTAAAACCCTCGATAGTAGGGTGTACAGCGAGATGCTAGTCTGTGTTGACTCTGCTATCAAGGAAAAACGCCTAACTGAGTTCTGGTGCAGAAAGGTAATATTTCATCAAGATAATGTTCACTGTTCGGACTCGAATGAGATCTTTTTCCAGACCCACCATATAGCCCTAGTATCGCTCCTCCGGATTTCTACCTTTTTTCACATTTGCAGCTACACCTTGCTGATGTTATCTTCCATTTTGGAAAAGACGTTCGAAATGAGCTTGATCTGTTGTTGGACTGGCGGCCATCAAGTTTCTGGGCCGAAGGTATTGAAAAACTACCAAAACGTTGGCAGAAAATTATAGATTTGGGTGGATTACTTCCCGAACTAAAGGTACTGCTTTTGTGTTTATTTTCTAACTTTATTGAAAATTTTTTGGCGGAAAAATTTCCTTACAACCCGATATACGTGTATGTATGCACGTACTCAAATTACAAATATTATGTGCAGAAATATTTTAAATGACTTTAAGAAAACGTATTTATTCCACATTCACAATAAAAGGCTTCATTGCTTTCCCGTAGCACACAAGCACCTTATTTTTTATATAAAAAGAAGATGAAACTCTCGCTTATGCTGGGTTGACATATTATCAGGTAAATTCTAGTGAATATATTCGTTTTTTTCCAATCATGCGATAGTAACTGTTTTAAAAATAGAAATTCACGATAAGTTAAAGAGAGGACTTCTCAAAATTATATACAATTTTCTTAAGGTTGAGATCATATCAGAAAGCATTCAGAAAAATAAGGAGAGGGAGAAAATTGTGCCCCGATCCAATGCTCTGCGAATCAGAGCGAGTCCACTATCTCGTATATCGTTTCTGGTAGAGACGTTTTTTTAAGTGGTGTAAAGGTGCCTATTTTGAAGATCAATCATTAATGATGCCTATTTTGATGATCAATCCTTTTGATGAACTGCCTTTGTAGCATTTGGGAAAATTCCCTTCACTTTTTAATGAAGAATTGTTCTTTTAGTGCCTTCTACATTAAAAAACATAGCAAAAAAGTAATTATTATTACTTTTCTAGAATAGATGGTAACTCAGGTTTATTATTAAGAAAAAAAAAAGAAATATATAATGAATTGATTGGTCATTTAAATAACACCGTTTTAGTTAAAGATATTTATTAACAGAACGTTGGAGGACGGGTTCCCACTTCATTATAGGGGCAAACAGAAGGGGTCAGCTAGCATGAAGTTATAAGTAAAAGGC
>CM063510.1:47713124-47715624 GCA_032207245.1 Pardosa pseudoannulata | reverse complement strand
CGGTAGCTCAGTCAGCAAAGGCGACAATCTCGTAATTGGAAGGTTGCGGGTTTGGGGCTGGAACAGGCCTAAGAACAGCCGTGTTCGTTAAAGGTACAGGGGCAAGAAAAATATGTTCTATGAGTCACACACTGATCTACCCACTCTTTTTAATGACCTATTTGTTGATTTTTTAAAAACTTTTATATGATAAAAGATATATCAGACAACAGAAAATACTGAGAAATTAAAGTTTAAGTACCTAATGTCGAATATCTAAAAAAATTGTTTTTTAAGTGAACGTTGGTCTAGGAACAGTGGTAGCTCAGTCGGCAAAGGCAGTGATCGCGTGACTGAAAGGTTGTGGGTTCTGGGCTCTAGTCGGCCTGAGGTCCACCATGTTCTTTAAAGGGGATTGTGGCACGTAAAATATGTTCGTGGCCACAAAGTCCTCCAAGTTCTCGAACAATACCTCTGGGGGTGGCAGTCCAAGCCTGGGGGTCTTCTGCTTGGTCCCTGCTTCTAAATTACGAGGACCCAGAGGGGGTAATGTTATTCGCTTCCGTAGCATACCTTAGGCTACACGTACTTTCCTGGTGGTGATAAATGAGTAACAGGCTAGCAGCCTTTTTTAAGGTGTTAGGATAATTTATGTATCTCCTGCTGCATTGGAATAAAATATTTCCAATATATATTATTCATTACCAGGAATCTATTTTGAGAGATGGCTTTGTATCTCTTATAATATTATCCATAAAATTATGATATTATTTTCTATTAAATGGCTTAAGTTAGAGACTTGAAGATTTGAAAGTGCTAAATACATGAGGTTTATAAGTACTGAAAATTTTTAGTTACTTATGCTGTCTTTCAGTTTAAATATTTCATACCAGTCCTTATTCATAGTTAATCATTTTCTAGATGTTATCAAAATTATACATCAGGATACCCAGAAATATATATATATATATATATATATATATATATATATATATATATATATATATATATATATATATATATATATATATATATATAAACAAATAGAAACTTTAAATTTGAGAGCAATCTAAAAACCCGAAATACCAGATTTAGTATGGGTGGTGCTAATGGGTAACAGGTTCGTAGCCTTGTTAAAGCTTTAGGATAATGTCTATATCGCCTGCTGCATTGGAAAAAACTGTTCTATTGTTAATTTATGAATAATAATGATAAAACAATAAAAATTTCAGTATTGTTTCCAATTTTCACCTCAGTTTTCGATATCTACAAATCATAAGTTGATTACAGTTATTTACAGTCATTTATTTAATAATATAAATTCATTTAATCAAGACATATTTGTCCATGTGTTTATTAATGAGTATTAATTTCTTCTTTCTCAACTATAAATATCTTTTATCATACTAAATAACCTCAGAAAGGTTTTGTCACTGTTTCCCAGCATTACCAGTACCATAGTGGAGAAAGTGATATACAGTCTTGCTCGAGTAGATATAACTACATTGTTTTATAAGATCTCAACCATGATGTTTGTACACATATAAACTCTGATATGAAAAGCTTTATTACTAGAAAGGCAAGTAAAAAAACTTAACCTCATTCTGCTTTACAAGAAATAGTTAATTATTTTCCTCCTCTATCTTCGACATCATATCTGCCCATAAACTTATCTTCATTCTGGTCATTAACACTGAGAAATAAAAACATAAAATTCAAATGTTTAGTCATCAAGTTTTCCTTACGTCTTCGACACATGTTTGCATTATGCTAATTCCTTAAGGAAATAAATATTTAGTTTAAAGTCACTCTTTTTAGGAGAATATGTTCACCTCACATTTTATTGATCTCCGTTTGTAATTTGAGCCTAAGTAGATAATTTTCATTTTATTTGAATGACCAAAATATTATATTTGACTCATTATTGGTCAAATCTGAATAATTCCTCAATTTAGTTCAGCTTAGAATACAAAGTAACAATATGCAAGAACTGAAATTTGATAAGTTGTGCCCAATAATTTCATACTGCTAATAATTATATGAAGTTAAATTAGAATTTGTTAAAACCCTAAAATTCAAGCTTTTTCTGTCAGCTAACATAAATAGTTTAAGCTTAATGGCTACAAGTTTTCGAAGCATCTTCTTTATATGTTTACATTCCAGTAATTCCCTTAACCCTCAATTTGACTAAGTCTGGCCGCTACACCGGACATGTATATTTATAACTACTATATAACATAATTGTCAGATTCCGCCACAGCGGACATTAATTATCTCAAAAATGGAAAATGATATATATATATATATATATATATATATATATATATATTTTTTTTTTTTGTTTATTTTACAGAGATCCTAATGTCTATACAGACATGGAAAAATAACAGAAATTAAAATATATTTGAAAAAAACATCTTGTCAAATTAAGAGTTAAAACACTTCTTTATTTTGTATTCACCCTTATTAAGACATTGTATTATTGTACATTTTATTGATCTTTGTCTGGAGTTAATTTGGA
>CM063510.1:47670624-47708124 GCA_032207245.1 Pardosa pseudoannulata | reverse complement strand
ATTACAACAGATGCCGAGAAAAAGAAGAATCTGGAAATGATGAATGTCAGAAAAATAGCATTGTTTTTGTGAGGATAAACTTGGAGGCATATGTATAAAACGATCGATTCAGGAAAACAAATTACTCAGAAATGATAGGGATTGTGCAAGATTAAAGAGTTGACTGAATGAAAGATAACAGGTACACCTTACTCCTACGGCCAACCAAAAAACTTTACAACCACCGAAGCCACGGTGCGAGGAGAAGTTCATGTCCAAAATTAATAAAACATTAAAATATTTGACAAAGTTAGCATAATTTTCCAATGGTTTCTAGGGGGAAAAATAGGTACATGCAAATTTATAGGTGAGTAAGGCAGCCAATCAGTATTATTAATGGTTAATCACGTATGGAATGCTTAATGAAGTGGTGGAAGTGAAACTAATTATAGCGTTTTGCTTTCCGTTACATAAGAATTGCTGATTGAAGTAAGATTTAATTTTGGTGTTTTCGGGCTGACCAGATTGTTAGAAAGAACAAAAGATATTATAAATATATATATATATATATATATATATATATAAGTATATATATATAATATATATATATATATATATATAAATATATATAAATATATATATATATATATATATATATATATATATATATATATATATATATATATATATAATATATATATATATATATATATATATATATATATATATATATATATATAAATATATATATATATATATATATATATATATATATATATATATATATATATATATATATAAATATATATATATATATATATATATATATATATATATATATATATATATATATATATATATATATATATATATATATATATATATATATATATATATATATATATATATATATAATATATATATATATATATATATATATATATATATATATATATATATATATATATATATATATATATATATATATATATATATATATATATATATATATATATATATATATATATATATATATATAGCATGAAAAAATAATGCAGTAACTCACCGGCGGCTAGCTTGGGAAACACCAAACCAGACTTTTCTAATCCGAATCGAGATCTGGAGTGAAAGTTCTCATCAAGCGTTTGTGTCCGAAGTAATTATCGATTTCTCCGCCAACAACAAGAATCACGTCTCGCACCTCGCAAAACACTTCCTTTGTTGCAGCGTCCACCCTTTTTTCTCTTTAATCAATAGTCCACATCTAGTGTTGTTGGGGGAGACGACCGAGCATTGTCTGTCCATCGCCAAGAAATTATTTAATTGCAGACACGCTCTCACAATGGGAGAAAACGCTCGGCTTTCGGACAATGGGCAACAGTGGCGTGGCTCCATTTTTTTCTTTTCCAATTTATTTTAAGAAATTTCCGGATTTACTCTCTGCGAGGCTTGCAAAGTTTCCGCCAGGCTTTTTGGTGTCCCATTCTTTGATGGGATTCTTGGACGAGGAAGTCCCTTTGACTCCGACAGAGGGCGTGTTTGCGATGCGAAGTGTCAAGTATTTCTTAGACATGCGGACGAGCCTGGCTGCATTAACATGAGAAGATGTGATCGGCATTTATGAGACGTTCACTTTCAAGTATCTGTAAAGGAAGTTACGACGGTGCTTGGGATGTTATCGCGTGGGAGGAAGAATAGGGTGAATTGAAAAATGATCCATCAATGGCTATAGAAAAGATGACAGTTGTGGATTAATTAAGTATATATACGCATATACATACATATGTATATCATGAAATTATTTTATGAACAAAGCCACTTTCCCCCTTTTTACTTTCAGGATATCCCATCCAGAACATTCGCTTCATTATTTATTCTATACCTAATATACATGAAACGAACTGGAAAAACTGATTAAGGCCCAACTTGGTACTGTAGGCTTAACCTTATTCCTAGTCCGCAGTGAATGCAGCTAGAAACATTCAAGTGCACGGGGAGGATTTTTGTTTAATAATTAAGATCATTTGGTAAATTATTGTTAGTCTAAAAGTTTGTATTTATCATGAGTCATTTTTCTTATTCCTTTCTTTCCCTATATCAGCTTTTCAAGCCTTTTATTATATCTGTCTTTGCCAAAAGGAGTAATGCTTCTTTTCTCTGAAAATGTTTATGTGAACTTTTATTTTATATTTCTCACTATTTGAAAGGAGAGCTGTTGTAATTCAGTCCAAAGAATAGGGCCAAGATTCACCGTGTTCATTAATAGCGTCCGTGGTACGTGAAATAGGTTCGTTGTCGCAATGCCCTCCAAGTTCTCAAACGATAACTCTGAAGGTAGCAGTCCATGCATGGGAGTCTTCTACTTGGTCCCTGGTTTTAAATTATATTCCCACTTCTTTTCTATGTAAGGTATGGCTTCAATGTGTTTGTAAAGTTTGTATGTTATTTATGTACTAAATATTATTTCACGGGATATTATTTGGATGGTGGATGGATGCACAATAAAATCTTGCAGGTAAATGTAATGCTGCATCTTGGCGATTACTATATAGAAGATTTGGACAATAACCTGATTAACCGCGATCATTTCGCAATGGACAACATTATAATGAGAATGCAAGATCAAGACCGTTGGCTTCATAACGCAACGCGAAACACTATCATGCAAAATAAAAACACTATTATCATCAACTAACATGTTATATTAAATGAAAAAAATATCTCACTTTGTAATTACTATATAAAAGGAGTTCTTCAATAATTAAAATACTTTTTATTCTGATACTTCTTATCACATAAAAAAAACTTTTAAAAAAATAATAAAAAATCAAAGTGTTCATCTAAGAGCTTTATCTTTACGTTCGAAACTACCATTCCGGCAAGCCATGTGTTTGCATGTTCTTATCAGATAGAAAACACTGTCTCAAAGCATACCTAATTGGCATTGAAACAAAAGAAGATAATTTCTTTTAGTGTGCAGTACGTTATCGTTGTTTTTCGTTTTTCATTTTTTTTCTCTCGCTTCTTTTTCATCTCAAGCTTTGTATCTTTCTCAAAAGCCTCGTTAATTTTTCGGCATGGTACTTTCGCTGAAAAGATTGAAATAGCCTATTTAGCTGTATACAAAGTATCTTTTGTTTGGATCGTATATTTTATCGTTTTTTTCATTTATATTATAAAATCAATTCTGCGTCTGTTTTCTCAGTAAATCGGATCTCAAAAATTTTCAATTTTAAAATTCATTTTATTTAATATTTTCTATAAAATCTGCTTTGTTTGGAATAAAATTTTTACATTCGTATTTTGGAACTTAAAATTCTAGTGTGATGTTTTTTGGCATCGATTTAGTGATTTCAAAAATTTTAAAATGAATTCCATTTTATTCAAAATCCCACTTTTCCTTAACTATCTCGAAAATTTTAGACATTGTCTATTAAAAATTTTGTCATAAAATAAGTACTCTAATTAAAAACATAAATATTTTGCCGAGTTCTAGAGTGTTTGTTATTGCTGGGAATTAATGGAGTATGTCAAATTCAATAAGTGCATCGGTGGACTGAAAAATCCAAAGTGTAAAATCAGTTTTTATCTATAGCTAAGGTTAAGCCAGATTATATTTTTTCCTCCATCCCCGTGAAAATCTGGAATTGTGGATCATTCTGGTATACTCGATAGTTAACTAGACACACAACGAAAAAACAGACATATGAGTTGTTCCAATATATATTATTCATTACCAGGAATCTATTTTGAGTTATGGTTTTGTATCTTTTATACTATTATCCATAAAATTATGATATTATTTTCTATTAAATGGTTCAAGTTAGACAGGCTTGACGATGAATAAATGAGGTTTATAAGTACTGAAAAGTTTTGGTTATTTATGATGTCTTTCAGTTTAAATATTTCATACCAGTCCTTATTCATTGTTAATCATTTTCTAGATGTCATCAAAATTATGCATGAGGATACCCAGAAATATATAAACAAATAGAAACTTTAAATTTGAGAGCAATCTAAAAACCCGAAATACCGGATTTAGTATAGCTGAAAAATCCGGCAGAAAACAATCTTTGAAAGAATGAAAGTTTTATAAAGAAGTACACTTAAAATTAAATTTTTAATTAGTGATTGAAGTAATTTTAATATTTAATTATCTGAATGGTATTCAATCGTAGTGAGACGTAGTCTTCTTTATTTAAGCATAAAAAATTAGGAATATCCATTGAGCAGAACTTTTTAAATAATTACAGATCAGGTTAAATCGTGAAAAAGGTTTTAAAAAATCTTCAATATTAATTCTTTTAAAGGTTTTCTTATAATAAATCAGAAGTGTGTAATGATTCTATGAATTTTTAATAGGTTTTAAGTATATGACAAATGTTTGTATAACTTTCTTAAAATATTTATGGTCTATATTAGAGTTTCTATGGTCGTATTAGATGCGTTCTGTAGTACCCTAGGGTTCCGCAGCGATTCTCCAGGGGTTCTTCGAGAATGTTTTAGACACTAACGAAATTTCAAAGAAAACCCATAATGTTTGTATAACTCTCTTAAAATCTTTATGGACTATTTAGAGTTTCTATGGTCATATTAGATGTGTTCTGTGGTACCCTACGGTTCCGCAACAATTCTCCAGGGGTTCTTCGAAAATGTTTTAGATACTAACGAAATTTCAAAGAAAACCCGTAATGTTTGTATAACTTTCTTAAAATCTTTATGGACTATATTAGAGTTTCTATGGTCATATTAGATGCTATGTGGAACCCTACGGTTCCGCAACGATTCTCCAGGGGTTCTTCGAGAATGTTATAGACACTACCGAAATTTTAAAGAAAACCCGCAATTTCATTCTCTCTTTTTTCTCTCTAATCACTTACATAAAATTAATAATGTTGGATGAGAATTGTTAAAGATCAACAACAACCCCATAAAACGGCTATTTATCGCCAAATCTATCAACTCTTTTAATCCTTCTCTCTTTAGTGTTTTTTTGTATATTATTTTTCTGATGTAGTTTTGCTCTGTCCCGTGCTGGTAGCTGTTTTATATCATGTAACTTTCGTTTGCTAATTAAATGTTTTTTTTCTATATCATAATATATAGTTTCATAGTACTAGTCATGAACTCAATTAACGCGCACCAAGTTCCGAAGTATCTCAGACGATCGAAACCGGAACCTAGAGAAAAGGTAAGTGAACATTTTTTGACTACTTTATTTTGCTTACCGATGGTATATATCTAACAAATAATAGTAACTAATATACCAGAAACGCAATAATAGGGAGCTGGAAAGCGATGTGATAAGTGACTCAAACCACATGCGACTGCACAAGAAGGGATAAAACATTCATAAATGTATCCTTTTAGTTGTGCCATTTCATTAAAACAATTATTGCTTCCATGTCACATGTTTTAAGTATTAAATACATTTTTAAACTATTTTATATTGCTTAGTTTTTATGTTTATATCTAATCAGTGACAAATAATAGGCTCCTAGTTTCTCCTTAAATAATATTCATTAACATTAGATTTACGGATCGAGAATATTTGACTCATTAAAAATTTGATCACTATATATATAACGAAAAAAGCGTTTAAAGAAACTGCTTTCACTCCTTTAAAATACTCTTTCACAAGGCAAGGCCTACGCGGTAGGGAGAGTAGGCGACGGTCTATGATAGAAAAATATATTAGCTACAAAGTACCCAGACCTAGAACAAAAAATAAGGGAATAAACATAGCCTACAGAAATACATTTCGATTACTTAAATCTAGATAAGTAAGTAAAAAGTATTGCATTTTTCAAATTTCAAAATTTTCTTGAAACTTGGGGGTAGGACATCTTTATAGCTTGTGTCCACCTTGTACGGTTGCATGCTATGCCGCTCTGACATGGGTGTATTTAACACTAGATTTAAGGATCGAGCCAATTTGACTCATTAAAAATTTGATCTATCTATCTATCTATCTATATATATATATATATATATGAAACTTTAATATCACTTTTCAAAACCATACGTTGGTTTTTTAGTTAAGTAATAAAATATATGTAAACTTTCATTCCTCTTCCCCGCAGACCCTTTCATTTCGCAATATCAAATGGGGTATACCTATTTTCACGGTTGTGAGCCAATTTAACTCATAGAATGGTTTAACAGTTAATCGCATAACATGAAATTTATTGGTCCTATCAGTCTGGGATATTTTCCAATTGGCTGAAGAGCTAAGAAGTAAATATAGAGAAGAAGTCGAGAACACTTCCATTCCAATGACAGAAATTCATGCTACTGACGCACGGAAGAATTGTCAAGTTCAACAATCATGCAAAAGAAACAGATGTAGAAACCATTGTACTAAATGTAATAGAAATGTTTGTGGAAAATGTGTTTCAAAAACAGATTTTAAATGTAAAAATTGTTTTCCATGAATTTTTTTATAATAAACATTTTATTTAAATTAATTTGGAACTTTTTTTTTTGAAAAAACTTCAGTTTTCTTGTATGAGTCAAGCTGGCTCACTTCAGTAAAAATAGGTATATGATCAACATCCTTAAATCTAATATTAAAGTGTTCCATTGCGATGTATGTGGTAAGAAAAAGGTTCCTTGGAACAAAAAGTTCGAGAACCATTGATCTATACTTTGAATGTACACCGTGTTTCTTTAGAAGAAATGAGACTGCCAAATTTATTACCTTAAGTCAGGAATTTCGTAATAAATGAATAAATATCTAGTAAATTATAACTATACAGTATTTAAAGTATAAATAAAAGTATTAAAATATATTTAAGACTATGTAATTTTATAATCAAATCACATTTGACAGTTACCAATTTTCATTAAACGAAAATATTATATTTTATGGCTAGTATTAATGTTTATTTACATTAAATAGGTAAATATAAATTAGTAATAAACATAATTTTATCACTTTTATAAGTTAGCTTTAACTTCCTCTTGCTATTTTCAAAGCAAATTAGAAATACATTTTATTACTTTTAAAAAGCTTTAAACTATATAAATCTCAATACTAGAACCATTAGCTAGTCGGATATAAAACTAAATTCATCATAACGCACAGTCAAAGATCATCAACATAACAGTACATAAAATCTCAGACAAGATAGCAACAAATTATTCATTACCAGGACAAATGTCGGAGTGGCTCCATTTCCACGGTTGTCAGTGCCATCTATCGAGCAGATACGAAATCATTCATTGCTGGCAATTCCTCGGCTGTCTATTAAAATATTCACAAACGCGGAGATCGTACAAATGGCTAGTTTCGGATCTCTTGACGAATAAATGAATTAAGTCGACAAGCTGAATATTATTCCTGTTTCTATCTCTGGTTTTCCAAATTTCAGTATATCTGATGCAATTTAACACCTGTAAATCTTCAAAAATTCGAATTTTTGGTTCTTATATCTTTTGAATCTCTGGACATTTCTTAACAGGTTAAAACAAACCTCATTGTGATATTTGAAATATAACCTGTAAAACTATACAGTATTTGCATTTACTATCATAGCTTTGGACGAAACTATGAAAACTTTAGATGCATTTTACTGAAAATGGTCTTTCATTTTTATCTTCCATTTATTGTAAATAAAAAAAACTATTGCACACATGGATTTCAAATTTTCACAGTAAATGCATTATTGACCTACGATGAAACTCTATACACTTTTATCGTTGTTGTCCATTTCCTTTAATATTTATAGCATTTGAAATGGAATTTTTAAACACTACTTTAGTTTTTTTTAAATTCAATCTCCTGGTGTAACATTTCTGATACTTTAAAAAATTTAAATTGACGAAGAATTAAACCTAATAATTATTGTTCATTAAAAAAGAAAAATTATTCATGAAACTCGCTTTGTGTTGTAAGCTTTTGCACACTGTGTCAGAAAATTTTAATTGGAGGACAATTATACCATATAATTATTGTTCACTAAAAAGAAAAAAATATTTATGAAACTCGCTCTGGGTTGTTTTAAGCTTGTGCACACTGTGTCAAAAAATTTTTAAACTGGCGGAGAATTATACCATATAATTATTGTTCACTAAAATGTAAAAATTATTTATGAAACTCGCTTTGGGTTGTTGTAAGCTTGTGCACACCATGTCAGAAAATTTTTAAATTGGCGGAGAATTATACCTTATAATTATTGTTCACTAAAAAGAAAAAATTATTTATGAAACTCGATTAAGATTGTTGTAAGCTTGTGCACAATGTGTCAGAAAATTTTTAAATTGGCGGAGAATTATACCTTATAATTAATGTTCACTAAAAACCAAAATTATTTATCAAACTCGATTTAGGTTGTTGTAAACTTGTGCACACTGTGTCAGATTATTTTTAAATTGGCGGAGAATTATACCATACAATTTTTGTTCACTAAAAAGAAAAAATTATTTATGAAACTCGCTCTGGGTTGTTTTAAGCTTGTGCACACTGTGTCAGAAAATTTTTAAACTGGCGGAGAATTATACCTTATAATTATTATTCACTAAAATGCAAAAATTATTTATGAAACTCGATTCAGATTGTTGTAAGCTTGTTCACAATGTGTCAGAAAATTTTTAAATTGGCGGAGAATTATACCTTATAATTATTGTTCACTAAAAAGGAAAAATTATTTATGAAACTCGATTTAGGTTGTTGTAAACCTGTGCACACTGTGTCAGGATATTTTTAAACAAGCTCTTATTTATTTAAACAAAGAAATTGAGTAAAACTTAATCTAATTAAATAAAAATAGAGAATAAATGCTGTAAATCCCATGTATTTATGATCATAATTAAAGAAAGATATGTGGTAAAAATTAAAAAAAAAAGTCTTCTATTTTAAGTTGCTTAAAAGTAACTTGTCTCCTTAATTTACTTAAAAGTTAATTAACCTGAGACCTCCTAAGGACATTTCATAATGTAAAACAATATTTCTATTGTTCCTTAGATGTGTCAGAAGGGATTGATAAATCTATTTAGTAAAATTAGATTAGACTTGTAAAGAAAACACCTCAAGTACTCACTGTTACTCTTTTAAAGACTGTTGATTGAGGTTGTTAAAACTAGAAAAAAATGTACGCCTGTTTTGATCCTTGTTTTGTCAGATCAATGTCTCACCTATACAACACATTGCATTTTCTGTTATCACATTGCGTGTTTAAGATTTCATCGTCCGAATACTGGGGTAATTTTTTAAAATTGACAATGTTCTGTCCCCGGAAGATTGCTGTTTTCTTCTTTTGTGTTCGAAAAGTCACAGTCTTTTCCGTTGATTCGTTAAGATTTCAGATCGTTATTTTCTTAATTTTCATTCTAATTCTGACTGTTTATTTTTTTAAAATTATTTCAAAATTGTGTAATTTCTATAATACATGTTTGAAATTTACTAATATTTGGGATTTTAAGTATGTAACATATTTTTGTGATAAGGACTATTTAAAAGGATTTATTCAGATCAGAAAAGATGTTTAGAAAAATCAGTTTCAGAATAATCATATGAAGTAAGCATTTTAAAAGGTTGGAAACATATAAAACTATCTCGAGTCTTGTAATGTATATTTTTTTCTTTTTCTTTCTTTTTAATGTAAATTTTTTTTCTGAAATGTCTCATAATTATTTATATAATTTTGTTAAGTATTTAAAGCATTGGGATCTAACAGAACAGAGAATTTCAGCATTCATCAAGATATCTTTAGAAGACAATGAGACCCCTTAAACAATTTTATAAATGTCAACATTTTTTCTGAAATGTATCACAATTATCTGTACACGTTTGTTAAATATTTAAAGCATTGGGATCTGTTAGAACAGAATGGCCGAATGGTTAGGGTGCTGGCCTTCGGAACCGGAGTTCGTGGGTTCGAATCCCACAGTGGCATGGATGTTTGTAGCCGTTCGGAATCGGTTTTAAACAGTAGGTCCCGATCTCATTAGCCCTCGTGTTGCAAAAAGTAGACCGTAGTGCTCCAAACCACACACATTATCAGAACAGATACTTTTAGCATTCACCAATATATTTTTAGAAGACAATGAGACCCCTTAAACAATTTTTTAAATGTCAACGTTTTTTCTGAAATGTATCACAATTATTTGCACACGTTTATGAAAGCATTGAGATCCATCAGAACAATTACTTTTTCATTCACCAAGACATCTTTAGAAGACAATGAGACGCTTTAAACATATTTTAAATGCCAACGTTTTTTTCTGAAATGTATCACAATTATCTGTACACGTTTGTTAAGTATTTAAAGCATTGGGATCTATCAGAACAGATACTTTCAACATTCACCAAGACATCTTTAGAACACAATGAGACCCCTTAAACAATTTTTTAAATGTCAACATTTTTTCTGAAATGTATCAGAATTATTTGTACACGTTAAGTATTTAAAGCATTGGGATCAGCCAGAAGAGATAGTTTCACCAAGACATCATTAGAAGACAATGAGACCCCTTAAACAATTTTTTAAATGTCAACGTTTTTTCTGAAATGTATCACAATTATTTGTACACGTTTGTTAAGTATTTAAAGCATTGGGATCTATCAGAACAGATACTTTCAGCATTCACCAAGACATCTTTAGAAGACAATGATGCCCCTTAAACAATTTTTTAAATGTCAACGTTTTTTTCTGAAATGTATCATAATTATTTGTACACGTTTGTTAAGTATTTAAAGCATTGGGATCTATCAGAACAGATACTTTCAGCATTCACCAAGACATCTTTAGAACACAATGAGGCCCTTTAAACAATTTTTTAAATGTCAACGTTTTTTCTGAAATGTGTCACAATTATTTGTACATGTTAAGTATTTAAAGAATTGGGATCTATCGAAAGGGATACACTTTCCTCTTTCACCAACTTATTTTTAGAAGGAAATGAGACGCTTTAATCAATGCTTTAAAATGTCAACATTTTTCTGAAATGTCTCAATTATTTGTATGATTTTGTAAAGTGTTTAAAGCAGTGGGATCTATCTAAACTAATGTATAATGTTTAATGAATAATTTCATTCACCAAGACATCTTTAGAAGGTGATGAGTTCCATTAAACAATGTTTTTATACATAAGCATTTTTCTGTTTTTGTTAACCATTTAAAGAATTAGAATTATTGAAACATATACATTTTCAATATTTATCAAGACATTAATAATGAGAACCCTTTAATCCTGTTTTAAATGTCAACATTTTTCTCTGAAACATCTGACATTTATATAATTTTGTAAAGTATTTAAAGTATTGGGATTACTGAAACAGATACACGATTAGCATTCACTAAGACATCTTTAAACGATAATGAGATTTCTTCAACATCTTTTTTTCTTTAGCGTGCCCCTAAATAGATGATAAACATTTTCAACGTCATTCTTTGGAAGACTGAGAAGAATGTTTATTAACCATCCAGGATGAGAATTTGTGTGAGAATAATTTTGATTTAATTTCCACTCTCACAGACAAAATTCCCATCGAAAGCGAAAATCTCCATTCGTCATTGCAAAAAACGGCATCTATGAGTAAACCACGCGCAATTTGACTACGCCTCCCCCCTCCGGAGTTCTGCCTGAGTGAAAATATGGGTTTCTTGAAAGAGTAAACTGTCTCTGCTTCATTTGTTACCCAGTAGCCTAATACCGGGTCGCGAGCCTTGAAATGGAGCAAGCATCCTCTTTACGTGCTTCGGAAGAGAGTGGTCCACTTCATACACACTCTCTGTTTACGGGCTTTGTTTCTGTTTCTGACCCCAAGGAACACAGGAAACGACTGTTTAGTGTTGGAAATAGTTTGCACTTAACGGCACAAGATGTTTTCTACAAAACAGACGCTGAAAGGATATAATCACTCCCTCTCTTCGATCATTCTCATTTACGAATACTTCGTAGGTCGTCTGCTAAAGTTCCCTTCCAAAAGAATGAAAGCGTTTACTGTTCTTCGTTGTATTTTATGCATTTTAAAACAGAGACAAGGGGAAGATCAGGTTGTTTTCCCTTTGAAAAGCTATTATTCTTACAAAATGATTTCCGGTGACTTTCTGTATGTGTTTATTTCTTCGTGAGAGAGATGAACCGAAAAGACATGATAGAGAGGCTTACAGAAATCATTTCTAATTCAACTAACACGGTTTTTAACTATATCACAGAAAACTACAAAAAATATTAAAAGGCTTTACACCATATTTCCACATATTAACATATTTCTTCTAATTTTCTTTCTTTAAAATTATCCTTGAAGGTTGGGGCCTAATTGAATAAAAAAATAAATACACATGCACAGAGATACTTATCATATAGCTATATGTAATACTCAAGGCCCTTAAATTTTTAAATAATAATACTTATTAGTTTATTTTAATCAAACTATTGTTTAAAAATTGATTTTTTATTTATAAATGTAACAGAGTTTTTTAAAAAGGGCGATTGATCTATTTTAAACGCAATTATAGTTAAATCAAGATTTATTTTTTTATTACTTCAACAAACTGTCTAAGTAAATCGGTGAAAAGACCAGATAACTTAAAAATGTTTGTTCAAAATTTGATATAAATTGTAATTTTTAATGCCATCTGTCCTGCTTGATTTTGGTTTGCCTACATTGCGCTTTTAGCTACTGAAAGACACTGGTTAACTAAAACTAAACTTCTCGGCACAACAGCCCCTAGGGGGCCAGGGCCTATGGTGCCAATCTCCGCTTACATGACCAAGGGCCCTGGGATGCAAAGCGTATGTTCTGGCTAGGTGGTCAATCTTACACTGAACCCCCAGTGCTTAGCTCCCAAGCACGCTGGTCCTCAGTTCATCTACCCACTGAAAGGATGGAAGGCTGAGTCAACCTTGGCCAGCCCGGGGATCGAACCTGTGTCGTGGGAGTTCGAAGAGCTACACCAACGCCACTAATCTTCTAGACACTGGTTAAGGTATTAGGTATTCTGTTAATAGAAGATCAACTCAAGGAAAAAGGGCCTTGTGTGAGTAACTTCTTTATAGAATTTAACCTGTATTCAAGCAAGGTACCAAGTCCCACCTACGTAAAACTTAGAAAAGGAGAATCGGAGCTGCGGATTGTCGGCTAAAACAAGAAGAGAATCCCAGCACCTATCACCTCTAAAAACTATGTTGTGCAATATGCGAACCCCTCGGCTATGGTTGGGTAAGTATTCTACAGAAATCAAACAGACTGTTTAATTTTGTTGAATTATTAAACTTAATATCCAAAAAATATTTTATTTAATTAGTCTGTTGTTTAATGAAGAATTCGTAACTTCTAGGATCCACCTGGCTATCAACTTTAATTAATTATAGTAATTAATAACACGTTCGAAAATGTCTTTTCATTTATGTTCCCTTTCCTATAAATGTATATACATAAACAAACATGTGTATACATACATATACACACTTGTATATGTAGGCATATATGTGTATGTCTGTGCGTGCATATTGATATCAGGAAAATTTAGAAAGTTTCAAGTTCTCTGAATAGTCCGGGAAAGAAGTCATAACATATTTTTATGTCAAAATTTAAACAAACCAATTTCTTCGTGAATATCTCTAAATTACCAAGATCCAATCCCTCTAAACCCCAGAGTATGGCCTACTGCTTTCGCTGAAATTGATTCTTAATGCTTGGTACAAAGGATAGTCTATCTTTTGTAATTATAGATATTATCGCCAGTAATTTTTTATCCGAAAAACAGTTCCTGAATTGGGTTCAATAAACGTTATGAAAGAAATTTCATGACATTAACTTACATAACAGGCGTATACTCTTGTTGATTTTTTTACTCCTAATGCATTGCAAAATGAATAAAAATACAAATGTTAGAGAAGATGAAGCCTTGATCTCAGAAATAAATAAATATATCAAAACAAAGCCAACAGGATTATAGTGCAAAAATTATTAGTAAATCAAGATAGAATAGTTATAAACGAGGTTCTACTCGAGATTAATACTCGGAGCAGAACTAAACATACAAAACTAAACTGAACTAAACTAAATTATAGCTAATAAGCCTTTTCATAAGTCTCATGGGTATAAGGCGTCCGAGATGACCCGATAGCGATTTATTTAATTTTGATCATCCTAAGGAGGGAAATTTTGATTATCCTTAGGAGGGAGAGGGAATTTTACCCCGACTCCATGTACAACTTGCACCTGCTGTCCTCCCAGCGACAGGAAATCCATAAACACAGATTTATCCTGCAAGTTCTTTGGCTGTACAGAATGATGTTTACAGAGACAGCTCAACTGCAAGAATCGAATCCAACCTCCTTTCTGCGATTCTAGTTGGCCAATAATAAGCCTTATATTAGTTTTATATATGTAAAAAAAACCACACACGCATGCACTGAAGAGCGGGGGAAAAATAATTTTCTAGTAAAATCGGGAGTACAAATTATGTAAAAATTATTTCAGGAGCGTGAAAAAAGCACCCTGACAGTTTTTTTAACTAATGAATAAATATTATCAACAGAATTCTGAGTAAAATAAAAAAAATCTTCGAATGTTCCTAGAATACATTGTGTAAAAATAATGTTACGTTGGCCAAGTGTTTGAGAAAGAAGAAATTAATACTCATTAATAAACACATGGACAAATATGTCTTGATTAAATGAATTTATACAATTAAATAAATGCCTAAGGAATACAACTGGAATCAACTTATCATTTGTAGATATCGGAGACTGCTCTCATGTCGGTGCCAGCCCTAAAAAACAATATGGCGTTGATTTTTCTCAAAAGGTCTATCCCTCAAGCTGCGGATGTCAGCAGCGTTCACCTTCTACTTTCCTCTGGTCACAACCTTGTCCTCTAAAAATAATCAGACTGCCCCCGAAGAAAAAAACAAGGGTCCACTCCAGAACGGCGGGCGGTCAGAATCCCCCAAACCAACGGACCCTTCTATTGGTTGGGAAAAGTCCGAATTTTCTTTCTAGTTCAAACCGGTCCTGTTCTGGTATGTCTTTGATGATGACTCACGGGAAGAGATAAAAAAAAAGCTGAACCGAATGTAACTTTTTGTCACAAACAGTAGACAAAAATTGGCTGAGATATTTAAAGGCAAAATTTCAAGTTGTTTTTTCTTTATTCATGGATAGGGGTTTAAAGATTAATTACAGTAATTCGGGGTTGCATTCAGATTAAAAACGTCTCTTTTATAATGAAAACAGGAAGAATTTTTCTATTGATAAAAGAGGATTGCATCCACAGAAATTAGATATAGCTCTTTTCAAATAATATAAATACTGAATTCCCTTTTCTCTTCTGTTACAAAAGAACGTTGAAACCAGATTTCAGCCTCCAATTTCTGTACTTAATATTTTATCCACACACTGTACTTAATATTTTCCAATTTTTCAATTTCTGGCAATTTTAATTTAAATATCTCGGCAAAATTTTGTCAGATAGAAGTGGAACTTTTTGTATTACGGCTCTTATATCGTATTTCAATTTTTACTGTATTTAATGATAAAAAACGGGAAGGGTTCGTATAAAAAATTAGATCTTATAATTTTCAGCAAAATTTTAAGTTTTGATTTAAAAACTATAAAGAGAATGCTTATTTTAGTTCAAACATTTTTGTAATTTGAAGTACACGTCCTCTCCTTTGGTCACAACCTTGTCCTCTAAAAAAAATCAGACTGCCTCGCGGAGGAAAAAAACAGGGGTCCACTTCAGAACGGCGGGGGGTCAGAATTCCCCAAACCAACGGACCCTGCTATTGGTTGGGAGAAGTCCGATGTTTCTTTCTAGTTCAAACCAGTCCTGTTCTGGTGTGTCTTTGACAATGACGCACGGGAAGAGTTAAAAAGAGTTGTACTGAATGTAACTTATTGTTACACATTGTAAGGTTAATTTTTTTTAAGTGAATTGATAAACAAGAGCTTGTTACACATAAATATTATCATCATGATATTGGTATTGTTGCCTTTTAATAATATTAGTAATATTCGCAACAGTCTCTTAAAAATCAGTTCAAATTTACATTTTCTGTGTAATAATTTGATATTTTTTTAGGTGTGCCACAAATAATTTCAGATATGTCAACTAGCCGTCAACCAAGAAAGTTTGAGAAACACTGATGTAAAGGATAGAAATACAATAAAATATAATTAAGAAAAATTAAATAAAACTATAATTTTTTCAATAGAATCAAAATCAGAATATGAAGTTAAAATGGTTTTATTTTTTAATTCTGAGTATGGCATAATATTTCTTGTAGTTTTATGTACTAATCCCATTCACTTTGAACATAAGAACACCCATTTATAGATTAAGGATTTGATATAAGAATTCTTTTGCAATAAATGCAATGACATTGATATTTTTGGATGAAATAGTTCTTATCCTCTAATTTCTCGTTGGTGACATCTTATATTTCTTTAAAAGTTTTTCAATTTCAGTCCCATTGAAGCCAATTTTCTATTTGCACTTTAATAACAGATTGGTAAGAGGAAGAGAGAAAAATTTAATCTCGAAAGATTTCAATCCCTTTAAAAAGATCCAATAAACGCAATGAGAAATATTTCACGGCAAGATAAAGTATCTTAAAACGTTTCCATGGCTACAAGTTCAAGAATTCATTCCTTATTGGACGAAACAGAGTGTCGGTTACAATTGTAAAAAAAGTGTTTTACGAGACAAAATACACTTTTATGTATATCTCTTTTGTCTAACAGAAATTCATATTTATTTTCCAAAAAACAAAATCTTTAAAACTTAGTATATAACGAAAATCGTGTAAAAGTTATTGGATTCTCATAAAAATCTGTTTAAGATTTTTATGAGAAAAATCTGTTTCAGATCTTGAAAAAGAAATCCGTTTTCATTCTTCGTTCACCCACATAACAAAAATTGCATAAAATTTTGAAAGTAAAGCATGCTCAAATTTATAAAAAAATTCAGGTTGAACTATAGTTTAATTTGTAGGTTACAGTTCTTCAGATGAGTTGAAGTGAAATGATGGCTGAACTGGTAGGTTGATGTTTTTCACTACTGGAGTCCGTGGGTTTGAATCCCATTAAGGGTGTACCGAGGTACTTTCCCACGATGGTCAACATGTGCTTGCACAGCTGTGGGAGAAATTTCGAAGGAGAATTTAGATGCAATTGTTGACTTCAAGTTTTAGGGACCCCCACGGAGAAGTTATAGATCACGGAATGACACAAACGTAACGGTCAAGATCGCACAGAGATGTAACCGGAAGTTATGGGGGCAGGGGCTAAAATTAATGTCAGCTTTCACAAAAGGAGCTATTTTAATGAGCTCACCTGCACTCTCGAAGGGGGGTGCAGATGTGGGAAAGTTTCGCCTACAAGCAATTGGCAAAGAAGAAAAAGGGGAGTGAAAACTGAGGTGATGAGTTGGGAAAGAGAGTTAAGAAAAAGGAGTCGAAGTCGGGATTCAAGAGTAGCTGGACATCGAAATCCCAAGCCCTGCACGCCAGCACCGACGTCCCGTGCGTCCGAACGCCCAGACCGAAACACCGCACGAAGAAAGCCCCTGCCTGCTACCCTATTCTAACTGGAGGACCGACATAACGCGTGAGAAAAGCCCTTGCCTGTTCCCCTGTACTATTGCTGAAGGTAAAACAGATTTAACATATTCATGACTGTTATTTAGGCTCAGTTAGTAATTCAATATTTTGATTAAGGAATAATGTATAACTAAAGAGAATTATAGTAATTAGTGTGTAAATATGAATATAAAACATAAATAATTGCTGGTTATGTTATAGTAGGGTATCAATTTGTAAATAGTGTATAGAATAAATGCCTTAATCCAAATATAAGGTATTATATTTTTACTGTGTTTCCCCTTTGTAGACGAACACTGGTGTTAGTGTTGTAAGTACATTACAACAGAGAGCATGGATATTCATAACCGTTCAGAATCAGTTTTAAGCAACATGCATCTAGTTCATTGTCTTTCGTGAAGCAATATAGTCAATATAGTAGTTGAAGTTTTTTATAAAAAAAAAGCTCTGTGTTTCTTAGAAATCGGAATTCTCCACCTCCCCCCATTCCCCATTGTAGCGTTCATTACGCCCCTTTTGAACCGCGGTAGCTCAGTCAACAAAGGCAACGCTCTCGTAACTGAGAGGTTGCTAGTTCGAAGCCCGAGCCGACCTAAGATCGACCGTCTTCGTTAAACGTGACAGGGACACGTAAAATATATTCATGGTCACAATGTCCTCCAAGTTCTCAATCAATACTTCTGTAGGTGACAGTCCAAGTCTGTGGATCTTCTGTTTGATCCCAGCTTTAAAATTACGTGGACCGACTTGATCAAAGTCGTTCTTTCACCCTAGCGGTGCTCATAAAAACGAAAGGCACCCTTTTGCCTTAAAACGAGTAGCGTATGACTCAAATCGTGCTTGTTTGTCCAAATGGCATAATGGGATAATATAATAATAGGGAGCGTTGCTTAAAATATTTCTGTTTTGGTTTCAAAATTCTATATGTCAATTCTTTTTAAAATGGAGGCGTTTTTCTGGTTTTCGGATTTGCACACATCACTCTGTCAGTGGGATGGGTTTTTAGAATTCGCGTGAACTTTCTATGCGGCATGATTGGCTGTCTATTGACTTCAATCATAACGTCGATTCCGGTTTTGAAATGTTCTAAATAGGCGAGCATCAAGGTTCGAAGTGTGGTTCGGGGGTTGTTCGGGAATTTTCTGTTCCTTGCTAACATAGCGCAAGGTTCAGATTGTGCTTTCATTATAATCATGTAAGAATGGAAGAAAACCAATCAGTTGGGTGAAGTTGGACATTTTTTGATTGTGTTTGCTGCACTCATGCGGACTCCCAATGGATACGACTACATTCCTCGGGTGATAGATGATGTGGAGGTTACGGTTCGTCTCATATATATATATATATATATATATATATATATATATATATATATATATATATATATATATATATATATATATGTCAGGTCTAAAAAAGACTTAGTTGGAAATTATGTAAGTTAAAAACAATTTTAAAAAGAGAACTCTTCTATAATAATAAAATAAATGAAAAAGACCCACGCTCGCGTAAGCTTTCAGGATGATCCGGTCACGCGGAAGCATTCTCAGCGATTTAATGAGCTTGCAATCAGATAAGTTGGATTTGGAGGGTGGACATGGAGCGGTCAACACCTTCACGCACAGCTCCGCCACGAACAATGAAAATGGCGCATGTTTCTTTCCTTAAGAACGATGAGTTAATAAAACTTATTATTATCAAGAAGACTGTTGTCCATTCGCCTTAACTCTGCACCACGATTTGTCATATATATATATATATATATATATATATATATATATATATATATATATATATATATATATATATATATATATATATATATATATATATATATATATATATATATATATATATATATATATATATATATATATATATATATATATATATATATATATATATATATATATATATATATATATATATATATATATATATATATATATATATATATATATATATATATATATATAAACTATTTATGGGTCGAACGATGGCCGATTGGTTAGGGTGCTAGCCTTCGGTACCGGAGTTCGTGGGTTCAAATCCCACAGTGGAATGGATGTTCGTAGCCGTTATGAATGGTCTTTGAGCTATAGGTCCTGGTCTCATTAGCCCTCCTGTTGCAAAAAGTAGACGTAGCACTCCAAACCAAACCAAAAAATGTTAATGGACAATGAACAAAATTATTAAAAATCCATTAAAATAATCTCTCTGTAAAGAATATTCACCGATTTCTTAGAATGAGTTTTATCTTAAAATTCATATTAACTTGCTAAATCTATAGTACTTTAAAACAATTCTTATATCCCTACTTTTACCCTATCTTCAAAGTTCGAAAACAGCTTGACTGCCAGCTATTTTATTCTACTCTTTTCTCGCTGGTTTCCATAATTCATCCATTTTCTAGGCACTTCATTTTAGAATGTGCTTATTTTGAAAACACTCAGTCCTTTGTGACGCACAGAGGGGTGATTGTAAAGAAGAGTTATTCAGGAACCAGAGAAAGTCTTCTCATTTGTCTCCTTTGAAAAGAGACAGCGGGAGGTTATGTGTGGCTATTAACCTCTTAAATGTATACGACTACGTCACATTTTGTGAATAAATTTAGTACTGCTTAAAAATTCACACAATTTAGCATACATAATTTTGAATTTTCTTTAAAATGACTCGAACTTTAAAATGATATCACATAGTTTTACACTGGAATATTACCCAGTTTTTGTCTTGTTACTATAGTTACTTCTGCAGAACAATGCCGAACGATGGCCGATTGGTTAGGGTGCTGGCCTTCGGTACCGGAGTTTGTGTGTTCGAATCCCACAGTGGCATGGATGTTCGTAGCCGTTCGGAATCGGCTTTAAGCTGTAGGTCCCGATCTCATTAACCCTCGTGTTGCAAAAAGTAGACTGTAGCGCTCCAAACGAAACCCAAATCTGCAGAACAACTTAATCAGATTTTATTTTAAGGAGACTAATCACTTTTAAACATTCAACAATTCTGTTTTCTGGTTTTTACATTTTTAAAATTTTTAAATATCCCCTATATAATAACAGCCTAAATTATCTTTCTGTCTGTCCTCGAACTTATGAAGCAGTTGTACCTGGAATGGATAGAGGCATACATATTGGATTCTTGATGAGTTAGGGTTAGAAAAGTTCGAAATTAACCCCTTCCCTTTTCTAACATTTTATGTCATTATTTCCAGCCCTATTTTTTCTGATTGAGAGCAGGCGATTGTGATGAGGTCCGATTTAGATCCCTTCTTGTATGAATGAATCAATTATATTACTGATCTAAATCGCCTCATCACATAGTACCTTTGTGGATTTATTTATGAGTCCCTACGGGACAGTGCCCAATTAGAAGTGATAAGGTTTTCCACGTTGATGGTCTCAAGGCGGAGTTTAAGCAGACCAATTAGATTTTTACAACGATCCTGATTGGACGATAAGAACGGAAGAGGAGACAAGGATGAAATTAATAAAATAAGAAAAATCTAAAAGAGAGAAGGTGTTCGGGAGTCGAGTCGACTAGACAAGTCCGACTGAAGGTGTTCGGAAGTCCAGTCGGAGAAACAAGTCGGAGTGAAGGTGTTCGAGAGTCCTGTCGAGGAAACAAGTCCGACGGGAAGTGCTCCTGTATCAAATATTACGGCCGCACCCCAAACACTCAGAAGAAAGTCACTGATCAGACCGACGGAAGATCCATACATACCCAATCCTGATCAGCCATCAACCATCACACCATATTAACTCACAAAGGTACCCCCTTTTACATATATTTTGAAATTGAGATTAGGTCCTCTCTCTTATATTTACATAATTACTTAAGTGATGAAAAATTATTGTCAGAACTAATTTAGAGTGCCACGAAAAGCATATTTTATGAAGATAGAATGAGTTTGTGTATACATAGATGTTTATATATCATTATAATAAATTTACTTTTTTTATTTTTAGCTGGCTTCAGATGCTTTTAATTTAGCTTTTAGTTTATTTTCATATCTTATGTCTGTAGTTTCTCAGAACCTGTGGTTAAATTTAGTACTAAAATACTTTTACACAACGAAATCAAAATAAATACCACTTTACATTTGATCACAGGTTAATACTCAAATATAAACGAGGACTACACGACAGCAATTAAATTTTTTAATTTTCTACATAATAAATAGGTAAAAATAACATTTTTTATCTAACATTATGACGTCATTCCTTTAACCATCTTATTTAATCATTTCTTATTTTAGATTATTTAAATATAGGCTGCATTGTTTTCCTACATTTTATCACTGAACTTAGATATTAGGTAAATAATTTTCTTTTATATTTAGCTTTAATAATAGATTAGGTACATAGGTGATAATTTTAAATTTAATCTTCGATTATTTTTTATTACTATTAAAATTTTATCACCGGCATTAACAACAAATTCTATCCAACTCCATGATGTAGTAGAAATTGTAATTTCATTCCTTTACTTCTATTAATTACTTTGGAAAAAAATTGAGAAGAACTTAACTATAATTTTGACGTAGCTAAAATAGCATTGAATTATCTTTCTAAATGAATTCAACGTGATTCTAAACTGCATTCCCAGTATCGGGAGATTTTAGAGGAGTATGAAGATAAATAAATTATTGAGTATGTACAAGATAAATCTCAGCCAAAAAATAAAACAAACCATTTTTTATCTGCCTTATAGGGTATTATTATTGCACTTTGCAATTCTGGAAATTTAAAAATTTTACTGATCCCGTCATATGACGGGCTATATGCTAATTTCTAAATAATTTAAAACAAAGCCTATTGAAATATTCGAATTAGAACCTGTAAAACTATGCAACCTTTGTATTTAATACAATAGGTTTTGTTGAAACTATAAAAACTTCAAATAGCATTTTGCTCAAAATGGTGTTTATCAGTTTACACGCACTGTAAATAAAACACTATTGCGCATATTGTTTTCAAATTTTCACAGTAAATACCTTATAGATTTATGATTAAACTCTACATACCCTTTTGGTTGTGTTTATTTCATTTAGTATTTATAGCAATTGAAATGGAATTTTTAAGCATTAGTTTAGCTTTTCTGAAAGTTCTTCAATTTCCTGATGTAAAATTTTTGATTCTTTTTAAAAAATTTAAACAGGCAGAGAATTATATCTAATAATTACTGTTTACAAAAAAAATATCAATGAAACTCACTTTCTGTAGTGTGTGAAATTTTTTTTAAAAATTATTAAAAAAGCTTTCACAGTTCATTTTATATAAAAAGTTCTTAGTTTTGTAAATTTACTTTATTTTTAAAAAAATATTTAAATAAAAATTTCCGAATATTCCAGAATACTCTTCTGGAGATAGTAAAAAAAAGTCTAGAGCACTTATCTGTTAAACTAAAGAAAGTAGAACATAAATCAAAAAATTAAATATACATTTACACGCATTTTAAATACTATCGTCCCTACCGCCATTCGAACTCATGACTTCTTGATTACGAAACTACGACACTACTGTGCTGACCATTCGACTATGGAAAGTCGAACGCTTCTTTTCAGTGTGGCAATATATATATATATATATATATATATATATATATATATATATATATATATATATATATATATATATATATATATATATATATATATATATATATATATATATATATATATATATATATATACATATATATATATACATATACATATATATATATATACATATACATATATATATAATGTATATACATATATATATATGTATATATATATGCATATATACATATATATATATATATATATATATATATATATATATATATATATATATATATATATATATATATATATATATATATATATATATATATATATATATATATATATATATATATATAATAGCAGTAAAATAAAATATATCTCTCTCGTTGGATATTTTAAAGGTATGCCAGGAGGACATTTTCTTTGAAGTGAAGAATTCCTGCTACTATCATATTCTCAAAAAAACTATTCCGATTGCCTTTGTTTTTTTGGAAAAGAAAAGAATGTAAATAAAAAAATCACATGAACGTTGTTTTCGCCCCAATATAGAAAATACCTTCAAATTTTGATAATTTTAAAATAATTTCAAAATGTAATTTTCTGTATTTAAACATTTTCATTTTTACAAAAATATGTGATATCACGTTTCTTGTTACTTTTTCCTTCCAGTAGCAGCAAAACAAGTAGCAGGAAGAAACTCAAAAGTTGCGATAGAAAACTACAATTTTGCTATTATGTACGCAATCAATGTTTTATTTCTTTAAGTCAAAATATTCTTGAGTTGCCGTGTTCACACACAGACAGAGAACTAATTCCGAAAATGATATTTTCGCAGCCAGAGATGCCCAAAACGTGAAGATTAGTCAAAATTTCAAGATCAAATTTTCGGAGGATTATAATACGTAACCTATACGAGAATGTAAAAATTATTTACGGTAATTAAAGATATTTTAAACTTTTAAGAGCTTATTTTAATTACAAGACATCTCTGATATGTAAGGATAGTGATCTAAGTTTAAGAACTGGAAACTGTTTCAAGATAAGATTAGTTAAATAACCTGTATTTCCAAAGAATAGTCTTAAATGTCAGGAAAAAGTCAAATACTTCACTGTACCTTTCAACTCATATAATTATTCTTCATATATTATTCTTCATATATCGTTCTTCCTATTTTTCATAATTATTCTTCATATATTATTCTTCATAAATTATTCTTCATATTGGGAGTTAAATATTTAATAATACGCATAAAATAAATTTGTTTTTCTGTTAAAATAGTTTTGAAGTTTTCCTGCATGCAGAGCAAAATTCCATTAGAATTTGGTTCCTTTAAAACAGTTTTAACACGTTACAACAATGAATCTATTTTACCTATAAAATATTTTATGCTGTAATACTCTAAAAGATACGCATCATTACCCTCTCATGGTTAATGCGCCCATTTGAGCCAGTATAATATCTACATATAATTTTGCAAGATGAACTGAAGCGAAAACAGTGACAAAGTTATAATAATCTGAGTTCGATAATCTAATCACGATTGAAAATTTATAAGCTTAACTATAACAGAAAAACCGTAACTGTAAAACGTTAATTATAACAGAAATACATACACACACACTCACTACAGCCGGCTCTACCTTTTAAGTTAAAAATTTTTTTTAAAAATTAAAACTCTAATATTCATTTATTTTCTAGATTTTGAATCTAAACTTCAATTTGAATCTAAATTATATTTCGAAATATATTATAAATATAATCCTGTTGCACATTTATTGGAACTCGTGCAGGAAATTTTAGATCTAGGTACCTTTTTACAAACCAGTTAATATGCACACCTATGCAAGAGCAGGGATCTCTTCTTAGTTCTACCCCTATTTATCTTAATTAAACAACGAGAAACATATTTTAAGCGATATTAAAGCTAAAAAATTTTGTTTAAAAGGTATAAACTTGAAAGTTTATTTCTAAAATTATGAAATATGACTCATTATACACGAATACTTTTTACAACACGTGATGATAATGGATTGTTTGTGTTTTGTATATTTTACTTGTTACGTACTTCTTTATTTCTTTAAATTTCACGCGGAAACTGTAAATGCGTTGTATTATAAATGTGTATTTGCTTGCTTTGAATTGCTCTTTCATAGTTTTTTTAAGTGAGGATCGTTATATCCTTTTAGTGCCCGTATGTATCCTTTTACACTACTCATTACATAAATATATTTTTGTGGTTTTTCATTTAGCCTCGATTTTGTCTGTGAAACGCTAGAGCCACTGCTGACATTTTTATCCTCTTATCTCACACAATAAAAAACCGAAACAAAAAACTCCTGCCTTTGCAACCTTATTTACAATCTAATCAATAGGTAACACAAAGTTCTTAATTAAGCCGAAAGCTTCTCAACGAAGCTATTTAATTAGAAACCACCCAAGCATTTACATATCCAATCTCATGCCAAAAACACGACAAGGACTTTAACTTCTGCCCTTCTTTTTTTTCTCCTGTTCTTTCTTTCTGTGTAGCAGAGACGGTGCCCCTCAGCACATCATCTCATTTATTCACCTCCCTATCGTCGTCGTGGCTATTTTGAATCGTCACAGTGGGCTGGTCGGACGACTGCTGAATGGAACTAATTGTGCGAGCGTGGGTCAGCTTTTTATCACCAAAGTCTGTTGGCTAGTGGTCAAGCGTGCGTTACGCTTCAAGGTCCTGCATACGACTCCCAGCGTGAGCACGCGTGCGTTCATTGAGGTAATACTGAATTAGGAGTACTGAACATATTAGCGTACGTAGAGGAATATTGTTTGCGGGTATAACTTTTACTTCGACATAGAATATGCCAGAAATATTCTTTAAATAGTTTTATAACAATGGTTCTGTGAGGAGCACGATTTATTTAAGGTAACTGTCAATATAGTTTCTTTGACAACCTTGGTTATAGTACGGTAATAATACCTCCCAATTAAACAAAAAGCTATTCTGAAATAAACAATTTTCTAGAGAGGGATGGCTGCAGGAACGCAGTCATAGCTTGATGGGATACATACAATACTCATACAATATGACAAATGCGGCTGTTTATCCTTTATTCACCAGAGACGATATTTTGTGATAATTAGCTTTTTGCACGTGGGAGGTGTTTACAAGGCATCTGAGATCTTCAGAGTCTAGGAATAATTTCAATTACCTTTTTACATATTCTTAAGATAGAATTTTAACAGAGTTACTGCGGGATGTTCCCTATTTTTTAACCCTATTTTCTATTTGTTGTTAAAGGGGATTTCCTAGCCTTGCTTCAAGGTCTCAACGAGTTTTTGAAACCAAATGATTTTTTAATCGGGCAGGAGGATAGATGCTTTCTTTAATCCCACTCTGTATGGTATAGATTATCCTGGCTAGGGTAAGATTCTCTACGATTTTCTTAATGTCAAATTTGATCGGACGTTGATACTTTGTAATCACTATAGTGTCAAACACTAGGGGACATGAAATTTATAATTAAGTAACTGTACAAACGTTAAGTATTTGTCTGTTTTTGCCCAGGAACTTTACTTATTGAATATGAAATGGGGGTTACTTTTAGATCTTTATACATATATATATATATATATATATATATATATATATATATATATATATATATATATATATATATGATACAATCTGTTTCGTTATGTTACTTTCGGTATAGATATGGATATTTATTGCTTAATGAATGAGCAAAAACTCAGAGCCACATTTTTACAGGTTTTATTTATTTAACGATCTTTAGGACTGTGCCCTTTAAAAGTTAGATACAATAAAAAATGATTGGCGGAATAGATGTATTAGCTAAGGTGGAGTAGGTTTTTGGTCACGATGTTACGCCAGAGCATGCACTGAAAAGTGATATGTTTAATTGGTTAGTATCGTGTCTATTTAGATATCATATGATTAACCATAGAAAAACTGTTCCCATTGCCATATAATCGCTACTTATTAGTAGAAGGAAATAAGAAATCCGTTCTATTAAAATTATAGATATGTTAGATGGCGGATGATGGAGGAGGCGGATTATGATGGCAGAATAGATGTATTAGCTAAGGTGGTGTGGGTTTTTTGGTCACGATGTTACGCCAGAGCATGCGCTGAAAACTTATATGTTTAGTTGTTTAGTATCGTGTCCATTTAGATATCATATGATTAACCATAGAGAAACTTTTCCCATTGCCATATAATTGCTACTTATCTGGAAGAAGGGAACTTTGGGGGCATTCCTACCACGAACCTATTTTGCGTGTATTAGCAGCTGTTAATGAACATGGTAGATCTTTGACCGACTCGAGCCTCTAACCCGCTATCCTCCAGCTACGAGATCCTTTTGTCGCCTGAGCAACCGTGGCTTAGATAGCTGTAAAATGCCTATATAAGTGCAGCTGATTGTACAAAATTTAGCTTGGTAACTCGAAGTTTGATTAATAAAAAGTAAAAGAGAAGAGGGAAAACTCGCCAAATGACAGATAAAATGTTTATTTTATGTATAGAGTCTCTAAAAAATTGTTACAGAATTGTAACAGTAATTTAAGAAAAACTAATTGTGCTAAAATATCATTAATCCTGCGTGTGTGTGTAACTGTAAAGCTTTGAAAATGAATCTTTTTCAACATTTATACTTACTGGTTTGAAAATACAATTTTTATGTATAGTACCTTTCAAAAATAAAAAAGAATGCAAACTCAATGTTACTGATGAATTAAGAGTAGATTTTTCTAGCGTTGCTCTTAGTTTTAATAAACATTGAGGTCAGAAAAAAAGCTGACCGATGCAGGGGTTAATATATTAAAGTATTTAATGAAATTGTAAATAAATCCTATAAATAATATATATATGTAATCCTTGAAATATAAAACTGCTGGACAAGGAGAAAGCTAAACAGCTAGCAGTAATAAAAATGCAATTGGCCGACATTGAAGAGAACGGCACAAGTCTAATTAAAACTTTATTTCAGAGCTGCTAAAACGGACATTTTTACTACTCAACAACAAAGGAAATACACAAACATCACTCTGCTTGAACAGAGGTGCACCCAAGATCGAAGACAGAAAGAATTTTTCCACTTACTCAGCGAATTTAAGTGCAAGATCAGGAAAAACGCAGAGCTATTTGCCGGCGACAGATGGGAAACGTGTTGAATAGACAGAAAATTTACATTTTTAGGATAGAAAGCTTTGGGAAGAATTTTAAGTCGAAGACACTCCTTTGATTAAGACATTTAGAGGCTGGGAAAAAGATTTTAAAGAATTAGAATGGGAGAAAGGAGGTTTTTAAGGAAATATTAAAGTTAAATAATTATGATATATTACAGTGTGTGTGCTTATATCTACGTATTATAAATTTTAGCTTTGTAAGCACAAATAAGTAATAAAAATAATTTGTTCTTAATTTATTCTGATATGAAGAATTGATACTTTCATTAAATGAATTTGCATTAAAACTTCGTATTATATCGAGACGTAAGCAAGTAGTTGCATAAAGTTTTCAGATTGATAAGGTAAATGGAGTCTAAAGTTTAAGAACTACTAATGTATACAAGCGTTAATTTGTCTATTAGATACACCTCAGTTTAGTTTTTATTTATTTAATCTAAGATATAGCATTAAACAGAGATGGTTGTTCAGCAGTTCATTCTATATATTTTTCCAACTTTCATTTATAATTCGAACATGGTAGCCTTACAAGAATTAAATCACTAATTTCTATCTTGAGTTTACACGGTTTGCGTATGAAACATTTATTAATATTAGTTTAATTCCCTTCGCTAGCAAAATAAGTATAAGAAAAGTTAGTCAAGATCGGAAGTCAAACAAAAGTTTAAAAATACTTCTTTTAATTCTTAAAGAATAGATTTTGGGTCTTTCAGAAACGACAATAAATGTGTTTATCTTACAGTAAAAAGTTTAGATTTTCTAATGACTCTTCCTACCCTTTTATATGAAATCTTAATTTTCTCTTTTTCTTTTTATCACTTATGCATTAGAAAGTTTTGATCACTTAAAAATGTGGAATTTTAAAGCTTTTGATATTTTTTTTCTTTTAGAAATTTGCGCGAGGAGTATTTATCTTACATCCAATGCATTTTTATAATCTTTGCTTTCAATTTAAACACACAAAGATATTAAATATACTTACAACTTATAAAAATATTCGGTTTGGAACACTTTTACAAAATCTTCTAAACTTAATACACTTTTGTAAATTGTGAAAAATTTAGTCTTTTTATAAGGGTTAGTAACTTTAGATTTATGACAATATTTCTTATTTACTGTAGATATTGTTGCAATGATCAGTATTTAACTTTTGAACATTGTTTAAAAG
Source organism: Pardosa pseudoannulata (assembly GCA_032207245.1). NCBI lineage: Eukaryota > Metazoa > Arthropoda > Arachnida > Araneae > Lycosidae > Pardosa > Pardosa pseudoannulata. The sequence continues at coordinate 47,678,680 of CM063510.1, read as the reverse complement.
TTTAGATAATTACAATATGTGTTAAATGTGTTACCACCAACCAACCATGCATATAAGTCACCCTGGACCAAAAGATTCACACCACTCTGTCTAATACATCTTTTCTGTAATACCTCTAGAGGTGCTAGGTAAATTCTGGGGGTCTTTCTTCTTAGTCCCTGTTTTTAAATTACAAGGACCTACTCTTTAAAGTCCAACCTCTGGAGGCAACCATCTTTCCATGAAATGTCATATGACTTCTAAATGGACATGACACCAACCAACCAAAATATCTTTATGGGCATTATTTTGTTTATAGGTTGAATAAATAATTTATACAAAATATTTTGTCTGTATGTAAAATTATAAAGAAAATCCAGACTTTTCTAAGATTCAATTAAGTTTATAAAATCTAAATAAAGTCGAAATTTAAAACAGATAAGCAGATTTACTTAAATGTACATTGGAAATATTTTATAAATAATTTGTGAAAGGCTATGAAAAATTAAATCTTGTGAATCCTTTTAAAAAATAACAGAAATTACCAAAAAAGTTAATTTTTTTTAAAACTATTATCCCATGTTTTGAAAAAATATTAATTCTATTTAATTTAGTTTTATTTCAAAGTGTATGTGTACAGACTTTCTTAACTCCAAGTTAATAACTGATATAAATACTTTTTGAATTCTTCCTTGTCTTTCAAACAATTTCGAAACCATCAGTAAATTTACGCATATTTTATTCAACACATTGCATTTTCTGAATTATTCATTTCTTCATATCCGAGTTTTCAAACATTTATGATTATTATGTACCAAAGTTTTAAATATTTTCTCTAAACAGTACGTAAAATAGTTTCATACTTAATTCAAAACTTTAGTTTCCTATTTAAACACAGAATAATTTTTACGTTGCTGTATTTTAAAATTTTCTTTTTCTAACAGTGAAAGTCACGGCTTCTTAGTGTTAAAACATTAGACTTGAAAAGCAAGTATGTCTATTTTATGTAATACAGTCGAAAGATTTGTGGTTCATTAGCTCCGATGCTGTTTTAAACTGGAGATTTCTCTAAGTCAAAATGTTTGTTAGATGCTTTTACTTTAGTTTTACGATGTGGATAAGAATGCACTGAAATTATTATTCATTAGGTTTATATATTTAGTTATTTGTGTTAATACTTTAGCTTGAACTTTCTGTCTTAAATTTTCTGTATGTGAGTTATGTCACAATTGTATATTGCCTTTTACAATAACACTGCTAAATATTTCAAGAAATATTTAAATGAATACTTTAAGAAAGTTTGTGGCTTTTATAACTTTCAATTTGAATAGTTATCTCGAAGTAAGTTAGAAAATGACGATGGATAATTATTTAGAACTTTATCAATTGTTCTTTTAAAATCTGGCTAGAAAATATTACACATAACTTAGAATGCATTTAAAAGTTTAAGAACTTTTAGCTTTTACATATATTTTTAAATTTAAAAATCTATCAGTTTTATTTTTAAATTATAGATACAATTATTAGTGATAAGTTTTAATACTGCTTCTGGTTTAGATCTCACAAGATTGAGGTTACTGAAATGGAAATGAAATTAGCTTAATACTTATATTAGGTCAAAGTATTAAGATTAAAACACAATGGCTTTATATTTAAATAAATTGGAAGAAAGTAGTTCAAATATAGTATTAAGAATGTATTTAAAAAGTAGAAAATTAAGTAAAATCCACCAGTGTTTTATCTGGGAAACAAACATATTTAAAAGAAAAAAGTAATTAAAAAGTCAATATTCACTTAAGTCATAATTTAAATGCGTAGGCGATTTAGTTCTTAACAGCAATTTATCAAAGAACTCAATTCTAATACATTCTAGTTATTTATATAACGTCATCACAGCTATGAATTTTTCTCAGTAATGTTCAGTTATTTAATCGAACGCTGAAAAAAGGAATAAACATGATAAAGATGCTTAAAGAAGGTGTTGTTATGTATATTTTTATATATTTTATACGTTAAAAAATTATCTTTGCTTTAAATCATAATTTACGGTCTGATTAAAAATTTAATGTAGAAAAAAATAAACAAGAAATCATCTTTTAAAAATATACATTTTAAATCGCAGTAAAATAATCTATTAAGAACATTAACTTTCTTACCTGAAACTATTCCAATCACACCAGTCATTTTGTATCACAAGGATATTTGAAAAACCTGAAATTAAGAAGAGAAAAAATAATTTAAAAATTTTTCAAGTAAACGAAATATAAATCCTATTTTGTTTTATATTCTGATAGCAATAAAATTTTGATAAGCAATTTTCAAAAGGAATCAAACAATGTTTTACATATAAATTATTTATTATAATAGAACAAATTGTATAATTAAACCATTGTTACAGAATAAAGATTAGGTATGTGATATAGTTAAATATACATTTTGTACCAGAAAATTATTTAATATAGGGTTAAACGAATTCATAAAGAGTCAAAGGCCGATTATTTTCATTGAAAGTGTAATAAAAGTTACTGTACTAATAAAAGTGTATTGTATAGCTTATTGGAGGAATTTGATGAGTATGCAAACCGATAGGAGACAGTTGGCGCATAGACTTAGAGCTTCAATATACTCTACGCTTAGCTCCGTCAAGGATATCTTTAAAAATAAAGAAAAAAGACTGATTCTTCCATTCGCCTTACCACTGGATACGACATGTATATATAATATATATATATATATATATATATAATATAAAGAGATGTTTGTACATATGTGTATATATACTGATATTTATAATTATTTATATATGGTTATACATATAAATATATATATATATATATATATATATATATATTATATATATATTATATATATATATATATATATATATATATATATATATATATATATATATATAGGTGCGCATGTGTGTGTGTGTTATTTTAGTATTTAGAATTACTTTATAATAATGTGGAAGCCATTAATTATATAGAAATATGATAGAAAGGATTTTAATTAAGTGTTTGAGCAATAGGAGTGCAATTTACGTAGGCTTCTTTTCGATAATTTTAAAATAATAGTATAATCTATCTGCATTTTTAATTTTTACAGTTTTTATACACGTATGGACAAATTTAATAAATAGGAAAAAAAGAGCAAGATATAATTATAATAAGAGGAAAAAAAATGAAACATAGGTAGTTTTTGCTAAGCCAAAATTTTATATGAGCACGGATTATTACCAAATATGTAATGAGCGGAGAAATTTGATTTTTGGAAAATTTTTTGAGTTTGTGGTTTTGTAGATGTGATGAAACTCTATGTCTAAAGACACACACACACACACACACACACACACTTTTGTTTATATTATTTATAGCCATGAATTAAGTTTGTTTTCTTCTCCGATGTTGTGTTAAAAAATAACGAAAGAACTTCTAGGAATCGAATTTAAGAGATCAGATCGTAAAAGTATTTTGATTCTCGCTCCATCTGAAGCAGTTTTAGTAACAAAACAGGAAGTAGGCTCAATATGTGAAACCAGCTATAAACATTTCTGATAACGGCATTTAATTTCTTAGGCATCTACCGAAAATCACTTGTTTGATTCAAAGAAAATTCGAGAATGCATGGTTAACTCGAATTCTTGAAGTCTCGAAATAAAAAAAGGTCTTTTTTCCCTCGAATTCTCATTAGATGCATACTTTTACATTGTTTTAATTCGTTTGCAGTTGATGCTGAGAAGGGTTGTAAAAAAATAGTAAAAGACACGTAGAAGTTAAAGAATCATTTCCAGCGTAGGTCATTGGCCGATTACATTGAAGCTATTGAACTTTCTGAAGAAATACAATCCGACTTGGTTAGCTCGAAATTTTAAATAGTTCGAATTGTATAATTCCAATTGAATTTTCTGTGCAGTGTAATGCTAAAACCTTTTGGTTAATTCGAAGAAAATTCAAAGATTCATGGTTATTTCGAATTTGATGAAATTTCGAACTAAAGGAAAAATCTTTTATTGGTTTAGCTTGAAGTGCTCCGGTCTACTTTTTGCAACACGAGGGCTAATGAGACCGGGACCTACTGCTTAAAGTCGATTCCGAACGGCTACGAAGATCTATGCCATTGTGGGATTCGAATCCACGAACTCCGGTACCGAAGGCCAGCAGCCTAACCAATCGGCCATTGTTCTGCTAAAAAAAAACCCTCTTATTTTCTAGAAGTTTCAAATTTTCATTAAAGGCCCATATTTAATCTGTACTTATTCGTTTGCAATTTATGTTGAGAAGTTATGCAAAATTAATAAAAAACCCGTAAATGCAAAGAAACATTTCCAGCTTTGGCTATTGGCGGATTAAATTGACGCTATTAAACTTTCTGAAAAATGTTAAATACATTGGGACTTGGTTAATTTGAAATTTTAGATAGTTCGAATAGTATAAATTCCGATTTAATTTCCTGTACAATGTAATAAATCTAAAGTCTAAATATAATAGTCTAAAATCACTGGGTAATTCAAAGTAAATTCAAGGATGCATTTCGAATTTGATGAAATTTCGAACTAAAAGAAAAGCTTTTTATTTTCTAGAAGTGTCAAATTTTCATTAGAAGCACATATTTACCTTGTACTTATTCCATTTCAATTGATGTTGAGAAGTTATGCAAAAGTAATAAAAATCTCGTAAATGCAAAGAAACATTTCCAGCTTTGGCTATTGGCAGATTAAACTGACGCTATTAAACTTTCTGAAAAATGTTAAATAGATTGAGACTTGGTTAATTCAAAATTTCAGATAGTTCGAATAGTATAAATTACGATTGAACTTCCTGTACAATGTAATTCTAAAATCACTGGGTAATTCGAAGAAAATTCAAAGATGCATGGTTATTTCGAATTTGATGAAATTTCGAACTAATAAAAAAGCCTTTTATTTTCTAGAAGTTTCAGATTTTCATTAGAAGCACATATTTACCTTGTACTTATTCGTTTGCACTTGAGATTGAGAAGTTATGCAAAAAATAGTAAAAGACGCGTTGAAAGTGAAGAATCATTTACAGCGATGTTTATTGTCTCATTAAACTGACGCTATTAAACTTATTAAAAAATATTAAATACACTCGGTTTTGATTAGATCGAAATTCTGGATAGTTCGAATTGTATAATTCCCGTTGAATTTTCTGTACAATGTAATATTAAAACCTTTTGGTTAATTCGACGACAATTCAAGAACGCACTGTTATTTTGAATTGGATGAAATCTGGAACTAAAAAAAAGCCTTTCATTCCTTAGAAGTCTTAAACTATGATTACATTCACACTTTTGCATTGTACTAATTCGTTTTCAGTTAAGGTTGAGAAAGTATATAAAAACAGTAAAAGACGTGCAAGAGGTGAAGAAACATTTCTAGCGTAGGTTACTGGGTGATTACGTTGACGCTTTTTAACTTTCTGAAAAATGTTAAATACCGTAGACTTGATTACGAAAATTTTGATAGTTCGAACAGTATAAATTTCTCTTGAATTTCCCATACAGTGCAATACTAAAATAACTTGTTAATTCGAAGAAAGTTCAAGAAAACATTGTTATTTTGAATTTGGTGAATTCTCGAACTAAAAAAAGACTTTTATGTCTTAGAATTCTTATTAGATAAACACATTTACCTTCTTCTAATTCGCTTGTAATTGATGCTAGAAAAGTATACAAAAATAGTAAAAGTTACGTAAGAGGTGAAAAAAACATTTCCAGCGTAGGTTAATGATCAATTAATTTATTGCTACTAAATTTTCTAAAAAAAAATTAAATACACTCGAACTTGGTTAGTTTGAAATTCCGGATGGTTTACATTGTATAGTACCCGTTGAATTTTCTATACAACGTAATACTAAAATAATTTGTTTAATTCGACGAAAATTCAAGAATATTTTGAATTTGCTAAAATGTGGAACTAAAAAATGTCCTTCAATCTTTAAAAGCCTAGAATTATCTATATATTCACACTTTTACATTGTTCCAATTTATCCTCAATTAATGCTGAGAGAGTATACAAAAAATAAGAGACACGTAAAAGATGAAGAAACAGTTCCAACGTAGATTATTGGCCGATTAAATTGCCTCTTATAAACTTTCTAAAAGATGACCTTAATGTAAAATATAGTCTGTTAATTCTAAATTTTGGATAGTTCGAAATGTATAAATTGCCCTTGATTTCCCTATGCAATGTAATGCTAAAATCGCTTAATTAATTCGAAGAAAGTCTTGCGATTCGATAAACATCAGCTAAAAATCTACAATTGACTATTTTTAAAAATTATTTTCTTTCAAATACATTAAAATAGATACATTACCTGTTAGTTAATTTTCGGCTTTATGTTAACAATTTGTAAATAATTTTAATATTTAAATATTAAGAAACTTGAGCCTGAAATGTATCATAATGAGTACCGGTAAATTACTTTCGAAACATAAAATTTCTTTTTTATTGTATAAGATAATACATAATATTGTAGGAATAAGACAATTTTGCCAATTTCACTTATTCTATATTTTGTTATTATAATTTCAATCATCGAGACATCACACTTTGTCATGTAATGAAGACTCCTTCATCTTCAATTTTCACCATTTTCCGACACTTCCCCCACAAACTAAACATTAATTCATCAAGGGTGGTTTAATGTCTAGTTTTGGGTCACCTTGGGGTCAATTTTCAGGAAGTCGCCTATAAGGTTAAATGCCGCATTACATCATAATTTTTACAGCTGGTTTTATATTTTATGCCTACTTCCTTTTTGTGATTAAAACTGCATTAGAAGGAGAGAGAGGAGCAGAATTCTTTTAAGACCAGATCTCTTAAATTCGGTTGCAGTTAAAGATGTCCTTTCGTCATTATTTTTAAAATTATCATTGGGGAAGGAAACAGATAAATTTGTTAACCACTAGAAAATAATTTGAATACTTAACTATTAGAAAATATACACCTGAAAATTATCATAAGAATACATGGTCATTTCGAACTAGGCGAAATCAAAAAAAAGTATGTATTTAACTAGAAATCTTGAATTCTCATTATATTCACACCGTTACATTGTTCTTATTCGTTCGCAATTAATAAGCCGGAGCAGGACTAGCTCTTGGTTAAGCAGGACTAATTAACTACCTGCGTGTAAGGTAGCATTTGGCTGTCCCCTATTCCGGCGTGCAATATTGTATTTGGCTTCTTCCCCCCTCATTAATACGTATACTTAGTAGACTCATAACTTAGCCTAGTGCATTGCAGCTAATTATTATGTATATGTCATCTTTATGATTGACTAGAAATAGAAGAATTAAAAATATATACAATACACATTTAATTCTTGCTTTCTTATTCGCCAGTTCATCAATAATATATAATACAGTGAACTCTGCTTAATGGGATCGCGGTAAATGTTATCAATCGCTTATTATTATCGAAATCACTTGGTCCTGATTTTCTCTATTCATTTGTATGTTAAAATTATCGCTTTATGTGATCTTTACATCGGTTAATGTTATCAGTTTACGAATCTCATTTTAACTGGCAAAGGAATATTCACAATGTATTCAGAAGGAACACATTCTTTTCTTTCTTTTCGCTGTTTTTGAATTTCCGAGAATTCTCCCTCTTTCATCTAGTGAAATGGGGAATGATCATTGGAGTGGGGTATTACATGTTAGTCGAATTTTTCAGAAATACGCTCACCCTGCTGGTGGTCAGGGGTTGTCAGATAAACAGAAGGCAACACATTCTTATCGGAACTGAGAAGAAGCATATACACATTTTATGCCTTGCTCGCTTACATGCAGTTTGTCAATATGGAAGCTAGAAAGTGAAATGATTCAACATTAAAACAAAAGATCGGAATTTTAAATCGTTACGACAGGTTGCCAAAAATGAGTCAGCGCAATGCTGGTGTGCAGTTAAAGATTTTTCAGCCTCTGAATTGTACTGAAAGTGTTGAAACGTGGAGTACAACACCGCTCCGATGACTTTAATAAACATTATGATTACGAACAATTTATCAATGATCTTCTTAGAAAAAATTCTAGACAGTCAACAATGGAT
>CM063510.1:47603124-47665624 GCA_032207245.1 Pardosa pseudoannulata | reverse complement strand
CCGCTCATAGCAGACGAAACCGAAACCGTAATCGTATTTTGATCCTGCGCTCTAAACTTTTACAAATTACTATTGCCTACTGTTTCTTCCAATTTTATTTCTATTAGAATTACATATGTAAGACCACATACAATTAAACTAAAAGTTCTTAGGAATACTCCGATACTATCTCTATGTCTAGAAAAACTTTTATATAATCGATTAAAAGAAAAAGAATAAATTTACTAGTTGAAAATTGCTAGAGCTAATTTTCTATTATATATGTGTGTTCAATATAGCTATTTATTTTTTTTAACAAAATAATAAACTATTGTTCTATTCCTTTTGTATAAACCGTTGAACCATTTAATATTGCAAAATCTTGTAACTCTTTTCATTAAATTAGTTTTAAAAATTTATATCCGTGTAATCTTATATTTACTGTTCTGAGTTGAGATCTGTTGTAGGAAGCCCAGAGTAAATAAAAAAAGGCGAATTTTTATAAGAACTACTCATTTACGCATTTATGAAAAATGCAACATTCCTTTCAGGAACACGTGAAGTATTCAGAACAGTATGCATTCTATAAATAATCAAAACGGTTTTTTTTTTCGAAGAAAAGGTCATCGCTGAGAATGTTCCATTCTTTTTTGCAGCCCGTGACGTCCCTTTATCTTTCTTAAAACGAGAAGGAGTGTTGTTTTTATAAGTTTAAGAGCGATTGTCCTCATTAGATATTGTTTCGATTGAGATGTTTACAAAACAAAATGAATTTAATTTCTATGTGATTTAAAGCTCTTTTTCAAGAGAAGTCATCCAGTTTCGATTTACTATGAGCTGTATGCAAAGTGCATTTAATTACTAAGCGATTTGAACATCTTCCTGACAAGTCATCCATGTGATTTTCCTGTCCTCGGGGTATGCTTCTCACATCTAAAGGCCGCTCCTCACTATGGTCCACTGCAAGCCATTACCACCGTCTGGAGGGGATATGGCTTATCGTGGTCCATGGTGGCAGACGATAAAATAGCCTTGCAGGACGATGGCTTCTGAGGCGGTTTTTCTCCAAAGATCAAAGGCAGCCAGATGCGCAACTAAAGTGCGCAGTAGACCCTATGGACGAATCCACGCTATCGGCTCATTTAGAGGCCTAGCGTGTGGATGCAACCCGTGAACCATTGTTCAAGGTCACCATCAGGAAATGGTGAACAGTTGGCCATAGTGTGGAGGCCACACAATAGATGCACGTTTTTCTCTTGTCTATGTAAGACGCGTGTCCGTCAGTTCTCCACAGTTAAATTGAAGATAAAAATTCTTTATTAAGTATCTCATCTGTTCTTGAGTTAGGAGTTAAACCCTTTCCCGCCACAATGGCGAGTTACATCAGCCCCGTTTACATGTGCCAGAAAATTTACCTTTATTTCACAGGTTAAAACAGATTTTACTTGGAAGGTCAGAAAAACCCATTTACATGAACATGGACTTCAAGCCTAATTTTTGCTGGGATTGTCTTCAGAAGTCACGTGATCGTATGGGAATACAATTCCATTATTCCGTGCATTGTGCTATTATTTACTTTATAAAATGCGATATCTCTGTTTCTTTTTACTATTTTTAATGAATCACTTAAAAAATTCTTTAAATCATGCTGAGTGTTTTAGAAGTACAAGAATAACGAAGATAAGGAAGGAATTAATTCGATCCGTTAGCCTGCCATTATTAGTTGCATTTGTAAAACTTTTCACTTTTTGCCATTTTAAAATCTGGCGCCGCAAAGGAACATGGGAAAGGAGGTTAAACTCTGCCATTACCCTAGTAAAAATGTGGAATTTTTCTACTTTTCAATTTTTTCCCCTAGCTAGGGATAAGTCTTGAAAAAGGAGTACGATTGACAGACTTAGCCCGCATTTATGCTGCTTTCCAGGCACATGTAAACAGAGCTATTATCAAGCAAACCTTGACAATTAAAATTATGAGCTCCCTCCGGCCTGATCGGTGAAGAATTTTTTCACCAGTTGCATATTTGTTATGGGCCGAATGTGCGTAATTCCATTTCCGGCTAGTTGTCTTTTTGGTTTGGTGTTTTGCTACAAGAGGTCGAAATCCATTTTCAGATATCACTCACCAAAAATTTCGAAATCAGTGATTCGAAAAAACGAATCACTGAAGCCACTGGAGGAGCATCGACTGAAATGTTGCAAAATCGTTGGCGTGAAATTGAATACCGGCTAGATATTTCACGTGACACAAATGGAGTTCATGCAAAAGTTATTTAATGCTTAAACTTTTGTTTTATAAAACTGTTTTTAAATTGTTTTTCCAATAAAACAGAAAAACATGTATGTACCCCGTTTCGTACTATGTTTTTAAAATCTTAAATACACTAAAATTTTACTACAGTATAGTTTAGGAACAAGTTTTGCATGTTCTATAGATTATATGAACATCACTGTCTTTACTCTTAATCGATTGCGTTCGAATTAAGATTTATCATATTCAAAAATAAAAATTTAGAAAGACCTTGTCAAAAAAACTTAAAATGAAAAATAATATCCGTAGCTAAACTAAATGAAGGTATAACCAGAAAACTATATGAGTAATTTAGTAATTCATGGTTGGTTGGTTGGTTGATCAGAGTTTAATAGCACAAAATCCTCAAAGGACATACTGCGCGAAACAAGACACTATAACTATACTATATTATACATATATTATACCTACACTATAATTATAACTATACTATATTATACTATATATATACTATATTGTGACATATGAAAAAAACTATAAAACACAAGAATGAATTATTTTGAGCAAAAAAATAAATAAATAAATAAATAAAATAAAATAAACATTGGAAAAAGCTTATTTAAAATCATTAAAAAAAATATATATAACTAGAATATGAAAATAAAAAATATGAGAATAATCCTTCTCAGTAAGCTTAGTAAAATAAGATTAAAAATGCATTGCTACAAACTAAAAACTAAAAAATTAAAACATAAAGCTTGAAAATTTAAAATTTAAAAACTGAAAATTGAAAATTAGGAATCAAATTAAACATAAAATACTAAAATTTCCTTAATTTAGATTACATAATAAAATCCAGTACAACGAAGAAAAGAAAACAAGTAATTCGTGGTGTATAAAGGTACGAAATTCGTGCATTAAAACAATTAAATTGATTTAAAAAACAATGTACTTTCTAGTATATCGCCATAGCAAAACAATGATTACAGACATTACGGCTGTTTAGAATTTGAAACATTTTTTCTGTCTATTTTTAGCGATATGTATGCATCTAAATAAATAGTTTTAAACTAGAATATGAAATTAAAAAATGTTTAGAGAAGGATTAGTAAAATAAGATTAAAAATGCATTAATAAAAACTAAAAATTAAAAAATTAAAACCTAAAGAATATTGAAAATTGAAAAACTGAAAATTGAAAATTAGAAATCAAAATTAAACATAAAATATTAAAATTCCCTTAATTTAGATTACATAATAAAATCCAGTACAACGAAGAAAACAAGTAATTCGTTGTATATAAAGGTACGAAATTCGTGCATTAAAACACTTAAATTGAATTTAAAAACCGTACTTTCTGGTACATCACCATAGCAAAACAATGATTACAGCCGTAATGTTTAGAATTTAAAACATTTTTTATGTCTGTTTTAGAGATATGTATGCCTCTAAGTAAATAGTTTCAAACTACCTTATTTAGAGATAACTTTATGGCCTGTTTGTCCAAGTTTTACATTTTTCTTTGCATTTTTATAAAAAAAATAAGCGATGTAAGTTGATATCACTATTCTACACTTTAAAACATTGCCATTTATTAGTTTCCTTGAAAAGTGGAAATAAATTTACATAATATAAATAATTGAGTAATGTTTTACCTATTTTTTTAACATTTACATCCGTTTCTGTTAAATGTATTGAAATTGTTTTTCTGTGTTTGCTCACTTTTGAAAACTAAAACTGATTTCAAAGCATTTTGTCTCTGAGACAGATTGATTACTTTAAAACATAAATAGACGTTTAAAAAGTTTCCAAGCTGCCGTCCATAAAACGGTCACTAAACCGTGAACGATAAAATGCATTATTATTTTTATTTGCTTTTAATAAAGTGGGATGTAGCTCTTAAATTAGGCCTATTTAAAAAATAGGACAATGTAAAAATTAGTCACAATACAAAATAACTCAATGGAAACAATGACATCGCTATTCTTTGTGTTAAATTATTTCATTCTACTTTTTTCTTTCTTGACGTTCCTTCCTTATGACTTGTCTCATTGAAAATAGAAATTATTTTTTATAGGTTAGATATACATACATATTTATTTGCATGTATAAGTATATACTTATATATGCATACTTTTTATATGTTAGTATATATGTATATATATATATATTACACACATACAAACACATATATATACACCACCTTTTTTTGACCGTGCGTCACACTTGTAGATTGGTTTGGTTTGAGTTGGAGTGCTACTGTCTACTTTTTTGCATCATAAATGCTAAATGAGACTGGGACCTACTTCTTAAAGCCAATTCCAAAATCCTACGATCGTCCATGCTCCAGTGGGATTCGAACCCACGTACTCCGGTACCGATGACGAGCGCCCTAACCATTCGGCCACACTTGTGGCACAAGAGTTAGTAATTTAATTGATAATAGTTGGTAATGTTGATAGTCCATATACCGTTGCATCCCTCAGTTATTAACACTTCGCGTGTGGGCAACGTATTTTTACGTTTTCTGCAGTCTGTCACTAGAGGGAGAGTCACGTAAAAATACGTATTTAGTAGATTTATGGTGGATACACGCTAACCACCGCAAATCTACCAAATACCTATAATTATATGTATGTGTGACATATGCGTGTTGTTTGCTTTGCTATGCAACGTTTTACATTTTTTCTTTCCACAAGTTATGATTGTCTAGTAACTCGGTCTTTTGTTGCGTTATTTCGTCTTTAATCGAATTCCTAGCTTCAGAACGTACAAGTCGTGTTTTGTCAATTAGAAGCTTGATTTTTTATTGTTGAATACAAAATTGATAAAATAAGCCGTTGTGACAAAGATAGTGATGAAGAAATATGCGCTGACAGATTATCGGACTTTAATTTTAAAAAATCGTTTATTTTTGTGATTTCGTAAAAATATTGGTTTTTCTTTTTGTTAGATAATCATACAGTATATATTAAAGTGTAAAATAAAAAAAGGTTCGTTCATAAAAACAAAGTAGTTTTCGAATTACTGCGACTTTTGCGCGATTCACGATAAAACGCCCGCTGCACGATTAAGTTGGTGGTGAAGTATATCTGCATGCTAAGTGTTAAAATCAGGCAGAAATATAGTGAAAGGGAATATTTATTTGATCATCTTTGTACTTGGAGAATCCGAAAAAACGTTCGACATCTACATGAATAGCATCCAGTTTGTGAGCATGTAAAAAAATATGAGAGATGGATCACATTCCTAAATCCTGTGAAACAGTTTCTGAAACAGCATATTTTAGTCGCTTGTTATGCATTTTTTTTTTACTCTTAAAAATACGCATTCTCGAAAAAGATGCTTGTGTTTTCTAACAAAGCTTTCTCCATTGGTAAACATGAGGCAAAATGTAACCTTTTACTTCAAAATGAGAAAATCCTTGATCTTGGCCGAGAATATTCTAAAAATCAAGCGCGATCTACTCGCAGTCTAATTAGAGGAAAGATTTCGGTTACGGTTGGTTGAGCATGGTCACGTGACTACTCAAGCAGAAACTGCCATTAGCTGCTGCTTGTATATTTTTTCTTTTATTTCCTCTAATCTGAACAATAAAATGTATTTTTTAGGTTATTTTCGTTTACCATGCACCAAAGTTAAAAAAAAGAAATGGTGAGCACGAGGAAAAAAAGAATGATAGGTCTAACTCTGTCTGAAAACTACAAATAGAGAATGTATTAACAGCCGTTTTCTATTGTCAATTAAAAAACTGCAAACAATAGATTGTTGAATGAAATAAGTTGTACGGGATAATAGTTGGTTATTTTGCAAAAGATATCTTTAATGAATGCCTATTAATTTATTTCTAAGACAGTTTTTATTCCCAAGAAATATATAAAAAATTTTAAAAAATTGAAACAATGGCTATTTTGTTTGCAGTTGTATTTTGTAGAAGCTTCATTAGTTATTTCCTCAAAATGCACTTCTTTGCTAAACAGATGAATTAAAAGATGAATCTAAAGATGAATTAAAAATAATTCTTATTCAGAATGCAAACTATGTGACTTGTGATGTATATATATTTGTAATAATAAAATTCTACTAAAGTAAAATCCTAACTTAAATGTTTTCTGATTTCTATTGAAAATTTATATTCCCTATTAACTTATTTCAGAATTAATATTTAACTATATTAATTCTGAAACACATTTTTCATAATAATGGCGGCTTACACTCATTTCCTGGTACTTTGAATTTAGAATAATAAAATGTGTCGAGAGAAAATTGAATCCCCGTTGATTCAATTTTCTCTCGCATTGTGACGTACTATATCTTCTAGAAAAAACTAGAAGTAATTAAAATGAAGTGATTGACCTCATTCTTCGAGCCACTCCCCTACCAAAAGTTAATAAAGGGCCTAGTACACAGATTTTGTGGCTTTTCCTTTGAGATCGCGATGTAATATATCATCAAATCTTCTCTGTTCGTGTTATTTTTCTCTACTGGGATTTGTGTGTTAAATATATATATTGATACATATATATATATATATTTATATATATATATATATATATATATATATATATATATATACATATATATATATATATATATATATATATATATATATATATATATATATATATATATATATATATATATATATATATATATATATATATATATATATATATATATATATATATATATATATATATATATATATATATATATATATATATATATATATATATCGTAAAATGGAGTGTATGTTGGGGGGTATATAGTCATGGTAAAGCAAGACACTGTTTTTAGTTACGGAAAACATTTGATGTCAGAGCGTCGGTTGAATGGGTTCTCACTTCTTTATAGGGACAAGATAAACCGTGTGAGATCATTTAGCATACACAGTTAGCAACAGAAAGCTAAGACCAATTTCTAGAAAAATCTAAGAAAATTTCTGGAAAAATGGAATTTTTTGTGGAAATCTGTCTCTGATAGCATGCATCTCCTTTTTGCTCAGAATTTTCTAAACTGGCCGCTATCGCTATAAAGCTTTAACTAGTTAGGCTCCTGGCCTGAGGGCTTGAGCTGTAGATCAGTGGTGAGTTTAGATTTGTAGTTAAACGGGAGGAAAAAGCAAACATTTTTGCCCTTGACATTAGACTTGATAACCCCCTAAGAACTTTTTCGAGCTGTAATGAGAGCTTTTGACTACAAATTTACTTCGGTACTGTTGATTTATCAAATTGCAGGATGTATTCTAACAGTGTACTCCTTAAGTGGCCGTCTTCGGGATTTGGTTTACTTTTCATCCACTAGTCTCCCTCTCTCACACACACAAAAAATAAGTAAATAAATAATCTTCCTCCTTATTCATATTGAATAATAAAAATAATATTTGATTTAACTCCGATTAAATCAAGTTAAATAAACTCCTTTCGATTTTGAATGTTATTCGCTATAATGAGTTCGAACTTCATTTTATTAAATTCATATTTTAGGTTTAATAGCTTTACGGGCCGTTTAAAGATATATGTTCGTTAATCATGTGGCATTTGCGCTATAATTACCTTGCTATGACAGTTCTGAAACTAATTCATTCTAATGAATCTCAAGTTGAAAATACTTTTTTCGGGTAATTCATTACTATAATGTATTGATGATTAAAAGATTCATGCAGATTTGACATTTATACATAATGATTTCGCTTGATAAATTATTCAATTAATGAATCTCTTTTGAAACTCCTTTACAAGCTTTATCATATTAAAAAAATATGTAATTTTAAAAATAGTTTACAGGTGTAAAAAATTCACCGTATATTTAATATTCAGCAAGCAATTTGATTTTATCAGATTACAATTTAGAATATTCGGTATTCGGCTATTTCGATAAGTCTCTATTTCTTACATATCTAGTATATAATAAAGTCTGCAAATCAATTATATTGTGTATAGCTTTCTTGTATTTATCCTCCAGTGTCCTTTGCGTGACATCCAGGCTTTTATTAAGGTAGCTTAATTGCTCCACAGGCCTTAGTGGTGTGACGACTTCAGTGTTCTCGAGTGAAGAGGTAGCGTGAAGAAGGATCACAGTGACGATAAAATTGGAAATTACTTTTATTCTTTCTGGAGGAAATACGGTTATATATACAACGGGATTCTAATTCTCCCCAAAACAAGTAGATATCTAGAGGATTTTCGGCTGGAATTACAAGGACGATCAAAGTCGAGAAAATAAAATAATAAATAATATTACAAATGGGGAGGCTCTTCCAGGGTGCAATCTAACCCAATCTATCCCCCGTTCGGTGTCCGAGACCCTGCCGCTCTTATATGAGCGGACTTTACGAGTCTCCCGAACGCAATCACTAAAAAGCTAGCTTCGGTCAAAAGACGCGAAAGCCTCCACGAGGTCAAAGCACCTACGTAAAAATGTCTAAAAAGCCCCGAATGGCAAAATTCTAGGTTTTTTATATCTGGAGGTCTGTTATTGTCCCGCCAACCGTATTTTTGGTCAGTTACGATTCCAGTTACCTGAGAAATCCAGCTAAGGTTACAACTAGTTTTTTTAGTTGAATTCTCATTCGCTAGCTGTCCCGATTCCGGAATTCAAGCGGAATCATTAACGTATCCGATCAGGGACGTAACGCCTATTCAATCCAACTGTCAACATCCCAGAATCTGAAACGCCACGCTATTGTAAACTGATCGACAGTTGGGATTTCCGATCAGCTGATTTGGCGCGTGCTCTAAACAAAGGGGAGTGTTCACAGTGGTTATTGACTTGGGAAACAAATGATTTAAAGAAAATCAATCATATAAGCAGTATAAGATAGCTACAGATTCTTTGGCTATGTAGGAGTATTCAATATATTGTACATCTCACTGGGGGGGTGAACGAACTGCCTCCATATAATTTGGCTTTTGTTTTAATTAATATTTAACTATAGATTACATCAGTTTCAAAATTATCAGAATTATATATATATATATATATATATATATATATATATATATATATATATATATACATATACATATATTAGTTAAAATATATTATTAGATATATAAGACGGTGTGAAGGTAAGTTTCAGTAGCTACTGATGAGAATAGATAATTGTTACTTTAAAAAAAATGCAATTATACTATTACTTCAAATTTTCCATCGGAATTTAAAATTATTTTACGTATTGTTTCTGTGTTACTGTTGTATTATTGATTATTATTTATCTATTGTATTTTTATATTGTAATGAATATATTTCATCTTCTTCATTGGCACGGCAGTTAAGGATAAGCCCTGGCCATCCTGAGATGTCTTCTCCAAACATGCTTATCACAGGCGAATGACCTCTAGTTCTTCACTTTTAGAAATACAGTGGACTCCGCTTAATGTGATCAGTTTGGGATGCTCTGATTTTGATAACAATAACCGATTGATAACAATAAACGATATACGAAATTAGATAAAATTACCCCCCCCCCTTTGATTCACACGTAAAAAATTTCAAAATAAAATGAAAAAAGCTCATATATTTATGCACTTATATTATCCTTTAAAACATAAAAATTGTATACATAATTAAAAAAATTAATTGATGACTGTCTACAATTTTTTCTATGAAGCTTTTGAAAATTGTTCGTACTCATATTGTTTTTTAAAGTCATCGGAGTGGTGTTGTACTTCCCGTTTCGACACTTTCAATGCAATTCAAAGCCTGTTGCATCATTGCTTCGACTCATTTTTTGTAACCTTTCATAACGCTTTAAAATTTCGATTTTTTTTTTTTGTTTTAATGTTAAATCACTTCGCTTTCTGACTTCCCTATCGACAAGCTGCATGTAAGCGAGCAAAGCATAAAATGTGAATACGCTTCTTCTCAGTTCCGATGAGAATGTGTTGCCTTCTGCTTATCTGACCACCATTGACCACCATCAGGGTGTGCGTATTTCTTAAAAATTCCAGGAACGTGAGTGAAAACAACCCCACTCCATTGATCATTCCCCATTTCCCTTGGTGGAAGAGGGAGAATTTTCAGAAATTCAAACAGCGAAAGGAAAGAAAAAAAAAATGGGTTCTTTCTAAATACATTACTAAATACTGATAACATTAACCGATGTAACGACCACATAAAGCGATAATTTTAACATACAAATGAATAGAGAAATCGGGACCAAGTGATTTCGATAACAATAAGCGATTGATAACATTAACTGTAATCACATTAAGCGGAGTCTGTAAAAAAATGTTTCAAGAATTCTGCCAAAGTCAAAAAAGCAACAAAATACTTTAATTCGTGCGAACGATTACAGTCAAGCTAACTACCGATCTGTTGATTAGCAGCGTCGTTTATATTTTACATTTGGGCAGCATCACTTCACTCCAGTTGAAATCTTTTCATTCTCAACACAGTCCGCTGTATTAGATCTTTCTGTACATAGTTAATCCATCTAAGGCGGGGTCTTGATTTTTTTTTCCTATGGACTATCCCCGAAAGATATTCATATTGATGGAATTTTCTTCCATTTCGGCCCGTTTAATTATTTGAGTTTGGATTAAAATAATGACATCATGTTCTCTATACATTTTGAACGGCTCAAGGTTGGATCTTTTTCGGTCAAGTAAAGAGTCGTCAACCTCATGTTCACCGAAGATGCTTCAAATGATTTTTATTTCGAATATCCTCAGGGAAATTTAAAAATACTTCTAACTAATTATTTTTTTCTGAAACGGTATTTAAAGATTTACTTTGTTTATTTATTAAATATAAACAAAGATTAAGAGTATAGCAATATTACACTTATGAAAATATAAAAATGTTTTATATTGCAATTTTTTATATTAACACATTGTATGCTGGACACGCACTAATACGTTTTCTGACGATTGATACTTTTAGCATGAGTCACGTACAAGTACGGGTTACTGTAACAACATGTTTATTTGTGGGTACAAAAATAACGGTATATACAGGAAAACGAAGCCGAATGTTCTTGTCTATTACATAGATTCTGGAAAAAATTAGACAAATAAAAACTAGTTTTTACATTATTAGTTTTATTATTGCTCTTTACATTTTTTTTATAAAATAAAAATGTTTATACATAACATAATTCGAAAGATTTAAAACCATATACTACTATTTCTATTTGATTTTTCATATTTACGATACTATTATAAATTTATCCACTAAAAAATATATTCTTTATTTACAAAAATCTTATGGTTGTTATTTATATATTTCTATTTATATATTTGTTTATATATTTCAATATAAAATACGAAAAGTTGGTAAAAATTAAATAATTTTCGATCTATGAGATTGAACTGAATAACTAGATTTACACACAAAACGTCCTCTCCCGGTACAATTATGCTTCGAAATGTATCCTCACACAATGTGTTAAATAACAAATAAATAACTTTATTATTTAACGCAATGCCTAATTTTGAGTTATATAATACAATAAGTAGTTAATTCTATACAAAAACTATTACAATTTTACAAAAGTTCCATTTAAAGGTATATAAATATGCGGTCTCCATTATTACTGGTAAAGTAATTGTAAGGTTCCCCAAAGTTGAACTATCCAATATTTATGTTTGTTAGCTTTCCTGATTTCTTTCTGAAACATTTTCTGAAAGTTATTTTAAATAAACTTTTGTTGGTGCAGAAAGGATTCTCGTAATTTTCTCTCTTCCTTGCTAAGAAATCTGTCCTTTCATTTTCCTAATGACCACATTGTTGTGGTATTCCTTGCATGCAAACCACTTTGAAATTTTGAATTACGTCACATGGGATATGTAGACATATTAAAACGACATCGAATAACATAGAAGCTTTAAAAGAGAGAGGTAGCCCGAAGAACGACTATAGAATCAGAGAGTATAACGACCTCAGAAAAGCATCTAAATTGGCTAAGAAATATTTTTCATGGTGAAAAAAAAAACAAGAAATTGTAAGAAGAGTTTGTAAATTATTTTCAAACTAAAAATTACACTCTCAAATATCACAATCCTCTAGATATTAAATAGTATTTATAACCGAAGGGAAAAGTTTTTTAAGATTAACGTATAATTTACTGAGGAAGATGTAAAAGATAATTGCAAAGTAAATATATTTAAAGGGTAAATATAAATTAAATGTTTTTGTAATAGGAAAAGCCTATTACACAGATATGTAACCAATTTATTCGCAAAAGAAATGTCCAATTATAATGCTCAAATTCCTATTTCAGGCTAGTAAATGACCAGAATGAATCATTTCTTATTTTGAGCATTTGCAGTAATGGACATACGGTATGTACATATCACACAGTATGTTATTCACTCAACGAGAAAAAATAAAGATGATGCAATATAGCTATTATTATAAATTAAAATCTCGTAAATTTAACGGGCATAAGCATTAATGCAGGAATTCCACATTTACCCAAAACTCCATATAAATGGACATTTGAGTATGATTCAGCAATTAAGTATACGATGCATCTCCAGATAAAAACGTAATGGAAAAAACATTAAAAATGCTATCTTACAGAAGATATTTCTTGTTTTAATTTTGAATATAATTCTATTTTTGAAAAAAAATTTGTTAACTGAAGCAAAACCAAAGAATTTTAGTTGGTTGAGAAAATACAAATGATAATTTTTTATTCATAGTATATTTAATCTTAACAGACCTATAATTCAGAGTTTTATTTTCAAAACGCAATTTTTTTACGTCAATGACCATTTAGGATTACGGTCTATTTCTTGGGCATCGTTGGTTTTGAAAAGCAGTTTTGCCATGGATGTTTGTAAACTATTCAGAATAAGCCTTAAGCAGGGTTTTAGTTTCATCAATGTTTCATTTCAGCATGAACAGGATAACAGAAATGCATGCATGTTCATTGGTACTGCAGTATCGTGTGGTATAAATCCTGTCGCGTACACCAATGAAAGATGAGAATTTAAGCAAACCTTTATGTAACTCTGCATACCGCTGGAGATATTTTCCTGTATCGCGATTGGTTAGTTCGTCTAAAGTTGCATCGTGCCACAAAAGTCTGAAAGTGTTGTTACTATTCATGTAATAAAATTTGACGTACAAAATATATGTTCATAAGTGCTTTAGAATCGTGTGATTTAAATCATGTTGCGTACATTATTGAAAGGTGAAAATTTAACTAAACCCCTGTGATGTAAAGTGGGTTTACCATAAAGGATATTATTAATGAACAAATTATACAATTTTTCTTAAATTGTAATCAATTGTTTTTCTGTACATTTACATCACATCTACCGATTTTCGTACCATTCGGATAACACTTTCTTGGTGCCTCATCTTCTTTACATATTTTTTTTTTGTTTAAGAGTAAATTACAATTTTAAAAAACGTAAATTTTTAAAAATTGCTCAGAACTTCAAAATTAGGATCTAACAAAGGTGCATATTTGACGCGATAAATCTGTACTGACAATGTTAAAATATACAACAGATTTGTTGATTAACGTTAAAATGTTTTCATGATTATTTTAAAAGAATATTTGCGTTGCTGGTTTATCCCCCCGCCCATAAAATTTTTTTTTTTTTGATAATTTTTTTTTTATTTTCAGAAATTAATTTATTGCTGGCTACAAATATAAGAAAGAACCGCATTATTAAAATTTAAAATGAAAATATTTTACATAATTTTTTACTACCAAACAAATTTTAGAATTTAATTTACAAATGAGTAAAAAAAAATTGCAATTTTTCAAAATTTGAAATTTTTTAATAGAATTAAAAAAGTTTTAATTATAATGATTCCACGATACGTGTGTTATTCTTTTTAAAGGCATAGCTTTGACGGATTAATGATAAGGCTTAGTTGAAATCTATAAATTCTTCACTTAAGTTTAGGAAAGATATAAGTTAAAAGTAAATAATTTTAGAGAATTAGAATCAAATAATGTATAGAGTAGAAAAAAATGTCTTTGGTACTTCTAAGTAATAATAGATAATTAAAAATAAAATAACAAACAAGTTGGTTAAAGTTAAAATGGTTTCATTATTATTTACAAGACAATTTTTGTTTTTATTTATTAAAAAGAAATTTTTAGAAATTCATTTACAGCTGTCCCCGCTCCCTCCCCCCAAAAAGGAGGAATATTTTAATATTCTAACACGTTTTTAAAGGATATTTGAATAAAAAAGTTCCAGACATAAAGGTTTCAATCTAAGTCTCTAAAAATGTATTCTTATGAAAGTGATAATTTTTATGCCGCGAATACTGTATTTTGGCAACTGAATCGAACCATAACATAACTTTTGAAAGCTTTTGCTTGAATAAACACATTTTCGAAAGCAGCGGTATAAGAATTTCTGAATATAAAATGACGAATATCTGAATATAAAAACTCGAATCAAATTCTCAGCCAATGCATAAACTTTCTACGATATTTACAATTTCCATAACTTTTTACCGAGTTTCCATTCAAAAAATATAGAAACATATTTAATATTCATATGTTTATTTTTTCTCATACCATTTTGAGGAATGATGCATAAAATAAAATGAAACACACACACAAATATATATATATACATATATATATATACATATATATATACATATATATATATACATATATATATACATATATATATACAATGCCATATTATCGGCAGGGCACGTACACAGGGCCCACTGATTTCAGGAGCCCAAATATTTTTAGATCCAAAGGTAATTTTGAAACAAATAAATTTTGTAGATTTAAAAACTTCATGTTTGTATTCTATATACAAATTATGTGAAGTAATATTTTGTAAGTTTTTCATTATTTCACAGAGAACTCGCAAGTATAAATACCCACAGATTTGTCATCACTTAAAAACTAAAGACAAGAATGCAGGTGAACTAATATTTTATAAGTTTTTCATTATTTCACAGAATACCCGCAAGTATAAATACCCACAGATTTGTCATCACTTAAAAACTAAAGACAAGAATGCAGGTGAACTAATATTTTATAAGTTTTTCATTATTTCACAGAATACCCGCAAGTATAAATAACCACAAATTTGCAGCCACAAGAATGCAGGTCATTTTGAAAACGAAATCCACCAATCAGATGGCTAGATTTTGAGAACTTTTCTCAAAAATGTTCTCAATCGCAAAATTGAGCTTTCTAATTGGTGGATTCCGTTTGTGAAATGTTTGGAATATGACCTGCATAATAGCATATCTTTTTCAACCCATGGTCAAATAAAACAAATGCTTGTTGCATTATGCAAATCCTTCAGCTATACATTAATAAAATGTAATACTAATCTACAAGGGTCCAAAACATATTCTCTGCCCTGGGCCTAAAATCTTTATAATCGGCCCTGTATATATATAATGCCAAAAAATAACGCGAGTATAAATACTAAATTCGAAAACACGAAAAATACATTATAGATAGGAGATAACATTTTTCAATAATTTATGTTACAGTGTAAAGAGCTTCAGGTATCACAGGTTTCACATTGGGATTGGCACCAATGCGTATTAATATTAAGAAATAAATGTTACATATCATCTCTTTTAAAGTCTATATATCTTCTTGTAGAGAAAAAACTAATTTTATTCTTTCTTATGTTTCTGAAACTATAATTGACCTATAAGCTGGGCAACTTATAAAACTAAAATAACATTTTCAAAATGCTATAAGTGTTCTTTTTACTTAATCATAGTTTCTTTCTAGGTTTAACAATAGTGGTGAAAACCTGGCCAACTTATAAAATAAAAATGGCATCTTTAAAATGGTATATGTGTCCTTTTTACTTAATCATAGTTTCTTTCTAGGTTTAACAATAGTGGTGAAATGCCAAAAAATGTTAATGTTTTACTTACACACACTCAGATATATATATATATATATATATATATATATATATATATATATAGATAGATAGATAGATATATATATATATATATATATATATATATATATATATATATATATATATATATATATATATATATATATATACGTCAGGTATCGAGTGATCAAGGCATGCAAGATACATTTTATATCTTATATAAAAACTTCTTTATTGTAATCTTTCTGTCCATAGCTATGCCATTTAGATATCCTTTGTTCACACTTTGGGATGACAAGCGTGGAGAATGTTACCAGCCCAATTTCCTGCTCAGAAATATCTTTTTGGCATTGCTTACCTAAACAAATTTTTCTTGTCTACTTCCTCTTCAGCTTCTTTACTCTGTATAGTTCGATAGATGATAGTAACTAGCAGCATAGAGAAATAGAGACTTTCAGTGTGGTTACATAATAAGTGGCCTTGATGTTCATGAAAGGCTGGAGAGCGAGCCGAACGGTGGCCGAATTTTTAAGGCTCTGATCTTCGGTACCGGAGTTCGTAGGTTCGAATCCCACTATGGCAGGAACATTCGTAGCCGTTCTGAATCGGCTTTAACCAGTAGGTCCCGGTTTCATTAGCATTCGTGTAGCAAAAAAAGTAGAACGTGAAGCTCCCAACCAATCTAATTTTTGTCACAAGATTTCTCCTACCGTCGTCAAAATTCTTGCCTACTTTTGGACATACCAGACTTTCTAGAATATTCTCGAGTCTTCTCCCCATGTGTTGAGACGAAAAGAACCCCTGCTAATAAATTCAGTTCAATTCAGATTTAAAAGTGAGCTATTGCGATTGCTTGTAATTGTTTAATTAAATATTAGTAGTTTAAAAAGATAAATTACTGATAGAGTACTGCTATGTACTTAGTTGTAAATATGCTGGAAAATTATCAAACTACAAATATTTTACTGTAAATAAATCTCTTTGAGTTTTTTATTGCCATGTGTCACTAATGATTTCCAACTCGAAAGATAGTTAATTTTTTACACAGTTATAGTAGTCCGAATTTTTTACTAAAATATCTGCAAAAATAGTCATAACTCATCATAAAAAAGTCCTTATTTGCCGAAGTTTGATAATTATTTCTCATGACACAAAACATATTTAATAGCGCCGGGCCTCACGAGTCGATTTAAGGTTCATTACTTTATGCGTATTACAACAACTATCTCTACCGCCTCTTCCGGAAGTCTCAGATGAGTCAGCGCATTATTGTTGTATTACTTGGTGAGGCATGTTGCAGGCTAGGGGCAAAATAAGTAAGAAAGTATAAGAGAATTGAATCATGTAGCTGAATCATAGCAAACAGGCATCTATCTATCTATCTATCTATCTATCTGTATATATATATATATATATATATATATATATATATATATATATATATATATATATATATATATATATATATATATATATATATATATATATATATATATATATATATATATATATATATATGGTACCCCCGTGTACGTCCACAACGGGATACCGGGTAATCGTCAGTCACTTCACTCAGAATAACACCAACTCATTTAATTTGACGAAAACAACATTTAATAACGGACATTAATAAACAGTTAAAAGTTTAGTCGCACAATTGCAGTTAATTGCAAATGCCGGGAGAGCTGCCGTCTGCACGCTCTGTTCGTCGTTAGGGCCGTCGTCCGCCCTCTCCAAAACCCACGAGCTTCTCTGTCGGTCCAATGTACGTTCGTCCTTCCTCGCGTCTACTGAAAGACTCTCCTCGTTGCCCGATGCTCGCAGCGAACCTGGTGTTGCGTGTCACTCAGGCTACCACATTTATATATATATATATATATATATACAAACATATATATATATATATATATATATATATATATATATATATATATATATTACGTCAGTTATAAACGATTTTAAAATGGGAACTCTTTTATACTAATAAAATAAATGAAAAAGACCTTTAACTGCGTAACCTTTTGGAGTAATGCGGTCAGGCATAGAGATACTTCACAGGAAGCTGATGACTAATCAAGCGAGAAATTCAGTTAGCTCGTGAACATGGAGCTGTCAACACCTTTCCAAGCTTAGGTCCGCCACGAACAAATGAAAATGGCTCAAGTTTTGCTTTTAAATGAAACTATGATTTAATAAACTTATGATTATCAAGAAAGACTGTTTTCCATTCGCCTTAACACTGACCATGTCTCATATATATATATATATATATATATATATATATATATATATATATATATATATATATATATATATATATATATATATATATATATATATATATATATATATATATATATATATATATATATATATATATATATATATATAAAGTTCTTCTGTCCATCTGTTTGTAATAGAGCTCCTTCTAAAGGGCTGAACTGATATTGATAAAATTTTGTGTATGTAATTAAGTAGATTGGAGAATAGTTTAGATTCACAATTTAATACGAATAAAACAAATACGAATAACAAACAAATAAAATTTTTTTTAATTAAAAATCCAGAATTGTGCTCTTATTAAAATTATTATAATGCCGCTTCAAACCATTTACTGCTAATATATGTGCCAATATATGTGCCGTTTCAAACCATTCACTGCCAATATGCCACACGTATATGTGGCGCAGTGTCAGCGCAACGGGCTTCAGTAAGAGAAGTTCCAGGATCGAATCCCCGTACTAGTCATGTGGGAATTTTAATTTAATCTAATTAGGATGACTTTGTTTTGCGATGACTGTACGCGTGGTGGCATCAAGTATTTTTAAAATAACCTTTTCCTTCAAAACGGTACAATTTATAATTTATTTAAAAACATTTTACAATTTTTGGATTTACAGCTGTAAAGCAGGACGTCGGTTCCGGTTTTGATATGTTTTTAAAATAGCCGAACACCAAGGTTCAAAGGGCTATTCGTTGTTGTTCAAATTGTTCGCTGTTCGTTGTGGTTCTGGTTGTTCGGTTCCTTGCTAACAGAGCGCAAGTTTAAGATGTGTGTTTTCATTGTAATGATGTGAGACTAGAATAAACTAATTTAATCGAATCTGTTGTTGCTTTTGTTGCTTTTGCATGCCACTCTCTGCCTGTTTCATAGCGAACTACATTGGACATGACTACATTCCGTCGTCACACACACACACACACACACACACATATATATATATATATATATATATATATATATATATATAAAGAGAGAGAGGTAGAGATAGTTATTGCTAGTATTTAAATGTGCTTACGTACAAGTATAAAATCTTATATTAATAAAATCAACTACGATGTTCATCTCATTCATCACAGTTGGAGAATAGTCCTCGTGCGGGTATGTCCCGAACGTGCCGTTTCCGAAATTACTCCCCGCGTCCGGAAACAAAAATGTGGCGCATATCGAAATCTGAAATCAGAAATCTCGCTTCAGCCGAACAATCGATTCGCTAACAGAGCCGTGTGTTTACGACATTGCTTTGATATAGGAGCGGTCGTAATGGGATAGCTAAATATGCTTGTAAATGAACCGTTTAAAGGATGTTTGCTAACATTAAGTAATTTCGTTGAGGCTTCTAAATGAACTTAGTGCAGAGATTTTAAGGCTGTTTACGTATCAGCTGTCGCTATATTAAACTATATATATTTACAAACATTTAAATAATTTTGTAGTACAGATGAAATGCAGAAATATGTACAAATCGTATATAGAAAGAACACACGCAGATATATATTTATATATATATATGTGTATATATGTATATGTATATTAAATTTTAGTAGTTTTACATGGCTAACTACTGTACATATATACATATATATGTATGTGCATATAGAAATAGAGGCGTATATATATATATATATATATATATATATATGACAAGTCGTGGTGCAGAGTTAATGCGAATGGAAAACCGTCTTTTTGATAATAATAAGTTTTAATAACTCATCGTTCTTAAGGAAAGCAACATACGCCATTTTCATTGTTCGTGGCGGAGCTATGCATGAAGGTGTTGTCCGCTCCATGTCCACGCTCCAAATCAAACTTATCTGTTTGCAAGCTCATCAAATAGCTCAGAAACGCTTCCGCCTGACCGGATTATCCTGAAAGCTTACGCGAGCGTGGGTCTTTTTCATTTATTTTATTATTATAAAAAAATTCCCTTTTTTAAAATCGTTTTAAACTTTAAATTTTAAAGTAAGAAATTAAGGCATTAATTATTAATAGAATGTGAATTCTTTGTGTAGAGAAAATTTACATCTATAAGTTAGAAAGCTTGGAATTGTATCGAAAGAATTTTACTCGATGCTCTTTTGTTTAAGACATTTAGAGGCTGGGAAAATATTTTAAGGAATTAGAATAAAATTTTTAAGGAAATATTAAAGTTAAATAATTTTATATATTACACACACACACACACACACACACACACATATAATATATATATATATTATATATATATAATATATATATATATATATATATATATATATATATATATATATATATATATGGTGTGTGTGTGTGTGTGTGTGCGTGTGTGTATATGTGTATCAATATATATTATATGCATAATTATGTAAAAAATATATATACATATATATGTATAGGGTTAAATATAGTATTATAAATTTTTTGAATATCACTATGCTGTGCAGATGTAGCTGTCAGTTTAAAAAAAATGAATGAAACAAGAGTTTCAGTTTGTGTAAAAATGTGACATTTAATATTCCTATCCACACAAACTCTGACATAAAACAAATAAAAAAGAAGAGAAATCGAACAAAACCACTGTGCTTACTTCCCAGAAATCTACAGAAATAAAGTACGAAGTCATCAAAATCGATATTACATATTGTTGCCATTTCAGAGCGGTTAATTCTGAGATCAGTGGCAGATTCTCTGATTACCATAAATTAAGAGTGATCTTCTCTCATTTTACTCAGATTCATGGAATCGTAGTATAACGACCATAAAAGAAATGGCGCCAATAGACTGCGAAATACACAGGAACACGGTTATATCTCATATATATTTGCAGAATTTATAATGCTTATACTATGGAATCATACTTTATTCTTCCTCGTATGAGTCTATGTATTGTCTATGCATGTGTATGCACAGGTGCAGTCATTAAAAGATAATGTCAGAGCAAACAGGAAAGTTTTTTGAATGGAAATATGCGTGCGATTTCATGCCCTACGACTCTCACTGCTAATAAATAATTGGATATAATAGTCTTATGCAAGTAAAAAATTCAATGATACACCGAATTTGTCATGTCAAAATAAGAGAAATATGTTATGAATAACCCACACTAGCTAAACATGCTAATACCAAAGGAGAGTCCTTCATATTTGGAGATTCCTGCCAATTATTCAGATGTTTCTAACACAGCTATAAATTAGTCTATGCCATTCAGAACAGTAAGTATTTAAATAAAAAGGTCCTTCTTAATGTTTATGGCAACAAAAGCAAAATCAATCTAACTAGTTTTCAACCGCTTGAGTAAAATAATGAAAGCAAACTAAAGTCATTATATAAAATACAACGGTAGATGACACTTGAAACACATGCTAATGCTATTACTACTTAAATACATTAAATTTAAGTTACACGTTTTAAATATAACATACAATAGTTTTATTTAAGCAATCGTAAAGACATTACTGTTGCTTCCTAATACTGTTGAAAAACTAAGCAAATATGTGCAGCAAAATACAATGAATACATTCAAAGCTAGCTTGTACTCAAGAAATTAATTTACTAAAATGTATGTTAAAAAGTAAAATAAATTGGGGATAAAAATGTCATACGAAGGTTTTTGAGATATCATGTTTCTCATATAAGTCATATAGAGCAAAAGGAAAAAAAAGCGAAAAATGTCATTAAAGGTATTGCTCCTGCTCACTAATGCAATTAGTAAAACTACATAAATAAGTACAGTAAAATATAATGTATACATTCAAAAATAGTTTTTACCAGAGAAACTTAGTTTGCTAAAATGTTAAGTTATAAAAATACACTAATTCTGCGATAAAATTTTCACATAATATTTGTGGGATATATTTATCGTATAAGTCAGTAGATCAAAATAAAGACGAGAAAAATGATTTTAAATATATTATTTTTCCTTCATAAAAGTGTTAGTAAAAATGTACATATAGGTATAGTAAAATACTGTATATGCATTCAAAACTAGCTTGTACTCGAGAAACGTAGTTTAATAAAACTTTCAGTTAAAAAATACAGTAAATCTGGAATTAAAAAAAATTGAAAATTTGTGATAAGACTTTCACACGAATGTTTTCCACGTTTCTCGTAGAAGTAAGAAAGAGGAAAATAAAAAGAGAGAGAGAGGACATCTTTAAAAGCATTGCTCCAGCTCCCTAATACTGTTAGTAAAACTATGCAAATACAAATAAATAAATATGCCTTTACCACTATCTTCTACCTGAGAAATTTAGTTTACTAAAATTTTATGTACTGTAAATCTAGAATAAAAGCTTGTAAATCTGTGAGAAGAATGCCTCACTAATGTTTTTGAAATATCATGTTTAGTGCTATTTCGACACTAGCTTGTACCCGAGAAATATAGTTTGCTAAATATATGCTGTAAGCCTGTTATAAAGTCTTGTAAATCTGTGAGAAATGTCTCACTAATGTTTTTGAGATATCATGTTTCACGCTTAGAAATACGGAAGATCAAAATAAAAAAGAGAGAAAGAGATAGAGATAAATGTCTTTAAATGCGTTGCACATGATCCCTAATATTGCTAGTAAAACTATGAAAATAGGTACAGTAAAATACAATGTATACATTCGACACTAGCTTGTATCCAAGAAATATAGTTTGCTAAAATTTTATATGCTGTAAGACTGTTATAAAATCTAGTAAATCTGTAAGAAGATTGTCTCACTAATGTTTTTGAGATATCATGTTTCACACGTAGAAATACGAAAGATCAAAATAAAAAAGAGAGAAAGAGAGATAGAGATAAATGTCTTTAAATGCGTTGCACATGATCCCTAATACTGCTAATAAAACTATTCAGATAAGTACAGTAAAATACAATATATACATTCGACACTAGCTTGTATCCAAGAAATATAGTTTGCTAAAATTTTATATGCTGTAAGACTGTTATAAAATCTAGTAAATCTGTAAGAAGATTGTCTCACTAATGTTTTTGAGATATCATGTTTCACACGTAGAAATACGAAAGATCAAAATAAAAAAGAGAGATAGACATAAATGTCTTTAAATGCATTGCACATGATCCCTAATACTGCTACTAAACTTATGCAAATAAGTACAGTAAAATACAATGTATACATTCGACACTAGCTTGTATCCAAGAAATATAGTTTGCTAAAATTTTATATGCTGTAAGACTGTTATAAAATCTAGTAAATCTGTGAGAAGAATGCCTCACTAATGTTTTTGAAATATCATGTTTCACGCGTAGAAATACGAAAGATCAAAATAAAAAAGAGAGAAAGAGAGATAGAGATAAATGTCTTTAAATGCGTTGCACATGATCCCTAATACTGCTAGTAAACTTATGCAAATAAGTACAGTAAAATACAATGTATACATTCGACACTAGCTTGTATCCGAGGAACATAGGCCGAACGATGGCCGATTGGTTAGGGTGTTGGCCTTCGGTACATACTTTGTCTCTTCGAATCTCCCAGTGGCATGGATGTTCGTAGCCGTTGGGAATCGGCTTTCAGCTGTAGGTACCGGTCTCATTAGCCGTCGTGTTGCAAAAAGTAGACAGTAGCACTATAAACCAAACCGAGAAATATAGTTTACTATAATTTTAAATGCAGTAAATCTACATAGTGTTTAAATCTCACAATCTACATAGTGTTTGTAACTCACAAAAATCTAATTTTTAGTAGAAAAAAGGATTTTTATAGTGGTTAGCCCTCATAAAGTATCTCGGTTGATTTTATACAAATTTTTGCTAAGTTGTTAACGCTTTACACACACAAATAAAAAAAATCGCATGCTTGAAAGTTCATCCTTCGAGTTTCTCAAATATATCAAGGGGTGTTTTTTTCCTTCGGAAACGGGATGTGAAATGACAGTAAATAGTATATTTCGTATCACTCGTCATTTCAAGTCCGTAAATGCGAAATTAAGTGATACCCATTCAGCTTCTTTTGATCCTTAAGTAAATGGTGCATGCAGGGTGCCACATTTTTTTGCGAATACAAAGTGAAATAAAGAGACCACATTCAACGCAGTGTGAATAGCAATTTATTAAAAGCTATTCTTTTTATTGAAAGGTGACAAGAAGTTTCCAAGTGATATTGAAATAATGGATAATCATAAAAGCATGCAAATGATGATGATATTCTGGGAGTGAAGAGAGATTTTTTTCCTTCGATATTTCGTGTTACTTCCTGGATATCTGCAAAAATGTTGTCTTATTTTTATGTATTTAAAATTACCATTATTAGAGTAATTTAGAACTGAATATCTAGATTTAGAATAAAGATTAATGTTATAAGCTCTATATGCATATGTGTGAGTAATAATGTGTGATAGTAAATGACAGCCCACGAATTCTAATCAATTATTATACTCTAATAAAAATATGTATAAAATACTTTTCTGTGCTTTAAATTCCACGGCAATGAGGCGATAAAGACTATAGCAAAGCATGTTTGGAAATTAACTTATGTATGAATGTATAAACATATATGCATAAGTATATCTACAACTAGTATATTTCTTTCACAGTATAAAATAAAACTCATGTTCATCGTCTACACTTATATTTTTTTCGCCAAATAATGATAATACATGACCGGATGAACAAAAGAAATTAATAAAATCCACAATGATTTGTATAACATAAAAGAATTGTTGTACTAAATTTGTATATTTCACAATAAATAGCTTTGTAAGAGCAAATATATATGCAATGAATATAAAAGCATATGTTCACTAAAACACATAATTTTCAAATAATTTATTCCACTTTTATCACAAAACACACGCACACACACACACACACACACATATATATATATTATATATATATATATATATATATATATAATCTTGAAAGAGATATTTAAAGTCAGTTTATATTTAGGAAACCAAAGATAAACATGAATCATTAATTACTTTTCATATAATAAGTTTAAACACACTTTCTCATTTCAAATGCCAATATAAAAAACTTGAGCAATATTCACATGTTTATTCTTTCTTTTTCTTGAGTTATATATCTACCTTTCCTTTGTATTTTGTGAATTTTTTTGATTTCAAGCTAGTTGACAGAATTGTTTTTTTCTGTTATCTAAAAAATAACACTGACAGCATCTTATATAAAATAAAAGAATCGCTGTACACAATTTTTAGATTTCCCAATAACTAATGTGAATTTTGATAAAAGCCAAATATATAAGCACACATACATAGGTATATGTATATATATATATATATATATATATGTATATATATGTATATATATATATGTATACACACACACACACATATATATATACATATATGTACGTATAGATACAGTTATATATAAATATATATGTATATATATATATGTGTGTGTGTGTATAGATATAAATATATATAAATATATATGTACATATGTATATCTTTATATACATATGATCTTGAAACAGTTATCTTAACTCAGTTTACTTTTAGATAAAAAAAAAAAAAAACTGTGACATTTTGATAACTATTCATTCAATCAGCCAAAAAAAACCCCGTTTTTTATAACGACTACCACAAAAGAAAACTTATCAATGATTACATATTTTATTTTCTTCTTGAGATAAATGCCAACCCCCTTCATTGTATTTTGTGATTTTGGTTGATTTCAAGGTGCTTGATAGAATTATTTTTTAAAGTTCTTTGCGTTTAAGAACTATAGTTCACTTAGCTTTCAAATCACACTAATTAAAAGAACCTTTGGTTTTTATGCTTAGCTTACTGGGATTACAGAGTAAAAAATAAAAATGCCTATGTGTTGATGAACTCTCTGAGTTTCAAGCCTATTGAAATTTCATCTTAAAGTCTACAGCTTCGCAGTGTATTCTATCTTTTAAATAGCCTAGCAGGTAGAATAGACGATTACTCGTCATTTGAAAGCAGGGACTAAGCAGAAGACCAACTAAGTTTGGCCTCGTACCTGAAGGTATCTTTTAAACTTGGATGATATTGCAGCTACCACGAATCAATTTTACATGTCCCACCAGCCATTTATAACACTTTTTTTTTTCATCGGTTGGAGCATAGAACCTACAATCCTCAAGCTGAGAGTTCGTAGCCTTTGCTGACTAAGTGACCGCGTCTCTATTGGGAAATGTATAATTTGTTCTGATAAAATGTAAACATTTGGTTTAAAAGTCTTTTAATGTCTCTGTAATAAAATATGCGTAGTTATTTTTAACTTCTTTTATTACGAAATTTTGAACTTTATACGAATTTTTGGTACACCCGGTATATATATTGTCTTGTAGCTCACATTAAATTTAGGTATTTACCTATGACCAAATTTATAGTGGTTATTATTTTGTTAGTCAAAGACTAAATTTTATTTATCTTGCGTTGTGTAGATTATTTTAGTTTTAAAATTAACCACAGGCTCTGAGAGACTACAGACTTATTTTTACAAAACTAATAAGCTTAATTAATAAAAATAAAATAAAATATTACAGACTTAAAATAAACACATACAAGGTTGACAGTTAAAAAAAAGAAATAGGCAAATTTATTATTATGCTACTTACATGTCTATGTGCAAGCATTTGATTCAAACTTCATAAATTTGCTTTTCTAAATTTTCTACTAGGTGCCAAATTATTCAAAATTTAACATTAATGAGATCTTAATCATTTATATAAAAAAGAAGAGAAAGGGCCTAATTCCAAATTCAAATATTTATAATAAGAACATTTGTTGATTTGCAGGGATGTGCTAGGGCAGTACTCAGGTTGTGAGCTCTTGGTGACAGGATGTAGACACTGCTGACTTCAGTCTCACCACTGGTCTGGGGTCTTCTAAATAATTAGGGTGATTCTGAAAGACGGATGGAATAGAACACTTCTGGTAGTTGCGAGATGCCGTCTTAGTTAGTTTTTCGGAGTCTCCCTCGGAGCCAACTCTTCCTTTAGTTCCCGAACTCTGTTCTTCGACTCCCAAACCCTACTCTCTTCTTAATTTTTCTTTTTTATATATTATTTTCTTCTCTGTCCTTTCTTACTTCTCTTCGTCCAATCAGCAGAGCTGTATATATCCATTCGTTCCCTTTTCCCTGCCTTCAAACCGTAACCATGGAGAAAATCTTACCCCTTCAAAATGGGCACTGTCCCTTTGGGACTCATAAATAACTCCACAAAGGTACATTCTTATTTAGTGTCATGAACAGAGACATGATTCTAATCTGGGACTGAGATCAGAACCCCGCCCGAGAATCCCACACATGACGAATCCGTTCAGTTAATTGTTATAGGATCTGTCTCCTTTACAACAGATGTGATGAGGTCAGATTTCGATCCCAAGCATTTCACTTCTCGTTTTATTTATATCAATTATATTAATTAATCAATTATATTAATGATCTAAATCGCCTCACCACATATATATACATGCATACATACACACACACACACACACACACACACATATATATATATATATATATATATATATATATATATATATATATATATATATATAATATATATATATATATATATATATATATATATATATATATATACACGTGTACATGTGCATGTTTATAATTATATAGTTACATTTTACATACTAAGAAAATATAGGAATATAGCAGGAATAGTACATATTCTAAATATCCTATCTTTCTGTGTGCGTGCGTTTTCTGCTTATGTACTGGTGTATGTGCGAAAGCTCGAGCTTAACTTATCTGTTAGATAGACCTCGCATTACTCTACTGAACGTTGTAAATTAATATTTTCTATTAAATTTATTTCTATTATTTCATCGTTTCATAGAATTAATAGTACATACAATAATTTTCTATGATATAAAATAGCATGAAGTAAAACAGAAGTGTGCGCTTGCTTCTACTCAAACTTAGTTCTATCTATTCTTATTTCAGAATACCTTTTAGATTAAAGTCATACATCACAATAAATCTATATCCTCAAATACTTTTCAAATTATCCATGACCCTAAAACATCTAATATTTTCTACTATAACTTTTCTTAACATTCAATTTTCGGAGAATACTCGGAAAAAAAGGAATCTTTTCTTTCTTCTATTATCTATTTTATCCACTACTTTCTGCTTTTTAATGGAACTTTTTATTACGCATAGAAATGAGTTTTATGCCATCATTCTCTTTGCTATTATCTCACCACCTTGCAAATTTAATGAAGCGTGGGGGGGAAGGCAAGCGTCCGTTTTTATTTCTCTCGCAATACATATACCGCTGATGAATGCTCCAGGATTATAGTTTACGAAGCGTTAATTTAGGGATTGGAAAACGTATTAGGATGGCTCTCGGATCCAATACCATCTCTCACTGCACAACAGTAGCGAGGCATTAGCCACGGTTCATTAACGTGTAATTAGCTCTCAGTATATTAGCCGTAGGACCAAATTTTTACACTTCACTTAGGTGGAAATTTCAGTTTTGAAGTTTATGTATAATGAAGGAATTTGGGGCCTGGAAAATAGGCTTCAGTTGTGAACGTAATTACAATTTTTTCGCTTTATCGTTTAACCATGTTACGCTTCACTATTTTTATTTTATGTTGTCAAACGAAACTTATATCTTACTAAGTCTTTGCTATAAGATTACTATTATTATTATATTCTTTGGAATCCTATGAAATACTTTGAAATATTCTAGAAAAGGAAGAGTTACACCTTAAAACCAATATGACCGAACAGGTATATCGTTTTCGCTTTTAAGTGCAGGGGTTTGAGTGCATAGAATTAGTATGAGTGTTTGCAGCCCTTCAGTGTTAATACAGAGGTCAGTTTTAGTCTAATAAGCGATATTTGTCATAATAAGCCAACAAATAAGTCCAATAAACCGATAAACTTTATGAACA
The DNA here is from genome assembly GCA_032207245.1 of Pardosa pseudoannulata. Classification (NCBI taxonomy): domain Eukaryota; kingdom Metazoa; phylum Arthropoda; class Arachnida; order Araneae; family Lycosidae; genus Pardosa; species Pardosa pseudoannulata. The sequence goes on along the minus strand of CM063510.1, from coordinate 47,636,446 downwards.
TCAATGTATTTCTTACAATATATTAAACTAACAAATAATCATATACAGGCACATAATCTTTCACACTGTACTTTGTTTGGGATAAAATTCACCTACTTAGAATGTATTTAAGGGTAAAGGGTCCACATTCGAGTTGAACATCAACTAAATCTTAAGGTATCCGTCTACGTTGACAACGTCATTTTTTTGCCAAAAATCATAATTTTTTTTATTACTCTATAGTAAAATTTCAACTTTTAGGCTTATAAATATGTTTTTGTTTTGTCTTTACGGCATTTTAAAGAAAATGTACAGCTGTTTAAACCTCAGTGACAGTTGTCAAAACAAAACGGAAGTAGCGACTTCGGAACCGGAAGTTGTGAATTTAAAGCCTTTTAAAGAGCATTTTTTGGACAAAACTTTTAAAATTTTAATTAAGATTAGTTTAAACATTTTTCTAGTATTTTTAATAATTAGCAACTTGGAAATTAGAAAGTTTTGAAACAAGAAAGTGTGGGAAATTTTAAACATGTATTTTAATTTTTTAATAGCTAAAGTTGCTTTCATAAACTTCAAATGCGCTTTTCTCAGAACGGTACTTTTAATAAAATGTTGAAAGTTGAAATGTGATTAATCAAAAAGTTCTTAAAATATTTTGTTGAAAATTATTATGAATGCTTTTGATAGAATTTACCAGTAAATGACCTAAAAGCTTTAAATTTGAATTATTTTTTATGATGTTACACTCATAGTTAGATATAAAGGTAATGAAAATTCGTTAAAAATTCAATGTATATGATTTTGAAGAACCAAAATTTTTTACCAAATGTAAATTAAGCAAAGATTTTAGGTGATTCACTAGTCCTGTGTATAAGAAATGTGCTGCATCAAAAAATATTTAAAAAATTTAATTTATTAAAAAATTAGATTTTTGAAAAAAACCGATATTTTACTAAATTTTCTTTATTTATTAGAAATTTTATAAAAACTTCTCCATGAATAATTTTTTTAAGTGCAATTCTCTATAATAATATAAAAAATATATCTAAAAATGTGAAAACATGAACTAGTTTCTACGTTTAAAGAAAAAAGTTCTCCGAACGTAGACGGATACCTTAAAAGCTTCTTGAAACATCACTCGATCGATTTGCCTTAAGAATAAAAGAACAGGATTGCTCTTTATGAAAAGTACACCAATATAATAGAAAACACGATAATAATTAATAATAATAACAATATTACTTACTCGCTTACATGGTTGGAAATCTTGATCACACAAAAAATTTCCTTTTAAATCACTTGTCATTATCAAAACTTGTTTGCATTTGTTATCCTTGATGGAAAAAAAGGAAAATGAATTGCTTTTTTTATGTAACACAATACTCAAATTAAACTTTAAATGTAAATCAATGTTTAAAGTTTTATTTGAGCAATGATTTAAGTATTTTAGCAATACGATTTATAAATATTTTTCGCATAGAAGGTTTTTAAAAATTACTGTTTGAAGATATAAAAGTGTAAAGATATACGTTAAGGTTAAAATGTATCTTTCGTTTAAGTTAAATATCAAATCTGTTACCAGTAATATTGTAACAGAAATGTCGAGTAACGAATATGACATTCAAATCTAAACATTACAGAACTGCCTGGCTTGCATAATATGTAAAGTAATAATCAATATTTAAGGGTGAAAACGTAAAGAGAAAACTATTTTAATATTAAAAACATTGATTTATGCTTCCATTTTCTCCCTTTTTTTCCTCTAGGTCAGGAAATGTAAGCAAATTTTGAAAATGTCTCTTGTACATAAAAATAGTCTACCAACCAATCTCTTATTGAAAGCCACAAATCCAAAAACAAAAATCATAAACAGAAAAAGTTTCAACTTCGATAAGGCAGATGGAAATCGAACGATAGGCATACAAGAGTGATCCTATTTGCATTCGAAACGAAATTCCGCGTTAAAAAGTCCCAGATATATCTTCACGAACCAAGAGGAAAAAAGGAATACGATGAAACACTTGATAACGGAAGCAGAATCAGAAAAACAGCCGATAATGTAGATCTCGCGTGATGGAAACAAAATAATATATCTCATCAACCTATTTTAGTATAACGATATTTCTGTAACGATATGCGTGTAATGATATCGTCTGGTTAGAAGGTATCTATATTAAAATGCACAAAAAGTCTAAGAAGAAACAAAGTTTGCTATTTTTTTAGGAAATTTGGACTGACTTTTTCGTAAAATACAATTTTCTCATATATGCTTTAGCATTATTTTAAAAATAGCTCTATTTCACTTTCTGATACATTTTTGCGATGAGAGATATATAAGTTTATTTCGATTAGATTACAGAAACTGACTCTTAAATGCCTTAAAAAGTCATAACTAATTCCGGGAAATTTAAATTAATTTTAGGAAATCACATATGTACATATGCTTACATTTTTAATGATAACACGTAATTAACAATGGCAAACAGTTTTAAATTAAGAAAGAAAAAAAGTCTTAATTCACTATGGTTTGGAACCCCTCATACACTGAACATTAATTGCTTGAAGGTTTATATATAATGTCTTATATAATTTATATATAAAAAATTAGTATTACAGTGATCCATCGTTTTTCGTGGTTAATGGGGACCAGGACCTTTCGTGAAAGCTGAAAAACCGAGTGGTAAGATCTGCCCGTAGAAATTTTCGTGTAGTCGGTACACGAATGTTTTAAATATGTAAACAGTATTTATACTTTACACATTTAAAACAAAAATTACAACAGTATAAGTATTTACTTAAACGTATCAGTGCTAATTGATAAGGTTAATTACAGAACCTTATACAGTAATAAACATTAACATTGCTTTCTGAGAGAGGCGAAGAGTCTTGTGTTGATGGCGAAGGAGAGGCTTTCACTTGACTCTTAGAAGCTTGAAATTTTTTTTTATATTAGAGGGGGGCTTTACCTTGGAGAGAAACATGATGATGTGTAGTTGTTGTCATTGTTTTTTCTCTCGTGGGTTAATGTCACTCCGGAAACCAATCACACGCCTTTATGAGAACCCGTGGTATGTACTCTGAATCAACTCATCTTTGTTGGACATGCAGATATCCTTCTCTCTCGCGCATCAACATGAAACAACGCTCCTTTCCGCAATGTAGCTGCCGACATGGTTGTATTTTTCATCTTTATTTTTGATGACTATTTTTTAAAAACCGCAAAGCACTGAAGCCGCAAAACATGAAGCGCGAAGTAGCGAGGGAACACTGTACAGTTTATTTTGTTTAATTCTAAAATCCAGCAGATATTAATATATTTGTTAAGGAAAACTTTAAAAATACTTGTCAAAGAAATAAAAGTACAGTGAACTCCGCTTAATGTGATCGCGGTTAATGTTATCAATCGCTTATTGTTATCGAAATCACTTGGTCCCAATTTTCATTATTCATTTGTATCTTAAAATTATCGCTTTATGTAATCGTTACATAGGTTAATGGGATCAATTTTCGAACCTCATTTTAACTGGCAAAGGAATATTCACAATCTATTCAGAAGGAACCCATTCTTTTCATTCCCTTCGATGTTGTTTAAATTTCCGCGAATTCTCCTCTTCAACCTAGGGAAATGGGGAATGAACAAAGGAGTGGGGTTTTTTTGTCACGTTCCTGGAATTTTTCAGAAATACGCACACCCTACTGGTGGTCAATGGTTGTCAGATAAGCAGAAGGCACACACTATTATCGGAACTGAGCAGGAGCGTATTCCCATTTTATGCCTTGATCGCTTACATGCAGATTATCGATATGGAAGCCAGAGAGCGAAATGATTTAAGATTAAAACAAAAGATCGAAATTTTAAATCGTTATGACAGGTTGATTATGATTACGAACAATTTATCCATGAGCTTCTTAGAAAAAATTATAGATAGTCAACAACTGATCAATTTTTTTATTATGTATACAATTCTTATGTTTTAAAGGAGAATATACAGTACATAAATATAAGGTGTGTTTTTTCATTTTGTTTTGAAATTTAGTAGGTGTAAATTAAAGGGCGGGGGTAAATTTATCTAATTTTGCATATCGTTTATTGTTATAAATCGGTTACGTTATCAAAATCACGGTGTTCCAAACTGATCAGAGTCACTGAAGCGGAGTACACTGTATTTTTGCACTGTGTTTTGCTTCTGTTCTTATTTGTGATACTCATAATTATTAAAAAGAATCGCATGACTAAAACCAAAACTGTTTTCAATATATAGCGTTAGTCATTTGCAAGCACCAAAAGAATCATTTCTCTAGAAATTTCTGCATTTCGATTATTCTAGAAATACCTCTGATATTTCAATAACGTCAAATACGTTTCGTTTATTATCACTCTTGTCAAAGAGATGCAAAAACAAAACGTTCCAGACAAAATGAAATTCTTTGATATTTATCTTTCCGAGCGTCAGAGAGAGAGAGAGAAAGAGAGAAAAAATATTTATCCTGGAATTCCGGCTGCACTCCTTCAATATCTGACGAGTCATATTCGAGACAATCGATAAACGGTTTTTTCTTGTATATCATCGAAATGTATTCAAGTGGGATTTATGGCTACACGAGCAAAACAAACTGCGAGAGCTCGTGAATGTATGGGAGCATTCATCATTTAATATGAGAAAATCGGCCCGTAGCATTCACTTCGTGGTAAACAGATCGCAATGCAGGCAAGAGAGTGGAGGCAATTTTTATTTGCTTACAATACCCTTTTAGAGGGAAGGTTAAAATAAAATTGCTCAATCGGAGGAGCATAAATATTAGATATCTCTTCCTAATGCGAAAAACAAAGTAGTGTATGAGGCAAAACAGAAAATGATGTATGAAACAGGCTGCATGAATATGCAGGCATAAGTAGTATTTCATCAGGTGGGGAGGGAGGGAAAACTCTGCTTTGTTGTTCTCTTAAAAGCCAGTCTGTATATTCTACCGAATGAAATGAGATAAATTTCAGAAACTGTAAATTATTATAGCGCGAAAAATATATATTTGAATATTTTTATGTGGTGCATAGCGCGAATTTAATCTAGTTTGCCATTACGGAAACAAAGGACTTTCAAAATATATTCCTATAGTTTTAAATTTTAACTCGACATACTATGGTAGGAGTTACGACACATAATATGGCTACATTCAGGCTATTTGGAGTTCAAAAGTTGGGAATTCAGGAAAATGTAACTTGTTTTACAAAATATTTTATGTATTTTGAAGAAAATATTCAAAACGTTTCTTGCGCTTGATACATTATCTAAATATTTATTTTTTGATATATAACCTTACAAAAACAAATAAATATGTATATCACATTTTGTTTACATGCATAAAAATACATGAGATAACACACTGTTAGAGTTTCGTTGCATCTTCATCGTACTCACACCTTCATACCAGAATTTGCAATCTGTAGCTGTTACAACTTTTTGCAACTAAAAAAACCAACCAGTTACCTGACGTATAGTACAACCGATAATCAAAATAAATTTTGAATAAATAATACGATATATTATTTAAATTGATAATAATTTATAATGTTACAGCATTATTAAATAACTCAATAATAAAAAAAAAATGGGAGATGTTACATATCGCTTCTTAGAAACATTTTTTTTCAATATTTCAGCTAATTAACTACATATCGCTTCTTAGAAACATTTTTTTTCAATATTTGAGCGAATTAACTAAAAGAAACAAATGAACTAAAAGAGTTATATATATATATATATATATATATATATATATATATGTATATATGTATGTATATATATATATATATATATATATATATATATATATATATATATATATATTATATATATGTATGTATATATATATATATATATATATATGTATATATATATGTTATATGTATATATATATGTATATGTATATATGTATATATATATATATATATATATGTATATATATATATATATAGATGTATATACATATATATATATATATATATATATGTATATACATATATATGTATATATATATATATATATATATATATATATATATATATATATATATATATATATATATATATATATATATATATGACTTTATCCAGTGTTAAGGCGAATGGAATAATTAGTCCTTCTTAGTAAAAACACTTCTTTATTTAACATGGACTTTTTGTTTCAGGTATCGCTCGCGCCATTTTCATTTATTCGTGACGAAGCTTAACGTGAAAAGGTGTTCACAGCTCCATGTGCACGCGCTAACTGAAGTTCTCGCTTGATTAATCATCAATTTCCTGTGAAGTATCTGTGTGTGTGTGCAAAAGGTGTAAATCGGTTACGAGTGTCATTTTGTCTTTGTTATTTTTAACAGACTTTTTTTTATACCATTAATCATAACAATATAATATTAGATCATCTACAACACCACCCATAATATATAGCAGCATAATGGATAATATATTACCGGTTGATGACCATATTTTAAAATAAAAGTGTAGGTATTACCCTGCCTTTCCTTGCTATAATGTTTCTTATAAAAGCTATCCTGCAAACTAATAGTAATAACTTGGATAACAACAGGATGATAGAGTTAATTTAATAAAAAATTACTGGCAAAATTATAAATCAATCTATTAATGTTTACACTCAATTTTTTTTTCTGAATACTTTTTTATATTAAGTTTGAATATACATTTTCATTTCTTTAACCCTAAATAAAGCAACCTATTCCTACGTTAACATAAAAAGCCGTTAAGTTTCGTATTTTTTTATGTATCTACAAAATATTCATCATTCTGACAAGCAACTTTATCTCACAGTTTCAGTTGATGGATCGAAGTATTCAGTTTCAGGAACAAAAAAAAGGCTTCTCAGAATCTGAGAATTTTTCTGCCATGCACGTAACCGAAGTTTCTTAGATGTTTTTGGAAACAACTTTGTGATCGGAATAAAGATAAAAAAGTATTAGCTAGCCCCTTTTTTTATAATGTGGTTAAAGTGTGTTAAAGAACTTTTCTAAGTGAATTTATTTTTTTATCAGAAAACTACATTTTTTGTGCTCATACGGCAGGCAAAAATCTACAGGGATTATTAATTTAGCTTCACACTTTCTTTCTAATGCAGCACCAAATGCCACAGGGATTAAATATAGTACCTTATATTCCAACAGATAATAATAACTACATCTAAAATTAAGTTCAAGAATAACTATTGATTTTTGCTAAGTTTTATGCAAAAAAATCTTGATAATCCTTTAAGGCCCGAATAATTTCTGCCTATTCCATATTGATGCATATTTTAAATCTACATTATTAGGGATTGCACAGAATAATAAATATGATATTTAAACAAATTTGATTACCACAGCTAGTCACCTTTGTGGTGAACTATAGTTTTAAATATCACAGGATGCCATTAATGAAAAAAGGAGAAAATCCGTGAAAGAAGATTTGATTGGTATTGCAAAAAATAATAAGTACTGAAAAATGGAGTTTTTTTTTTTTAACAAATAAAGGAATTTATTATGATTTCAGTCTATATATATCTACCAAAAAAGTAAATATGTGTGCTGTTCAAAAATTCATAAATATAATGTAATAGATTATATATAATATATATAATATAATAGATAGTTCATAAATTCATAAATATAATATAAATATAATATATAATTCATAAATATAATAGTCGATCCAAATGAAATATTTATAATTAATAGGAATTCCTTAAATATGTAGTAGATTGTTTATAAGATTGCCTTCTCTCTACTTACTCTCAAATGAAAGCTTGTTGTAAGAAAGCATAAAAATTCTACAAGCTATTTTATAGCGGTATCTAATACAGAAGCAATGGGATAAAGAACAATTCACCCACAAATCTATAAAAACTAGACATATATATATACATCCATAGAATGAATCGTTATATCAAAAAACGTATAATGCACGTGTATATACTAATAATTTCTCTTTCAATAGATTTAATATGTAATCGACAAAGTGAAACCGTTTTCATATTTAAAAAAATTTAGTATAATAAATAAATAAAGAGAAAATAAATAAAATATATAAAATAAAAAGAAACAAATTAGTAGATGAAGATTTTAAAATTTTTATGCTATTAAATTTTGTTTTGCTAAAAGGTAAGAAAGAAAAGCTATCAGCTTTTCTTTCTTTTCTAAGCTCCAAGCTCTCAGAAGAGCTTGGAGTTTGATTCTGAGGAAGGCAAGGGCCCATCCTGGGCTGTCTGGCCATTGAAGAAGAAGAAGAAGAAAAGGTAAGAAATGTTAAGATTTATTTCGTAAATTAAATAGTTGATTCTTTAAAAATCTAAAAAAAATTTGTTGCGTTTTGAATTTTAATATAGACTCTATTAAATATAGTTTTCAAATGCAATGCATTTTAGAAATAGCATAAAACCACATTGGTAATACATTGTATAAACTCTCTTTTTTTTAGTCTCCTAGTAAACTATTACTAACATAATAGGGATTAGCCAATTAATTTTGTAAAATACAAAGAAAAGTAATACAATAGGGAAGGTAACATCAACTTTGCATATTCAAAAGTTATAGATACTTTTACATGGAAATTTTAAATTTTGCCCAATTTAGCATTCCTTATAATTTCAAGAATAAATTTAAAAAAAAAAAATGTAAAAAGTCACCAATGCATATTCTATGCCAAATTTGTACCTAAAAAGCTTTTTCTCATTAGAAGTCAAAAGATTATTCTATTTTTTAATTACTTCATGCAATTAAATATTATTTCAATACTATAAAACAAAATGTAAACTATAAAAGTAATACATCTAAAATAATAACTTAAATTATAAAAATAATACCTATAAAATAATACTTAATAAAATATAAAAATGATAAATAGGAGATAATAATTTAACAAAATGTAAAAATAATAAATATAATTCGAAATAATAATATAAAATAATACTTACTAAAATATTAAAATGATAAATAGGAAATTATAATTTAACAAAATGTAAAAATAATAAATATAAAAAATAATAACTATAAATAATATGCTTATTATTTTAATATTTATTATTTTTATATTTTATTAAATTATTATTTTATATTGATTATTTTTATATTTTAAATATAAAATAATACTCAATATAATCTAAAATAATAGTGTAATAAAATAAAAATAAGTAAATAAATACATATATAATTAACATAATTAAGTGTTGGTTTCATGCCAACATTCAATAGTGTTAGTTAAGTCAGACATGTTTTTAGCAATTGGTGCACAAATTTTGACATCAGACACAATTTAGCAAACATTATGGATTTTTAAAGCAGTTATTTAACAGCATAATAAATGCATTAATTATTATACAAATGTAGGAAATAAACTGTCATTATTATGGTTATGAATAATAAGTTGTTTGTTCATTACCTTATATTCCAACAGATAATAATAACGACATCTAAATTTAAGTTCAACAATAACTATTGATTTTTGCTAAGTTTTATTTATCTTGATAATCCTTTAAGGCCCGAATCATTTCTGCCTATTCCATATTGATGCATATTTTAAATCTACATTATTAGGGATTGCACAAAATCACAGCAAAAAGAATATCCCCGCCGGACTTTTTATTATATATACACCCCCTTTCTGGGTGATTAAGGTTCCCCTACAAGATCACAATTATTAAAAAATTCAAATTAGTTTTTAGATTATATTACGCTAACAATAGCAACTTATTATCATAACCATAATAATGACAGTTTATTTCCTATTTTTCTATAATTATTAATGCTTTGATTATAATGTTAAATAACTGCTTTAAAAATCCATACCGTTTGCTAAATTGTGTCTGATGTCAAAATTTGTAGACCAATTGTGAAGAACATATCTGACTTAACTAGCACTCTTGAATGTTTGCATGAAACCAACACTTAACAATGCTAATTATATAAGTATTTATTTAATTATTTTATATTTTATTACACTATTATTTTAGATTATATTGAGTATTATTTTATACTTGAAATATAAAAAAACATAAAATAATAATTTAATGAAATACAAAAATAATAAATATTAAAATAATAGTTTAATAAATTGTAATGTTAATCATTATAAAATAAAATTTAATGAAGTATAAAAATGACAAATATGAAATAAGAAATACAAAAATAATAAATATAAAAGATAATAAGTATTATTTTATAGTTATTATTTTTTACATTTATTATTATATATGATATAATAAATGAATATATGTATATATGATATTTAAACAAATTTGATTACTACAGCAAGTCACCTTAGTGGTCAACTACAGTTTTAAACATCATAGGATGTCATTAATGAAAAAGGAAAAACTTCGTGAAAGAAGATTTGATTGGTAGTGAAAAAAATAATAAGTACTGTAAAACGGAGTTTTTTTTTAATAAATAAAGGAATTTATTATGATTTCAGTCTATATACCTGCCGAAAAAGTAAAATTATGTGTGCTGTTAAAAAATTTATAAAGTGTCGATCCAAATGAAATATTTAAAAATAATAGAAATTACTTGAAAGTGTTGAAGATTGATTATAATATTGCCCTTTCCCTACTCTCAAAAAATTCGTCCTAAGAAAACATAAAAATTCTACAAGCTATTCTTTAGCGGTATCTAAAAAAAACGCAATGGGATAAAGAACTCAATTCACCCACAAATCTATAAAAACTACGTATATATATATATATATATATATATATATATATATATATATACATCCATAGAATGAATCATGATAACAAAAATGTATAATGCACGTGTAAATACTAATAATTTCTCTTTTAATAAATTTAATATGTAATCGGCAAAGTGAATCCGTTTTCATATTAAAAAAATATAATATAATACATAAATAAATACAAAATAAATAAACTACATAAAATAAAAAAAAACAAATTAATAACTGAAGATTTTAAAATTTTTATACTATTAAATTTAGTTTGCTAAAAGGTAAGAAAGTAAAGCTCTCAGTTTTCCTTTCTAAGCTCCAAGCTTTCAGAAGAGCTTGGAATTCGATTCTGAGGAAGGCAAGAGCCCATCCTGGGCTGTCTAGCAATTGAAGAAGAAGAAGAAGAAGAAAAGGTAAGAAATGTTAAGATTTATTTCGTAAAATAATTAGTTGATTCTTTAAAAATCTAAAAAAAATTTTGTTGTGTCTTGCATTTTAATATAGACTTTATTATATATAGTTTTCAAATTCAATGTATTTTAGAAATAGCATTGATATAAGACCACATTGGTAATACATTGTATAGGCTTCTTTTTTTTAGTCTCCTAGCTAACTGTTGTTTACATAATAGAGATTTCATAGCCATTTCATTTTTTAAAATAGAAATAAATGTAATACAATAGGGAAGGTAACATGAACTTTGCTAACCCAAAAGTTACAGATACTTTTACACGGAAATTTTAAATTCTGCCCAATTAACATTCCTTATAATTTCAAGAATAAATTTTTAAAAAAACCTAATGTAAAACTTCGCCAATGAATATTCTATGCCAAATTTGTACCTATAAAGCTTTTTTCTCATTAAGTCAAAAGATTATTCTAATTTTTAATTACTTCATTCAATTAAATATTATTTCAATACTATAAAACAAAATGTAGCATATAAAAGTAATAAATCTAAAATAATAATTTAAAAATAGAAAATAAACTGTCATTATTATGGTTATAATAATAAATTGTTTGTTGCTATTGTTAGCATAATATAATCTAAATACTAATTTGAATTTTTAAATAAATGTAACCTCGTAGAGAAACCTTAATCACCCAGAGAGTTGGTGCATATACCAGTGTACCATTGTATTTTTGCTATTCTGTGCACACTTGCTATTTTTGACAACTTTTATTGGTGTTCTCATCCAAACAGAACTGATCGAATGCGAGTATAAGATATTTGAATTTTTTGTTAAAATGACTTTGTTTATCGATTTAAATCAGGTACAGATGTATGCAAAATGCTATGTTTATTTTCTTTAGGTGGCTTTTTGTTCTCGCCAAGTAACGGAAATTGGACCAAGATATTTTGTTGTTATTGTATAAATTGAGATAATTTAATCTACAATTATTGCTAAAAAAAAGAATTTTTTTTGTGGTTAAGATTGTTTAAATTGTTATATTTTTTTTATTTTCTTCAAAAAGTTTTTCTAAAAATAGTGTTTTATTGTCTTAAATGGTATTAATGGTCCGACGGGAATATTCTTTTTGTTGTGATTTCTTTTGTGAATATTATTTGAAAGACACATTATGTATACTTATTTATTGAAGAATGCCCATAAAAAATAATTCTGTAGAAATAAACGGGAATGAATGCAATGATAATAAAGAAAATTCAACATATCAGCATTACAAGCTCTTTCATTCTCTAAGGCAATAAGCCTGAAAACTGATTGCCATTTTTTAACCTAAGTTCTATACCGATCAAAGTGTCAATAATCTAAATTAAGTTGAAACTTTAAATAAATACACATCTTTAATGCAGTTTTAAAGGAATTTGTACAACTTTAAATCGTAAAAATCATTATAAAAATTACCAAACTTTTTATACAAATCTAAGTTTTTTTATGAATAAACAAATATATTTTTAATGTAACTAATTTGATTATACTTGAATGAATTCGTGCAAAGTTTTCTAAGTTAATATTTTACAAAAATGCTTTCTAACTTTCAATGTCTCTTTTAGTAAGAAAAAATGTTCAGTTTACAATAACAAATAGTTGTTAGCATATGCCCCGTATAATGCTTGAATTTAACTGTTGCTTTGATTGCAGCACTATTGAAATCAAACGTTTGAGCAATTTTGTAAAGAAAAACGCATCTATGAAGGCAACTTTCATTTCAAAATATCGCATTTCAGTTGCAAATGCCATTGAACCAAAAATCAAACTTCTATTTGTATTCAATAATAACATTGCAACGGTCCTTTATCCGAGTATGAAAGAGAGGTATTGATTAACTTTCGTGAATACTTTCAACCGTGTTGCATTATTTGAATTATAGTTAAGCGCTACTTCGAATGAGCCTTTCGAGTACAAATGTGTAGCATAACAGACTGTATTAACATACAGAGTTCGGAATTTCAATTAAAAATCCTTAGGGATGCCTTTTCATTTTGTATCATTTAAACAATTCCCCTGTTCGTGTATCTGTAATTCTCCTGTCACAAGAGACTATCATTCTTATTGTTTAGAATAATTTTTAAATTCAACAGGGTGCATTTCTAATACCTCTATTTCATACATCTCCTTTCAAAAACCATTACACAAATCATTTTGACATACACACACATTCATGTGTATATATATTTCTATATATGTGTGCGTGTATGGCTATATATGTATATATATGTATATATATGTATATATATGTATATATATGTATATATATATGTGTATATATATATATATATATATATATATATATATATATATATATATATATATATATATATATATGTTTCGTTTGGTTTTGGAGCACTAAGGTCTACTGTTTTGCTACCGAGGGCTAATGAGACCGGGACTTACTGTTTAAAGCCGATTTCAAACAGTTACGAACAACCATGCCAGCTGGATTCGAACCGGCGAACTCCGGTACCGAAGAGCAATGCTTTAACATTCGTTCATTGTTCGGCTATATGTGTATGTATATATATACGAATGCATATATATACATATGCATGCATATGTGTATGTAATATAACAAAATTATTACACTTTTATATCTCATAAAAATTCTCCTCACTACTATTCTTATTCTTTCAAACCTATTTTTCCTGCCACAAAATATCTTAATTAAAGGAGTGTTCGCGGCTTAAAATTCTTCCAACCCATTTCCGAAAACTTTCTCTGCAATAAATGCAACTTTTCTGCCTATTCTCTACATTTTCCAGCTTTTCTAGGTTCTCTCTTTTCCTGTTAATAACGTCGACTGAGCTAGTTTCTCTGGGAAAGATTTAGTCTCCGTCTCGCTCTGGAATCAAACTCACTTCCAGCACGTGTTTCTGCCTTTGACTGTGAAACACATGTCGTTCTGTTAACTAATATAAAATTTAAGTTCTACTCGGATTTGTGTGCCGTTCTATTCAACTTGTCACGACTGCAACATTTTCAATTAGTCTAGCTGCTCAGGTTTCTTCTTTCCCAGTACGCCCGGGCAAATAAATGCAATTTTGTAAATTTAACAATTTTGTGACCGGCGGATTAATTTTCGCCATGTAACATGTGCTTCTATACATATTTATATATTTGTATATGTGTATATGTATATATGTATATTTATGTGGGAATATATATATATATATATACGTTATTTTATATATATACACTCAAGAGCCAAAACATTATGACCACCTGTCAATAACGAGTTGGTCCACCTTTGGCGCGCAACACAGCTTCAAACCACCTTGGCATGGATGCCACCAGTCCTTTGTAGATAGCCGAGGACAAATTGTACCAGATGTTTAAACAACGGTTACGCAAATCCAAGATATTGCGGTTTTTGAACTCTGAGCTGCCGTCACATGATATCCCATTGACAATTAAATACTACTTCCACCTAATCACGTGCTTTCTACGTCATCCAGGCCTAGTTCATTGCAAAATGTAAGGGTGGTCATAATGTTTTGGCTATTGAGTGTATAAACGTGTAGGTGGGTGTAACCGTTAAAATAATTCTCACCAATTACACTGGAGAAATCGCCCATATTTTTATTTGCCGGACTTCGTTTGTCAATGTAACTCAGACATTGTCTTTGCTGTCATCGTAGGTGATATACTTAGTAAAAACTCTTTATTTCCATGCTAATGAGGGAAACTGACTGACGCATCTAGCACAGGCAAGAGACAAACGTTTGATCTGGGAAAAGCCCGTCCCGTGAAGAGGAAAATCATGTTATTGACTTCCCATAAGTAAATTTTTGGATCAACATTTATTTTAAGGTATATTAAAACATTATTTATAAAACTGCAATCAGTGAAATTAAAATTCCAAAGATCTTGAGTTTTTCCCGGAAAAATGAACAGCTGGGTTAAAGAAAAAAAAAGGTTACATGTAATTTATATTCAATCTATAGTTTTGGGAAGTGTGGAAGGAATGTCATTATTAATGGTACATTTCCTTGACTTTTTTTTAAGTGGCTGGAAAAGTTAAGATTAAGAAAACTAGAATGTGGATAGGGAAAATTTCGAATTTTAATGACAATAATTTTTTATATCTTATACACATACGTACGTATGTACGTATGTATTTCTGTATGTATGTATGTATGTAAGCCCAGTGGCGTTCGGGTAGCTCTCCCACGCCACAGGTCCGAAGTTCGATCCCCGGACTGGGCAAGGTTGAATTAACCTTTCATCCCTTCAGTGGGTAGATAATCTGAGGATCAAGCATGCTTGAGAACTAAACGCTGGGGGTTCCGCGCAAGGTTGACCACCTAAACGGAACATATATTTCGCACCCCAGGTCCCTTAGTCTCGGAAACGGAGATTGGCACCGTATGCCCTGGCTCCCTAGAAGTCGTAGCGCCGAGGAGTTTAGTTATATATATATATATATATATATATATATATATTTATATATATGTGTGTGTGTGTGTGTGTGAGTGCTGTTTTGCGCTCTTTGGCGGGGATAGCTCTCCTTTATCCTGCAGATTTTTTTTTATTATTCTGTATAGAAAAGGTTTAATAGACCTTTTCTATACTCATTTTTAATAAAATGAAATAAAAAATATAACCATACATCCGTATACAAATGTGCATTTTAATTCTTTTTTTAAGGGGATGTTGTCAGTATGGCTGCTATATTATTAAATAGTCGTTTCAGTTCTTTCTTGTGTCTTGCAGGTTTGCTTAAAGCGTAAGAATGAATTAATTCTTATTTATTTTCACTTTTCATCAAAATATACATTTATTTTCATAAAATTTTATGATTCAACTGTTTATAGAAGCCAGTTTTATCAGACTTTAAAACATCCGGCTTTAGATTTTTAAAGAATAATCGCTAACTAAAGACTTTGAAATCCGCCCTCTTCAAGGGGTAACATGTTTTGGCCATCTTATTTCATGTCTTATTTAACCATTCTACATGCACATATATAAAAAAGTACATATTACTAAAAAAAAAGTACAAATTGCTCACTCAAATTCATTTCGGATATTGCAAGCATCCTGTTTCTTGGGCTTCAGGAGCTATTTAAGCATTACCTGTCATTCTGGTTGTAGAAAAGTTGGAACTCTTAAAGACTTCTGATGATGGTAAGTGAACGTTTCCCCCACATCTGGCAAAATGATACACTTTTCCTTAACAATGGACAATAGCTGCAGTTTTTTTTAATATTCTTTTCTGGTTTTCAAAAACTTGAATCTTACAATGTTTACCTTAAAAGCCATTCCCTGAACACCAGGTAACAAAGTGGAACTTTTGAATGTTAACGACGTTTATACGACTAAAGATTTTTTCAGTGATTTACATCAATCAATAATGGGTATCAGAAATAAAAATAGGTGTCAGAAACATAGATTAATATTGCATTTAAATTATCTTCATTTTAACTCTTTCACTTTTTTTTCTAGAATTCTTATTTCAAGTAGAGTTATGAGCCTGTTTTCAACATGTTGCTAATTACAAAGTAGAAAAATAAGTAAAAAAAATTATTTATGCTTCTGGAAGCGTACGTGGTACATTTTAGTGGTAGGTAACTTAAACCACCGGTGCTAAGGAAATTATAACTTTCTCTTAAGAGGACAAATCTCCTTTAAACCTTTAAAAATATTTTTTATTTATACATTTTTAAAATATCCCTAAATTTCTGAATCGTTTAAAACACACACCATTAAAATAGACGAATTAGAAACTGTAAAACTATAAAGTTTTTGTTTTTATTATCATAGCTATTAAGGAAACTATAAAAACCGTAAATGCATTTTACTAAAAATGGCATTTTTTCTAATTGCGCTCATTGTAAATAAAAAACTATATTCATTTCAAATTTTCTCAGTATATAAATTAACCATCTTTTTTTCGTTGCTGCTTATTAAATTTGGTATAGAAAGTATTTGAAATTGAATTTTTAAACATCATTTTAAATTTTTTGAAAATTCAATCCTCTAGTGTAATATTTTTGATATATTTTAAAAAATTAAATAGGTGGCTGAATATATATAATAATTATTGTTTACAAAAAAGCAAATGTTATTAATGAAAACCCCTTTGCTTTGTTTTAAGTCACGTAAGTACGTAAAATGCGTCAGAAAAATCTAAATTTTTTAAATAAGTTTTTTTTACTTTATATAAAAATTTCTTATTTTTTAGAAACAAAGTTTTTCACCAAAACTATTTAGATAAACATAGATATTAAATAAGGAGAATTCTATGTGTCTCAAATAAAAATTAAAAAAGATATGATAAAGCGAAATATAAAAAAAAGTTGAGGGCCACCCAGTTTGTATAGCTAAGCGTATTGTCTTTCCACTCGATGGGTTCGGATTCTGAATTATACTTTACTGTATTTGTGTTGTATCTGAATAAAGAGCTTTGTTACTTAGCCTATTTGGTGCCAACAAGAATCAGCGGATTGTATGGTAAAATGCTAATAGAGGCAAAAATGCCCGCCATTTGTAACAAAAAAAGTTGCTTAAAGGTGATGTGTCACCCTAACAATAAACAACAATGTTGAAACTATTAATGTCTTCCTATAGCAGTAAGGGAATGATTATATAATGGTAATAAAATAATATCCATTTGATTTAAAATTGTAAACAATTCATTGGGGGAATTAAAAAATCCAGAAAAATATTTTTATTTCATTTAATTCCTTCACAACTTAATATTTAAAACCAACATTTCTTTGAATTGCATATTTCTACTATAATATCGATGTTTTTACGGAAAAGAATACCAAAAAAAATTGAAGGGTGTATATTTTAAAAGTACGGGTCAAACCTGCTCTGCCTGTCTTCCGGGTGTTTAAGAAAATTCAGTAAAGAATATTTCTTATAATATTTTACAAAACTATTCAGTGACATGTCTAGTATTTTTGACAGTAACCTCAAACCAGATTTTTTTTATCCTTGCAATTTTACTCTCATCAGTAGAAATATCACTTTTATCACAGTTATCTAATTCATATTCACTTCCTATATCCGATAAGTTACTAGCAAAACTTTCCTTGTTTTTCAGAGAAATCTCTTACGGTTAAGAAATTACTTTAAAATACTACCTAGAAAAGCAAAACTGTGCAGTGGAATCAACATACAAATCGGACTGGAATTAATGCAACCAAGTAAAAACAACACATTGTGCATAAAAAGAAAAACCAACGTAACATACTAAAAATTCTAAGAAAATGTAAATATACGTGACCTTTTCTTAGAAGTTCCAATGAAAAAACGTAAATTTAAGTTATCTTTCCGTTTAGGTGGTTCTGTACGTGCCATATAGTCTCACTGTTAACCTATAGGAAAAATTAAATTCCCTGTGGTTTGCTCTCATTTTAAGAATTCTTTTAAAAATTTATAACACGTGATAGAACAGCAAATTGTCTAAAATTCTAACTTTCCGTTTTTTAAAAAACACGTAGAGAAATGTATGTAATTTTAATCTATTTACGAGACATTTTAGTATAATCTTTGTTACAACCATATAAGAAGATTTATCAGACACAGAATATATTAAAAAAGGAAAAGATAGCTGTAAAAATAATGTTACGTTGGCTAGTGTTTGAGAAAGAAGAAATCTAAACTCATTAAAAAACACATGGACAAATATATCTTGATTAAATGATTTTATACAATTAAATAAATGCCTAAGGAATACAACTGGAATCAACTTATCATTTGTAGATATCGAAGACTGCTCTCGAGTCGGCGTCGGCCCTAAAAAACAATATGGCGATGATTTTCCTCAAAAGGTCTATCCCTCAAGCCGCGGATGACAGCAGCATTCCCCTTCTACTCTCCTATGGTCACAACCTTGTTTTCTAAAAAAATCAGACTGCCTCGAGGAGAAAAAAACAGGGGTTCACTCCAGAACGGCGGGGGGGGGGGGCAGAATCCCTCAAACCAACGGACCCTTCTATTGGTTGGGAGAAGTCCGAAGTTTCTTTCTAGTTCAGACCGGTCCTAGTCTGTTTGCCTTTGGCGATGGCTGACGGGAAGAGGTAAAACAAGCGTTGAAGCCCCGAATGTAACTTATTGTTACAATAGCATACTAGAGAAATTTGTTTTATCCCGCTATATATGTTTTAAAAAATTCTTTAAATGCTAGACCTCTAGAAGAAATTTTATTTTTTTTTAGTTTAACAATAATCGAGAAAAATACAATATGGCGGGTGCAGACCGTCTAAAATTTTAATAATTATAGGTACTATTACTTTACTGGTTTAAAAGTAATTTAAATTTATAGGACTTAGAAGCCTGATAGCAAACCTTCATATCCTGAAGATTATTTTCCGGCTATTCCACAGCTTTTAATGAACCAGAGTATATTGCAGAAAAACATCTGAGCATGTAGACCTTTGTCACTGTGTAAGCAGTTGAGAACACCCTATCCGGAAACATGTGAACCTCAGCGATTTCAAATTTCAGATTTGACCAGATATTGGACCATTTGCAAATTTTTTCTAAAGTAAAATAGGTAATCTTAACACATTCCTCCTCTCCTTTACTCTCCGTGAACATATGTACATATTACGTCTGTAATTTGTTTTAACAGTAAGTAGATACGTGTTAACCAAATGTTTATGCAGTCCCAAGGAAAAGAATGAAGATCTGAAATCATTATTTTGAGTTGAATTCGTAATCACTACCATTAGATTGGCTCCTATTAAACACGCTATTGATTGTCTCCTTGGACGGTTCCTCTGTTTATTACTACTACAGTAGAACCTCTTTTTAACGACCCCCCTATACAACGACCCCTTCGTTAGAACGACCATCTTAAAAAGTTCCAATTATTTTACCATTGGAATAATGTTAATTTTGAATCATTACAACGACCCCAATTACTTTTCGTTATTGTTACTTTACTTTACCCCAATTACTTTTCGTTAGAGCGACTGCCAATTTTAGACCGCAAAACTCATGAGTAAGTGGTCTATTTTAAAATTATTGTACTGTGTTTTAAAATTATTGTATTTGTGTTTGCTTAAAGGACCCTTTCGTCACGTACGACATTGATGTCCTAGGTAGATAACACTCCAGACACTAATGAAATGACCCAGCTCCTCAGCGTGAAATTTCCAGATCTTCAATTATCTTTTGATGAGCTAGTTGCGGTAGACGAAATTTTGCAGTGCTGCAAAGAATATTTGAATGAGGACGATTTTATTGCTCGTATTACTGGAAATGAAGAAATATGCGATTCCGACGATGGAGAAGAAATCGTCCAAGCTTTTGAAAAAAAAAAAAGAATGAAAAAGAAGCCTTCAATGCAACCAATGTCTTGCGTCAGTATTCTGAAGAACAATTTAATTCTGAAGATATTCTTCAAACTCTAACGGATATGGAATCAGTGATAATGAAAAATTACCATATGAACTTGAAACAAGCGTCAATCAAAGACATTTTTCAAAAATTCAGTTATGGAAATACAAATAAATAGAAGTGTTCTCTAGGTATGTACTGTTGCATCATTTCTTTGCTCATTTTTTATTATTTTTTAATTCGTTACAACGACCTTTCGTTACAACAACCATATGATGTTGGTTCCACAGGGTGTCTTTATACCGAGGTCCTACTGTATTTTTATAATTGATTTGGGCTGTGGAATCTGACCTTTAAAACGATTAAAGTAAGAAACGCTTTACCACCAGAATCCGATATAAGAGTTGAAGGGCTAACAGTCCGGTTTTAAAAACTGCAAATTATTAAAAAACTAAATTTATATAATTAATAAAAATTACGCGAAGTAAAAATAAATAAGAAGAAAAATATTTAAAATCATAAAAAATTAAATTTATATTTAATTTTAAAAAATGACAGTTGGGAAAATGTCCAGTTTGTCTTCCATTCCGAATTTTAGAGGTCTGGATTTCAGGCTTTCTGTTGTACATAAAAACAGGAAGTGTAGAAAAGCACAGTATAAATCTAACAATGGATAAGGGCTGAAGGTTTTTAATATTTTTTTCTGATTTTCAAGAGCATGAAACTTTTAATGTCTACAAAAAGAAAAAAAAAAAAGACTATCTCTTTAAACGCTAGAAAATTAAGCCATTTGCTCAATACAAAGTAACAAGGTTAAACTTTTTTATATTTACCATCAATTAAAAAAAATATTCAAGTGCTCACATTCTCCATAAATGTCCATTTTGTTTCTGAATAAAAAAATTGGATATAAAATGCAAATCTTTATAAATATTGCTTACACTGTAAATGGAAATTGAAGTAAGAAAATCTATACAACAAATAGGTTATTTTCTTTAATTTTGTGATATATCTTTGAAACAAAACTTGAATATCTGTTGAAGCAATTAAGTTTAATTAACACCATCCATGTTTACACTCACCAGTGTCCATTTTGATTCTGAATGAAAAGTTTTGGGCTAAAATGTAAATCTACATAAGTATTGCTTACACAGCAAATAGAGATTAAGGTAAAAAAATATAATTAACACATCAGTTATCGTCTTTTATTTTGCGGTGTACCTTAAAAATAAATACTGCACCTCTTCCGAAGGAAATTAAGTTTAATTAACACTATTCATGTTAACACCCTCCAATAACCATTTTGATTCTGATTGAAAAGTTTTGCACTAAAACGTAAATCATCACAAGTATTTCTTGTACTGCAAATGGAGAATAAGGTAAGAAAATCTACGTAATAAGGTAAGAGAATAAGGTAAGAAAATCTACGTAATACATCAGTTACCGTTTTTAATTTTGCTCTGTATGTTTGAAAGAAATCCTGCACGTCTTCCGAAAACAATTAAGTTTAATTAACACGCTACTTAGTTCCCATGTTGATTTAATTTTTGACGTTAAATTACTTGTTATAACTGAAACGCTTCCTCTTTTGTGTTTCTTATTGGTTAAAAGCTAATTAGAATGACCTCGAGAAAACAGTAGAACATTTTCTTTGTTTCCGTAAACAGATATATCTGTATGTGGCATACATCAACTACTATCTATTCAACTTATTATACAAGAATTTATTCCCATTCTTCACAAGGGGAAAATAAATAAATAACGTTTTTTTTACTGTTGTGCTGCATTTGATTTACATATACTATAGCTTTATACCAAATTTAAAATATAATATTTACCGTATTTGTAGAAGCAATACACAATTATAAATGCTGTTTTAAAACATTAGTATATCAGATCGAGTTAATATTGACATGTACATTCATGCAGCGTAGTAATAAATTTTGCACACTACTCTTAATTAACGGCCTAGGGATTGTAAATTCATGCATAAAAAGAAAATTTATATTTATTAAAGCGAACATCTCAAGTCATTTCACATATACATCGCTGTGAGCGTTTCCGGAAGAGATCTACATTCTTCATATTGATCAAGTATGGAGACATCTTGTTCAAAGAATTAATTAATTTTCTCTCTCAAAATCTAACTCCTTTAATTAACTTTCTAGAATAAAAAATATTTTGTCGAGATTAAATTTAATCAAAAGCGGGAACAGAAAAAAAAAATTTCGTCGCAGTTATAGGATTTAGAATTAATTCAATAACACGATATAGAATGTTGGTGAACAGGAGCAGATGCCATGTTATCTCAACTTTGTGAATATTTATAATCAAAAAAAGGTTATAAATCTGCAATCTACATTTTCGATTTAAAATTAGAAATTTTTCTAGAATAATTCTGCAAGTTGTATTTGGCATGTTAAATATAATAGATCCTAGATTTGATTATTACTTCTAAGTAAATAGAGCGAAATGATTTACTCAGCCGCAGAAAACGTAACAGAAAAATGCGATTGTTTATCAAGCGCTACTGCAGAAATGACAAAATTATTTGCTTTTTGCATGGTATCTTCTGTAACGTATGATGCTTACTTAACAAAATCGGAATATGAACTGGATTTTCTGATAAATTTTGGACAATTTACAACTTTATTTAGGGTTTCTTTTTTCTAAAAAAACTGTAATAGATATTTCGAATCTTTGTATTTTTTTTTCACTTTTTATTATTAACTTATATTTAGAGTTACAATTTCTAGTTTTAAGCCACTGTCTTCATCCAAAGTATTCCCAGTTGTTTAAACAAATAATAACAATAAAATGAGGATTCAAAATTTTTTAAATTAATTTTTTTATAGTATATATATTTATTTCTGTAGCATACATATCTTTTGGACGTGACCTATTAAAAAAATCCAAACTGTGACTTCAGTCTATAAATAATAACAACTTAAGAAATTCAAAACTGAA
This sequence comes from Pardosa pseudoannulata, assembly GCA_032207245.1. NCBI lineage: Eukaryota > Metazoa > Arthropoda > Arachnida > Araneae > Lycosidae > Pardosa > Pardosa pseudoannulata. The sequence goes on along the minus strand of CM063510.1, from coordinate 47,613,043 downwards.
CCATTGTTATATTTCTTCTTTACTACCCATTCTATATTCGTTGGTGAATCGGAGGTAAAAAAAAACATTCTATTCTGGAAGCTGGGATTCCATTCTATCACGGATATTTTTTTCCATTATAATACGTTTTTCTTATTTGACGTTATTGAAAAAATATGATTATTACTTGAATCATTTTTAAAAATATTTTTTAAATTTAAATATTTGATATTTTATTTTGTTCAGTCTTCATAAAAGACTTATTATTTTAAAATAATTCATAATAGTTGTTTCATTTTTATTCTTTATTGACTGTGGTTTCTGTTCTAACTGTTTGTATTTCAACAGATGGCATCACCCTGTAACGTCTTTTATTGTTTTGTTTGTTTTTTGGTAGCGAGGGCCAGGAAAGATGGCTGTTCGCTTGGTATTCGGTGTATGTGTAATTATATTCATTTTTTGTCGTGTAATCCATTCATATTCAGTGTTCAACATGTGTTTCAAAACCTAATTCTAAATTCTAAATTAATTTTATGTAACTTCAATTCTTCGTGAGGTGTTTCATAATTAAAAACAGTTTCGTTCAACAATAGACTTCTGTTTTTGGCTCATCATTTCGATTTCTAAGGATTCTTCAAATAAAATTCAAAAGGATAAAAAAATAAAGGTAGGTAATTACCTTATTCAATAATTGATTATTATTACTGCTGAACCTTCATATTAATTAAATTGACTTAAAAGAAAACCAAAATTCAAGATTCATGATTATTCAAAGTAAAATTATTTTTATTCCATACATATTTATATATATAAAAGATGAGAAGTAGCCTTTCCTCGACAATCTCGTGTACTCATATAAATGTAGCTCTTTTAATAGTCCTGGTTTACTCTTAAGTTTTTAAAACATATAAAGATTATCACAAAATATCTGTGTTTAAAACTAACACTTAATTTTATGAACTTAAATAACAGCGTCAGTAACCAGAGAATGACTGTATCTAGCTATTCAGTCACCAGAAGAAGGTAAAATTTTACTTTCGGTTGAAGGAAGGAAACAGATGCATTATAGACGCCGGTCCCGTTAGGCATGTTCTTTTTGGCGACCAACAGAAAAACGTTTGTTTCGAATAATCGCCAAGTAGAAAAACATGACAGCGGTCAAATGGCATATTTAAAACAACAATAACAAATCTAAATTTTAAAAGAAAGAAACAGATTAACAATTTAAAGCATTATTTAAATAAAATTAGCATAATAATTATAATTTTTTACGTTATTTAAAAAATAAACAACAAATTAGTAATATTTATGATATATATTAACAGAATAAACACAATATATAGCATTTTAATAAGCACTAATATTATAAATAATCTAACATGTAAGGGACGGTGCCCCCCTTGTAATAAAAGAAATGCAAAATAAATTTAATAACAGATGAAAATTGGAAAGGGTAGCGCCACAAACATTCTTCAACACTCCTACCTCCCTTAAAAAACTTTGAAATAATTCTTTTTTACCAAATAAAAAAAAACTCAGATTCGGAATACCGTTGTTCCCACACACTTGGAGTTTAGAATGAAATGCAAAACCCACCTCACACCTAAGAATATCCTGATATTTTTTAACAATTTCAAAAATAGTAAGAACCGAAATAACTACACCCGCCATAATTAAATTACTAAATCCCAGAAAATAAGAACAAAACAAAAATGTTCCAAACCAAAGCATCTTGTTTGATTTAGAATATCCTGATACTTTTTAACAATTTCAAAAATAGTAAGAACCGAAATAACTACACCCACCATAACTAAATTAACTAAATCCCAGAAAATGATAAGAACAAAAACAAAATGTTCCAAACCAAAGCATCTTGTTTGATTTAGAATATCCTGATACTTTTTAACAATTTCAAAAATAGTAAGAACCGAAATAACTACACCCACCATAACTAAATTACTAAATCCCAGAAAATGATAAGAACAAAAAAAAAATGTTCCAAACCAAAGCATCTTGTTTGATTTAGAATATCCTGATACTTTTTAACAATTTCAAAAATAGTAAGAACCGAAATAACTACACAAACCATAACTAAATTACTAAATCCCAGAAAATGATAAGAACAAAAAAAAAAATGTTCCAAACCAAAGCATCTTGTTTGATTTAGAATATCCTGATACTTTTTAACAATTTCAAAAATAGTAAGAACCGAAATAACTACACCCACCATAACTAAATTACTAAATCCCAGAAAATGATAAGAACAAAAAAAAATACAACCTGACCTAGGCGACTGTAAACCAAAAGAACAGCTAAGATGCAAATTTCTCGAATAGTGCCGGGTACTGACGTCAGAAATCACGTGCACCAATGGGGTGCAAGAACACATTAGAGCTGCCATACCCCTCCACCAAAGTCAGGGCAAACACAACAACCCACTCATCGCCCCATAAAATCGCCAAATTTGGCGACAATAAAACACGTCGTCTGTAATGCATCTGTACCGAGTAACCCAAAACTTGTTAGAAAACTTTTATGTTTCCTTCTTCTATACGTCCTTAAATTGTCCTACAATGTACGTATTCAAATTTGGTTTCTCTTTAAATCAAAATGTATTCGAGTTATCGTATTTGTATTCAGGCATACACATAAACACAGACATAATTCACAAAATGGTAATTTTGGACTGAGGAAGATTCAAAACGTGGTTTGGTTTGGTTTGGTTATGAGCGCTACTATCTACTTTTTTGCTACATGAGGACTAATGAGACTGGCACCTACTGCTTAAAGCCTATTCCGAACGGCTACGAACATCCATGCCTCAGTGGGGTTTAAACCCACGAACTCCGATACCAAAGATCAGAGGGTTCAAAACGCGAACGAGAAGATCGTTCAAAACCACGTGATAGAATTTTTAGACGATTACAATATTTCTCCGTTCTATCGTATAAGAGAAAGCTAAAAGAATTATACGTTTATGAAATGTATTAATAATTTGTAGTGCAATTTGGAATTTATAAAATTCTCGTACCGCTGTTAGATTTTCTTTTTTACTTCTACTCGTGTTTGCTTCTACTGTACTAGTTCGTGTTACAGTAGTAGAAGAAATCATTATGTATTCATTATGTTTTAACATAGTTTCATTTTGAAGTTCTTTCATTACACCTATTTTGAAAATGTGGCATTAAAATAAAAGTAAATTTCCCAATTTAGATACTTTTTCGTGAAAAATAATTTTTTTCTTCCTATTAATTATATTAGTTTTATATTCTAAAAGTAAATTTAACACTTTTGAAACAAATAAATACATTTAGCAAACATCGCTTTCGTACTGGTGAGCTGATTTTCAATTTATTCCTACTAGTTTTAGTTAAAAGTATCAGTGAAAAAACATACCGGAAGAAATCTGCGTACTGAGCTGAAACTTAAAAAAGAAAATTAACTGCGATAAATCAAGCGTCATTCTCCAGTTAAACAACCGATTTTTTTTCAATCTCTCTTCTTCAAAAGAGTAACTTAAAAAATTTTTGTCAACACATTTGAAATTCCCTTTGAGGCTTAGCAAAAGGAAAATTCAACAAATACTTCAAGCACGGCTTTGTATTTGTGAGCAGTCGGAAGTCAATGACATATAATTTGTTAAAAAGCAGGTGAACTTCAAAAGGACGGATCACCTTACTGAATGAAGAGGCGACCAAACACAATAGGGTGTTTTGTGACTCGGGATTTTAACACGGTTTCGCACCTGAAAAATACAAACGTTTTTTCCTCATCTCTGGACACAAAGGTTGTCAAAGACCACGCAATCTATGGTAAAAAGAAACAGGTGAATTTCGGAATAACAATTCGAATGTATGGTGCAAATTCCTCTCAAATATTCACAAAAAAAGGAAATAGTTTTAATGAAATTCTGTTTTGAAAGTTTATTTACTTTAACAAAAAAATAATAATAATAATAATAGAGGATGAGGACGATATTCTCATTTTCCAAAATAGTCATAACAACCGAATTCAATTTTTCAGTTCATTTACGCTAAAAGAGTTTTTCCTGGTGTTAAATGAATGAGTGAAACCAGCTCTGTGTTTGTTTTAGTTTATTATAAATATACAAGAAAGATATTTATTTTAAACAAATAGTCAAAATAACCGCATGACTGCTTTTTCCAACATATTCCAGTCAGAGATATTTTCTGGTGTTAAATCAATGTATTAAACCAGCTCTGTATTTGTCTTAGATTATTACAATTATGAAAGAAAAGAAAGATATTTGTATTAAACAAATAGTAAAAATAACCGATTGAAATTTATTTTTTCACCATATTTCACTCAAAGATATTTCCTGGTGTTAAATCAATGTATGATAAAATGATATGTAAAATAGGTTAGTGGTTGCAATGTTCTCTAAGTACTCTAATGTAGCCTCCACACTATGGCCAATTGTTCACCACTTCCTGATGATGACCTTGGATGATGGTTCACAGGTTGCATCCACACGCTGGGCCACTAAATGAGCGAGCTCGTGGATTCGTCCATAGGGTCTACTGCGCACTTTAGTTGCGCATCTGGCTGCTTTGATCTTTGGAGAAAAACCGCCTCCGAAGCCATCGTCCGCCAAGGCTATTTTATCGTCTGTCACCATCGACCACGATAAGCCATACCCCCTCCAGACGGTGGTAATGGCTTGCAGTGGACCATAGTGGAGGAGTGTGGAGGGGCCTTAAAAATTGCTCTGAGATAGCAGTTTAATCATGGAGGATCTTCTGTTAAAACAACTGATCTCAATTTCTTCAGTGCACTTTTGTGAATTATTTTTCTCTTGATTCTAAATCAATTTGAAAAACCAGTTACTCTTTTTTAACCTTCATTTATTCATTTTAAATTTAAAATAACCGATCTCAATTTTTTTTCCAATTTACTTCTGTAAAATACTTTACATTGATGGTAATAAATGACCGAAACTAGTTTCTCGAGTTCACCTCAGTTTATTACAGTTATACAAGAAGGCTATTTATTTCAAGGACAGTTATAATGTACTCAGATACCATAATGAGTTACCATAAGGCATTCATAGAAATTTTTCAGGATTTTTTCAACTCTTGTTTAGTTACACTGAATCTAGTCTAATTACTGATTAGCTCAATTATTATTATATATCACACTTACGAAATTTAGTTTCGATCCTCTCGTACGCCAAGTGATTACTTCTTAACATTCTCATTGCTGGCCTACTTGCGCCCCCACAACACTATATAACCATATATACAACGTTTTGGAATCAGACGTCAAAGACGAGTTGTCTAAAAATTTATATTTTAAAATTTCAAACATAGATGTTATATTTCTACGTGATACTAGGTGATAAAACGTATATTTTAAGGTGAAAGATATTACAATGATTATTTAATAACATTCTTTTAAATCAATCCAACAACTATTACAAATTCAACAATTCATTGTTTCGTGTCATTTTGGCGTTCATTTAAAAAAGTCATCAAAGCTATCATATTGAGGCGGTGATAGCTAATCGCCGCCTCAACTTGAAAACACAATTTGAGTCATCTTTCTGTGCAGCGGTTGTTGACAATCGTGTAATCAACAGCGAAAACAAAACAGATGGATATCAAAACAAAAATATGAAAGTATAACGTGAATTACATACAAACTCTCTGAAAATGTAACATTTTTTTAAAAAACCCTGTTTCAAAAGATTATTTATTTTTACAAAAAGAAAAATTCAATTTGCTTCTGGGAAGTACCTTTCACTGATGGGAAATCAGCGAGTAAAACAAGTTTCTTTTCGTTGCTTTCTGTTTATTGCAATTATACAAGAAGGGTGATTGTTTTAAACGAATGCTAAGAAATCGATCTCGTTTTTTTCAATTTACTACAGCTGTGTTTCTGTGGTGTTAAATCAACAGTGAAGCCAGTTTCTATATGTTTATAATCACTTTACAAGAAGAATATTTATTTTAGTGTTAAGAAGCCAATAATTAATTTCTAACAAACAGAAAAGAACATAGAAGAAGTTCATAAGAAAAATTTGGGAAAATTCACTGCTAGACTTCCTTGTATAAATCTCTATAGAAAGGTGTCTTATAAAGTGTAATATTTTATAGCAATTATGTATAAAGACATATGTATCTTTTCAGATGAAGAATTATCATTGAAACAGCTCCTACCGTTTAAACCGATTACTTTATATATTTATTTCATTGATGTTGAAATAAATTTCTTGTGTTCATTTATCAGCTAAGTCGGGTAGAAAGGACTGAATGAAAATTGACTCCGTTGTGGGTTATGGATGCGCATATTCACAACAAATTAATTCAGCATTCGTGTGGACATTATAAGGCCAGATGGTCACTTAAAATTGCAAACTGATAGGTCAGGATATGAATAGTACAACCGAATCACGTGACAGTAGAAATGAACAAAGGAGATAGAACTGGAATTTAATAGGAATTTACTTATATGAATTTTATTTTCGGAAGACAGTGGGCTTATTTTCGGTTGTATTTCAGGCAAAAGAGAAAAACATTTCAGAAACGTGGCTTAGTCACTGATTAATATCATTAAGGATAACTGTAATGGTGCCTGATCACGAATGGACGCGCCCTGTTTTGTCGCCGAATCGAGACTGCTAATTTAAATCTGATTTCTTCACATATTCAGTACTAATATGCGTGTACGAATAATAAAGTGTTTTTAGAACACGATTGGCTTTGCTCAGTTTTAGTGCTCATTTAAATATTGCAGTGAAATTTCAATTTAGGATCATATAAAAATTAGGGACACAATGAAATAAATCCAAACATTTGTTTAATAAAAGTTTTGTGTTAGTCCCATTAGTGATATAATTTTGAAGATTCTAAAATCGTGATAAGCTCTAAATAATTTTTTCGGGCATTTCTTAAATCGCAAATGGTAGAAGAGAATTTATATAATATATAAATTATAAATTTATATTAATGAAAATAATATATTTTCATTAATAGTGAGATATTTAGATTATACAATTATAATAAACATCAATTAGATTAACCTATTAATTATTGAACCCTGCATGGTACGAATTCACCCAAAGCCATTCTTGTTGATAAAAGATTAGGTGTATGTTTTGTAAAAAAGGCAGTTTTTATCACATGTCGACATGTGTGTGTTTGTTTTTTATTTCTTTTACTGGCAAAGAAAGTGAAGATTTCATGTGTTACAGCAAATAATTTTCACCCGATTTATTTTATTTCAGGTTAAAACATTACGTACGGTGCTTTGCGCGCTCAACCCAGATAGCATGCATAGTTGTACCAAGTTTGATTTTTTCTGGATAATATCTTGTCCTAACAAATTTGACGATACAAACTTGCAGCATAAGTCCTGCAAGTTAGATGGAACATAAAGCCACCACTCCTTTGCAACGATATTTTGCTGCAAAACTATGGCAGTCTTGTCATGACAACCTTGAAGCAAGCGAAATTTCTTAGACTTGCTGCAGTCTTGTTTCAAACTTGCAGAGTGAGACTTTAATGAATGCCAGTATTTCATATTTAAATGTTTCTAATTACAGTGTTACCTCGCCACTTCGCGCTTCATGTTTTACGGCTTCAGTGCTTTGTGGATTTTCCAAAATTTTCATCAAAAAATAAAGATGAAAAAATACAACCATGTCGACAGCCACGTTGCTGAAAGAAGCGTTGTTCCATGTTGATGTACGAGAAGTACCCCTGTATGTCAAACAAAGAGATGTGTTGATTCAGAGTACATCCCACGGGCTCTCATAAAGGTATTTCATCACTTAGAGGAGGAGAAGGAGGTGAGGCTGGCTCACATCATAAGGAATGAAGGATCTGTCGATATGACAAAAAGAAGACATCAGCATCCTTATCGATTGCCACTCGGACCCACTGATGGATGAAGACCTCCTTGAGATGACAAAGTCTGCAAGTCAGGAAGAAAACGAAGAGGAAGACGAAGAAGAAACTTAAAACAATGGCCTCACCCTGGAGAATCTGCAACAATTGTGTAACATGGCAAGAGCGATGCAACAATTTGTACAAGACATTGATGGCAATATGGTTCGAGCTGTCGAGTTCAGCCATCGTGTTGTCCGGTTTATGGCCTTGTACAGGGGAATGTTGAAGAAAAAGACAAAACAAAGACAAATACCCATCACCATGTTTCTCTCCAAGGTAAAGTCCCATGCTCTACCGTCAGCGCCTACAGCAGAAAAATCTCGAGACTAAAGCTTCTAAGAGTCAAATGAGAGCCTCTCCTCCGCCACCAATACAAGACTCTTCGCCTCTCTCAGAAAGCAATGTTGATTAATGTTTATTACTGTATAAGGTTTTGTAATTAACCTTATTAATTTGCATTAACACGTTTCAGTAAATACGTATCCTGTCTTAAGTAAATACATATTTTGTCTTGAATGTGTAATAAATTCTGTTTACATATTTAAAACATTCGTGTATCCGTATACACTAAAATTCCTAGGGGCAAATCCTACTTCGCGGTTTCTCAGCTATCGCGAAAGATTCTGGTCCCCATTAACTGCGAAAAACGAGGGATTACTGTATTTCCTTTGTGATACTATTTTGTGAATTGCTAAATCTAAACTTCTGATCAGAATATTTAGATGTTTTCTTTTTGTTATTTTCTGTTACCGGAAGATGGAACATTTTTTAATTTAGCTCAGCCGCATGAAAAATATTAGATTTCATAATGATAGAATTTCGACTGAATTTCCTTTGGGTCTTAGTCAAAAAGTCTTATGTTATAAAAATAAAATAAGTTATATTTTGAAAAAAAGATTAATTTAAACGAATTGCGGAACCGCTTTGAAAGTGCATGGCTCAAGCTATAAAACTTTCTACGGAAGTTAAGTCAGCCGTTAACGGCTAAATTACACAATGACAAATATAACAATATAACTTTAAACTCCTGATTCATAAAACAAAATTTTATGTAGATTTGGTATGAATGTCCAGGAAATTTTACAAAAGAAAATGGTTGAAACAACTGTATAAAACGACAAAATAGAAGGGATTGTTTATATTATAATTTCGTAAAGAGGTATTGTTTAAATTACAATGACAATGGGTGGATACTAAAGAATACAGAGAAATCACATAAATATATTTTAATAGAGACAATGAAGTTTTACTTCTGAAAGCAACAACCTAAACATGCAAGAATTTATTTTGTTCTTTTAAATCAGACAAATAAAATGTCTCATTACAAACTATCAGATATTTTTATTTCTTAAAATCGCTTATACTTTGGACACTTTGGAGATAGGTGGTGGTTCAGGGGTAAAGTACAAAACAACCAAGAGAGTGGCCCGGGATGTCTCCTTTAAAGTTGGCATTTATGGTGGAATGTGTTACCTCTTTTGTTAATTTGTGTTGATTTGGTTTTGAATTATTTTTATTGCTTTGATACAATTAAATGTAATTATTAGAGAAATTTCGAAAATATTTAACAAGATTTTTACGAAAACCTTACAAAACCCTGAACAAAGTCTCGACGTAAAGAAGATATCCTATATTTGTAATAATGGGGCATGTTGCTTAAAATATTTCGGTTTTCGTTTCATGTCAATTCTTTTAAAATGGCGGCGTTTTTCTGGTTTTGGGATTTGCACACGGTACTTTGTCAGTGGGATGGGTTTGTAGAATTCGCGAGAACTTACTATGCGGCATGATTGGCTGTCTCTTGGCGTCAATCATGACGTCGATTTCGGTTTTGAAATGTTTTTAAATAGGCGAGTACCAAGGATCGAAGAGCTATTCGTTGTTGTTCGAATTGTTCATTGTTCGTTGTGGTTCTGGTTGTTCGGTTCCTTGCTAACAGAGCGCAAGGTTAAGATGTGTGTTTTCATTGTAATGATGTGAGACAAGAATGAACTAATTTAATCGACGCTGTTGTTGCTGTTGGTACTTCT